>CM071939.1:14878376-15573376 GCA_036784905.1 Acrossocheilus fasciatus | reverse complement strand
GTTTTGTCTTCCACATGTAGGAGATTTAATGCTGGTGCAGGTTCGGGTCCCAGTTTTTATGTCAAATGGGTCAGGTATGGGATTAAATTAGTGTTGCTGTCAGATAACGTATCAGGTGTTCTGTTAATTACTGCGATTGTGGTAATATCATTTCACCAGCCAGGAAAGGTGAACGAAAATGCCTCTCTATGATGTTATCACAAGGCATCTCTTACTTACAGATGTCCGACTTCTGGAGGGGATGTAGATTTGTAAAGCCCGGTACACACCACGCCGACGCAGACAAACTAGTGGCGATGAAAGTAGACTGCAGGGTCGGCTCACATCGGCAGTGTCTGGGTCCATAGCCTTGACACACCAAGCCGACGCTCAACACCCAATGGCCAAGTAGCACGTTGGTTCTGCGCCTTTCTGAACAGCCAATCAGAGCGATCATATGGCCCGACTTACTGACGAGCTCCAACACGGATTCAACATGTCAAAACGGCCGAAAAAAAGCCGACGAGGACCAACTTCAGCCGATGGCGCAGAACACACTGAGAAAACTTAGTCGGCCGACGAACAAAAAATGCCCAATGGCCAACTGTCGGCTTGGTGTGTACTGGGCTTAAGAGTGAGGAGGAAGAAGGAGGGTGCTGAGCCTGTGGCTGTCCTCTATGCAAACATCAATGTCTTGAACTTGATGCAAGCCGCAATCGGGAGCCAGTGCAGGGAGATTAAGAGAGATGTGAAGTGGGCCCTTTTGGGCTCATGGAAGACCAGTTGTGCCACTGCATTCTGAAACTTTTGTTGAGGTTTGATTGCGCATGATGGAAGTCCAGCTAGAAGAGCACTGCAATAGTCCAGCCTAGAAATGACAAGGGCCTGAGCAAGAAGTTGTGTAGCATGCTCTGTTTGGAAGGGCCTGATCCTCCTGATGTAGTGCAATGCATACTTGCATGATCAAGCTGTCTTTATAATATGGTCCTTGAAGGTCAGCTGGCCACCAAAGAATAATTTATGATGAACCTAGCAGGATGATGAAATCATGAGTCAGAGTGGCAGCGAAAATGAGAAACTCAGTCTTTGCCAGGTTGAGCTGCAGGTGATGTTCTTTCATCCATGCCGAGATGTTTGTTAGGCAGCCTGAGATCTGTGCAGCTACTATTGGGTTGTCTGGTTGAAATGAATGACAGAGCTGTGTGTCATCAGCATAGCAATGGTAGAAGAAACCTTGTGCCTGTATGATGGGTCCCAGTGATGTAGTGTTTATGGAGAAGATGAGGGGTCCAAGAACTGATCCCTGAGGAAACCCTGTGGCCAGTTGATGTCCTTTGGATACCTCTTCTCCCCAGGAAACCCTGAAAGACCTACCTGTGAGATAAGATTCAAACCAGTGGAGTGCAGATCCTGTGAAGGTAGACAGGAGAATCTGATGATTCACAGTTTCAAAAGTGGCAGATAGATCCAGCAGAATAAAAACTGATTATCTGGAATCAGCTTTCGCTATCTGCAGGGCTACAGTGACCAACAGAAAAGCTGTAGAAAACCTGATTGGTTAAAGTTCAGTTGGTCATTCTGTGAAATAAATAATGTAACTGTGTCTATAAAGGTGTGAACCAAATGGTCCATTCCATTAGAATAACAAAGGAACAGCATTCCTCAAGAACACTGCAGGATCTCCAGTGGGAAGGTCATAACAGTATTGTTTCTAGCCCTTTTGTCCTCAGGTATACAATTATATCCCACAGACAGAACTTTGGGAGAAGCTAGGATTCATACAAGGGTTAAGATTGTTTGAAGGAAGACATGCTAACATCGCTATTGAAGAACTGCTATACTACCATTTTCAATAAATTAAAAAGTTTGGTCAAGCCTACTTAACTTTTAGTATTAGAGAAATCTAATTGGTGAGCCACCCAAAAGACTGCTCAGCAAAAATACAGTAAAGGGGGCATGGGACAACTTCTTAGGTTAAAAGGAGTAGTATGCACTGGCCAGTCTAGACAGATATTGTCTTAACAAGAAGTAAAAGTGGATCATAAAGTGTCAGTTGCTGTATTTACATCCAGAAATGAGAAATGGGTGGGTGAGGGGATGACATTACAGAGGAAAGATGGAGGGAGCGTTGGTTTTGCCTAAAGGTAACTGGTAGAGGTGGCACACAGTTAATAATATGTAGGTTAAATGTAATAAAGAAATGAGCAGAGATGTCTAGAAGTTTTACCAAATGCTGTCTGTGATAAAATTGCATGTGTAAATTAAGTCAAGCAGGTTGGCTGATTTGTTAGTGTTTGTAGGTGGTAAGCCTTTTGAGAGCGAATGAAGCTAGGGGTGGAAGTGGAAGCTAGGGGTGCAGTGTAAGGGTTCTCCAGATGGATTTCGAAGTCACCAAAGACTACAAGTGGACTGCCATCCACAGAGAATGAGGACAGCAGCCCATCCAGCTCCTATATAAAGGTGCCCAGTTGATCAGGAAGGCGATAAATCATTATAATATGGAGTTTAACAGGAGCTGTTACTATAATAGCATGAAACTCAAAATGTTATTACTTTTTTTGCATAGGGAAGAGTGGGTTGAGTATTTCCAGTTATTAGAAATGAGAAGACCATTACCCTTCCAACCTGATGGGGGGTGTGAGAGAAAGGGAAGTTGTTAGAGAGAACAGCAGTGGTTGATGAGCCTTCTGGACGAATCCAGGTCTCAGTCAAGCCCAAGATACTAAGAGTAGACTGAGAAGCAATGGCCAGAATGAAGTTTGTTGACAGCTGACTGACAATTCCAGAGACCCACAGAAAATCACAGAGGTGCAGCCGAAGAGGTGCAGATAGGACGCGGCTTAGCAAGATTGCGTTGCCGTCTGCGTGTGATGTTAGAGCGTTGTTGAGAGAGAACAAAAATGTATTGGAAACATACCACCGCCTACCCTACTCTGCTTGAGAGGTAAGGAAAAATACACTTATATGAGATGATTTTTTATATATATCTCTGAAATAAATGGTTGTATTCTTGAAAACAATCTTTTATTGCACTATTAAATAAAATATTAGTTAAGCTGGTGTGTGGTGGGCGTTCTGGTGCAATATGGCTGCTGTCACATCATCCAGGTGGATGCTGCACATTGGTGGTGGTTGAGATTCCCACTTCCATGTAAAGCACTATATAAATGGAAAAAAATAATAATTAATGAATTAAAACAATCTTTTATTGTACTATTGAATAAAATATTAGTTAATTATCAAATAAAGAAAAACATTGATAGCCATAATATGGACTTTTGTAAATGCTGTGATACTGTGATGCTCAGATACTGTTATTTCCTTCTCACATTGTTGATTTCACCATTAACTCTTCACCTGAACATGTATATAGTATCATTGTAATCCTTGACCATCAAAACATAGGGGTTGACATCACCTTTTCTGTGTTACCATGTTTGGTTCAGGAGATATGACACAAAATATCGAATTTGGTTATGGCGGAAAGTAAAATGGTCTCCACGGCAACCACGAGGTGTTTTTGCGATGGCTCCATTTCTGAAAATGTTCAGGGCCCTAACCTGTACAATTGTACCAAGTTTCATGCTTTTATGAAAAAGTGAACATATCACCTCAAATTTTGCACATAATCACCTGGACAAGTGAGAAATATTTTAATTCAGACATCAAAAACATGGTCAGCATGTCATATTCTACACCTCATATTCAAATGATCGTATATGTATGAATTGCATTTTAATGTTTTGAACAGATTCAGACAACAAATGAGTGTTATGTAATTGACCTAGATATTAAACGCTATTTTTTGTTTGATTTTCAGAATCCCATCACCTATGCTGAGATCACATGACAGTGAAAAGACTACTAGCCAGAATGCTGTGGATAATGTTGCTGCTCTCCAGTGCGACTTCTTACTTTGAGTGCAACGTCGATATGTGCTATTTTTACACTTCTATTTTCAAGTGTGTGGAAAAAATTGTCTATACCTTGTTTTCCCCCTTTTAACTTGTTTTTTTTTTTGGAAAAATGTTAGGGTAGGGTCATGTCCTATTTTTATACAAACATATTACTGTTAGAATTTTTTTTTTTGTGGTTGAATATACAGGGTATTGTGTGAATGTACAATTGCAACATGATGTCCATTGAAATGTACATATCCTGATGTACTATTTACAACTGTGAGTCCATTGTTGAATTTTGAAGAGGTTTCTGACTGACAAGAATTATTGTTGTTGATCCTCATAGAAATCAGATTCTTCTTTTATCTTTCTGCCTGTTTTTATTTTCAGAACAGCAAACTGTTCCAGTGTTGCATCAGATGTTATGCTGTGTATTGATAAGCATGTTTAAATAGCCAATAGGGTTTAGTTATTGTACAGTCATGAATTATGATTTGCTACTTTCTAGTAGAGACAATATTGGGGGAGGGACATTCTCATTCTAGAGCGCATCTGATTGGTCAATACTCAGTGTAGTAGAGGATGAGTCATCAATATTTTTGCTCAGTTTTCTAGGAACATATAGGAATGATGGACTTTAAAAAAAACTTTAATTTTGATTTCACAGGGTCTTTAAAGTCGGCTGATGTGAACATGAGGTGATAAGCAGAAATAATGATTGATTTTGATGTCATTATGGCAGAGAGCACCTTGGGCAAAGTTGATGAATTTAATTGTGACTGGCAATTGATTACAGGACTCACAAAAGATTAGATGCTCAAGCTTTTGCCCAAAGAGGCTGTAGGGTGTTTATGAAGGATCACTTTGTGTGCTTTAATGTGGCCAGTGTGTGTGTGTGTGTGTGTGTGTGTGTGTGTGTGTGTTTGTGCTTATTTGTGAGTCTGCCTTTGATGTCACCTCTGTGAGAACGCAGTCTCTAGTGGCTTAGAGAAGGCCGTTTGTTTTCTTGGCAGAGCTGGAATAATACCCGTACCTGTAAAAAAGCGAGAGATGTGGAGATGGAAAGAAAGAGCGCATGGACCTTCACTGAATGGAAAACAATGCATCTCAGTGAGTTCACACAGATATATGGCAATATAATATTTGCATTTGGATACATTTGCGATCTCACAATCATATGTGTTTTTATTGTATCATAGACCTCATAGCATCAAAGGTCTGCAGTGTTTGGTTGAATTTACATTCTGCAGAGTGATTTTTTACACCATACTTGAGTATATGTTTGATCTCTCACTGACTAGTGATGAGACTTGATCCTAATGATGTAAATCATTTATCCAATTCATCTCACTCATGTAGTACTACTTGACATCTTGAACCCTGTTTGTCCCATTAGTTGATTCTTTCATCAAGGAAAGCTTGTGAATATAACTTTTTAGAGAGTTTTTGGCTGGCTCACTGAGGGATTTGTAAAGAACTCTTTGTAAAGCTGCTTTGTGATTGTGAAAGTACAATTATTCAAAAAGAGCTACTGCATTACCTGCACATTGACTTTAATTCAGGGTTATTTCTAGTGACGGTTGTGTGATTTCCCCCCCAAAAGAATTGGAAACAAATGCGCATTTGAATGTGATAAGCATATACGTTTGGGATTATGTTCCAGTCATAAAAGCAAAGAGGTAACTGAGCTCAACTGTAAGATTTTGTTTTTTTTTCTAAGAGATTTTTTTCAACAGGCTTTAAAAAAGTTGGTATATAGGCTATATCCATCATAGTTGGTTTACAAATGGATTTGATGCCCCAAACCCAAAAGTTGTGAAAGGAATTTTGATTGTGAAAAAGCCTGAAATGTTTGTAAAACCATATTGTATGATAGACTGCTTGTGTTGATGATCTGGCAATGACCTCAGTGACTGAACTGGAAAGGAAAGCAGATCTTCCCTGAGTCCAAGATGTCAAACAGTAATAAAATATTTACCCTCAGAGTCGCTGTCGCTCTGTATCTTTTATGTATGATAACTGTATAAAATTCTGTGATTTAAAAAAAAAAATTCCTCAATATTTATTTTGAAAATACATTTTCTTGGATTTATATTGTGTAAAAAAACAAGTACAATTTCCAGTATATATCATATATATATATATATGCATTTGCTACATTTTTTTTTTTAAACTTTTGACCAGAAATTCTTTTTTTTCTTATTTATACATTAACACACACACACACACACACACACACACACACACACACACACACACACACACACACACACACACACACACACACACACACACACACATATATATTTATTCATTTATTTTATCTTATTTTTTATTTTATTTTGAATAAGAATAATTACCTAAATTGCCTGCAACACATTAAAGAACGTAATGGCATGTAGAGGCTGCATCAACACTTTTGAGCGATTATTCCTTAGAACCATAGAAACGACTCGATTTACTGCAACACAGTTCACCAGTTTAGACGGAAATGAGCGGAAAGGCGCACCGGAAACCATGATCACCGGAAGACAGGTATGCGTGGCTGAGCAAATTAGTAGACTTCTTCAGAAGACATTTGCAGCTGCATTTAGAGTTAAAAACTTGTTTTTCATTGAAATGAAATGTTTTCTGAGATGGCAGTCTTATAATATAGGCCTATATATTAGCATGCAGCAAAAGAACTGTGAGATCAAAAACTGGGATGTTTCCAGATCTTGATAACTAGATGCTGTTTCAAGAGTAGCTTCTTAAGTTTTTTGATATCTTCCAATGTTTTAGTGTCGTTATCATCCATTTCAGTCAGGCTGGCCTTATGTAACAATTATAGGAATGTGTTGTTCTTTACATCACTCAAAATGTTAATGCTAACAGCTCTCAATCTGTATCTGTCTTCCTGACAATAACAAACATTCACATCACATGTGTTAAGAAATGCAGGAACATGTTGTTCTCTGAGTTGTATGCTGTGTTTGTTTGGGGTTTATCAGTTCTCTGGTCATGTATCAGACACAGAGCGGCTGGTCCAAGCATAAGGATGCTTGAGTTCAGGGGTCCTCCTGGACTTCCTGCTTTCATCTCCTCCATTAATGTGGTGGGTGAGCCCAAGTGTATATGCCCACCACCTCCCCTCTGCCCCATTTACAGTGCAAGTCTCCCATGGACAAAATGTAAATTAAAAATGCATTAGATGTTTCGAATGACATTTCAAGAACTCTGTACCCAGGGGGAATCTATCTTGATTTCATTTCTGAAGATTTCATTCAGGCTTCTCATAAAATGAATTTAATTCAAAGGAAGGGCATGGCAAGGGCATGAGTCATTGTCCAGACAAAGGAATGCAGAACACAGTGTATGAGATATTGAGATATATTTTAAGAAACTTATTGCAGTATCTTTACATAGGACAGTTTTCATGTTTAGTTAGACCGTGCAATACTGAATTTCTCCACAAGATCAGAAATTTTTTGAAAAACTCCTTCAATGAATAAATCTGAAAAATATAAGAGGCCCCTGTTTTTCCATAGAACATAAGGTTGAAGACGGAAATAAACGATTATTGCAAATAGGGCCAAAAAGAGAAGCAGCAGCAAGTTCAGAATTTTGTCTAAATTGCCTCCAAATTCTGAGAGAAGTAACTGGGTTTGTATTGTACTTTGAGGGCTGAGTAGACAAAGTATTACACACAAAGGTAGAAAGTGAAGACGAAGAACTAGTCTGTGCTTCTAACTTACACCGGTCTATATGGGAGAGTTATACCAGCTGTGAATTTTGCTAATATTTGCTGCCCTGTTATACATCAAAAAGTTGGGCAGACCAAGACCCCTATCTTTGAATAAATGCCTTGCTTAACCCAGCAGGTCTGCCCTGCCATATATAAGCAGAAATAGCCCCATCCAACAGTTTAAAAAAACACTGGGAGGAGAAAAGAACAAAAAAAAAAGAACAAAAACCTAGGTAAAATAATCATTTTAATTTCCTGAATTCTACCAAATAGAGTAAGAGGTAACTTATCCCAACATTGCAAATCTAATTTAACATGAGTGAGCAATTTAAAAAAAAAATTATACTGATATAGTAGATCAAAGGAAGGTGAAACACTTACTCCCAAGAAATTACAGTTTTTGGAAGATAAATGATGGCAGCATCTCAGCTGGAATTTAAGCATACACTTTTATTATTAAGCTTATATCCAGAAAAGGATCCAAAGGTGTTAAGCACAAGCAAAAGATCTGAGATGGCAGGGTTCGAAATATAGAGCAAAAGGTCATTGGCATAAATAGAGATGCAATGTTCTATCCCTTCCCTAACAATACCTGAAAAGAGCAGGACATTTTTCAAAGCTATGGAAAGAGGTTCTATTGCTAAAGCGAACAAGAGTGGAGAAAGAGAACAACCTTGACGAGTGCCTCTTGTAAAGGGGAAATATTAAGAACACAAAAAGTTTGTTCTCACACTGGCAACTGGAGCAGTCTATAGAAGGCGTATCCATAACATAAAAAACGAGGTCAAAACCAAATTTAATATAGTGAATAAATGATTCCAGACATTTCTGCATCTAATGAAATAACTATTTAATTGGTTAAAGAGGTGGATAGGGAAAAGATAATATTTAAAAGTCATCGAATATTTGATGATAATTGTTGCCCTCTAATGAAACCGGTTTGATCTTCAGAGATTATTGTAGGAAGACAGGGATCCAGATGGCAAGCCAGCACCTTAGCTAATAATTTTACATTTGAATTCTGACTTATGGGCTTTCAGCTGCCACATTCATCTGGCTTCTTATCACGCTTGAGATATAAGTGAAATCGAGACCCGAGTCAGAGTTAAGGGAAGAGAACCATTTACTAAAGAATCATTATACTGTACATATCTAACAGTAGAGGTGCCAGATGTTTGGCAAACCTTTTTGTAGAAGTCAACTAAAAAATCTGTCTAGACCTGCTGCCTTGCACTTTGCATATGAAGATCTTTCAAAATCTAGAACTTAGCTCTGAAGATCAAGATCCTCTGCTACAGTTGCATCAATGTGCAACAATACATTTAAAAATTAAACATCATTAATAAAAAGAGTTTGCAAGCAATAAGGGAAAGTGACAGTACCCATAATAAATCATGAATCAACATAGTTTGCTTAAAGAACTTGACTCAGGTACAAACACGGTCAGTGTTCAGTCTATAAACAACAACAAAAAAAAATAAAAGGGTAAAACAACTATAAAATCATCTGCAACTGAATTTAATGTGGTATAATTGCATATGTTAGGTTTTGGGATGTTGGTTTCAGTAAACATCTGGCATGTCTTATAGAATCTAATATAGTCAAGATATTGAGAAAAGGATCAAGAGAAGATGAAACAGGTTGCTTTGCAATTAAAAAAAAAAAGTAAGCCAATTGTCTTCTAATTTAATCAGTTGCTTTCAAAAGCTTAATGTTTTTGTTTTTATATATCTGGCAGACATATTTAATGCCAAACTGGCTTACAGTTCATTCAAGCTGGAGATTTTATCAAAATGTGCATTCCTTTGTCTTTCTTCCCATGACCTTGTCCTTGCTAGTGCCTTGCTCTAATTGTGCTATCGGAATCCATTCTTTTTTTTAAATTTTAAAAAAAAAATTTTTTTTTAAAAGTTGGGTACAGTTAAATGTGGAAGGTACTTTACATATTAGACTTTTAATTGAGTAAAAGTTTGACACTGTACTCAAACTTCAACTTACTTTGTACTCCCCTGGCTTAAAACTCAGGCCAAAACTAATCGACAGTTCATTTTTACATATTTAATAAATTAATGTGGCCTTGACTGTTCTGCATCTGAGGGGAGAATATACGAGGAATATTCAGCAGTGTCACTTTCACTTTTCACATGATTTTATTACCAGGACTCATTGCACTGAATCACCCGCTAGGTCAGTTAATGACTTTGCGATGAGGTGTGGAGCTGATCTCAGATCAGTTTTGCAGAAAAACAATGTGTATGTTCTGATCTCTTCATGAGTAACTCTCACTCTGACCTTGAGAAAGGTTTTTGACGTGTCAGTCAGCCTCAGCGTCTCTTTCATCCTCGACTGTTCTCCATTAATTTGCAGACCACATAGCAGAGAACTACACAGGTGTATGTATCTCATATTCTGTGTGTGAAGTTCTCGTCTGTGAGTAATGAGTGAGGAGCATGTGCTGCGTGATAAACACTTACACCCATCTTCACTGCTACTGACAAATTAGAACACTAGCATTATTTTTTAATTTTTTATTATGGGGTCTTAATGGAAAAGGGTTTTTATGTTGAGTTTAAATGGGCTTAAATGTGCACTTTTCCAGTTACTTTTTGCTACTCTGACCAATATGGAAGTCATAGATCTGGGGTTTGAGGTTTCAGCAACATGATTTATTTTAGGGGTGAAGGTCAGGATTAGGGAGGAATATTGATCCAGAAATATGTCCTTGCTGGTTAAGTTACAAAGCATAGGACAAACACACTGCGGAGTGGGGTGAAGAACAAACACACATCTGCCAGTGACAGCTGTGCACTAGGGTCTCACACCACCGATGCTTCAGCAGCCATGTGTACAGTATGTGCACTTTCATTGAGGCGCAATAATTGGATGTTTTCCTTTGCTGAGACAAACTTTGCGTTGCCGGAGGCTGCACTTGATTTGACATAAATCAAGACCCATTACATTTTTTTATTTATTTTTAATAAGGCTGAGGACCTGAAAACAGCACAATGTTGGTTTTACAAATGACCAGTGTTATCGCATTTGGTATAAATTTAGAGCTGGCTCCTCTTGTATTGTATCTCATTTTAAAAGCAGTGCCAGTGCATAGGTTAGAGTAGAATAAAATAGAAACAAACAAACAAACAAAAAACAAGTTAAAAAATTCTCCTGGCCAAATTCCTTAGGATATCATACAGTGAACTTCTCACCTATACAAGTAAAAATCAGAACGAAGAAAAAAACAAACAAACTATGAACAAGGGAGGTATTGTATTAAACTAAACTACTAGCCAACAAATAATGTACATTCATTTATTGAAGACATTTTTAGACCAGAGAGAAACCTCACTTGCAGCAGGCAGTGCTTGAATATACCGAAGCTGGTGTGCTGCAAGCATTTTATTATTTATTATCATTAATAATTAAATCCAAATATTAGACGCTGTGTCTGAAGAACTGAAATAAACATGATTTGTCTAATATCAGCATCAGCTAACCAAGTACGTAATATATTTCTACACAACATGTAATATCCAAAACATTTAATAATATTATAATAACATTTATTCAAGTATTTAGTCAAATCCTGAGGAGCTTCTACTGTATTTCTTTGATTGAAATATGATGCAAACAGGGTGCAATTGACATTCTGTTCGCTAAATGCATATGTTTGCTTATCTTGTAATGAGAGCTCATTTTACCTGCTTTGGGATAGTGAGGTCATCCTTTTATCTTATGAGTCTCTGATGTCTCGAGTTTGAATTTAAAATGCTGTTCTGTAACAGAGTTTTCGGCTTCAGTTTAACCTGTACTATGATTCTGGCATGTTCTGTCGGGAATGATCATGGTGCCAGTTCTCTTAAATTCACTGGATTTTGGGAGATCTAGGCAGTTTTAAAATAGTAGTGTTTTACACAAGTAAAGGGTCTGATATGTAAAAGGAAAAATATTTAATGTGAATTTTCTCCCTCAGTAAGCAGGTTGAGTGTGTTTCTTAGACTATGCCACAGAGCTGGGGGCTTTCAGAGTGTTGAAGTAAAGAGAGAGAGAGAGAGAAGAATGGTCAGACGATGGGCTGCCTCCCTCTCTGTCTCATTGAATCAGGCGAGCATCTCAGTGCCCCAAATGCATCCTCTCTTACAATGAGAGTTTCCACTGCAGAGATTAAACAGAGAGCTGAGAGAGCAGAGAGCTCCCAGGGCTTACACTGACATGCATTACTCTCTCCATATACACTGGCCACTTGCACAGAGACATAAAAGAGTGTAATGTTGTTTTTATTCACCTCTGCTCATCTAGATAGTTTGGGGCAAGTTTCGTACAGAGGATATAATTTGTCCCCTAGGTTATTAAAAAAGTGAATCATAGACTTAAATAAATGCATCAAAAATCTAGAATTCAAAAATCTAATTTATAAAAATCTATTCATCTAAATGTAAGTTTTAGCATTTAAATGTAAGATGAAGAAATGTTATGTAATGGATCTCGAATCAAGTAAATTTCTGATGCTGACCATGTGACTTTTTGTACAGATGATCAGATATTATTTTTCCACCGAAGCACAAATGGCAAACCAAATATTAAGAAATTCTGATATTAATTTTTACTTTTTCAAATCAGTTTTCAGTCAGACTTGTTTGTTAATAATATTAGTAAATTATGCATTAAATTCAAGTAAGCAAATTCAATATATGCTGTTACTTTGAAATGCACAGTTACTGTAGTAGGCTTTGTATTTCCCAAACTATGTTTTTGGATTAGTGTAAAATTGTTGTTATTGTTAATTAAAACTATAACAAATCATTTATATTAATTGAAATAAAGCTGAAATAAAATATAAATATTAGGAAACCTAAAAAAAATTGGAAAGTGTAAGTTCAAGTGATGACTAAAAGTGAAACTGAATAAAAAATAAAGCTAAATAATGAAACAAAAAATAGTTATTTAGTTTTAATAAAATAAAAACTAAAACTAAAAATATATAAAATAATTTTATGAATACTATAGTATATAAACAACACTAGTGCAAAACAATACAGCTGAATAATTTTTCCTTTAATTTTTGTTAATAAAAATCTATCTTGTTTATAAGCTTTTGACAGACAGATGTTTAAAAGTTGCATTTGTGCTGGTCTAATTTGTGACCCTGGACCACAAAACCAGTCTTATGTCGCTGGGGTATATTTATAACAATAGCCAAAAATGCATTGTATGGGTCAAATTTATTGATTTTTCTTTTATGCCAAAAATCATTAGAACATTAAGTAAAGATCATGTTCCATGAAGATATTTTGTAAATGTCCTACTGTAAATATATCAAAACTTAATTTTTGATTAGTAATATGCATTACTAAGAACTTCATTTGGACAACTTTAAAGGCGATTTTCTCAGTATTTTGATTTATTTGCACCCTCAAATTCCAGATTTTCAAATGTCTCGGCCAAATATTGTCCGATCCTAACGAACCATACATCAATGGAAAGCTTATTTATTCAGCTTTCAGATGATGTATAAATCTCAATTTTGGAAAAAGTGACCCCTATGACTGGTTTTGTGGCCCAGGGTCATATTTATGCTGTTCGTTTGTGTAACTTTGCTATTGAATCATACTGATTCACAGTTCCTCTGGTCAAGGTGGTTGGTCATGCAGGTCTTGGTTTATCTAGTGACATCACCAGAAAGTCTTTTCTTAAGGGAATGCCTTGTGTGGAACGCACAAGTGGCTCTCCTTGACTCATTTCTCTCTCTTTGTCATTGCGAGGTGCTGAGCCGCTGTTGGAGGTGCCACTCAGTCCTGTGTCTCTCTGTCTGCATCACAGCAGCTGCTGATTTACTCTGACAGGCTGAGCAACAGGCTGATATCACACCTGCCTCTGCTCTCTTATCAGCGAGGGAACTGAGGGTCAGCTGTGTGGATCGACGTCCAGCTATCGTTCTGAGGATCTGAATGGGACTGTCCAGCACACACCTCTGGTTAACAACACGTTTACAGCAGTCACATAGCTACGGGTGGGCCTTGGTGGGCCCGGGTCCACCTGCTTTCATCTGTGGCCCACCCAATGAGAAGTTTGTAATTTTCCAAATGGATGTAATTTATTAAACGATACTAATAAGTGTCTTATTTCACTGTAACTTTATTTATTAAAAATATTAAACGCTTGTTTTCATTGTCAATTACAGGTCGTTTCTTAGTTCCTATATGCATATCATCATACGCCTGTCAAAATGATGATTCGTCCGGTTCTGTAAGTCCCACCCACAATGTTACTTTTACGACGTAAGGATTTAATAGTAAAATGCCCGCGTTTGTGAAGTTAAATTTGAAAATAGCCTAGTGAAGCAAACATAAATCAGATCAATTCTTTTAAAAAGTAAAATTTTAGCAATAAATCCGGACCGTCTACAAATGAAACCCGACAGACCACCTGAGGGCGCTGGATTTATCGATCGGGTGTTTGAAACATCATATTAGCATAGGTACAGTTTGATCCGCTAAACAGATGCGTTGTGGAAAGAAACACATAAACATTGTGCTAGATCCCGGTCGCCACGACAAACTGCATAATTTGCTGCATTTCTGCGGTCCTCGATGCGCGTGAACTGACAGAGACGCTTGTGAAATCATCTGCGAAGTCCCGTTGTTTCACACTGAGGTAATGCTTTTTAATAAACTTCCTTTAGTTAACGTTAGTTAATGCATTAACTAACGTTAGCAATACATTTGTTACCGTATTTATTCATCTTTGTTAACCAGCTCAGGCAAATGTTAACTTTTTAAATGTTAACTTTTAATTTTAATAATGTCCTATTAGTAAATTTTGAAATTAACATAACAAATTACTAATGTTCATGCATACTTTAGATATACTGTGTAATGAACCTTGGTGCTGTATTTTTTGTTGGCAATTTGACATGCAGTTTTCATATGCTACACAACTGGCCCACCCACTTAAACATTTCTGGCTACGCTAATGGTTTACAGTCTGTAATGCGTCTCTTTAATCAGCTGTGCTTAGTATTTGTGAAGTTAATGAGTCATGGGTTTAATAGTGGATTAGTGAATTAATACTAGGGATGCACCGAAATGAAATTCTTGGCCGAAGCCGAAGCCGAATAATAATGAAATGCTTGGCCGAAGGCCGAAGGCCGAATACCGAACGCGGTGTTTCGCATTTTTTCCATTTATTTTGCCAATTTTTTCACCATTACAATAATTAAATTAGTAAAAATTTGCTTGTTACTATTTTGTGTTGCTTTTCAGAGAAATAAATCAAATAACAAAAATATAATTTAAAAATATTTATTTAACACTGAACATTTTTTTAACATTCCAGCAGATATTATACAAGCAAAGCACAATATAACTTAAAATAAATAAATTAGTAAAATAAAAAATATATTTTTATTTGGCCATCTTTGAAGCCCCCCTTCTTGAATAGCCTATGTTAGGCCTGTAACTGACTGCTGAAAGAATGTAACTCTGTATGTCTACAACAAGATGGAGTGGGTGTCCTAGGACTGGGGGGAGCTACTTTCCTTTTAGCTGCTGTTGTTGCCGTAGCCGCCGCCGTGTCTTTCTCGTACTCTGCATGATGTTCGGGGTGTCTTGATTTTAAGTGATAAATTAAACTTGAAGTGCTGTACGTTTTTGCAGATGCACCCCCTCTGGACAATTCAGCAGAACAGTGTCTGCAAACGGCCGTTTTTGCCTCTTTCTCTGACACTTTAAAGTGCTTCCACACTGCTGACATGTTTGCTGCATAAGGGGCCATTCACATATCGCGCCTAAAAACGCTTGGATAACGCTAGGCGCGCCGCTTTCTCCTTTTTTCCAAAGCGCTCGGGCGGTTGCGCTCAGGAGGCGTCTGTCGTTGCTAAGCAACCATCAGCTGCGCTCTCCGTTACAAGGATATTTCAGCAATGGATTTCCACCACCGAAAAACCCTTGATTTGAGTCAAAATAATGAGGGCTTGACAAGTCATACAGTTCAGGATATCCCTGGACCGCAATGATGAGCTGCTCCTCCATTTTTCTGCTAAGGTTTCAAAGTAACGGAAAAGGTGAGGAAGCTGATTGGTTGGTTCTTGTCACATGACCCGCGGTGCGCTTGCGGCTTTCTGAAAAGTTGAGACTGTTTTATCTTGATGCGGCGCGGACGCGCATGGAAAAAATGAGCGCGTCGCACAGCGTGCGCGCCGCGACCGCGTCGCTTCCATTATGAGCGCGCATACCGCGCGTCTACATTTGAAATAACGAACTTGAGCGCGCAAAAGACGCGATATGTGAACGGCCCCTAAAGCGCGCGCCTCTCACTCTACGCGGGTTACTATTTGATCACGTCATTAAAAACGTCATTGTTCGGCAAAATTTATTCGGCCTTTTTACTAATTTCGGTTGCCGAACATTCGGTGCATCCCTAATTAATACATGATTAGTGACAAATAACAGGATGACAATAGCCGTGTTTCCACTGTTGGGCCAAAAGCGGGCGTGCTAGAGCGTGTCAGGGCCAGTCGCGTTTCCACTGTCACTTCCGGGGCTTGATCGTGCCTCATCGGTGCTTCCTCAGGGCCAACGGCCGGGGTTTTCTGGCCCGACGAAAACCTTGGGCCAAAGCGGGCCAACTGGGACTAGAGGAGTGGTTATGAACAAAGAGTTTCTCCGCGTCTTGAGAGCGTCGCTGCAGATCATTTCATAAAGTTAACAACTATAACACCAGCATTAAAGACTTTTAAAATAATTTTAGCTCAAAACTCACTTTCAGACAGCAGCGAGTGTTTGAAATAACTTGATCCGATATGGATGATCACCATACAAGGCAGAAATATTTATAAGCGATGCAAAAGACTATGCACGCTAGCCATTAACATTACCATACTAACGTAAACATGGTAAATACGACCGCTCTTCTCATTCTCTATAACAATCGTGTATTTATTTAGTAACATATTTTATCTGTCATAAGTCTCGTCTCGAGACTTTAGCTCCGTGTGTGTCATAAAAATATATAATGGCTTTTATTCGGGAGCTCCCTCTGCTACTCAGGTCGTATTTTTGATGGAAAAATATAGAAATTATCATTCTTGCTTAACGTGATGTATACTGTGACTACTAAATAAACAGAAACAGAGGCTGTGTCTCATTTAGAAGGCTGCGTCCTCCGGAGGTCGAATCCTCTGGAGGTTGCATCCTCTGTAGGATGCGTAACATATACGAAGTGTCCTCAACCTAGAATTAAACGAGACGGCCTTCGTAGGACGGGCGGAAAAGAAAACAGGACGTATCACGTTGATTTGCCAACACATTTAGAGCATCGTTGCACTCGCACACGACTTAAATGAAGGAAAAATATTTCTAAATTTGGAAAGTAATTTAAAAAAAAAAAGTTTTATTTTGCTCAATGTTTGAGGTGCTGCATCGTTCGTACAACAGACAGCTGTTAGAGAAAAAAAGGAGGAGGATATTAAGAACAAAGTTTAACCGAATTTACTGGAGGTAATTTAAGTTAAGTTGAAAACATCACACCTGCGCTTGTGTGTACATCTGCCGGCGCCGGCATTTTTCAAATTAACGACGGTTGTTTATGGCGACGCAAAGAATTGTGGGTTATCTGTAGCAGTGAAGGATACACCTGATGCATCCTCCGAATTCCCGTGAAAGAAGGTCGCATTCGAAGGTCGCATTCGGAGTGTCCTACTTGCTTTTCTGAAATGAGACAGCCTCGATGACGTATGCACCCTTCGAATGAGACCTCCGGAGGACGCAGCCTTCTAAATGAGACACAGCGAGACTCTACTGAATAAGTAGGGTACAGGCCTATTTGTCCTCTTTCTTTTGTGAAATAGTGGTTCACATTGCTGTATTTCTGTGTGACTAATTTTCAATCCTGATAAATTAATTCATTATGATCAATGTATCACTTAATAGGCTATTGTAAAACATCGATGCTTTTGGATTTAAATCTAACAGATGCAAACAACGGCCGCTTTTATCATGTTATTTTTGTGATCGCGCTATATTTCCAGTGACTTAATTCTGATTAGTTTTCTGATAACTTCTCTTTGTTGATGAAATGATGGGGTTGCGTGACGGTGGAAACGCATCGTGATTTTGGGCTCGGTGCTACAGGTCTGAGGCTATTAGCCCCGCCCAGCCCGTTTAAATCACTGGCTCGCACTGGCCCGACAGTGGAAAAGCGGCTAATGAATTCAAACGTCTGACAGTCGCTGACAGTCAGCTAGTCAGGGTATGTCAGATCCAAAAAAATAAATAAATAAAATTCAAGCCCCCAAATGTAAATGAATGGTCAACATGCATTAAAAAAAAAAAAAAAAAAAAAAAAACAGTTTTCAGTTGAAAATGGTGTTGTGTAAATGCTTCCTCAGTCATTTTTTTTGTTTGTTTAATTAATTTTTTTTTTTTTTTTTTTTTTGCTAGTGAAGGGTTTGGGATCCTGCAGCACATTTATCAGTCAGTCAGTTGTCATGATGTCATTTCCTGCAGCTCCAGAGTGAGTTGTTTCATCATTAGATTTCATTTTTGCACATTTGAGACTTTTATATAACTGTTATATACTGTATAATACTAAAAAGTTAAAGGAAGTTTGTCCTTGTGTTCACCAAAGTGGCAAAAACAATAACAAAGTGTCACAATGGGTGAAAGAACTGAAAGTCATAATAGTAAATGTTTGTAAGTTTGTGGTGGTGAACCATTTGGATGCATAGGGAGTAGAGTGACACTCGTGAAAAGAGCTACAAGAAGATGAAACTTCAGGTAAATATCTTCTGGTAAATATCTAGAATGTAGTGCTGCACATGGAGGATTATTTGATGAACGAGGGCTTGAATCCAAACATATAGTGTATTTTAGATTCCTCCAATACCGACTTCTAGCCTTTTAAGACAAAGTATTAGACTTTCTTTGTAGAAGTAAAAAAAATTTTTTTTTGCAAAGTCATGTCAGAAATAGGTGAACAACTATTTAATGTTATAATTGTTCTGCTTTATTGAATTTCCATGATGGTGTCCTTTATGCTGTAGTTTTATGGCAAGACTTTAAGAATGAGGGGTTTTAATCATAATTGCATGTCATGTTTTATGACATTATCTATGTACTATAAAATACACATTTGAGTAATTCAACTGATGGACTAATCATTCTGTGCGATAACAGTAGTTCCCCCTTATTAATCTTCACATGACCGTGAAATATTGACATTTCAATGTCAACAGACCTCTGGTCTGCCTATAAAAGCTTTTTAGATGGAATTTTATCAGCGGCAAAAGGAATTTTTCTGTGTTTAAGGATGATGTTCGATGCCACAGTGTTTTAGCATCTTCAGCGCCGGGAAGAAAACATATTTATCTGATGTGAACCGCCTCTGTCTGAGCTCACATGCACAATGAAGTGTAGCCCTCAGGACACGACACCTATCACATGTGATTATAACCAACCTGACGCTGAGCCCTCTCCATTTTTAGATACTTAACAGCATTCTCAATCCAGCTGAGAGGAGAGTTCTCTTCATTATCATCAGGTCAGACCTACACACACACACTCTTGTATGACAGATAATGTTCAATTCATAGTCTGTATCTATTTATATTTGTGACCCTGGACCGCAAAACCAGTCTTAAGTCGCTGGGGTATATTTGTAGCAATAGCCAAAAATACACTGTATGGGTCAAAATTATTGATTTTTCTTTTATGCCAAAAATCATTAAGACATTAAGTAAAATCATGTTCCATGAAGATATTTTGTAAATTTCCTACTGTAAATATATTAAAACTTCATTTTTATATGTAATATGCATTGCTAAGAACTTCATTTGGAAAACTTTAAAGGCAATTTTCTCAATATTTTGATTTTTTTACACCTTCAGATTCCAGATTTTCAAATAGTTGTATCTTGGCCAAATATTGTCCAATCATAACATTTTCGAAAAATTTACCCTTATGACTGGTTTTGTGGTCCAGGGTCACATACAGGTGCATCTCAATAAATTGGAATGTTGTGGAAAAGTTCATTTATTTCAGTAATTCAACTCAAATTGTGAAACTTGTGTATTAAATAAATTCAATGCACATAGACTGAAGTAGTTTAAGTCTTTGGTTCTTTTAATTGTGATGATTTTGGCTCACATTTAACAAAAACCCACCAATTCACTATCTCAACAAATTAGAATACTCCATAAGACCAATAAAAAAACATTTTTAGTGAATTGTTGGCCTTCTGGAAAGTATGTTCATTTACTATGTGTGCTCAATACTTGGTAGGGGCTCCTTTTGCTTTAATTACTGCCTCAATTCGGCGTGGCATGGAGGTGATCAGTTTGTGGCACTGCTGAGGTGGTATGGAAGCCCAGGTTTCTTATCTGCATTTTTTGGTCTCTTGTTTCTCATTTTCCTCTTGACAATGCCCCATAGATTCTCTATGGGGTTCAGGTCTGGTGAGTTTGCTACTTTTGAGTTCATTACTTTTCCACGACATTCTAATTGATTGAGATGCACCTGTATTTACTAAAATATTATTGTTCCAGTTCTTGAATTTGATTGGTCAAGCTACATTCCAATAGTGATGTAAAGCCCAACAGCACAGTGACTGTTGCAGTACTTCATGTTTGCATGCTTCAGACTGACTGGCTGTATCCAAAATCGCTCATCGTTCACTGTTCCCTGTTATTCCATTGATTTAGTCCACTGAATGAGTGAATGATAATGAGTGAGCAAATATGGGAACTGAGTGTGCCAGAAGTGGCATCTACTGGTGAGAGGCAGGAATTCATGTGGCATGATGTGTCTTTTCTAGCTGCTAGCCATTCAATGTACATCGTTATACATTCATTGTTGAGGTGCATTACGGGATTGAATGAGTGCACTTGATAATGTCTGGGGTTTCGGACACCACTATAAATGGCTGTCCCCTTAAAAAGTCCACTATATAAGGGTATTGGCCAGGGGTGATTTCGGACACAGTGACTCTCTTTATGATTGAGTCATTGAATCATTTACTCAATCGATTTGTTCAAAACACGGATTCATTCAGTGATGGAACTAGTAGGTGTGTCCCTTCGCATATTATGCACTATTCTATGCCATTTTGTTGTATAAATAGTGTAATGTGTTGAAAATTCCAGGGGAAAAAAAACCTAGACCATTAACAATAAAAATGACTATATTAGCATCAAAATTAGTGTATGATAATGTTTTGTTGATTATAAGGTCACTGCAGAGATTTTATCCATAGTTATCAAACTGAAGTATTTTTGTATGAGCACTATGATCCATTTGAGCATCTGTTTGCTGAGTGCCAGCATCCAGGCCCTGCATTTGGTTGTGGCATTATATGGTGGCACTCGCCTGTGGTCTGGGCAGCCTCTGTAAAAGAGGGCACAAAAAGAACTGCTAGCTCCATCAGAGGGGTCTCATCCAGATGGCAGCCCCAGTGCAGTCTTCATCTGACCTTTATTGATCTACATCTGAGATGGTCTGCTGTGTTGAAGTAGTAGGATTTTTTGTACCATATGACTGTTGTAACACTAGTGAACAATCCGATAGAGAAGGCTGCGATAGAAACAATGTTATTAAGTAATTAACATTTAACAAAGGTTTATCAGTTCTCTCAGGGCTGTAAAGACTTCTAATACTTCATTACCGTTAATTGGAAAGGGAGTTCTTTATTTTTGGCACATCACCATGGTATCTCCATGGCAATAACATTAGATGGCAGCAAAGTATGAAGTAAACTGATGAAAATATGTCGATATATATCTATATCGCAGAGAATAATAATGAATCATTATCTTAGATCCTGAAGCCTTTCAGGCCAATGTAACAAATAAGCAAAGATTAAAATGTGAGAAGAGCAGAAGGTGAAAAGCAATAATGAAACCATAATATTAATATATCGTAATTAAAGTCCTGATAAGAATCATATGCATGGGACCTTAGCATTCTGCGTTAGTTTGAACATATTCACACACACGTCTGATACCCCGCCTTGCCAAAAAAAAAAGACTTTGAATTAAGCAAATACTTAAGTATAGGACTGATCGTTATTGCAGTAATTAATTCAAAGTTCTGGCATGAAACTCTAGATGGTGCAGTCCGATATGTCTAACTCAATCTGACCTAATGACATCATTATCACATGGTGCAGCTGATTGGTTCTATTTGTATCAGCAGCCAATGAGCTTGCTGCTCAACATTCAAATACTTGGCTAGTGCTTGCTGTAACAGTTGCAGTGTTCTTCAAAAACCCTTCACCTTCCCCAGCTTCACCTGTATAGATCTGCTGCAGGGTGATTTCATGTGTTATATATGGGGGTTATTATTTCATATATATGTGCAGCAGCAGCAGTATTTCTTACATTCTTACAACAGCATGTTGTGATGTATTGGCAGTAGCAAGTGGTTCAATGCTCCCATTGTCAATCCAAGATCTCAGACAAAACTTAATGCGACTCTTGATGGAAATAAATGCTGTGATGTTGTAAGACATTATTGAAACAATGTAGCAACGAAAGCACAATGTTATCAAATCTAAAGGCGCTCCAACAAAATATTAGAGTGTACACCTTTTTTTTTTTTTTTTTGGAACGGCAGTGTAAAATCAATTTCAGCACATCCCAAAGACTTTCACTGGTGTTAAGGTCTGGACTCTGTAGTGGACAATCTTTTACAATTTTAGCTTGATGAATCTGGACATCATCATCTGGAATATTGACAAAGGTATGTTTTCCAACATGGTTGTTTTAGAAATAATAAGCTACATACTGCATAGCCGCTTTTCCACTGTCGGGCCAGTGCGAGCCAGTGCTTTAAACGGGCTGGGCGGGGCTTATAGCCTCAGACCTGTAGCACCGGGCCAAAATCACGATGCGTTTCCACCGTCGGGCCAGAAGCTTCGCTGTGCTTCACTAAAATCCGCCCTTTACACGCCTCTCTGGAACAACGTCACGCGACCCCATCATTTCATCAACAAAGAGAAGTTATCAGAAAACTAATCAGAAATAGGCCACTGGAAATATAGCGCGATCACAAAACGAACATGATAAAAGCGGTCGTTTGTTTGCATGTTTTGTTAGATTTAAATCCAAAAGCATCGATGTTTTGCAATAGCCTATTAAGTGATAAATTGATCATAATGAATTAATTTATCAGGATTGAAAATTAGTCACACAGAAATAAAGCAATGTGAACCACTATTTCACAAAAGAAAGAGGACAAATAGGCCTGTACCCTACTTATTCAGTAGAGTCTGTTTCTGTTTATTTGTAGTCACAGTATATATCACGTTAATTAAGAATAATTTCTGTATTTTTCCATCAAAAATACACCTGAGTAGCAGAGGGAGCTCCTGAACAAAAACCATTATATATATTTATGACACACACGGAGCTAAGTCTCGAGACGAGACTTATGACAGATAAAATACTAAATAAATACACGATTGTGATAGAGAATGAGAAGCTGACGTCTGATTTCTTCAAGCGGTCGTATTTAGCATGTTTATTATGGCAACGTTAATGGCTAGCGTGCATAGTTGTTTGCATCGCTTATAAATATTTCTGCCTTGTAAGGTGATCATAATCCACATCGGATCAAGATATTTCAAACACTTGCTGCTGTCTGAAAGTGAGTTTTGAGCTAAAATTATTTTAAAAGTCTAGCTGTTAACTTTATGAAATGATCTGCAGCGCTCACGCTCTCAAGACGCGGAGAAACTCCGCCTTTGTTCATAACCACTCCTCTAGCTCCAGTTGGCCCGCTTTGGCCCAAGGTTTTCGTCGGGCCAGAAAAACACGGCCGTTGGCCCTGGGGAAGCACCGAGGCACGATCAAGCCCCGGAAGTGACAGTGGAATCGCGACTGGCTCTGGCACGCACTAGCACGCCCGCTTTTGGCCCGACAGTGGAAACATGGCTCATCAGTTAATAGGCCCTATTCACAATGACGTCAGCTAAATTCCGCTTTTCCACAAAGCAGTGGATCTGTACTTCCGTTATACCTTTACACCGGCAAACTTCTCGGGGAAAATGCAGGAACAAGCTGAAATATAAAGACATAGGCTAAGAATTAAGCATGTTAATGTACTTGCAGTCGGGTTCTTTTGCGAATGTTATTCGACATTGCTTTAGATGGTTGGGAGGCTACCCTGCAACAATGTTATCGATTTGCTCTCAGATTTGTATGATAACATTGATGTCTCCACACAAAATATATACTTAAAACCTTTTCACTTGTTATTTCGGTTTATTCCCTGGATAATTTATTTCAGTTGTTGCTGTTAATATTGTAATATTGAGTACACTGTGTAATTTCTCTGTATATTTACATGCAAGTGTAGTTGTTCTACATTTTACATGTCGTAATTTTTTAACTATGGAAGAAATTACATAGACACAAGTCTTTTTTTTATTTTTTATAATAAATATTCTCATATTACAAGTTTCACATCCATAAATGTAAGTGGTCTGAATAGAAACCCAGTATTATCCAGTTCAAGAATAAAATGGCTTTCAAGCTGTAGTGCTACTATGGACCTCTACAATTACTTAAATTCCTCCGTTTAACTGATCTTTACATGTATACCCCTTTTTTGTGAATTATTATTGATTGATATGATTGATCATATTTTATGTTAGTTAAAGGCTATACGCAATGTGATCTTTAAAAAAAACAGCTGATGTGTGTTTTATATTTATTTACATAAATGCTCACAAATCTATTTTTAACATTAAAAGCTTTTATGTAAACTTAATATATTTATTTATGAATTAAATTGTATCATGTTTATCAAAATAAATCAGAAAATTATAGACCCTGTGTTATTGATATTTAAATAGTAGCCTACAACCTTGTTATGCTGAATATTATTCTTGTACATAGAGATGCTATATTAAGCAGTAGCCTACATAAATTATTGAATAAAGTCTTTCTGTTACCACATGCGAATATCTAAAACTTATATCTAACTGCAATAAAGACAGCAAACACCACACGAGAATCGCGGAAATCAGAAAGTACGACTTCAGTGCTCCGTTCACAACTCCTCTCTCGACTTCAAGCGAAAATCGGTATTCGGTAAGTTCGTTTGAGATGCCAGACGCCTCGCCTTGAATGAGGACGAGAGTAGAAAGCTGCAGTCATCCTTTAATCGTATTTGTGGTAGATGTATAAGTGTCTGGGTAAACTCCACGCTGGTAGTGATAGCACTTTACTGTGCTGGCGGAAGTAAGAATACCCTGCTGCTTCAAGTCAGAACGGAAGTTGCGTGACGTCATGTGAAAAGGGTCTATTGTTACATACAATATGCCTTATTAATCACTGCAATAATGAAGATTCAGTCACAAAATCTTAAGTATTTGCTATATTAATCCAGATGGCAGCTTTTTTTTTTTTTTTGGCCAGGCAATGTATATAAACAATGGCTAAAAAATGGCTCCTGACGTGGCCTTAACTGACTCTTTTTCTACACTCTTTACCAAAGTGTAAAACATGGCTTAAAGTCTGATCTGTCACACCTTTCACTCATCTCTCTTATTGTATTCACTACGTATAACTTTCAAAGACATACTGTATGCCATGTACAGGAATATATTACATTGCAAAGTACAACACGAATTCCAGAAATGTTGGGAATTTTTTAAAATTTGAATAAAATGAAAACTAAGACTTTCAAATCACATGAGCCAATATTTTATTCACAATAGAGCATAGATAACATAACAAATGTTTAAACTGAGAAATTTTACAATTTTATGCACAAAAGGAGCTCATTTCAAATTTGATGCCTCCTACAGGTCTCAAAATAGTTGGGACGGGGGCATGTTTACCATGCTGTAGCATCTCCTCTTCTTTTCGAAACAGTTTGAAGACATCTGGGCATCGAGGTTATAAGTCTCTGAAGTTCAGGTGTTTGAATTTGGTCCCATTCTTGCCTGATATAGGTTTCCATCTGCTAAAGAGTTCGTCGTTGTCTTTGACGTATTTTTCGTTTAATGATGTGCCAAATGTTCTCTATAGGTGAAAGATCTGGACTGCAGACAGACCAATTCAATAACCCGGACTCTTCTACTACGAAGCCATGCTGTTGTAATAGCTGCAGTGTGTGGTTTTGCATTGTCCTGCTGAAATACACGTCGTGTGGAGGGGGAGGATATGTTGCTCTAAAACCTTTATATACCATTCAGCATTCATAGTGTCTTCCAAAACATGCAAGCTGCCCATACCGTATGCACTTATGCACCCCCATACCATCAGAGATGCTGGCTTTTGAACTGAACGCTGATAACATGCTGGAAGGTCTCCCTCCTCTTTAGCCCAGAGGACACGGCGTTCGTGATTTCCAATAAGAATGTCAAATTTGGACTCGTCTGACCATAAAACACTTTTCCACTTTGAAACAGTTCATTTTAAATGAGCCTTGGACCACAGGACACGATGGCGCTTCTGGACCATGTTCACATATGGCTTCCTTTTTGCATGATAGAGCTTTAGTTGGCATCTGCAGATGGCACAGCGGATTGTGTTTCCCGACAGTGGTTTCTGGAAGTATTCCTGGGCCCATTTAGTAATGTCAGTGACAGAATCATGATGATGAGTGATGCAGTGTCGTCCATGGGCATCCAACAAATGTCTCCGGCCTTGTCCCTTACGCACAGAGATTTCTCCAGTTTCTCTGAAACTTTTGATGATGTTATGCACTATAGATGATGAGATTTGCAAAGCCTTTGCAATTTGACATTGAGGAACATTGTTTTTAAAGTATTCCACAATCTTTTTATGCATTCTTTCACAGATTGGAGAGCCTCTGCCCATCTTTACTTCTGAGAGACTCTGCCTCTCTAAGACATCCCTTTTATGTTACAGACCTTGGGCCATATGTATAAAGCCACTCAGAGTAAAATTTTAGTCCTAAGTGTGTCAAAATTCTAAGAATGACATAATTTTACTCTTATTCCTAGATTTAAGAATAAGAGTGATTCATAAAGGTTCCTAACTGTTAAGACTAGCTCTCAGCTCCTAAATAATTTAAGAGAGCTGAAGAGGTCTCCTAACCTAGTTAGGAGTAACAAGATGACAGCAAAGAGGAGGAGACAAACACTTTCCAGCGAAAATATGACATATTGGTCTTATATGATAATATGGAGTTGATGAAATTATACAAACTTGATAGTCAAGATCAAAAAGTTTTTTTTTTTTTTTGTAACTGACAAAGTAAGAAATGTAATAACCTCTTCCTTTCAAAAAGTCAATGCTCTAACTGCAGAAATGTAGTAATTAAATTTTTTTGCTGAAAAATTGAAAAAATGCAGCAATGCACTGGTGATGACACTGTAAGCAGGGTCTTGCATATTGTGGCACTAATCCAACCAAACACAACAGTGGCCAAAAGTGATGTATCGAGGTTTTTTATTTTTTTATGACCCCACATTTCACTTAAACCATTAAAATACAAAGAAAAAAAAAAGAAAAAACACTGACTAGCGTTGCCAACTGCTTTCAATTGAAAGTAGCTAAAACTGGTCACTTAATGTTGCTAGATGACTTTATACAGGTGAGTTCACTAATTATATTTATATTTATATAGATCAGTGAACTCACCTTTATGACATCATGGCCAAAAATTATGACCGCGCAATTTGGCATGTTTCATTGCATTATTACCACAAATAAATCAACTGACTCTAAGCAACTATACAAAATCTTGCACATTTTTATTTATTTTTTTTAAATTAAGGGAGAAGATGTCAAATTTCCTTAAATAAATGATTTTATTGTAGTTACATTAAATGATTGGTGTTGTGCTGCTGTGACTTTACATGAGCAGGCTCACTAATGGCTGATTCAGAGGTTGAGATCAGCCATTTTGTGTTGACATCATTGTAGTTCCTAGTTCACAATATTTAAGTGTCAACACTTAAGAATCAGTCTTAGACTTTATTACTGAATGTTACTTTTAGCTTCTTTATAAAAGTCTCCAATTCTTAAAAAAGTCCCACTTTTTACTAAGAATTTTTTGACACTTAAGTCAAAGCTTAAGACTATTCTTAAGAGCATTTCTGAGACGTTTTATACATACAGGCCCTGATGTCAGTTAACTTAATTAGTTGCTAGATGTTCTCCCAGCTGAATCTTTTCAAAATTTCTTGCTTTTTCAGCCCTTTGTTGCCCCCGTGCCAACTTTTTTGAGGCATCAAATTTGAAATGAGCTCATTCAGTGGATGAAAGTGTAAAATTTCTCTGTTTAAACATTTGTTATGTTATCTATGTTCTATTGTGAATAAAATATTGGCTCATGTGATTTGAAAGTCTTTGTTTATTTTATTCAAATTAAAAAAAGTCCCAACATTTCCTGAATTCGGGTTGTATATTCAAACGCAAAACAGTTATTTAGAAATGCAGCAATATTAGAGTCAAAAGGTCATTTCTAAAGTTCTTAAACCCCACCAAAAGAGTTTGAGCCATTATATCCAAATAGGTAGATAAATAGATTGATTGATTGATAGATCCTAAGAGAAATTCAGGACTAACCAAGTGCAGTGAACCACTTGAGTGTGGCTCATTTAGCACTGAACATACTCTAAAAGATATTTAAGCACAGAATTTAAGTCTCTCTCTCTCTCTCTCTCTCTCTCTCTCATGCACTGTGCAGTTACTCTGTGCAAGACCCCAGAATCAGTGCTAATTACCACACATTAGCAGTAATTCACACAGCTGTCGGTGAGGCTGCTGGGACACACATATTGAACTGTGTTAATACTCCTGAATCCAGACAAGGACAGTTATGCTAAATTTGGCAACATTGTTGGTTTTATCTGAAATGCAAGGTCAGAGCACCACGGAATGTAAAGCGAAGAAAATATATGATGGAATTATAGGACTACATGTCAGCTTATTAAAGGAAACTTAACCCAGTAATAAATGCTTTTGGATGAGTTGGTGAGATTTCTCTTGTGGCCACACAGGTTATGTATTATTTGCATATTATACATACCTCATTAATCCATTAAAGTATCTGTGCATTTGTTACATTTCCATATTTCTGATTGTAGATTCTCCTGACCCCTGTCATTTATCAAAATAGCTACATTTTTTGTGCTGTTGAGAGAAAAAAAAAATAATAATAATATTTTACTAAATGATTTCAGTAAGCCAAGTGTTTTGGATTTCAGCCTATCTCTCCACAAATCAATTATCTGTTGATTAAAGACCTTTGTTGAGGAGATATCTAAAGTGCTTTGAGATGCGGCTGCAGGAAGCACCATCTTTGTTGTCAGGCTATGTGTAATGAAGTGCTCTTGTGTTGTTTTTCCAGATCTTCACATCAGATTCTCTCCAGTGTTTTGGGACTCATCTGTTGATGCAGCCACTTGCACGTCAACTCTGGAAACAAAGATGGAGAGAACTCTTGAAAGAAGCACAACCATGCCTTTAAATACCAAATCTGACTGAAGCACAGCTAAAAATACATCTTGTGCTGGTATATGATCGATGACTCAAGGGGCTTTTTTACAACTTGATTTAGCCATTTGATTTGCTTCAGCTCACAGGGCTCTTTGCCATAACCGTAAAACGGCTATGAGACCATTCAGGATGTGGGGATGATCAATTACAAGCTATTTCATCCATTTATATCCATAGATAATATAGTGCTGTGTTAATTGGATTTACTCATGGCACAAGATATGCGATACGGAGAGACTGGGGCAACTTGTCACACATTACTCTAGTGAATATTTCTCAGGAACATACAGTGTATATTTGAAAGTCAATTTGTGTATAGAGGTGTATCTTAAAGTCTAGGCCACATTTTATTAAAATAACTAAAATAATTTAACAATTAAGGTTAGTAAAAATAAATAGTAATACTAATAAATAGTAAATAACATTTGTTAATATAATATAATATAATATAATATGACATAACATAATGTAACAATACTTATGACAATCTGCCCCCTATATTGAATGATGAAAAATATCCATCCTGAGAATATTTCTGGTTAAAATCTACCTTAGTCATGTATTTGATTATGGTTATGTCTGGACGTATGTGTAAGAATACTAAACTGTAAGTATTAGTATGTCTGCTGTGCTCTGTTGATTCCTCAGGCTGAAGTTCATCACTCCACTGAACACAGCTGAGATGATGACGTCAACCTGGCCCCAGGAGGGAAATGCGGGACCTTGCAGCTGATTTGCTGGATTTCAGGTCTGTAAAGTGAGTTTTTGTCACCCATTGGTTAGCGCTGAGGACGAGTAGGCGGGACCTTATGGTTGACTGGCTGGGCATACTGATTGATTAGACACTGTTATGCTTTTCCTTCCAATTGAGACTCTGGTCAACTCATCATCCACAGTCAGTGAGTCTGCTGTCAGAAGCACAGCTTAACAGTGACACCTCCCTAAATGCCTAATTACATGCATTTAGAGAAGCTGAATTTTGATAAGAATGTGAGTAAATTCAAGCAATTAGGAAGGCTTAATTGCCCTGCTGTGCTCATGAAAAAAATAAAAAAAAATAAAAAAAATATTTGGAACCTTTGTGCAAATCATTATGGCTGCTCTGAAATTAATCTTCAGCATAAATAGAAGGAAATCAAGAGAAGGGAAATATTGTGCTTTAAAGTTACCATTTAGAATTTAAATTTTATTGATGAGACCATACATTTTCTTTGTGATATAATCAGGATTAATGGCTATATGATCTAACACTTTAGAGGAGACATCTATAGAACCGCTTTATTTTTTACTTGATCTGTGCATATGCCTCCATCTGTTGGATAAAAACTGCATTACAATGTTAAATGTAGAAAAAAAAGTATATTCCAAGAACTTGCCATTTAATTAAAATGTCTATGTGAATATCTGCAAAATCAAAACACTGAGGGAACATAAGGACATGCACAAGATGTTTATTATTAATCTAATACATTTATCTCTTTGCAGTTATAACAGTTTGCCCTTAATGTATATTTATGAAGATATAAAACAGCATTTTTCTGGAGAACAAAAGAGAGAATTAAACAGGCTTCAAATTAGCATAAAGAACAGAGGAAAACAGCTTGAGTTACAGTTACTTCCTGTTATTAAATCAGATGATGTGGCAACACAACAAGTCAGCCCACCCCCCTCTCTCTCTCTGTAACTGTTTTACAGGAAAGTTTGTTTTTGCTCCCTAATAAGCATCTTTTGATACTTTATGCTTTTTCAAATACTAGCACCATCTTCAGTTATTTATTATAACACAGATTAAACTGAATGTTTCAAATCTACATTGGCATGTAAACAATTAATGTTAAATCATAGTAACAATAAATGAAAACAATAGCAGAACTCATGACACAAATTCAACATGACTGATGAAGCACCTATATTTTATTAAAATATAGTATATAGTCTCTCTCTCTCTCTCTAAATATATATTAGACGTACAGTATTTGTTCATAGGGCATTTCAAAATTTCCATTCAATTTTCCGTTCATTTGTAAGACTATTAAAAATAAAATTATACAACTTTTAAAGCAAAAGCTTTTTTTTTTTTTTAAATACTGGATGCCCATGTCTACAGATGTATATTTCACCTAAAATGCATTATTTTTGGGGTACAACAGGTCACGAATGACTATTTTCTTGTTTTGAAGCAAATTTAATGTATTATTAAAATATATGTTATATACCCCTTTGTGTTTGAATAATTAATTCATGCATCAGAGGGTTAAAGGTAACCCTTCATTTAATTCTTAAAACCCATGTGATACCACCACAGTTATCTTATCATATATAATTTATCAACTCAATACCCTTAATGTATTAGTTGTTGTCAGTAGTAGTCAGCTAATGGATGTCCACTTTTTTAAATGACTTTACACTTAGAAAAACAGTCCAGGAGTAAGCTGATATTAAGTGTCTCATTCTAGCCCACAATGCAGAGCAGGTGAACTCGAAGCTGTAGTCTTTCAGTTATTAGTCCTCTTAATAAATAAAGTATTAGCTACCACCAAGACACAGAGTCAAGTCTAGGGTTAATGTCTCTAGTCAAGGAAATGTCCTTATCTGGGCTTTACAATCTCAAACACAGTCTAATGCATTATAGATGTGACACCATCACCCATGAGTCAATGTTAGCTAGAGACTATAGACTCATCAGTGATGTGAAAAAGTCTCAAATTGCTACTGAATACGAACTACTATATGAACTGTGAACAGTGCGAATATTACAATTCTCATCCATTATACTATTATACCAGAAAATGAATGCCCATTTTGTGAAATCTTGCTTCATGCTGCAAGTTCAAGCTGAATAAAGTTTAGTTGACTTGATAATTATTTGAATCTGAAATTGAAAATGAGTCAGCACACATTAATAGCTAGAGAGGGGGCACGAGTTCCCAAATTTCTTAGAAAGGGAGCAACGGTTTTTAAGAAACCCATTTTACCAATGACTGACTGTAATGAGGCTGAAATTGGAAAGGCATTCGTCAGATGGCTGCTTTTTAAATGTCCTAGCTGTCTGTAACTCTCTTTGATCCGAAAGCAGCTCTTTTAAATAGACTGAAATGTGCCTGTTTTTATGACTGCGCTGCTAATTAGGTAGTAACACAGAGAAAAATGAGCTCAATTATGTGGACTCGATGTGTTTCCCAAAATTCACAGTGTAAAGAAATTATTCGAATGGCATTCATCAATATCCCATCAATATCATCAATATAATTATAACCGAGGAAGTTCAAAATGACAACCTGAACTCCAAAAGTGAAATCTGTTGAAACTTCAGTTTGAGCACATTTATACAATTTAAAATGTTTTTTTTTCTGATCACAAAATTTTTATACATTGTATATACAATGTTATTTACATACATATAAATAATATTTATGTATATGTTTTTGTGTACAGTAGGCCTACATTCTATTCTATTGTTATGATTGTATGGAATATGAGTGTGACACCAGCAGATGTCACTGTTGCCTGCTGCATTGTACAGTAATCATGTGGGGAAGCTGAAATAGAATCATGTAACCTTACAACATATTTAGAACATATGCCTGAATATCTGTTGAGTATTAACAGTGTGTATTTCCATAGATAGACAGATAGACAATATAAAAGGAATAAAATAGCAGGTTTAAAACATTTTTATTCTACATGAAGTGGGCAGCCATGTAATCTCAGTAATAAGATGTGCTGCTCACAAATAATGATAATATTAATAACCACATTTGTGACTGATAACAGTTTCTTGACAAACAAAAATGTCTGGGTGTGCGTGAGTGAGAGGAACTTCACCCTGATTTGTATTTTTCTATATCACTTGAATCTCATAACTCATTCCTGTATTTTGAATAACCTTTTGTTAATCTGTAATTGGCCAAAGGGAAAGATCCACTCAGAAGGTCATTCTTTTGTTTAGACCGTGCAGACCGCCTGCTCCTGATTTTCTTTTTTTTTTGATGCCCTGAGATTCCTCTATTCTACTGTTACACAGCGATCCAGCGCGTAACCTTCTGTTCATATGCATTTATAAAGGGTAATCCTAGTGAACGTCTTCAAAGGTCACATCTTAAACTGAGTAGATTACAGTTCTGTATGAAAAAGAGCACTAGAAAGGTCATCAGAAGCCAGCCATAACTCTTAACGCACTTTCAATAGATTTTTGCTTTGATTAATTTAACCATTATCTGTTTGCGACCGACGGCTTGTATGCATAAATATGCATTAACCCTGATGAATGCACGGACGCGAGCACGAACGAAGGCTGTGACATAAATAAATTCACGTTTCTGTCATGACCTCTCATCACATTGATCCAAAACGTTATCTCGACATAAATTGTTGGTGCGGAGGAAAGAAGTCAAACCCTGAGGGGGCTTAATGCATTTACAATGGATGGAAGTCGTCTTGCTGGACGATTCAGGGACAAGATGTTACAAATGCTCAGGAGAGAAAATATTAAGATGAATGTTTCCTGGGACGCCACCTAGCAGATGCCAATAGCGAGAAGGAGAACCATGCATCCTGATCCCAATTGAGCCTGGTGGCACTGTCCCGTCCCTGGAGTGAGTCAGGGCTCCGTACTCGGCCCTGCTTCATCACTGCCAGTCTCTAATCAGATCAACACTAACCTCCCCCTCAACAACAGCCTCCATACATCAGTTCCTTTCACATGGCATTTCCGTCCATTTGCTTCATTAGCGTGGCCAGTGCAGACAGTCTCTGTTCGGAGCATTTCTGGCCGAACCACACTGAGGTGAATGGGTGCATTATGCCCTATTAGGTCCTGTGGTCTAGAAATCACCAACAGGCTTTTGCTGACTGGGTTTTTGATGGAGTGCTAGTAGTGCTAATGTGTAGGCCTTGGCTGTACATAGATGCAATGAGCAAACACTTTAAGGCTATTTAACTAAACAATGTTTCAGACCAAATAAAAAACTGCTTTTATTCACTGGCCGCCTCAATCTGGTTTAACTAGCCGCTAAATGTGCTGCAATAGTGAGTATCCTCTGAATAATGCATGTTCACGATAAAGAAAAAGAAAAATCTAATAAAAAATCAAGTATAAAACACATTTTATTTTATGTGTATTTTATGTTAGTTTCTCAGCTACCATGAAATTGGCAGATGCTTTTTTTGAGGTTTGAAGGCATACAAGTTCATGCATATGATTTTTTGCTGGGAATCAAACCAATCACCAATCTGATAATCTTTGTTTTATTTAAAACTTTGAAAAATCGTTTTTTTTTTTCTACAGTGCATGATTTTTGTATTGTTAGCACCATGCTTTACTTGTTGAGAACACACGCAAAAATTTAAATAATATAATATATATATATATAAAAAAAGTTACAAATTTTAAATGCTGTTTATAATATTCACATTTTAATACAGTTTTAAGAATCATGTTCTCATGTTTACTTTTTTTTTTTTGTATTGAAACCAATTAAGATCCACCCCCGTCCCCCTTAGTTACTGTTGCTCCCTCGGACAAACAAACGGAGTTGCTCACTGTCTTACAATGACAGCTGCAGTGTGAAACCCTTGTCCCACGATGTTTTTGCACAATTTTGGACAGAAGGCCACCAAATGGGAATTAAATATTCCATGGAGGGATTTATAAAATATTTAAAAATAAATATGGTGGCTTACTCTAAGGAGGGTTTATACAGATCACAATGCAAGCAGGAGAAGTCTCATATTACGGTCGGTCATCACGATCACAGATGACAACATGCAGGATCAACACTGTTCATGTATCGCAGGGTACGATTAAATTAATGTACATTTAACCAGTTTAATATGGAGAGGCGCTGAAATGTAGACCGTCGTTTTGACCTGCACTGTATAAGACGCGAGAACAGTCCTCTATTTAGGTTGTCCATTAGCATGGACTCACTAACTTTAACGTTAGATAGTTTTAGCCAGAGATACCTTGCTAAAGCACAAGATAACATTAATGTTCTGCTTGAGCAGATGAAAATTGTAACTTAATGAGTGAAAAATGAAAATGAACCAGAAAATGAACGTTTTTGTCTTAATTTGTATTGGGGTGAATACTTAGGGACATTTTGATCTGTTTTGTTTGGATTCAGGAAATGTATTAAAATAAATTATATTGCCCATCCTCTCAGGATACCTGGAATCAGTGTTACCTAAGTACCCCAGGCACATCGTTTTTCCATTTTTGCCGCATAAACTCCATAAAACCGATGCAAGTTTCTGATCTTCCAATGTTTCTCTATGGCGCTGAAACCTAAAGATGTCCCGAGTTCCGCTCCCCATGCAACTGATACTCGACTGCCATTGGCTAGTCTGAGTTCAAGGGGAGGGACTTACCGATAGGTTTGTGGACCTTTTTCACATTTCCGGGTTTCTCAGCAGCGGAAGTCGTCATATTTGTGTTAACTTGAAGATCGGTGAATGGGAGAGTACCACAAATATATTTTTTGCACTCCCATTTGCTCAAATAGCAATAGAAAAACTCCACGATAGTGTTTTCATGACTTTCAATAAAAGAGAAAAAACTGAGAGAGACTGATAACGGCAATCAGAAGAGAGAACGATGTCAAATTTACCGTCCCTCCCATAGACGCTGCATTAGAAACACTCTCGCATTAGCGTAAACTAGTTTTTTTTGTAATTTGATGCAAGGTAATACAATTCAAAGAATAGTGTTATAAACGTACATACATTAAAAAAAAAAATACAAATATAAAAAACTTTAGAGGATTTATGATGCTGATGACTGTTAAACGTGTCATCACAGTCTTGTGAAAAGGGGACCCAGAATTTTAATATAACACAAGTTTTTATTTAAAGATCATATCAATTGGGCTTTTTTATCATGATATCAAGACAATTGAATCACTGTGCCATTTTGGACTTTATAAAAAATTTTTTTAAAACTCATTAAAATAAGAGGCACAAATAAGTCATTGTATATATACAAACTGCGTTTTTAAGTTATTCAACGTATTTAACGTAGCTGCTGGTGAAATCGACAGAGGCTACACATGTCATGTGCTCCAGAGATCAATACTAAACATAAGGCACAAAAGATGAAAAGATGATTGTCACAATGAATCGGGGGAGGGGGGGTGTTCTCTCCCAGAATCCTCTTCTCCTTGTCTCCGTCCTCCCACCTCCCTCCACCAGCCATCTCTGTCTCTTTTCTCTCTCGCCCAGATCTCTCAGTTCATTTCCTGTGAACACATTCTCCTAATCCTCTGTGCGCGCGTGGCTCCTGCATGCTATCAGACAGTTCACGGGAGTCACATTCGCTCCAACACACACCGGCCAGGCCGCCTCTCCTCTTCCTGCCGTTACTATAGCAACCTGGCCAGACCCGCGTTACAGTGGCTGCAGTGCCGCTGCCAGCGCACTAAATGACTCCAATGTACAATTTGAAATTGATCGAGTTCCCTGGCACTTTGATTTGCCAGGTCTAAATTACAGGCCGTCTTTGGCGGTAGCACCTCACGGGTTAAAGAGCTCAGGCCTTCGATTGCGCACGGCTACTTGCCATTTATGCCGGCCATGTGCGTGCATGCTGGCTGATCCAATCTAGATTGAAAGATAGGCTATGCGGTGAGCGCTTACATCTATCAAGGGCATATTAAGTGGGAGAAAAGCAGATTTCGAGTTTCTAATATTCATTTACAAGTCCCTCAGGATCTGGGCCCATAGTATCTAAAGCAGTCTTCCATTAATAGCACACAGAGATTTCGCTAAAACAACTAATGCCTCAAGTAATTACTGTATGTGTTTTTCCCTGAGTCGTTGGAAATTCTTTTCGGTGCTAATTAAGCTCTTTTAGTTTGCCGTTTAATTAAGGGATATATTGAATAGTGGTCAATTCTATTCTCATATAGAGGTGTCATCGCAATAATGAGTTATTATCCCGGTATAGATTTACCTTACAAATAAATTAGTTCCAGTTGAAGAGAGTGGGTGTTTTACATACCGATAATACTCGCATCAAATTAGCTCTGACAGCAGAATCAAAAAAGTTCTGATTTTCTCCTGGCAGAACAATGAAAACAGTGTGGCCTCTTTTGAAAGGTGTGTAGGATTAATTAATTGGTGTTGAACATGTGGCGTGATGCTTTCAAATCCTCCAAATCCTAAAAATGTCTTGATTAGGTTAGTGCTGTTAGGTGATTTGTTTTGAAAGGAACCAGAATACACACATCTGTAATGGAAGTTTTACTAAGAAAGTTTAGGTTAATGTGTTATTCCGATAAAACACCAGCACAAACAAAAGTGAAGTAAGAAATCTATCAAGCTTATATGTTGCACACAGTGTCACCATACAATCCAACACTCTTAAAGTTGCTGCGAGCGGTTTATTTTTTTTTTTGGAAACACCATGCATAAAGTCCCAACTACCTGACAGATATCACTGAAATAGGTGTCCTGAGAAATCACACCTGTCTCTGTGGCAGCCCTAGGCTCTGTAAAGAGAAAAAAAAAAAGTTGCACACGTTATTTTTTTGGTTTGTCAGAAACATTGTCTGCCTGTCAGTCATTGTATAGGTTTGTGGTTCCTGCCATCAGGTTGGCTGACACTTTGTAGGGCGGGTTTTTTTTAGGACATGTGGTTGAAGAGATGGCAGTCTTAATATGGGGAGATACCACCCTCTGAGAGAGCATTGGAGAAAAAGTATAATATCAACTTGGATCATGTGTGCCTTGATAACCAATCACATCACAGCCCTGACGTCATCAAACTGCTGTCAAGAGTTGTACGACAATCAATTACTGTTTGCGGATACCATGGAAATGAATGATAAGTGCTGTAAACTGAATCCTGTCAGTAAATTGTCTGTGGCTTCTCTTATAAAAAAAATCAATCTAAAATAAATATGTAATGGCAAAGATGTTGAAGATTATCCAACAGGCTGTTGATTTATTAAATGATAGCCTACTGGAAGCCTCTCCTCTATTTATAAAAAGATAAATAAAAAAAAGATTTTGCACCTTTGCAGCCTTCAAGTGCACCTGTGCTTTTAAATAGTGCATTCGTTGTTGTAATTCAAGTCACACATTCAAGTCAGAAACCACTTGGAAGTACCCACAAAAAAAAAAAAAAAAAAAAAAAAAAAAAAAAAAAAAAAAATTATATATATATATATATATATATATATATATATATATATATATATATATATATATATATATAGTTAACAATAAACCATTAAATAGTAATGTAACAATACATTTAGTAATGTAACTTTACATATAACACTTTTCGTAGCATATATACTAAGCTAGCAGGTTAATCAGTTATCACAGGGTAAGCAGGTTTTACCGTTTACTGCACTTTATTATTCTTACTTCCGCTTATAAGCATTACTCAGCCATTGTCCATTTAGCACCTGGTTAAACTGAATGGCGGGTGGTTAGTGAATAAAACAGACTGAAATACCAAGTGCAAAAATAGTGTGATTTTAGTAAAGTTGCCCCTAAAGTTTAAATCACTTTTGATTTTCACTTTTTAACCAATTCTGTCGTGTTCTTTTCCACCTTTTCCCTCTCTGTCCTAAAAGAAAGTTAATTAGCACAACCTCTTTCTTTTACAGTTAATGCAAGGAACCATGCATGATTGTGTGTGTGTGTGTGTAGCAGATCTGCAAAGGAGGGAAGGAGAGAGTATTTCAATAATTGGACTGTGGCAAGTCTGCAGTTCACCCTTACAAACTCTCCCATTATTTTCTGACCCCTCACCAGATCCAACACCCACTCCTCCCTTTTCATCCATCTCTTCTCTCATCTGCTCTCATGCACTTTGTTTCCAGGTTGCTTTTATTATTGGCAGGCAAGAGAAATGTTTTCTGCCTGTGAAACATACGGGATCCCAGCTCAAGTCCAAATGTATGGATGACAGGAACTACAGCGCTCTAAAAGCACGCACCGCATGGGACCCGAACACAAATATCGGTGAGTGAGAAGGGATGGGAGGCTGGCGGGGGTGTTGAGTGGGAGGCATCATGGTAGCTCCACTCTTTAATGAGGCCTTTGTGAGCACACGGCAGTTTGGATGGATTTCATCGCCTCCTTCCCTCAAAGGTATTGATTTAAACTCGGCCTGCAATTAGCATACACAAGGGAGCGATGCTAACAAAGACGGGCAGGATGTGAAAGCCAAAATAATGGTTGGCTACAAGCACACCAGTCATAATTTTTACAGTCTATGTTCCTCTGCTTAGATCAGCTTGTTTGTACTGCTAAAAAGCTGCTATGTCTCTTTCTAGCACCACCTTGCAGTTTATGCTACATCATGTCGTGCTGTAATTTGATGATAGTTACACATAATTATGTAAGTTCAGCCCACAGTGGTTTATCACACTTGCGATGGTAAATGTTATACCACGAGCGATAACAAGATGGAGGAAAATAAATTGTTTTTGGTGCATGTTCTGATATTTTAACATTTTTTGTTTTTTTTTGTTAATTGGATGCTGAAAAAAAGCATGTTTTTATGTATTTTTTTATTTGTCAATAGATTCCTGAAAGTCACTGTGTGTGTGTTTACTTGTACAACAAAATACTCATTACTCAAAACCCAGTTAATTATAAAAACTGGTCAACAAAATATGAAAAGTTTGGAAATTATGTACGTTTTTTTGTAAGGTTTTGGACAATATCCACTTTAATCCTCATTTTTTACATTAATGCATTAAAGTACAACAATAATAATTTTCTTTTTCTTTCTTATTTTTTCTTATGTAGGGATGAATTGAGACATTTTTTTTCCAATCATCTCAATGGCAAAAGAGTGTTGGTAATCACAGCGTGCCGATATACAGCCATATCTCATGGCTACGAGTGTGATATTGCATTTATACAACAGTTTGACAGTACGAGTGTGTACATACATACAGTTAGAAACAACAATGGAGTGTCTTTAAAAACTATCTTTTGTGCAGAACTACTTCTTTCAGCCATGGATTCAAATCTCGGTTTGACAGTTTAACAGCTGAGCCCAAGCCTCTGTTACAAATTCAAAAACGTCACTTTAGAAATAGTAATGAAGGAACTTTGAGTTGCTTCATTGCAAGCTTATTGTATTACTATATTAAAATTTCACTGTATTACAAAGTATTTATAAGAGTAAACTATTTGGTCCCACATTATATTGTGGCCCTAATACTTGTGTAATTACATAGTAACTAGATGTGTACGTAGTATGTAACCACAGTGTAAGTACACATTAGTACATAGTATCTACAGCTCTAATGTTCGTGTAACTACACATATGTAACAACCCAGTGAATGATATGTGTAAGTACAAGGACATTGTCCATGTGTAACAGGACATTGGTAACAACACTTTTTGGTTATGAAAGTACAAATGTGTAACAGGAATAACAGGACTTTTAACAGGACGTAAAGAAAGTGTTTCACTTTATATTAAGTAAACAATTCCTATGGATTTACCATGTAATTACTCTGATGTTACAGAGCAGTGGCCAGTAAGTTAGGCTTTATATATAAATTGTGGCTGGTGTCCAGAATGTTACACTTTATATTAAGTGGACAGTTCCTGAGGAGTTACCATGTAAGTACACTGGTATTACAGTGGTGCGCCAACTCTACCAACCCGAGATCCAACTCCTCCCACTTTACATATTCCTAAACCTACCCGTTTCCACCCCCTGGATCCCATTTCCACCCCTAAACCTACCCATCTCCACCCCCTGGATCAAATTGTTCCAATTACTCTTAAACATATTGTTGTTACAAAATGTAGTTATATAATTCCTGTTTCACAAGTACTTAGTGAAGTGAATAAAAAGTTTTGTTATCAATGTCCTGTTACACATTTGTACTTGCACATACCATTCTGAGGGTTGTTACATGTATTAGGGCCACTTAATGTAAAGTGGGACCAAATATTTAATAAACAACAACAACAGCCATCATAAAAGTTGCATCATAAAAATTCAGTCAAAAGTACAAAGGCAGTGCTCTGATATACAGCACTGAATTTACATAAAATATAACTTGATGAGATTTTGCCCTCTATTTGACTATTTAAGACTATTTGTCCTGGAACAAATAATAGATTAAAGAGACCAAAGACTAGCCCGTTAGATTTACCCATGATGAATTATATCTCATGCTTAACCACTATAGAGACATCAGAGCCAGTAGTAAATTCCAGAAGATCTCGCCGAGGTGAGGCTGCTCTCGGTGGGTTTATGAGTGCTGAACGGCCACTAACGCCCTGGATCTCACATCTCCAAAAACGTGATAACAAATTTTCAAGTAGACGTTATCTTTATTAACAAACCGCATATTTCAAGTCTAAACAACTACATTCTCATCTAAAAATCTCTTAAAATTACATTTTGTGACACATAAACAGTATAATTTATAAAATTTGGGTGTCTGCAATGACACTCGCTGTGGGAAATACTGCAAGCGGAGTGATACAAACGGTGAAATGGTTGGAGCTCTGTTATCACTATAGTATCACACTCCTCTCAGCCAATCAGATTCAAGGACCAGGAAGAGCTGGTGTGTGTGTGTGTGTGTGTGTGTGTGTGTGTGTGTGTATATATATATATATATATATATATATAGTCATGGCCAAAACTATAGGCACCTTTGGTAAATATTATCAAAGAAGGCTGTGAAAATTAATCTGCATTGTTAATACTTTTGATCTTTTATTTAAAAAATTCACAAAAATCTAACCTTTCATTGGATAAAAATAATTTAAAATGGGGGGAAATATCATTATGAAATAAATGTTTTTCTCTAATACACATTGGCCACAATTAACGTCACCCTTTTATTCAATACTTTTTGAAACCTCCATTTGCCAGTTTAACAGCTCTAAAGTTTCTCCTATAATGCCTGATGAGGATAGAAAACACCTGACAAGAGATCAGAGACCATTCCTTCATCCAGAATCACTCCAGACCCTTTAGATTCACAGCTCCATGTTGGTGCTTCTTCTCTTCAGTTCGCCCCACTCATTTTCTATAGGGTTCAGGTCAGAGGACTGGAATGGCCAGCAGAAGCTTGGTTTTGTACTCAGTGACCCATTTTTGTGTTGTTTTTGAGGTTTGTGTTTGGATTATTGTACGGTTGGAAGATCCAAACATGGCCCATTATAAGATTTCTAACAGAGTCAGTCACTTATTGATTTTTTATCTGTTGGTATTTGATAGAATCCATGATGCCATGCGTCTAAACAAGATGTCCAGGACCTCCAGCAGAAATATAGACCCACAAAAATACAGCAGTATATTTAATTGTACACATGGGGTACTTTTTATCCCTGTGTTCACCAAACCCATCTTGAACGTTTGCTGCTAAAAAGCTCATTTTTTAGTTTCATCTGACCATAGAAGCCAGTCCCCTTTGAAGTTCCAGTCGTGTCTGATAACTGAATATGCTGGAGTTTGCTTTTGGATGAGCGAGAAGAATTTTTCTCGAAACCCTCCCAAACATCATGTGGTGATGTAGGTGTAATTTGACAATTTTTTTTAAGGTTTTCTGACCCCGAGACTCAACTATTTTCTGCAATTCTCCAGCTGTGGTGCTTGGAGAGTCTTTAGCCACTCAAACTCTCCTTCGTGCATTAGAACGATATAGACACACGTCCTCTTCCAGGCAGTTTCGTAACATTTTATGTTGATTGGAAATTCTTCATTATTGCCCTGATGGTGGAAATGGGAATTTTCACTACTCTAGCTCTTTTTTTAAAGCCACATCACTAATTTGTGAAGCTCAATTATCTTTTTCTGTACATCAGAAATATATTCTTTGGTTTTTCTCATTGTGATGGATGATTAATAGAATTCCCTCCTATTTATATTTCTGTGAAACAGGAAGCCATGGCTGGGTAATTTCATGTTCATAATCACCCTGGAGTGCTTAAAATTGTGAATATGAATGGGAATATTCTTCAGAGATATTTCACTCATAAGAATTTCTTGGGGTGCCAATAATTGTGTCCAACGTGTATTTGAGAAAAACATTTATTTCATAATGATATTTCCTCCATTTTAAATTCATATTATCCAATGAAAGGTTAGATTTTTGTGATTTTTTTAAATAAAAGATCAAAAGGATTAACAATGTAGATTAATTTTCACAGCCTTCTTTGATCATATTTACCAAGGGTGCAGATATTTTTGGCCATGACTATGTATGTATATACATATACATATATATATATATATATATATATATATATATATATTCAATAAAATATTTTCTTATTTTGTGTCATCCCCTATCATTGCAAAGTAGGGATGGGAAATATGACCAAAATCATGTTTTACGATATGAGTAATTTTATTTCATGATTAAGGTAAGCAATTAGTGATTATTTTACAGCTTATTTCAGCCATAAGTGACTGCTTTCGAGAAAATTGTGTGAAAAGACTTTTTATTTTGCATTTTGACAATTTTGTGTGCATTTGAATCACAATACGCTGCGAAAGAAAAGTGATAGATTAATATTGGGTGCTATTTCCATGATATAAATGAACATATTGCCCAGCCCTAAATGATAAGAATTTATGGTGATATCCAAACTTTTGCCGATAATATTTTGCATAAACCATTTATGGCCTGATATACCTCGTGTTTTACCTTAAATGTCAAGTGATTTAGCATTATCAGTGTAACTCGTTGAATATTAGCTTCATGTCAGTTTCCTATTTCAGTAAATTATTTAGTCATTAATCAGACTTTGTGAAGCTATTGTAGCATTAATTTGATTACTACAGGAATACACAAATTAATGAGTGCAGCTTGGAAGATTCCTTTTTTTTGTTTACTTTTCAAACTTGTACTAGTTTGGTCTGGTATAACGGGCCTATGTTTGGGCACAAAAACAAAACAACCACAAAAAACTGCTCGCTGCTACAAAAACCCACATTAATCCTACAGCACACACATTTCTTCGAAGAGCACTTGTTTTATACTTCGTTTGCTGTTGCAAAACCAAAAAAAAAGAGATAAAAAGCATCAAAAGTCTTTAAGAAAACAAAGTCGGGGACAGCAAAACTGTGCAAAGGGAATACGAACAGCTAATATGTCAGCTGGAGATGTGACAATGTTCAAAAATGTGCAGGGAAACACACTTTAGTCAGTCAGCAGCGGCATGGATGAGTCACCTGAATGTAGTCAGGAGTTCTTACTCGCTCTCTCTTTATTTTGATGTGGAATTCCATTGTCTTCTCATGGGTACATGAGAACAAACAAATATTAATAAATAAATAAACCACACACAATACAACAAACAACCCACAGCTATTTAGAAATGTGACAGAACAGCTGTGGCGCCTGCTTCGCCTGAGCGCCTCGGCCTGTTAATAAAATACGCCGGATAAATATTTAATCCCCAGTTGAAACGAAACAACCTGTGCTTTTTATTTGTCCTGCATCTGTGTATGAAATGCATGCAGCCGGAGTCGGAGTCGGAGGGGAACAGGTTTCACCGGGTGTTTGACAAAGACTCTTCCCATGGGTGGGGAACAGCATGGCTGATGTGCTTCCTTGAATTACACACTTCACAAGCCTCCATCTCTTTCTCAATCAAGGCCTGTTATCTCCAGCTGCTCCGACACTGATCACGACCTGGTTTTTACACCCGATCTGCGGCGTTGGGACTCTATGATCTCTTAACCGACAAGAACTCTTCATGTTGACGCCAAGGAAGGAGGTGTTACTGATTTGTCTTTGTGAATTGATTTGGTGCCCAGAAAGGGTTTGGTGGAAGGGTTGTGAAGTTTCGATGGGGTCTCGGGTCAGCAGATTAAAATGAGCGAGGGCTGTCTAGCAGTGCTTAGGTCGGTGTGGATCAGAGGCTGCTGGGTGTGTGGCGTCACTCATTAAAGCCGCTCCTCTAATGCAGTCCCCCATCCCAATTAACCACCGCCCCTGTTTAGAGCAATTAGTTAAGCTATTAGCACTCCGCTCGTGACTGCGAGCATGGAAATGAGATGAGCGCCGCTGCATTATTTATGAGGCACGAGTGGGGAAAGTGCCTCAAACGGGCCTTTGGCTCGCTCGCTCCTCTTGGCCCTCTCAGCAGTTCAGCTCTTCCACCCCATTGCCTCTGCTGGAATTTGAACCTCTTTAGCAATTCCACTTTATGGAAGACGGTTCCAATCTTTCCAAACCCCTCTCATGTTTAATGTATTGCTCCATACTGCAGGCGCACACTAAACAATAAAACTGTGATCTTTAAAATCAAGTATGTAACCAAATATTCAGATTGAATGTACAGTAGACACTTAAGAATCAGCATCTGAAAAACCCATATTGATTAACCACTAATCTGAATATAGTGCCCCTCTCAATGTCACTTTCTCTTATCTCCTGCAGATCAGAGATTGCCTAGATGAATGTCATGTGATCGGAGGACATGTAAGCAGGTACGTAAAATTGGATTTTGGGCCCTCATCTAGTTGTGTCGGCCTCAAAGGGCAGTGTAAAAGACTCATTACAATAAATGCAAGCTGCGGTTGAAATTTGTATTTACATTTATATTTAGGACATTGCAGTGCTGTGTTATTAGTTATGCATAAATATTAAATATTATTTATTAATATATAATATTATATATTAATAAATAAATTGTATATTTAATTTTGTAAATGGATGTTTTAACTGAAAATCAATCCAAAGTGAAAAATCACTCATATAAATGAAAAAATTATATAAATGCCTAATACATTCATAATTCATTCATCAAACGGCAGTTTAAGATTAAGAATCACTTTTTAAAAAAACTGGATTTATGTACTACTACTCATCTACATTAAAATAAATTTATGTCTGAATTTCCCAAATAATAGATTTGTGGGAATACATAACTGTGGGCTTAAAGAGATAGTTCACCCTAAAATGAAAATTCTGTCATTAATTACTCACCCTCATGTCGTTCCAAACCCGTAAGACCTTCATTCATCTTCAGAACACAAATTAAGATATTTTTGATGAAATCCAAGAGCTTTCTGACCCTGCATAGACAGCAATGGAACTACCATGTTCAAGGCCCAAAAAGGTAGTAAGAACATCATTAAAATTGTCCATGTGACATCAGTGGTTCAACCGTAATGTTATGAAGCTACGGGAAATAATTACATTTACATTTACATTTAGTCATTTAGCAGACGCTTTTGTCAAAAGCGACTTTCAAATAAGAACAATGGAAGAAATCAAAATCAACAAAAGAGCAATGATACGCAAGTGCTATGACAAGTCTCAGTTAGCCTAACGAAGTACACGTAGCAAGTTTTTGTTTTTTAATTATGTAATAAATAAAAAGAAAACAGAAAGAATAGAAAAAGAATAGAGTAAGCTAGTGTTAGAGGCCTTATTTTTTGTTAATTGTATAATAAATTAAAAGAAAACAGATAGAATACAAAAAGAATAGAGGAGCTATTGTTTGTTTGTTTTTAAAGAAAACAAACAGTAAATGAAGTGAAGTAATGAAGTAAATGAGTGCTGAAAGGGTCAAGAGGTTTTTTTTTTTTAGAATTAGAATAGAGAGTGCTAAAGTTAGAGTGTAAAATAATGATGAAAGAGATTCTTGAAGATGGCTAAGGACTCAGCTGACTGGATTGAGTTGGGCAGGTCATTCCACCAGGAGGGAACATTTAATGTAAAAGTCAGTGAAAGTGATTTTGTGCCTCTTTGAGATGGCACAATAATGTGCCATTCACTTGCAGAACGCAAACTTCTAGAGGGTAATGAATTTAGGTAAATTTTCTAAAAGTAATGAAATTAGGTAAAGGGGTGCAGAGCCAGTGGTGGTTTTGTTGGCAAACATTAATACCTTGAATTTTATGCGAGCAGCTATAGGTAGCCAGTGCAATTGATAAACAAGAGGTGTGATGTGCGTTCTTTTCAGCTCATTAAAATATTAATCTTGCTGCCACGTTCTGAATTAATTGTAAGGGTTTGATAGAAAAGGCTGGAAAACCTGGCAAGAGAGCATTGCAATAGTCCAGCCTGGACAGAACAAGAGCTTGAACAAGGAGTTGTGAAGCATGTTCCGAAAGAAAGGGCCTGATCTTTTTGATGTTGAATAAAGCAAATCTGCAGGATCGGGTAGTTTTAGCAATGTGGTCTGAGAAAGTCAGCTGATCATCAATCACAACTCCAAGGTTTCTGTCAGTTTTTGAAGGAGTTATGGTTGATGTGCCTAACTGGATGGTGAAATTGTGTTGAAACAATGGGTTTGATGGAACCACAAACAGTTCTGTCTTGGCAAGGTTGAGTTGAAGGTGATGGTCCTTCATCCAACAAGAAATGTCTGTTAGACAAGCTGAGATACGAGCAGCTATCATTGGATCATCAGGATGGAATGAGAGGTAGAGTTGAGTGTAATCGGCATAGCAGTGATATCAAAAGCCATATTTCTGAATGACAGAACCTAGTGATGCCATGTAGACAGAGAAGAGAAGTGGTCCAAGAACTGAGGCCTGAGGCACCCCAGTAGTTAGATGTTGCGACTTGGACACCTCACCTCTCTAAGATACCTTGAAGGACCTATCTGAGAGGTAAGACTCAAACCACTGGAGTGCAGTTCCTGAGAAGCCCTTTGCCAATAGGGTTGACAGGAGGATCTGGTGGTTAACCATGTCAAAAGCAGCGGACAGATCCAGCAAGATAAGCATAGAAGATTTAGAATCCGCTATCCCTTTAAAACGCATAGCCAACATATTTTTGTCTATGCTTATGTACTTTTTCATTATCTTTTCTTTCTTTCTTTCTACAAACATAAATGTAACAAAGGTCATAAAAAGGTCATAGGTCAGTGATTGTTGGACTTAAGCTGCACGCTTGCTTATACTGCCGAGATATTTCAGAGCAATGCAACAGAGCAGACTTTATATTCTCACACCCGCACACATGAAACTGCCCACTCATCACTGGCTCCCTGGCAGAAAACTATCAGTGGAAAGATTTTCCAATAACTGCTCCTCATTTGCACAAAGAAGTTATCTCCGCAATCATTCTCTGATCTTCATCACGCCTATTTGAAAGACCCCACGAGACCTTTTCTCTTAAAACACAGAATCCGCTGCACCACTGTGGTTTTAAGAACTGTAGATTAATCTGACACCATCGATTGGTTCTAAAGTCAAATGCAGGGTGCACCTGGTCAGGAAGCTCGTCTTTTCTGGCCCCTCGTGTCAATCTTTAGGCTAACGATCCCTTTATTCATTTGCCTTTCCAGCACCTCGCAACAGGGAGCGGTGGCGACTGTTTCTCATCCTTGTGTTTGTTGAGTTTCCAAATATACCCATGCTGCCATGCAAGAGAGAGAGAGAGTGCAGAGAGAAAGAGAGAGAGCCTCCCCCGAAACATTTGGAGGTCCATCTGTGAGGAGAGTTTTAAAAAAAAAAAGAAGAAGAAGAAGAAAAAACGGTATGTACTCTCTGCTCGTCATTGGACCTATCAGAAATTTCCATTACAGAGAGCTATATGACTTCCTTGACAGCTGGAGCCATATCTAGCAAGCCCCACGTTTTTTCTCCCAACACTCTTTTTCCCATCTTGGTCTCTTTCTCTCTCCCTCGCCCTCCCTTTTTTTTACAGCTTCATAAGGGAAAGCTGACTTTTTGATGCTGGACTTTGATTCTCTTTCAAACTATCTCTCTTTCTCTCCCTCTGCCGGTTTTATCTTGCTCCCTGCAGGCGATGCGTTCCAGTCCACCATGCTCGGCAGGGGCTGCTGGAGCGCTGGGGTATTTGGAGAACATTAATGATTCTAAACAGCCAGAGGAGCTGCCAGGAGAGTCTGATGCTTCGCAGTCTATGGGTAGAAACCAATATATATGTGTGTGTATAAAAATACATAAAACCGTCTTGACAAGTCATCTGCCGCCCGGCCACAGAGCAGGGTGACCTGCTGCGTGGAGCAAGACGAGAGCCATGGGCTTTAAAAACAGGCCCACTCGCTTAACTGACTCCATGTGCTCTGATCAAAATGGTTTTACTTGGATGGACGCGTCTTTAAAACGAATCACAGGGCTTAACTTGCGAAAGAAAGGCGCAGTTTGCCAAAACCCTGTGGACAGTGGGACTGACTGGATATTAATGAGAGTGCTACGTTCAGTATTGCATGTGTTTAATGATTCAAATGTGTCAGAATACAGGCATCAATTATTCACGCAGGATGCCATGACTGGGCGAGGTTACAACTATTTTTTGGTATTATATATATTTAATGAGCATATAGGGAGAGAATGCAATGAGAAGCATGTGTCTCGCGTGTAAAGCGTTTTTGTAAGGGAGATGCTGAAGGGCATGCAGATCGCTGCAAAGTCTTGTCATGGAATATATTACCAGGCTTCAGACTACCCACACACAACTCTCACAAGAAACAAATTAGTCACTGAAAACTTTTCCCGAAATGAAAACTGATTCATGCGGTGAGATTTGCAGGCTAGATTGGACTCAGTAAACAATATGCAGTATGTTTGTTTTCTGCTCTTGCCTGATTACTCACGCTTGTCATAGTTTGCTTGTTAGCCTGTGATCGTTTTCTGGATAGACTAAATGCATTGAGAAAATATTGCTCATACTGTACAGTGGGGACAGAAAAGTCTGAGATTGGACCTGATCATTGATCATTGGTGAATGTGCCTCTAATTTAGCACATTATTATTACAAATCATAATATCAAGGTAAAGTTTAATTGATTAAAAAAATAAATAAATAAAAATCTTATTTGGTTTCTCCCTCTTTTGCCAGCATGATCTGCTAGATGAGACCCAGTGAAATAGCTGCTGATAAATCATATTACTGATAATTCATCGTCTGATGGGTTAACCATATACTGTACCAACACAAAGATCATTTTCTCTAATATTTCAGAAATCATGTGTTTTCTGTTTGCTGTTTTAGAATAAGTGATGCCAAATTTGTCAAAGAAGCACTCTTTTGATTCAATCGGTCAAAAGGTTGCAGCAGTTTCTCACACCGAATTTGTAATGGCAGTGAAATGTACATCCATTGTTGGAAACAAACTTGACTTTCCTTGTATCATTTCAGCAATGAAGCAACTCTTTATTGCGTGCACAGCACAGTTTGTCAATTACTCTGTACTACAGGTAAAACAATTTATATCTATCTTCATAAGATTATCAAAAATAGTATCAAAATATGGGAACATCACATTTTTTTGATGCCGCAGTACTGATGAAAGGCTAGAAACATACCTCTTGGTGACCTTTAAATAGTGCAGAATCTGAATTATTATTATTATTATAAAATACATTATATATCAATTCACTTGTTATTATTAATATAATACTATAACATATAATAAAAACGACATTAGACATAATAATGTTTTTCAAAATACTAGATTTTCTGTTTATTTACAGGTTTAAATGGGATTTTAAATCACATATTTTCAATGCCTTTCAAAGTGTTTGGATGCCATGAAATTATGAAAGTTTACTGGTAAAAATTTACCCTGAAAAGCCTTCGTTGGCTACCACTTTGTTTCTCGCTCTATAAATAGCTATTGGACTTCCCTGGGACAGTCAGACAGAGCCATTAAAACACAAATCAGTGAGCATGGAGACGGCTAATGATCGACCCAGCAGATCTATGAGCAGCAGGGGAAAATTCCTCATTATAAGCTATATGCTGTCTAACTGCTCCCACCTGAAGGCAACATTCTCCATATCCTTTACCATAATGCCATGCTCACTGACCACTCACATTATGTACAAATACAGGTCTGATTAAAATGTTATCTTATTATAGTTTCCTCATTTAAAGGGATCGTTCACCCATAATGAATATTCTCTCAATGTTCATATACTGTCCTTGCAACTCATGTTCTAAATTCCACATGTTCTGAAGCATTACTTTAGCTTTTGTTTGACTAACAGTCTTGAATTCAAGTTGTTCCCTGATAATCTTCCCCTCCATTGAGCTGTTAACTGCTGCTAACGAATCATTGAGTCAATTGAGCATCAGTCCAATGATTCATTCATGAAGCGGACAATGCTACTTCTTTAATGGACGTGCCAAGGAAAGCTAAGGAGGATAACGATAAGCTAAGCAGGGTTGAGCCTGGTCAGTACCTGGATGGGAGACCTCTTGGGAAAACTAGGTTGCTGCTGGAAGAGGTGTTAGTGAGGCCAGCAGGGGGTGCTCACACTGTGGTCTGTGTGGGTCCTAACAGCCCGGTATAATGATGGGGACACTATACTGTAAAAAGCACTGTCCTTCGGATGAGACGTTAAACCGAGGTCCTGACTCTCTGTGGTCATTAAAAATCCCAGGATGTCCTTCGAAAAAGAGTAGGGTGTTACCGTGGCCAAATTTGCCCATTGGCCTCTGACCATCATGGTCTCCTAATCATCCCCATACACTGATGGGCTGCATCACTGTCTCCTCTCCACCAATAAGCTGGTGTGTGGTGGGCGTTCTGGCGCAATATGGCTGCTGTCGCATCATCCAGGTGGATGCTACACATTGGTGGTGGTTGAGGAGATTCCCCCTTTCTATGTAAAGCACTTTGAGTACCCAAAAATTATTATTATTATTTTGAAGTTTGACATTCACTTTCATTATATCGAAAAAAGTGGCCATGATATTCCTCGAAAAGGCACATTTTGTGATCCTCAGAAGAACGAAGAATCAAACGCATTTGAAAGGACATGAGGGTGAGTAAATGATAGCAGATTTGTGATTTTTAGGTGAACTATCCCTTTAAGAATGAGTTCTGAAGCACAAAAAAAATAAATAATTAAAAGGGAGAAAGATGATGATGAAAATGTGACAAACCCGTGTCACAAAAAAGGAAACTTTGGGGCACTTTGAGGTAGACATTACCCTGGATTACATCACAAGTAGACAGTGTTCTGAACAGCTATACTTAACAAAGCTCATTTTTATTCTCTGCTCTTTCCTCTTCCCCTGGAGATTCCGCCTTGTAAACAATCAATTCGGTAGGGTTAGAATAAAGGGTGACTCATAATCAAAAGATAAAGCAATAGGTATCTGTCGATACGTTCAGCCGTGAGACAGTCTTTGGCACGGAGCAGCAGAGACAGGTCGCAGAGATTAGCGCTGACCTTTGCTGCTTTGACATTCGACCATTTGACTTAATTAATAGCGAGCAGCTCCCCCGCACACCATTCGTCATGTGTGTACTGTCGTCGGGCAGCTTTGCAGGTTAGTCTGACTGCGCTGTCATCAAGCCGGCTAGCACGGGAACAGGATCCGACAAGATAATCAGCATGAAGCTTAGCTGGCGAACCTGTAGGGAGGTGTGAGGGGAAGTGTCTCAAAGTGGCATTCATTACTGTGTAAAGAACTGAAACATCCAGGAATGCTACTGTCATTCTTGAGATAACCATTGGTGAGAGGTATTAAATGATAAAAACAGCTTTATTTCAGATATTATCCCTCTGCTTGGGAATACAGAGAGAGAGAAATACCTCTGGAAATCTAGAGCATTTTGAAGAACTAAATTGCAAACTAAACCAATGACTGATACCAAATGATTGTCACATCAAGTTACAATGCTTCATTAGACAGCTACTCTTAGCCTGTAGCTTTGCAATAGAAAACACACAAACAAGATCTTATGCATTAAAAGCCTAGTTTGGCATTTTTCCCAAAGCCCCTGCTGTTTCTATTGTGTGTTTTAAAAATATTGTTTGTCAACAAGTAAAGCAGAAAGGAATTATTGATTTAATATTTGATTGAAAGTAGAAGTAAAAGTAATTACACAATGCACCAGGTATTGTATGGTGAAAAGCATACTTTATTTAAGTTAAAATGAAAACTAAATAAGATATGTAAGACCCGCTTTTCCAAAAATCCCAAAATTAAATTTGGAACACACACCAAAAACAAACAAATAAAAAAAAAATTAAAAACATGATTTTGTGGAATATGTATACCAGAATTCTGAGACCACATTCAAAATTGATGATTCTAATCATAATAATCAATTTATATTTGTTTATACTTTTCATAATCCTGTTATGAATTCAATTCCAACTCTGCACTATTTTTAGAACATGCTCATTAGGTTTTGAACAAACTTGTGGAGTTCTTGCAGCTTGAGTGCTGCTGTTGTTGCCACTCTGAAATCCTGTAATTTCTCAGGGTTTCAGAATGGCAAAACTAAAACTTTTCACGCAAATTATTATGCTGACTTTTGGATCCTATTGTATCTACTTTGTGTGGAATCATTTCATGCAGAGGAACGTAAAGGATCTTCAGCATCTTCACATTGCCAGTGAACTCAGTCATAAACTTTTATCACTGGCTCCAAGTGACCAGACCACAGCAGTAATTGCTCTTGCCAGAACCAGCAACAAATCAGCAAGCAACCAGCAGCTGCTTCCAGGTCAATAATTTCTATTCAGGTCTAAATGAGCTTTTTCTTAACTTATCGGTATTCCTGTCCACCCAACCCCTCCCCACATCCTACTGGGGTCGATTGGCCAGTCAATCTCATGGGAAATCTGCACGTAATGGAGGGTTATGTAACATTTGCAGGACACCGTGTCCATAAAGCATTATTTGATTCGGGTCTTTTGGAGCTTTCTCTAAATGCCAGTGGGTGGCAGGGGCAGACGTATGATGGCAGGGAGCTGGAGACAGGGGCAGAAGTGTTTGGGTTCAGCTCTTTCATCAAAGTCAAGCAATATACAGCTCTGGCATATTGACAGTATTATTATATGCATCTATGTGGTAAAAGATTACATTGTAAACTCAATTTACATTGCAATCACACTGATAAATAAAGTAATCAGTCCCAAGAGATCGCAAATTACAGTGATTTTTCGATGGGTAAAGAGTGGTCTTATAAAGGAATAGTTGAAAATGAAAATTTGCTGAAAATTGACTCAGCCTCACGTCTTGATGGAATTGTTTATTACAAACATGCAGCTTTGTATTACATTAACTGATGGACTGGAGTGATGTGGATTAGTTGTGGATTATTGTAATGCTTTTATCAGCTGCTTGAACTCTCATTCTGATGGCACCCATTCACTGCAGAGGATCCATTAGCTAAATTTCTGCAAATCTGTTCTGATAAACAAACAAACTCATCTACATCTTGAATGGCCCGAGGGCCAGTTTTCAGCAAATTTCATTTTTGGGTGAGCTATTCCTATAAAATAAGATTGTAGTGATAAGCAAGGCACTTTTCATATACCTTTGCCTAAATAATTTTCAATAACACATAACTACCATTACAAATTTAATTGGTAACATATTTTACAATAAGGTTCAGTTGTAAATGCAAATTATTTTGTGTATCTATTCTTAGTGTTTTCTGCTGAATTTCCCAGTAGCCTGATATTCCAGTGGGTGCAAATGATCAATGTTAAATATTCACACGGTCTTGTTCATTTTGTTCTGTAAAGCTTTATAAATGTATTTTGTAACAAGGTTTATAAAGCTTTGTTCAGCTGTTGGGTGCCCAATGCACAAATGCACAGTCCTCCACAGTGTCAGAAGCGGAGTTTAAATAGTGCTTGCACATCTATCGATATTTGTTAGAAAATAAAAAAATAAATAAAAGATCACTAACATAATAAGTGCCTTTAGAGGTCAATATATTGTTTATTTCATTAAGCCTATCTCTGGCCTAGTCCACAACAGTAGTCCAGTCCATGGAAGATTTATTTGTTTTTGTATTCAGTCTACTATATTTTCAAGTGCTGGTTTATGTAAACATGCGCTTAAGTCTTTGGATGCTGCATCACATCTTGCTGGATTTGCATCATGAGTTTAAAGTGTTTAAATCAAGACAACAACACAAGAATCATTCAGTTCGTTGAATAACATGTAATGTAGTTTGAACTCTTTGGTAATTTATTTTCTTCATTACTTTGAATATGTATTTGATATCAATACTCATAAATATGGTTTATAGCAGGTGTTAACAGTGATTAACAACCATTACTAATGAAGGGCAGGGTCGGGTGGGGTTGCTATAAACCATTAAAATTCATTTGATTAGGGAGAATAACCACCCCGCTCTCCTTTTGTCAATCACTGTGTCACACCCCCCACCACACACTACACCACATTTACGACTCGACACGACCTCCCTGCACACCCACAGCCCACCACAGCCCGGCAGGGGGGTAACTATACCGGATTCACGTGCTTTTATACCACAGGGGGTCTGCACGTGAAGCTGGGTGCAAACTCGTGCCGGTCAGCAGGTAAAGTACCACAGAGTTACAGCAGAGAAACGTGTCAGTATTCCCACGAGGAGAACAGTAACATTATCCGCTGAACCTCAAATTAGAACTCACCAAGTGTCATCTAGAACGCTTCTTCTTTTCAAATCGCTCTTTATGAAGTCATATTAAGATGGTTCGGAAGGCCTTTTTGTTGTTGTTGTTGTTGAATAGCCTACGTAATATCTCCAGTTTTTATTGTTTAGTCTTCAAACTTCAATTACCTATAGAAATCCGTCAAAAATGTGGAGTATTACATGTTTAAAATTATGATGAACAAAGAATAAAAAACAATTTATATATTTATTATTTGAATATGATTTATATAAATTTTTCGAAAATGTGCTCTCTCAAACTCACAATCGCAGCGCATCTGAGCACAAAAAAACTACTTACCTTATATTTTCATGACTTCCGCGTTGCTTCAGATGGTAGGCCTATGCTTTTCACGGATTCCTTATGAAGGTATTTGTTAGATAAAATCCACTTAATCGTCTGCATCAGCCTCTGTTCATCCATGTTTGGTTCAGTGTGAGCAGGAGCCGCAGTAACTGCGTGACTACACACACAGACACAAAGTAACCGACGCAATGTTGTTTTTCTTGGTGAAACTTGAGAGATTTGTGGTAATATCTGTTTCTTCACAAACTTCACAATCAGTCTCTTCATCCATGTTTGTTGTTAAATATCCATGCTTGGAAGTTCATATTTATAATCGTAATCATTTCTATCGTAACATTTTATACGTGCAAGCTAGTTTTGTTGTAAATTAAAAATAATAATTGTTTAACTTAAAACAAATTTACTGCAAAAACCAATGATGCATCCCTTGCGTCTGCCATGTTTTTTCACTGACACGCCCCCAATTTGCATATTCGTGACTCAAAGAAAATCCAATTTCCCAATTCATAATTACGACTTGTAATGCCATTCATATGTGTTCAGCTCATAAATACAATCCTCTGCACATGATTTGCACCAATAACATGAGGAACTTCATTCCAATGAGATTTCACGCAATGCCATGACAGATTATGAAAAATATGATTAACATGGAATAGATTCTTTTTTCGTCGGTCTCGTTCAGGCAAAAATACTGCAATGCTTGTATTCACTGTATAAGTAATGCGTTGTAATGCTAGTATAAAAAGGCTGCAATAGCAATATGTTAAACTTAGATGTTCAATGAAGTATTACATTTATTACTACTACTAATAATAATAATACAAATTCTTGTAAATAAATGAAAATTACTCTTCCAAGTAATACAGGCTAATCCATTATCCTATTGTCACTGTCCAATTTATAAATGTAAACAATACACTGGACTGGTTTAAAGGATAATCATTTTTGAGATTGGTAAAAGAAAGGCTTTTTTAAATGACATTGTCATAATCAAACACTCCATGAGTTGTTGATAATAGAATGTAGTGAGTATGTGTGAGGTAGAGGAACCGCAGCCAGCCACTCGGGGCCAAAAGCAACATGATCCCAGTGTAATGAGAATGTGTCAACAACCCGTCAGCCACGGTCCAACACACACGCAGACACGCACGCACATACACACACATAAAAAAAATACACACCCCATCGTGTGTGTATCTCACGCTGGAGTGGACGTCCAATCAAGAGCTCATATGTTTTGCATGATTTCATGCACAGTCCCCCTGTCAGGCAGGGATTCGGCTGGAGTTGGCCTTGTCTGCTGCAATTCAAATGGCCTGTAAGACTGTTGACTGCTGAATGATGTGGAGATGTACTGTTGTGCTATCATGCATGCTGAATGCCACTGTCAGACTCTGGCGGGGGCCTGCTAGACACAATATGGAGATGAGAGATTTGCAAGATTATTGCGTCCTATTTGGCGAAAAGCCACTCAGTTCAGCATTACTGGATCAGATATAATACAAATGTTTAAAATGTGTTTTTGCATGCATTTTGATGCTGATCTTGGGTATCTTTTTGCTTCAAAAATAAGTATTCAGTACTAGTTAACTATAGTAGCCTATATCAATCCAGAAAAACTTAAGCACATGCTCGAAGCAGAGCGGTCTCAGCAGATGCCACTCGCAGCACTCATAACTTGCAAATAATTTGCATGAGAGAGTAGCCAATTAGCATATTGGCGAGGGGGAGGGGCGGAGTGAAAGCGAGCCGCTCCCCTCTGATTGCTTGTAATCTTGACAGGATGGGCCAATCCCGTGATCCGCTGCTGCGTGGGTGTGTGTTTGCATCTCGGGCCACTGGCAGGTTCAACCGTCTTGGGGACCCTTTATACTGTACTGCATATTATTAAACTGCTGACACCATTTAAATTTTATCAGTTGTCTACTTTTAGTCTAGGATGTGCTAAACTGCACTATTGGAGGAGAATACAGGTACGATTTCCAGGCAATCCATTTTTCTTGTAGCACAATAAACGCTGAAGTTGGAAAAACTTGTTTTTAAAAATAGAAATTGATGTATATTCACACTTAAAGATAACACACCAAATCAAACCTCTGAAAGGAGCTGGAGCCTGGTGAAGAATAAACATTCAGCATTGAATTGCACTATTGATTCAAAAGATTTATGTTTCCTTAAACCTAGCAAGTGAATAACAGGATAAATGCAGAAACACTCACCATGACCAAAACCACTCTGGAGAGGCCTGTTTGCAAAACACCTGACTTGCAACACATTCAGTGGAGATTTATGGCTGGATGCATAATGTTGTAAGAGAGTAAAGGTTGTGAGTGAGCAGCTTTATGCTTCCTTGACAGATACTTATCCCTTAATTCAGCTTGCCACCGATTAGCCTACTTGAAAAAGAATGATTATTGAAAGTCGAGGTGTATTGTTCACTGTACTAGCTGATGTCTATACGCAGAAGTACAATACAGAAGTGTAAAACACAGCAGCAGTATGTTGTAATGCATGGTTGGTGGGGAATCATGAATAGGAGGTTTGCTGATGTATGTTAGAATCTGAAAGCTGAATCTTTGTGAAAAGAACTCTGCTTCAAATGCATACTTTAGTAAATGTATTTATACAGAAAATTTAATTACAGTTAGAGAATTCAAATATAAAATAATTAATAACTAATACTATATAATTAAAAATATAATACATTTAAAAATGAATTAGAAAAATTCTTTATTAATGATTTCTCTTAGCTATGTTTTCCCATTATATTAAGCATTGCTGAAAGTCAGAATATTGTTGTCTAAATCAACAGATTTCATCACGATTTGTCTGTCAGGTAGCCAAAGAAACCACATATTCTCTGAGCATAACAGAAATGAAGACTGGTATTATCAATCTAAAGGAGTGGCTCTAAAATATGTGAACTACAGCTGGACAAACCAACAGAGGGCAGTATGTAGTTGCAAAGTGTGGTCAATCACTTCGGTGCCTTTGTCTAAGATAAAAGCAGGATGTGCTTCATTATTTATCAAATAAATTGTCATATCTGAAATGTGTTCTTTCAATGAAGTGATATATCTGTATTTAAGAAATCTGCTAGCATTTTTCACTGATGCTATGATTTAATTTTCCAGTAATACACAATAGATAATGTCATGAAACCTTTTCCAAATATTACAGTGGAAATTTGTCCATTCTGTGAATGTGCTTTACTTGAGGCAAGACTGAGAAACAAACAATATTTAATAACATTTATTGGTATATATGCTGATGGGCCCTTTATTAAAGTGGTTTTGGACACTACTCTGATTCGACTCTGATTCATATCGTACCTTTTTGGATTTAATATCCTCTTATGTTCACTGCACAATTTTAGTTTATAAAAAAGACATTGCAATTTTTTAAGTATTTGCAAGGTGTTCTAGTTTCTTAAAATGCTCATATACAAGTAACAGATTGACACAGCAGCAGGATATACACACAAATATCTAAGAATGTTTAATATGACATCTTTTTCATTTCTGCTTCATGTCTCAACAGCGAATGATTCTCACAGTGAACTGAAGGGTTTGTGAGAAGCGGTGAAGTCATGCATACAGATGGCAGTGCCGGTATTGGTGGAAATGATGCTTCCTGAACTGTTGTAGCGGCGGTCCCAGAGGACTGAGCCACAGTCCAATAAGATGTCATGAAGACTAGACCGAGAGGAGCGCACATCAGATCTCCCTCAATTAATCCACCATTAGATGCCTGAGATTCATGGCTCACTGCATTTGCTTACTGTGTTGGAGCTCAAATCTAATTAGACTCTCTCTCTTTCTCTCTCGCTCTCTCTCTCGGCTTCTCTTTCTCCATGTCCATCCCTCCTTAGATCGAAAGATAGACGGATCTTTCCTCACTGAGCCCTGTGGTTGGGTATTTTAGGTGTTCCTCCCTCCCTCTCTCTCCTCTCTCTTTCTCACTATCTTATCCTTACAGCCACATACTCACTCTCAGTCTGTCTCTCTCGCACTCTCCTGCTTTCTCTCCCTCCCACTCTCTCTCTCTGTAACTCCCTCGCTCCTCTCATCCTCCTGTGACTTAGTTTGCCGTGCGCAACAACTGGCAGACGTCTCTCCTGTTCTCTGGCGAGGCGACGAGCTTGTTCGGGAGGAGATCCTGCACGTTTGGGCACATGGTCTTACAGCAGCGACGGATCGGCGGCACAACAACCTGAAGGAACGGAGGCACGGCATCCTCAGCCTTCCCCGTCACTGCCGGCTCAAGGCAGCGGACGAATGGGCGGCTTTGTGCTCAGCGGGTGCCGCTCTGTAGAGATCTCTAGGGTAAGCCTGCTTCAGTGGAGTAAGGATTTGTGCCTGTTTTTTTCTGCCACTACTTTGCCTTTTGTTCCTTTTGTGACTCGTCACAATATCGTGGGGGAAAGAAAGATTTGTTGCCTTGGGTATTGTGTGAGCTGATTGTCACTGTGCTGCAGATTTGTGTAATCGCGCTACTATCGGGGCGGTGGATATTTTTCTGCTGGATTTGTCAACTGTGTTTGCCGTATTAACATATTCATGGGATTCCTGCTCCTTCAATTAAATGGCAATCACTGGCAGGCAGCAGGAGCCCTGTGTCAGTGAGCCTCTGTAATGATGTGTGAGTGGAATGAAGAGGAGCGTCACAAGAAAAAAAAAAGCTTTTTTGTCCCTTCTGTCCACGTTTTGTCTTCTCTTTTCTTTCGTTTGTCCTCTCTTTGTCCACCTCTCGTCATGTCTCGTTGTTTTGTTGTTCTCAAAAGCCCCAAAATGGAGGGAAAAGTCACAAAAGGATTGGGACAGTAACACTTGTGCACCTGCTGCAGGAAAAGCTTCTGGAGATGAAGCAGAAGATCATGTATTTTTGCTATTGGCCAGAGGAAGATGTTGTACCATGGGAACCTGGCTGTATGCATGCTTTGGGGGGCACGGGAGGGTGGTCTTTTAGCTTCGAAAGGGCTGTCCAAACAAGATAAGAAGGGAGTTTGTTTTTTGACAAGCCCGTTGTGCTGAACCAGTGGTTGTGCTGCTGTTACAGTGTCTCCAGTGTGTTGTTTCTCTACTACATGTCTTGTTTGGTGTGTGAATTCTGACTAAAATGTTGAAAGCATCAGTGGATGGGTGTGTCTGAGTGTTTCGAGTGTGTTAGATAGCCACGGTCCATGTTTACGCCATGATTTTGAGTGTGTTGTGTTGGCTTTCCACTGTAATGGTGAATCACCACTGTTCAGTACTCAGTCTCTTAATATTTGCATTTAAATGTTTTTTTTTTTCAATGGCATGTGAGAAATGTTTCAAGAAAGCTGTTGTAAACACATTTCACACATTTACATCCTCCCAGCACAGAGAATCTTTAGATTTTTTTTTTTGTATATATATGTTCATGCTAATTTGTGGTTCCATGTGAGTCAGAAAGTGTGTATGAATGAATTCCACAAGGCTGGAAAAATACATGTTCTGATGTCCATCTTTTTCCACTTCCATTTGGGAGCTGCTGCACCCCTCAGAAAATGAGAGCCATAATAACAGTCATTGTTCCCCGTTTCTGACAGCCATCATTGCATTCCCTTTTTTCCCCCAAACGATCTGTAATTTGCTTCCCGCTGCTAATGGATTTTCTGTATGACTCCTCTTCTCTCTCTCTCTCTCTCTCTCTCTCTCTCTCTCTCTCTCTCTCTCTCTCTCTCTCTCTCTCTCTCTCGCGTTCTCTCTTTCTCCCTCCCTGAATGTGTGTGATGAGCATGTGAGACTTTGAAGGTGACAGTGTTTTACTGTTAATGTACTGTGCAATAGCGACGTTAAACCTATGGCGAAGAGAATGTCAAGCCACGCTTTTGTTTAATTCCTTCCTCCTTTACATCATTCCCAGATCTGGCCTGGATGTTTGCGAGTGCTTCCGCCCCCAGAGGCCGGGCTGGACCGAGGACAGGACGTGAGGTCCGTGAGCACCAGGTAAGATGATCCCCCTCACCATCTGTCTCTCCACATAACTAGTTAAACCCAGGAAGGGAAGCGTTTTACATGCAATATCCTCGCTCTCCTGCTACAAATGCAAAGTGTGTTCATTTCTGTCTGCAGATGCAACCTTTGACGGGGGCCTTGCCTTGTGGTAAAGGGCATCTTCAATCAATTCCCCTAGAGAGAAAACTCTGCTTTGGCCTATGCCACTGTGGATGGCTGAAAGTCAGGCGAAGCCCCCTTTTTCTAAGGCTCTCTTCGGTGACGGGTATTCTTGGGTGGATAATACGGCTCTCGTTGTTATTGCTTAAGAATACGCGTAGTTGAGGAGAGTCATTGTCGACTGTCTTCGGGGAGATAACCTCCACTGGTCCCAAAAACCTTCTGGCTTTGCACTGTGGCCGTTTATGTAGCAACTAGATTTTCACTGTGGTTTGTTTGATTTTTGCAACAGGAGACAGACAGCTCTTGCTCTCATTGGATTGTCTCCGCCTACATTGGCAAAGCGCCGCTTTATGTACCGCTATCCAACGAGCGGCATTTTGCATTTCACACAACTTTTTTTTTTTTAATCTGAGTGTGCGTGCGAGGGGCGGTTCATGGGGAACGGCGTTATTTTTGCTCTCTTCGGGGAGTGTTTTAGTGTACACATGCCTGCTTGCCTGGCTGATAGGAATGCATTTACTGCTCTTTATTGTTAGTCCTGAGTACCAGCAGGAGCCCCGGACTGCATGGGGTGTTCACACAGATTGATTTTGAGATGGCATTAGGCGTACAGTTTTCACCATTCAGCTGACAGCGATGGGAGGCAAAATGTCCACGGAATCTAAGAGGCTTTGCTATGAAAGGGGAGGGGCTTCAAGTCTAATTACGAAACGCAACTAAGCAGAAGCAGCATAATAGATTACATGAACGTATCTACTGGGCTCACAGCATCAGCTGTTTCCTTCTGATTATAGCACAATTTCTCAGGACAAAAACTGATTGAATACTATCTTTCTCCTAGATAAAGACACACGTTCACATAATGTTCTTTTCCAAACCACTAATTACTTTTTAATGATGCGCTCAAATGTCTGAGTTAGCTTATGCTGGTGAAAGCCAATGAGGCCTGTGGCATATAAAGATGGTCAGTGTTTTTAAAGCAGTCATATCGTTCTCTCAGCTCTTATCTTAAGAGCATGTTGCTTGTATAATATTTAACCAAACAGTTTTCATATAAATGAATGCATTTAAGATTAACCTGAAGTCTATTTTTAATGCCTTGTTTTTATAAACTTAAGATAAAACTGAAGGACTGGCAATTTTAGATGAAAAAACGAAACAAAACACTTGTTTTTTTATTATTTATAAATAACGTTTGTGTGGGTTACAATTTAATTGTTATACAGAACTGTTAAGAAACTGTAAATGCGTAGCTTACTTCTTTCATTCTCTGCTTTTAAAAAAAGGCCTGGAAGACATAGAGGCAAAATGCAAATTGGCTGCTACTCTGTTTTAGTCACATTAGCCACAGAGCTTGTGAAAATAACTAGAGGCTTATTAAAAATGCTCATGAAAATCCCCATCACCAGACACAAAGCGTATTACTTATATTATTATGTAATCTAGTGATATAATGCTGATATTATACATATCACAAGGTTATATCAATGAATATTATATTATATTATTCTTTCGTTTATTACTGTCATTAATTTATTGTAATGTCATTCTTTGTTACTGATGCACATTCAATGTTTTTTTCACTGTAATTGTATTTCACTCAAAATTAGCATTTATTGAATGATTTTACTCGACACTGAATGTGCCTTTATCATTAAGTCATGGCAAATGTTGTATCCAATGACAATTTGAAGCCCTAAATAAACTTTCTATAAAAAAGTCCGGAACATTGTTATGAATTTGTCATGACTTGAGTGAGTTTACTCTGCCTTCCCCCTGTTTCCTCTCTCTGTGTTAATAGCTTTCATACACCTGTATCCGTGCAGGTGTTTTCCTCTTTATGATTACCTCTCCCACCCACCGAGCTAATTTCAGCTTTGGAACAAAAAAAAAAGAAGAGAAAAACACTAAATAACCCATGGAAATTTCACTAGTTTACTAAATAACGACTTCATTTGGCATGCTCTTTCTCTCTCTCTTGTGCAGACAGCCACATTAGTGGAGGTGTTTAACTATTGTGTAGCAGGAAAGCATTTCAAATCCATTTGAACTTTATTCAGCTTTAAGACGTTTATCATGATGCATTCCCCTCTTGGGCTGCTATCAACAACAGGCAGGTACCCTATGTCTCACTATAATTACATTTTAAAACTAATCTATTTTTGGGTGTTTGTGACACACACCCTTAGTGCGAAACCTGGATCAAGCGCTCCATTTCACCAGCATTTTGGGGAGAAGAGATTGTGCTATGGGGGAAGAAAAAAACCTGTTAAAATGCAACTCTTTGATCAAAATGCGTCTTACAACTGTTCTGTATTTTTACAAGAAGCATTGCCCACTTGATACTTGTGCTGGCAAATGCTGCTTTGCTTTAAAGCAGTTGTCAGAAATAAGCTGACAGATTCTTGTATGCCAACTGCTACCCAGAATTCTGTGTAGGCAAACGTGATCTAGACTAAACAGACATTAGCACACACTCCAAAGACTCTGCATACTTGGCTGAGCTCGAAGCTGCGCTATCAGCTCACCCATATGATATGAGAATGCTGTTCATGTGTGCGTGTGAGCGGGCGCTCTGTGTTTTTATCCCTTACGGAGGCAGAGACATTGGATATCTTAAAACTCGGGCGGTGCCGCCCCCAACGCTCTTTTCAAGAGACCCTCGGCTTTTAGCTACGTATCAGAGGCCAGTCGTAGTTCTAGTTAAAGGGCAAAAAGAGGCAGAAGTATCTGAAGTTGAAGATGGAGAAACTGGGGTCTTGTGATTGTTTGCTCAAGGCTATTAGCGCAACGAATGCTTTGTGGCGACTGAAAGCTCTCAGCGAGGCCGTCCCAGGCCTCATGGTCAAGTGGCTGCACTTAAAACATTTGAATACTCTGAAAGGGCCACAAAATTGTGTTTGGCCCATCTCTATCTCTCAGTCTCGGCCTCGCTCGCTCTCCCTTCCCCCTCCCTCTTTGCTCTCGTATAAGCTCTGACCTTTTGATACATAATCATCTCCTGGGGGCTGCACGCAGCGTCTTTGTTTACTCCATCATCAGGACCACCTTCAGACAAGACCCCCTCCTCCCTCAGCCCTTCTCTTCCCTCTCCATGCAGGTCATATCTTTAATTATTCTGTGATAATTAGTCCAGCAGGGCATTTTCATCTGCATTGATATATGTGCAGTTCAGGGTAGGACGCTCGCTTTGTGAGTTTAAGAGCACACGGAGGTGATCGGTATGCATGCCATCTGCCCTCCAATTGCCTTCGACAATTTCGCTGCGGAATAAATGGAGGCCTATCGGCACAAAACAAAATAAGCAAATCAATTATCTGCGCCGCTGCAGCTCTTTTACCGAGCACTACGCATTTCGCATGTAGCGTGGGCTCTCCGTGAGAAGCAATCTGTCAGGTCCTCGCTTAACTGATGCAAGATCGACTCAAATGTTGTTGTTTTTTTAAATACAACTCAACATTTGCTCTTTGGTTGTTCATGCACTTATTTGCTAATTAAATAGCCACGTGTCCTGTCGTCGCAGCAGGTTTAACCACGTCTTGTCAGGGCGTATCGCAATCGAGGCATCGAAAAGAATCAACAGCCCTTTCAGAGGTAGATTTTAAGCATTCGGTGCCTAATAAGTCAAAGTGCGAAATAAAACCGACTCAGAGAGGCAGTTCACTCAGCCAGCTTTGTTTCATCCTCGGTAAGATTGACACCAACGGGAATTCCAGATCAACAGTTGCCAGTTTTGTGTGCTTAGAGCTGACACATTGACACACATAGCAGTGCGTCTCTCTGTTAAACAAATGGCTCGTTGAGCCGCGGCTGACTCCGAGATCAAATAAAAGCTTGCCTAAATCCTTTCAAGGAGGACAAACTCTGTTTCTGTCAGCAAGATGAGCGACTGTTGTATTCGCTGCTAATCAACTTTCACACTTCAAGCTCGCTTCAAGAGCTAAGCGTGCAGTCGATCCATCGCCCTGAAACTCACAAGAGCACGCGTGTTGCTATCACAACGTTTCGGGATGGGCCCCAGCCAGCTGTTGTGGGTCCAGATGCGCACGCCTTGCTCTTTTCTCACTTGTGCTTTATCACTCTGACTGCCAATGAAGAAAGTTTCGCAGATTGCTGTCGAACAGAACGCTACGGCTTGGCTTGTGCGTAGATCAGTTTTCATGATACATCTAACTCTCACAGGATTGGCCAGAACCCTGCCGAGAAAGTCTGTGCTGCTACAGCCATCTGGCATGCGTTGGGTCAGCAATGCCTCCCTGCCCTCTGTTTTGGCCTCTATCTCAATCCTGCCCAGAGTTGTTTAACAGATATTTACTGTCTGCTTGCCAATTGCTCATCTTCATCATTTTTTTTTCTCTGTGCTATATAACAGGTTAGGACTGCTGGTTGTGCTTGGAGACTGCGTGGTTTGAATTAGTTAGCCAATTTTGCTAATTAGTCATTTAGCTGATGTTTCTATCCACTGCAATGTACAGTATGCTTAGTGCTATGACAATCCCACTGGAGCATGCAGGGGTTAAGTGCTTTCCTCAAAGGTGCAATGGTGATTTTTCATGGTGTCTAAGTGTTGCAGGATATGGACAGTCATGGGTGGATGAAGGTGTCTGCTAAACGAACAAATGTAAAAGTACAAATAGCAAAGCTTTGAGTTTAATTACATTTCTCAGTAGTAAGGTGGTAACATTGCTAGTTTTTAAACCATCTAGCTTGTCTGGCTGTATTGTGTATTTTCTTAGTACATAAATGTATACTTGAGTTCAAGTACAGATACCCTATTAAATAAGTCTTGTAAAAGTACTTGTTTTAAATTTGACTTGAGTAGTAGTACAAATGTTCTAAAAAAAAAAAAAAAAGATGACCATTCAACATCCGTGAATGAATCAGTCTTTTGAGTCAATTCCTTTAAATGAATTAGCCAAGCGTGTTAATCAGTTAATCATCTAAATCAGTTCACAATTCAATCTGAATTCAGTCTAAACACACTGAATCAGCGGTTTGTAAATTAGTTATGTTGCAGCGTTTTGTTACTTAGTCAAATAATAAGCTTTTAAAAACAAAATATTGTCAAAATTATCAACAGCACTCAAAAACGTTAAAAAGTACCACAGCATTTCCATGTTGTTTTATTGTTGATGTTTCTGATGTATCTTGGCATACTTTGTAAACAATCATTCAGTAGTAATCATTCGGTGTTGATGTTCAGTGGAGTTAGTCCAATTACAGCTAAGTATTTTTAATATTTCATCTTTATAAAAAATTTAGAATAGCTTAAATGTAGAAAGTTAAATGTAATGTAACTACTTTTCTCAATACTTGGGTTTCTTGGTTCTCTGGTGAACCCCATGGAGTTTGTGAGTTGATGGAAATCTAATAATTAAATCATAAAAATTCATGTTTAAAATATGACTTAAAAATAAAATCTGTTAGAATAAATAACATTTGTTTACCTGCACGGCCTTGTGACCGTTAACACAGCTAACAAAAATAAGTTCTAATGTTTACTAACATGTCCAAGTTATGAAAACATTATTTATGAATGTTCTCTGAAAGTTTTTTTAAATGTTTCTAAAACAAGTAGAAACATTGAAAAATGGTTTGCATATATGAATGTCCAACTAAAACGTGTCAGGAAAAAAAAGTTCCATAAACGATGTAAAAAATAATATTTTTGTGCTAACATTTTGAGGACATTATTAAAGACCAGACAACTCTGAATGAACATTCTATTAATGTTACTGGAAGAATGTTTATTCATAACTTTGAGAGAACCTTGCCAGAAGTTCTGAGGACGTTCCCTATTAGCTGGGAACCAAAAATGGAGAACGAGTGGAAATGAAAATGATATTACAATTTAGGTCAAAAGGGGTTCACAAAAAAAGTTTTGGCATCCTTGTTGCAAACAATATCAGTGGCTTTTTTTCTGTAAATAAATTGTTTTCTTGGCTAGCTTGCCCAGCACTGAGATATAAGCTCACAACCTTTCAATTACTAGCAAAGAACCTTTAACCATTAAGCAGCACCGTATGTTACACAAAGGTGCGTCACAGCAGTTAATTAATTTTTCCGCGATATCCTTTATAATGGAACAAACCATGCTGCTTCTTGTCACATGTACTTAAGCTGTTCCTCCAGCACTTGCTGATGGAAACCTGCGAGACCTCCAGTGAGTACAGGGATGAAGTGGAGAGGACTGCAAGGGCTGACGCTTTTCTTGTTAAAGTAACCCAAAGGTCAGCCACAACCCGATCCTTCCAATCCAGGTAGAGCTGCCGGCAAAGCTGTCCAACACCTCGCTTTTTCTCAGTGCCCCCAAATCCTTGACTGGCAGTCAAAACAGCCCTGAGCAGAATCAGAGGTGTAGTTGACCGCCTCTCGTCTGCGCTTTGCAAACCATCCCTTCAAGTCGCCTCTAATCCTCTGCTATCCCGGCTGGCTGCGGCGCCTTTAATCCCGATGCTTTCTGACAGAACTGAGCCCAGGCCTGAAGTTTAGGCTCTGCTTGCTTGGGAGAAATAAGGTGATGGTGAGAAGCGTTTCAGAGCTCAGCCAAACAGAGCTGAGTCTGGACGCATCCGATGACAAACAGACACGGCCCGGATCTGCCTTATGGCTGATGGTTAGTGAGCCTGAACCTGCTCTGTTATCATTCAACACGCTTTTCTCTGCAGTCTTCCATCAGTGTCAGATGGAGCAAAGTAGAGATGACAACAAATAGTAGCTTCTAACCTCTGATGTTTAAAGAGATACGACTGGTTAAAAATAGTGTGTTTGAAAAGAGGCTCTCAAGTTAAGAAAAAGGTTGTTATTTGCTTTCAGCAGGTCTCCTTTTTAGGTGCCAATTTCCTATGCTGCAAAGAATCATGTTTTCTCTCACTCTCTCTCTGTAGTTTTCCAATAAAAAAATATCTAAACATTATTAAAACATGATAAGTGGAAACTGTGTTTTCAGGAAATCAAAAATCTTGATTTGCTTCTTGTTCATTTCTTTTTCTTTCTTTTTTTTGAACATATTTGGGTTTATATTTTGTTAGATTTATTCTTAAAGAAAGATTGCCAATGGGGAATGAAAAATAATTCATTTAATATATATTCTCTGAAAACTTAAATTTACTTGAGAAGCAAAATTATGTAAGATTTTGTTTTAAGGATGCTTATATACACTACTGCCAAAGAATTTTATTTAATTAATACTTGTGTTCAGCAAAGATGCATCAAATTCATCAAAATTGAAAGTAATGACATTTATAATGTTTAAAATGGTTTATATTCCAAATAAATGTTTTTCTTTATCAACTTAATTTTCCATTCATCAAAGAATCCTGGAAAAAAAAGTTTTATGGTTTCCACAAAAAATATAGATATTGCACTCTTAAAAGTGCTGGGTTATTTCTGTAAACACATTGTTGGGTTAATTGTGCTGGGTCATAATTCTGGGTTGTTTGAGGTACTGTAAACACATAGTTGGGTTGTTAGTGCTGGGTCAAATGACTGCAAGGGGTTCTTTCACCACTGAACACCTGGGTTGGGTTATTTTGACCCAACCGGTTTGTTTATTTTTCCTCTTCATCGAATTTTCTGGGTTCTTCACTCGTCTCGTCGTCAGACGGTCAAGCAACTAGCAGCAAGCAGGATTATAAGGTAAATTAATATGATAATATGATTATTTACCTCTATTTTTATAAGCTGTGGTGAGAGCACACTGATTTCACGGTTAATGTGGTATTTGATTGTCTCTGTGCGGGTTAAAGTTAGCGTTATTCTGTGAATGAAGTAGCCGCCTACATTTTTTGTTGACAAAAAAGGCCTCAGCAATCTCTTTATCGTTATATAAAAGTTATAAATATAGGCTATAAATTATGTGTGTGTGTGTGTGTGTGTGTGTGTGTGTGCGTGCGTGCGCGTGCGTGCGTGCGTGCGTGCGTGCGTGTGAGCGAGCGTGCGCGTGTGCAAAGTTTTATATTTTAACGCCTCATGCAAAAGGTATGAACTATCGTTAGGTCAGAAATACAGGGGTAAGTTCAGTTAACTTACTGTCTGTGTAACGTTTCTGTGTGGCTTTGTAATGTTTTGTCATAATTAGATCATTTCGTACTAAAATGTATCTTTTAAGGTCTTTTTTTTTCGAGTAAATGTCTGCGACAATAACTTATTTTCGCGCTCTTTTTTCCTCAGGTAACGTTAGCTGCAGCTACCCTTAACGTTAAACCACAATATTGCAGGTATGTAATATTATTCTTAAATGGTATGTAATATTCTTAAATATTTTACTTAAAATGTTGTCTAAAGTTAGACTTAATCTCTCATGGTGTTTGAGGTCCTTCCTCTGTTTTAGTGAATGCTTTTATTGCTTTAATCAGAACACAAGTGTATCCAGGTTAACAGTAAGTTAGAGAGGCTATGCCTGCGTCCCAATGTGCATACTATCCATCCTAATCTCTATGTGATAGTAGAAATTTTCAATACTATTTAGGGCAGATAGGGTGGATAGGATGCACATTGGGAAGCAGGGCATGTAATGTGTTCTTTATGTTACTGTTAGAAATAACAATTTGTATTTGAGATTGATGAATAATAGGCAGATCACTGGATTTCCAGGCTTGCATACTGTATGGTTTTGCTAGCTTTTAACCCAGTTTTTCATCCTTATTTTACAGAATTTGTTTTGCCTTCCAAAAAAATTTGAGAAATGGTGGATTCGCAGCAATGGGTCTACAAGCATCCCAGAAATCTTGAAGGAGTTCCCCAGGCTTCTAGAAAAACTTGGCATGGTAAGAAATAATTTAGATTTTATGGTTTCGTTTACAGAAATTTGAAATGGTTAAATTGTTAGTGAGGTTGTGCAGATAGACGATAGTATAGTGTATTGAGGATAGTCAGAGATATCGCTGAGAGCTGATGTCGATAGTCAAGGCGATATTACAGGAGCTGTCCCACATCTTTAAAATTTGAGCACATTGTTTTCTGTGAGTGTACACAGCAGCAGCACCTCTGCCAGAACATCACTAACATCACTAATATCTTTGATTGTGAGATCAGTTTCACAGCTTGCACTGTATTATACTATGGTTTAGATGCTGAAAGGGAGAGTGCTTTCAAAGTCCTGCCCACTCTGCTTCCCCATTCAATACACAAGAACGGAGGAAAGGTCTTCAGACCAACAACCAGAATCCTGGAAGTCATTCATCTGACGTACAACCTGTAAGTTTCTTTTACTTTTTCTACTCTATACACAGTAGGGTACAACGGGGCTAAAGGCCCACCTTAAAGGAACACTCCACTTTTTTTGGAAATAGGCTCATTCTCCAACTCCCCCAGAGTTAATAAGTTGAGTTTTACCGTTTTTGAATCCATTCAGCCGATCTCCGGGTCTGGCGATAGCACTTTTAGCATAGCTTAGCATAGATCATTGAATCCGATTAGACCAGTAGCATCGCGTTCAAAAACGATCAAAGAGTTTCAATATTTGTCCTATTTAAAACTTGACTCTTCTGTAGTTATATCGTGTACTAAGACCGGCGGAAAATGAAAAGTTGCAATTTTCTAGTCCTATTTGGCTAGGAACTATACTCTCATTCCGGCGTAATAATCAAGGAACTTTGCTGCCGTAACATGGCCGCAGCAGGCGCAGTGATATTACGCAGCGCCTGAAAGTAGTCCCCAGCTAGGTACCTAGTTATAATATAGCTGGGGACTACTTTCAGGCGCTGCGTAATATCACTGCGCCTGCTGCGGCCATGTTACGGCAGCAAAGTTCCTTGATTATTACACCGGAATGAGAGTATAGTTCTTAATCATATCAGCCTAGAAAATCGCAACTTTTCATTTTCCGCCGGTCTTAGTACACGATATAACTACAGAAGAGTTAAGTTTTAAATAGGAAAACTATCGAAACTCTTTGATCGTTTTTGAACGCGATGCTACTGGTCTAATTGGATGCAATGATCTATGCTAAGCTATGCTAAAAGTGCTCTCGCCAGATCCGGAGATCGGCTGAATGGATTCAAAAACGGTAAAACTCAACTTATTAACTCTGGGGGAGTTGGAGAATGAGCCTATTTCCAAAAAAAGTGGAGTGTTCCTTTAAGAAAAAATGTGGTATTCACTGCGCTGCGCAATTAAAATGTATAATTGCTGAGAAAAAATATATACGTTGTATTGAACATTAATGGAGCAACAGATTTTGTGCAAATAAATCATTCAAGTTGTTTATTTTGTTTAAAAATCTTATAAATGTATGAGGTGACAAAGGGGGCCTTTTACCCCACACACGGAGCTCACGATATTAATACAAATACTTCAGCTAAAATAATGTTGTTTTTAAAGTTAATACTTGTTAAAAACAATCACTTTAGCAAAGTTTGTTCTGTTTTCTGCTTAATTTAAAAAAGAAAAAGAAAAAAAGTGTTCATTAAATATAGGCCTACTGTCATTAAAATATGTTAATATAAAAAATATATTTTAAAATACAGAAATAAAGTCATTTTAATAAGTAAAGATTCTGAAAGTATTGAAGGAGATTCAATAATAATTGAAAATATATTTACAGTAGTAGGCTAACAACAAATGATATTTTATTATATGATAAATATCATGTTTTTAAATATGATGGTTTAATTTGAAACATTGTGATTATCTTTAATATGGATACATACATAATATGTATGATATTTATAACAACATAATAGATGATATTTACCATCTGAATCTAACCATGTCATGTGAACAAATGGAAAAGTCAGCCATCTATTAATTATCATGTTAATTACTGTGTCTTTAGCCCCAACAGCAGAGGCGCTTTTTACCCTAAATACCATACCTTTACATATTCTTTCTTTATTTAAAAACTGTTGCTTTAATTATCTTAAACAAAACTGAAAATCATAAAGAAGGCCTTTGTCTCAAAATATATGCATTATTTTTAGCGATTCTCATTTGCTACTTAAATCTACATTTTAAAAAACATAAAATATAAGATCAAGTAAGCACAGAATCAACTTTGCACTGCTGCGCGCGATCGCGTCAAAGATCAGACAAATAAACACGTGCATGTTGAAAAGCGAATGTTTTGCAAAGTGCTACGCCACGTTTTTGTGCCATCTAGTGGTTTAGATGAAAATAATATCAAAGGTGCCTTTTATCCCGGGGCGCCTTTAGCCCCGTTGTACCCTGTTGTGCAAAAGTTTTAGGCCACTAGTATTTTCAACAGTTAAAAGTGGTTTTAAGTCAGTTATTTCTATCTTTTGCTGTAGTGTGTCAGTAGGAAATATCAGTTTACATTTCAAACATTCATTTTGTCATTAATTGTCACAATCCAGTGAATGTCTGGCAACAGCCAGTGCTCCACACAGATCGGATCTGATCATCATCAAGTCTGTCTGGAGTGACATGAAGAAACTGAGACAGACTAAATCCAGAAGAACTGTGGCAACATCTCCAACACGCTTCAAGAACCTACCTGCAAACCTACAGTACTGTTAAAAGTTTTAGACACTTGTGAAAAAATGCTGTAAAATGAGGATGCTGTCAAAAATAATGTCATAAATAGATTTTCTTTATCAATTATCTTCTATTAACTAAATTAAATCAATATTTGGTGTGATCATCCTTTAAATTTAAAGCAGCTTTTGCCCTCGGTGCACTTGAGCAGAGTTTCTCAGGAGCTTTGCAGGAGGTTTCTTGAAGCATTTTGGAGACGTTGCCACAGTTGTTCTGGATTTAGTCTGTCTCAGTTTATTCTGTTTCTTCATGTCATTCCAATCCAGACAGACTGATGATGACCAGATCCGATCAAACAAAAATGTCACTGGATTATTACAATTAATTGCAAAATGAATGTTTGGAAATGTAAACTGATATTTCCTACAGACACATTACAGCAAAAGATAGAAATAACTGACTTAAAACCACTTTTTTATTTAGCTGGCTAAAATACTAGTGGCCTAAAACTTTTGCACAGTACTATATAATATACTGGGGGCTTTAAATACCCCATAATTTATGCCATGTTGGTTGGATGAAATTTAGGTAGACAACCAAGAAGTGCCAGTAAGCAGAAAGAAACCTAAATCAGTAACACAATAAATATTTAGTTTGAGCAACCTTTACCAGACCCAGTTCACATGAAAACTCAGATGGTTTGGCTGATTTCCATAAAATACACTTAAACGTTATTTAAGTCAACTTAAATGTTACAACTTGTAAAAATGTAAGTTATGTTGAAAGACTAAGTGTTGTGTAATTAACAGGTGGGGACCAACACGGTGATGCATTCCTGTACATTTTGAGCCTTGGTGACGAGACGACATCCCACACCTTCACCATTGTTTCGGGCCATGTCGTTGAAATGGACTTGTTGCTTGAGGCTGTTTATCTTTTTCAAGTCCTTTTTTTGTGCTTGATGTGAGCTACACTAACATCTTCCTTCCTGGGAATTTCTCCAGCATGCAGTATATCATATCGATGGACATGAGTCTTCATGTGTGAAGTATTTGAGGGCAACAGTTTTTTCTGGCCATTTTAATTTTTTGTCACATGCATTGTCTGTTGTAGGTCTCTTTGTTTGGTTTAGGTTTAATGGCACAATGTTTGGACTGATTCTCATGTGGCAATAATCAATTTTATAGAGTTATGATGCTGCAATGTTGACAAAGAATAGGAGTCTACAGTACCTAGTTTACAAAGTTTTGTTTTTTAAAGAAACTGATCTACAAAAAAACATTTTATTTGTGTCTGTAGGGATTGGGTGTAATGTGTAACAGTATAGCACCCATTCAAAAAATGTTTTTAAAAAGAAAAGTGAAAACTCATTAAATTGATATTTACAGTTGCATTTTTTTGTGTTGTGTAATTGTATTACAGAAAAATAATAATTTTATGATTTTTGTGATTGTTATTTATTATTATTATTAGTAATATTGGTAAATATAAACGTAGCAAGGCAATGAGACAACAAATAACCCAATGTTTGGGTAATGTTTAACCCAGCAACACAGTTAACCTGACCCACTGGTTGGGTTAAATAAACAACCCAGCATTCTGGGTCAAATGGCTCAACCCAACACTTGGGTCAAAACAACCCAGCGCGTGTTCTGTCCCATAGTTACCCAGCGGCTGGGTTAAGGTTGGGTTATTTTTTAACCCAGCCTTTTTAGAGTGTGATAGAATGATTTCTGAAAGATCATGTGACAGGCTGCTGAAAAATCAGCTTTACCATCACTGGAATAAATGACGTTTAAATGTTAAAATTCAACGAGCATATGGGATTTCTTTCAAAAACATTGAAAAATCTTAACATGCCAAACTTTTGAACAGTAATGAATTTTTAATGGAAAACAAGAGAGAAATCCTTATTTAAAAAGTTGTTTCATAAAATCCCTACATTTCATTAGATGTTGAGTTGTCATTTTGTATGTTACGGTATCTTTGTTGGGATTTCTGTGCTCAGTTTCGGTGATTTCTGTGTGGTGTGAGGTGACCGACTGGCTCTCTTCTCAGGCCTCTGTGTTTTTGAACGACGTTCTTTTTCATGTCTTCACCAAAGATGTACTGCTAGATTCAGACCTCTGTGGATCACTGAAGGGAAAATGAAAGAGTGTTAATGTTTAATGCTCTACCAACAACAGAGAATAGGAAGTTAATATAAAATGTCATGCATTTTGAACCTCGACGTTTCATTCGATCTGAATTTTCACAGACCTGTCATTTATATGAATTACTGTATCAATTAATTGGAATGACTGGGAAGCTGTGTGGTTCCTCCTGGAACAATATTGCAGTATATTTCTCTGTTGTTTCATCATATCAGAAATAGTTATGGTTTCCAATATTCTTTTTGTTCTGGATGTCTGCCAAGTTCTACACAGGCAGTGTTGCCAGACGGCAGGCATTTTCAATCCAGAATGCTAAGACCTACTGTGGTTGGCAGAGAAGAAAAACATTCAAAGCTTGACATTTGTTAATGCTTTGTCCTAATCCATGGAAGACATAAATGTAGAACAAAGAACGTGAATAAAAATGAATAGGAATTCTCTAATTTCCCCGTAAAGAATGCGGAAACTGTTGAGTCTGCAGTTGAAGAGAACGAAAGAAAGAAAAGCACTTACACTGAAAGTCATGGCAAAAAAGTCCAGGCTGAAAACTGATGAAAGAGCTGTAATTTTCCATGCATGCTGCAAATAGGACATTTCCTTGTGTTACTCTTTTCAGAGACATCAAATGTTTTGTGTCACAAACATTATTTACAGAGGTTTTCTGAGAAGCCCAACAAGAAAAAAACGAAAGGAAAAGGGAAAAAAGGGAAAGTGAACCAAGGTCTGTTTTCTCTCTTCCCTGTCACTGACACTGTCACAGGAGGTAGCCTGTTAAACGCAGGAAACCGTTTGGTGTGTTTCTCTCTCTCTGACTGCCACACAACGCTGTTTGTCGTTCCCTTTTGAACCGTTGCCTACTGGATCAAAGCATGCATGAAAGTGTGCAGGTTAGTTAAAACCAGAGATGTGTTGAACCACGTTCCATATTCACACACAAACACACACACACACACACACACACACACACACACACACACGCACAGAGCTCAGTCACTAAGGATAGCTCCACTCTGATGATAAAGCAATGTGCTTGTGTAAAAGGTATGTGAGACTGCAAATGAAAGAGACCTATTGATGCCGAAGAAATCACAGGTATTTTTGAACCCACAAAAAGTAAAAAGAAAAAAAAATGCTTAAATGTTAATAATAACTGCCAGATTAATTGGTTGCTATTTGGCCATTTTGAGAGCATCTGTAAAATTATGTCTGCTTGGTTGTTATTTTTGTCATGTAACACTTCCTAAATCCATGCAACAGACATTAAAACAAAATTTACATTTTGTATTTTAGTGAATTTTGTAAAATAAATGAAGTAAATCATTTAAATAATTTCGCTATCATTGTATTTTATATACACTAACATTCAGAAGTTTGGGGTTGGGTAATTTATTTATTTTTTAAGCATAAGCCTTGCATTTATTTGATCAAAAATGTTATTGTTAAATATTTTTAATAGTGAGTGCAAGTTGAATTTTCAGCAGCCATTATTTCAGTCTTCCGTGTCACATGATCCTTCAGAAATGATTCTCATATGTTGATTTGCTAGATTTATATGATTATCAATGTTGAAAACAGTTGTGCTGCTTACGATTTTTGTGGAAACTGTGGCACATTTTTAATAATTCTTGGATGAATAAAATAGCAATCAACAGTATTAATGTATTTACCGTCTTTTTTGATCAGTTTAACGCATCTTTGCTGAATTAAAGAAAAAAAACAAGCTTTTGACCCCAAGCTTTTGAATGATAATGTAGCCTATATAATTAAAAATAATTGTGCAATTTGTTGAATATATTATATACATGATATAATAAAATATATGCAATGCAATTTAATGTTAGCCAAATAATTAGAATACTTATTTTAAATATAAAATATATATTACATATTTTAAACCCAATTATTTGACACAAAATGTGCGATTTCATGTTTTTGTTTGTTTATTTTTGTTTGATTTTATCATTTGTCGCCCTACTGACTAAACATTTGTATCAGTTTTTAAACAACCCATATCAAAGTCATATGATCATCTACATGCAACCTCTTCAAAACTGTTTAAAGGCCTTTCTATCTAGACTGCTGTTTTGTTTTACAACAGGGCAGTCAAATATCCCAGTGTACAGACAGCAGCTCCGTTCACAAACGACTAATCAAGCCGCCTTCCTTCGCTTTGAAAATGAAAGGACACTTATCTGATGTCAGGTTTGTTACTGCCCAAGGACTGAGATCATTTCTCTTTCAGCACACAAACGCTGGGTGACGAGAATCAATCAAACGCTGATTCACCGAATTGGCCAACACGGAGGAGAGGAAAAATTCACGGGAGCCAAGTGTGTCATCTGTTGCCAGAGTCTGTATGCGTGATGACAATGCTGTGCTGGATTCTGGTCCAGAACACTGGGGTCTGTACTACTACAGCTGCTTGATTATAATGATATTCTGACCCCTGCTGATTCTAGAGGATCCACAATCCCTCTGATCAGTAAGTTGCCTCGGGCTTATCAGCTCTCAGCATGAGGAGGCTGCTGTCCCGAACATAAATATTAGATTTGAAAAATATAGGGCGAATATGAATCTAAGGGAGAGCAAATAGAATATACTGTTTGGGACGTTGTATTTGTTTTTGTGATTATCTCTGTGTTGTTATTTGTATTATAACATCTAAATATTTAAATGAAAGATGTGTACCGCATTCAAAGTGCACTAAACTCTGCATTACTGTGATTATAATGAGTGGCAAAAATAATTGTCTTGTGGAAACAACTAACACTGTGTTGAATGACTATAATGAGTGACAAAAATAATTATCTTGCCATAAAGCACAACATTGCATTGAAGGCTAAGTAGACTGCAAAAAAAACCACTTGAGGTGCAAACACGCAACGCACATGCACACACATACACAGACCCAGAGGCACGCAAGCACACACACACACACACACACACACACCCACCACTGAGAAGCTCAGCTCAGCTCCAGAGTTGCAGATTTGAAAAATAAAGCTCCTCAGCAGTCGGCAGGTGTTTGAACATCAAGCCCTGCTCACGTTTGGCCTGCTGTGTTGGGTTGGAGAGAAACCCGCTCTGACTGCAAAGACGAAAGATGCAAGCAGGCAGGAGGAATAAACACTTGTGAATGGTAGGTGAAGTGACCTATTTCTGCATGCGATGGCAGAGGTGTCTACATAAAAGCAGCAAAACAAAGCTTCTTGTCTTAAGGCTACATGGAATTACAAGTCTGATAAGATGTGCTGTATGTTCATTCTTTCATTCCGTCTCATCTACTACAGCACAATATTACGATGAAAAACATATCTGTTGGAAATATTTGTTTTTATAATAAAGTAGAACTCTGTAAATGGCTTTGTGTGATGATTTATGTACTCTGACAATGTTTAGACACATCTTCAGCTCAAGTTTACACTGATTTAAATGAAAAAAAGAAAATATGTGAGAGAATTTTTTTAACATGAGGTGGATCTTAGATATCCCACCAATATTTTAATTTAATTTTTGATTACTTGCATCTCCATATTTGAATTTCTAAGGCTGTTAAAGCTAAACTCTATAAAAATAATAACGTAATTAGTTTATAACAATATATAACATTAAACCTCGCTCATAAAAACAAAGGTTCTTTATTGACATCTATTGTCCCATGAATAGCTTTTAATATTTATGGAACTTTGGGCAAAAAATTCTTTATAGTGGAAAAATGTTCTTTAGATTATTAACATGTTCCAAGGTATTATTTGGAGAACCCAAAATGTTTCTTTTATGGCATTGCTGTGAAAATCCCCCTTCTGGAACCTTTATTTTTCAGTGTGTTGAATATTGCATAATAGCACAGCTCAGAGACATGTTAACTTGGAGTCATCACACTTTGAACCTCAGGTTTACAGAGGAAAGAATGAGGGGGAGGAGCCAGTGACATAGTTTTGATAAGCCATTCCCCTCACTGTGAGACTGACTCAAAAAATTTAACCCTACATTCCAATCTGAAGCCAAGAGTTTTTCATCTTTTGAGTGTTCTGGCACCATAAGGTATTTTGAAATATGTGATTAGACCCAAGTCAGTTATATGAAATTATATGAATTTACCAATTATGACAATATTCAGATTAGATCTGAAAAATGTCAGTATCATACTATTAAATCAATGAGTGTGTATCATGTACAGTTTAAAAAAATATATATATCGACACTGTACAGTATATTTATATATAAGCTTTATGATTACATAAACAATTAATTTCAAACTGTAATATAAAAATCATATGAATTCATGGGATTAATGACATATATGTGACCCAGGACCACAAAACCAGTTATAAGTAGCACAGGTATATTTGTAGCAATAGCCAACAAGACATTGTAAGGGTCAAAATGATCGATTTTTCTTTTATGCCAAAAATCATTAGGATATTAAGTAAAGATCATGTTCCATGAAGATATTTTGTAAATTTCCATAAATATATCAAAACTTAATTTTTGATTAGTAATATGCATTGCTAAGAACTTCATTTGGACAACATTAAAGGCGATTTTCTCAATATTTCACAATTTTTGCACCCTCAGATTCCAGATTTTCAAACAGTTGTATCTCGGACAAATATTGTCCAATCCTAAGAAACCATACATCAATGGAAAGCTTTTTTTATTCAGCTTCAGTCAAAATATTGACCCTTATGACTGGTTTGGTGGTCCAGGTTCGCATATGTATAAATGGAAATATTAAATATGTAAATTAATCATGTAAATTGATTAATTATTATACATAAACTGTAAAGATAGATAGATAGGATTTATACAATTAGAAAATGTATATATTTAATTAAATATTGAAAACGGCGGTTATACAATCAACACGTGCACGTGCAGCATAGCCTTACCCTCCATGTAAACTTTGAACCTCTAAACTTCGTCTGTTGTCGGAATCTACCATTTCACCCAGAACTAGTAACATTTTGCCCATTCGTGCCAATTTCAAAAATGAATGGGGTGAAAAGAGACAATAGATATGTGAGCACAGGTGGTTTAAGAATAGCGTTTTTTCATGTCTGTGTCAATACAAAGTTCACAGCTGCTGCTGAGGTGAGTTGTGATCAGTGACATAATGGACTAGTCGCGTGTTTTTAGAGCGCGTGCTTAGATCTGCTGGAGTCGAGCGCTCTCGCTTCTCTATAACGGAGGAGAGATCGGATCACAATACTGCAGATCGGACATAATGGCTACAATGCTGAGCAAAGAATTGCCGGATATTGAGGTAAAGCGACATGCATATAGTGTATCTGAGCTTTGTATATTTCGTTCGGTAAGACGTTTTTACACACTCATCGGTTGCTAGACTATTTTTGGGCACGTGTCCATGTTTTAAAGTCAGGTAAGGTGATTTGTGTGGGAGACTGCGAGACAAAACTTTGAAAGTTGCTCTGTTGTGCATAACACAGACACATCGAAAGAAGAAAAATAGGCTGATAAATGAAAATGATGCTCGGTTTTAATAAAACAAAAATCTAAACTTTAATATTATGTTTGTTCAGTAGGCTATATTTGATTTCAATCTAATTTTATTTGTTTATTGCACAACATTAAGATATTTATGATGATATTATTATGAATTACGATTTTGCACTGTGTTGGTCCATTTTTTTTCTCCAGTCTTTAATATTTACACTCGAATGACAGTTAAATCCCTCTAAATGGTAAAAGGTAAAATGAGTAAGTTTTTAACATGGCCTTGTGTGCTGCTAGGAAGAGATTTCAGGACCTTGGACAGGGACTCCTTCAGCAGTTGAGCTCTCAGTAGCTGTTCAACACTGATGAAGCCATAATTAGCAGCTTAATGAAAATGTACAGTACCAATTTAAGGATCATTTCCTCCAGATAAACAAGTGTACAGTCACATATGTTCCACAATTTCTTCTGATGTACAATGCACTTTGGGGACAACAGGCCCATTGATTTGTGAGCAGTGCATGATTGATGGCCTACTTTTTTTTTCTTTTTTTTCCTTTTTAGATTTCAAAGCAGTAAACATTACTTTTAAATCATGTTTTGTTTCTATCAAGTGCACTTAAGCAAGCAGGTTGCTAATTTAGTGGTTAAATTAGTCTAGAAAAACAGAGGCATTAAATGTTTTCTTTAAAGACTTCATGTCCCTGAATTAAAATCAATTAACCTAATCAAAACATAAGAAGGCATAATCAAATGTTGTAATTTTGTTCCTTTTGAAACGGTGCTTCAATTCAGGCCCGTTCTCAACTTCAGTGTCTCTATATTTCCAGTATTAGTTCCTGCTGTCCGTAGCGTTTGCCATGTTTGATCTAGCATTGGCACATCAGATTTACATGAATCCTATCTGTTAGCGGCGAGCCTAAGAGAAAACGGTCTTCTTTATGACGTCTTGGTATGCACAGCACACGCCGGATGACATCTCTGCTCAGGTGAGATAAAGCTTTCTCTTTTAAGTTGAGCAGATATGGGCATTGACTTTCATAGAGAAAATAGAACTGTTACTGACAACCCTCATTAGCATTTCTATTCATGAGTGTTATGACTATGGCAACGTGACCTTGGCGTGCAGAGTGCACTTAAAACGTGCTCTAAACGACTCCTGTCTGCCACTGAAAATACCTCACTAAATGTCATAATAATGGCTGTCCGTGGGGCAATTAAATTGGCCATTCATTTTGGCAGTGCTGTCAGACGTCTCATTTTAATATCCTGCTTTTCCGAGAGCGCTAAACGTGTGCCTTTGTGTGTGCTCACGGATTCATTAAAAAATCCTCCGGGATGGCCATCAGTGTTCGTTAAAAACCAGATTAATGTGGCCGCTTACACAAAGGGCTACGGCTTTTTATGGAAGGCCCCGAACCCCAACAATGACCACTTCCTGATAGCGAGTCAAGTACCGTGATAGAAAATTGTCAACTTAAAAGCCAAAATTGCAATATGAATGTTATGAAAGCCCCATTAGCTGACAGACATCCATATCATGGATGTCAAAGTCAGATGCTGTACCTGCTGGAGCTTTTATCCATGGCGTAAAAAAGAAGTGCTTTTTGTGTTCAGGAGGAAACTTGGGAATATTTATAATCCAGTAATGGTCTGCAAATACATGCGGTGCTTACCAAGACATTGGCCTTATGACATATGCTACTGATGTAAGTGCTTACATAAATGGTTACATAGTGATTGCACAAGGTAGATACACTGCTCTCCGTCACTGAGCAAAAGTGTGTACTTGTTTAAAACAGATTGGTTGGGAAGGAGGAGCTTTTTTCTTTTTGAACAGCTGCATTTAGTGTGTTTACTAGGGCTGATAAGTAAACAGATAAATACTTGAGTAATATCCTTTTTTTTTTTTTTAGATCTGAAGATACCAGAATCTAACAAAACAATACAATTTGGTAAGACTTTAGCATAGGGACCAATTCTCACTATTAACTATTAGCATAACTGTTATTAACATATTGGCTGTTTATTAGTGCTTATAAAGCACATATTCTGCATGACCATATTCTACATCTCTAATCCTAAACTTATCAACAATCTTTCTAACTATTAAAAAGCAGCAAATTAAGAGTTTATTGAGGCAAAAGATTAATGGTTTGGACCTTAAAATAAAGTGACAAACAATTTTAATCATTTTATGATGTAAAACTAAGACAGATATTTTTCAGATTAGAATGATTTCTGAAGGATCATGTGACACTGAAGACTGGAGTAATGACTGCTGAAAATTAATTTGCCATCACAGGAATAAATTACATTTTAATATATATAAAATGTACAGTTCTTTCAAAATGAAAGATATTGAAATATAATGAAATATTGATTTTTTTTACTGTATTTTGGATCAAATAATTGGGAATAACATGCTTGGTGAGCATAAGATACTTCTTTCAAAAACAAAAACATATTATAAAAAAAACAAATTATACATATACATTATACAACCAGTAATATACATAGATATATAGATATTCTGTATTCAGATTTGATCTGGAAAATGGCAATTGATGAATTGTTGAATTGAATTGTGGTGTAAGAACCGTATATTAAATGTTTATAGGCTTTGATTATTCATTAAATTAATATTTCCCATAAATTAATAATTATATTATAATTATTATAATATCAAATTTAAATGAATGAATTAAATTAGATTAGAAGTAAAAGATAGATAGATAGATAGATAGATAGATAGATAGATAGATAGATAGATAGATAGATAGATAGATAGATAGATAGATAGATAGATAGATAGATAGATAGGCGGGACTATATATTTTACTACCCTATGAAATCTTGCAAAACATTTTTTAGATCTAAAAATGCAAGAATTTAACAAAACAAAACATTTTGTTATCATTAAATTGAACTTTTAAAAAATCTTGTTGTGTAACAAAATGTATTTGAATGGACATTGATGAGCCAGCAACCCTTCAGCTTGGGTTATCATACTGTCATCCACTCAACCAGTTCATGACCCTAAGTCAACGATTAACCCAGGCACAAGTGAGCGGTATTACGAAATCTGTTCACAAACACCCCATTCAGAACCTTTGAACGACATGACAGGCCTCTCATGTGGAACACAGGATTTTGAACTTGGTCTGCCCTGTTACCCCTTCCTTAGTTTGAAATAATAAACATTAATATATAGAAATCTGGACATAACACAGGGTTTAGTTGTTTAAACATCCAATATGTTAAGACCGCATGTCTTGAGAAATAGTCTGACAAACTAGCACATAGCAAAGTGGTTTTCTTACTTTTTGGATTCAAATTAGACCAATCTAACGATCGAATCGTTCAATCATTCATCGGACTATGGGATTTAAGTCCAGGGACAATTCATCCAAAATGTAGTCATCTTAATTTTGCTCCAGACTTGTATGTCTTCTTTCGTTCTTTTGTGGAACATTAAAGAAGATATTTTGAGACTTTTTTTTTTTGTCCATACACTAGTCAGTTGCGGTCTAGTGCTGTCTTGGACCACACAAAAACATTCTTCAATATAGCTTTAATGAAAAATTATTTCTATATTTCAATATTTCTTTTCAGGAATGTTTAATACATTTTCACATAAAATCATGTGAAGAATGTGTGAACATGGTTGGTCAAAAGCATAGTAGACCTCTTACAGATGCCCAGCCGGTAATCGGAAGTGCTTTTCTGTGTGAATTAGCTCCATTTCACTCTGAAACCTGAAGAGTAGCTTCAGGAGACCTTTAGCTGAGCAAGATGATGTTGATGCCAAATGATCTGTATTTCTCTCTATAATTATGTTACAGGACTAAATGATATTCTGGGCTTGTGCTGAACATTGCTGGGCTGCTGGAGCGCTGTGGCTTCATTTCAGCTATGGAAGATCAATTCCTGTATTGATTTCAGGCAAAAAGACTAGGCAAGAATCTCTGTAGATTGTGTTTAACTATTCCGCCTTAGGGAGGGAGGGGGCTGTGTTATGAAAGATGAAGTGTGCTTTGGAAAGGGGTCAAGTTGCCTACATTGAGATCATTGCATAAATGCTTTTAGTTATGAATTTGCCCTTTTTCTGCATCTGGATGATGTTTCATTAGTATTAATTATAGCAGAGAACACACCTGAACTCATTGAGACAGAGACAAAAGCTTGCTTTTAGTGTGGAATTTACGTTCTGGGTTTATAAATTACCCGTTTAAAAGTTCACACTGGGGTTCAAAGTCTAATTTAAAACTTTGCTTAAACATAAGGTTTTAGACAAAAATGCAAAACAAGAAATAAATAAAAGAAGATAATAAAATAAGAAAAAGTAAAATAAATAAGATATATTGAATGCTACTTGTGTCATTTATCATGTGAATCTTTGTACAGTCGGGCAGATGTTCTTCCACTGAAGATCAAGATGCGCTTTGGATCATTAAATATAAATTATATTTCAATAAAAAAATATTTTATTCAGTAACAATGCTGAACGTGACAGTAAAAACATTAATAATGTTACAAAAGATTTGTATCACAGATAAATGCTTTTAAACTTTCTATTTATTCTAGGGGGGGGGGGGGGGACGTTACAAAAATCCATAAATTTTTACATTCAAAAAACATTTTAAAATATATTCAAATAGAAATTAAGAATTTTAAATTGTAATAAAATTTCATAATATTATTGTTTTTACTGTATTTTTTTTTTTTTTTTTTTTAATCAAATACATGCTACCTTGGTGAGCATACGATGCTTCTTTTGAAAACATTGAAAAAATCTATATGGAAGCTACAAATGGAAGCAAATTCAAAAATGGACTTACTTCAAGTGAATTTCAGTGGGACTGTATATATATTGCACCCTATGAAAGGCTTGCAGAATCCATGTGACTGACATCAGACAACATCATTTGCTATCATTTGATCATATTCACTGTTCTGGATAGGGAGCAGTTTTTGCTTCCTTTGGCAGGAGAAAAGCCAGTATTGATTTGTTGTCTCAGTGGATCACTATGACCAGCAGAGAGTGATAAAGCCAGTCTCCAGAGCTCTCCCTGCGGAAATGAAACACAGCACATCACATGCTGCTTAAAATGCCTTCTCTTTCTTGCCAAAGCCTGGCATGTTTTAATGTAATGTATACACTTGCTCTTCAGTGTGCGATTCTGCTTTGATTTCATTCTGTTGAATTCCACAGCTTTATTTTCATCTCGAGGCTGTGGTGTTTTGAGAGGAGAAACCTACCTCCCGGAAGAAACTCGAACCTTGCTGACATTTTAAAACAGGTTTTATTTCAAGCAACAAAGCGATGTACCCTCTTGTGAACAGAGTTCAATCTCATGAAGGCTTACTGTAAATATCTAGTAAAAGAAACCCATAATACCTCACCAATTACCTTACAACCTTTAGAAGTGAATACACAAAAAGCAATAACTACGCAGAGCGACCCTCTGTTTGGTCATAAAAATGGGCTCACACTTTCATTTCCATCTTTGTTCCACTAAAAGCCTATTTGACATGAAATAGACTATGATTTCCATCTAGAGCTTGTTTAACCATCACAGAGGGACTTATTGATCTCTTCTTATATAGATCTTTTCTTCTTATGGATGTGGTTCCCCTTACACAGTATTGATCTAATTGGCAAAGGTGCACAATGTTTTTCATTGCTTACAAGAAACAGCCTTCACTCTAAAATCATTAAGTCACTCTAAACATACTGGGCATGTTTTTGTACCGGCCTTGATTAAGTGTTCTTTTTTATTGTTAATGCTTGTTTGTTTTTTCCTTTTCCGGCTCTATGTGGACTGTGCGCCACTTTGAGGTTGCTGTCCATAGATTTCCAAATCTGTTCATCTGCGACTGGTCAAACATGGCTTACGTTGCTCATTATTACTTCTGCATCTCAGACTGAGCCTATTATAGCAAATAAACAGTAGCTTGACTGACTCGGTTATCAGCAGTCCCAGCAAGGAAAAATACTCTGCAAACCTAATGTTTTTTGTCATTTCTGTGAGATTTCCTTTAAACAACACTGTGCTAAAATAGCCAAACTAAATGCCACAGACTGTTTGCCGAAAGGCTATATGATGGAAGTTTTGTGTTATTCTTTTTAAAGTGAAACTGATTCGCATTATTCAACAGTCAGATATTCCCCAAATATTTGCCGTCACGCAAATAAACAACAAAATCTGGCTAAAACTGAAATGCTACTTTCATGCCTCAGCTCTGACGCTTGATAGTATGCACAAAATCACATACAAAAGCAACTGGTGACGTCTCACTTTTTTTAGATATCAGAGGACTTCAGAATTTGCCGCATTCACCAACAGACAGCTGCTTAGCCTGTCTCGTTTTGTAACTGTTGTAACACCTTTTATATGTCTGTAAAAATTTAACAAAAGAAACATGGCAGTAGAACGCTGCATGGTTTGAAAGCGACTTCTGTAGCTGCATTTCCATTAACCTTCAAATTGCATTAAATTGAAATTGCGAACAGAAAATATACCCAATGGAAACACATCAATTTTGCCAAAACTCCCATGTGTTTAAATTATTCAATTCGCTCACAAGGTGGTTTTTCAGGCAATTCGAAAAAGGAATATTTCGCAAAGCTGTAATGGAAACAGGGTCACCTGGTGTATTTAAACGTCACTCTTTAATGTACTAAAACCTCCAAGAAACACCTCATACAGGGCCGCTCTCAAGTACAAGGGGTTTTCTTTGTCATTAAATGTGAAAGTGACGTGACATGTGCATGCTCTGCATTTATCCCATCCTAAGTGCACACACACGCGGAGCAGTGGGCAGCTATTTTTGCTGCAGCGCCCGGGGAGCAGTTGGGGGTTCGGTGCTTTGCTCAAGGGCACCTCGGTCATGGTATTGAGGGTAGAGAGCGCTGTACATTCACTCCCCCCCACCTAAAATTCCTGCCGGTACCGATACTCGAACCGGCGACCTTTGGGTTGCGAGTCCAACTTTCTAATCATTAGGCCACAACTTTAATGCTTGGATAACTCCTTTTTTACACTGCACACGTCTGCACACATCATTTCAAAAGCATCCCAGAAGTGGTTTTCCACATTGCTTCGCTAAAGATACACATCTCCCTTTGTCTCCTTTGAATTAAAAATAATGACTAGTGCGGTGGCTGTGATATACGTAAACCTACAAACATCTGTCGCCATGACTAATTGCGAGAGAAAATTTTTTACGTTTTATTCGCATAACATCGGTTAACGGAAATGCCATCATTTTGCAATAGTTTACAAAATATCACAAAAGTTTTGCTCAAATCTGTAATGGAAATGTGAGCTCCAAATTTCTGCATTATTGATAATAGATTGTGGACTTTTTGCATTTGCATCGTCTTCTGGTAAGGTCAACTTAAGTCAGTATTTCATGTCCATATTTATTCGGCGAGTATCCATGTAATAAGCAATGCTGTCAGTCTATCAGCATCCAGCATTGGTTTGCTGTTGTAGGTTTTTTTTTTTTTTTTTGGATAATGGCCAGCTGACGGTTTTGTTACTGCAGTTGTTACTCTTTATTAAATGTTATGAGATTTAACAACAATTATGTTGAGAGTTCTTTAATGAGCGGTCAGTGCTGTCACTTTTGAGTTCTTGCATGCATTCGCTCATCCCTAGTAGAATAAAATTATAATAAAAGATAAAAATATGACAGTTTCATGCAAGACCTACCTTTCCAGCTCAGTACACTATACCCCCAACAAAACTAAGAATGATTTACACATGCTACATATTAATAGTGCTATCAATAATTTATCCCACCATGCTTCTAAGAGTAAATGGAAAGCCTGTAAGGACTGTTTCCTCCATCTCGCTATATTTGTTGTCAAACATATTTCTCCTGGAAATTTTGTAGCATAAAATGGCAAAACACAACACTGAAATTTGTTTAGGAAACAGTGCATGACTGATTGTAAACCGTATTAATTGGACAAATATTCACACAGATAACACACAAGAGTCACCACAGCATTCAAATATCATGTCAGGAATTTCCGTCAATGTCCTTTTTGGGGCGAAGGTTTTACTGACACCTGGCTTATGGGCTAGAATGCCAAAGTGGCTTATTTCAATTTTCTCCTGGCCTCCTGTTCTGGCCTTTGTCAGATAGTGTTTCAGCACAGTGAAATGACTGTGGACATGGTATTCTTTTACACTACGAAGAGCATGAAATTGGTATTAGTGTGATCGTAATGGTTGCTTCTCCCTCACTTGTTCTCTTCTCCCTCAGTAAACTGCCTGTTAATTGTGTTTGCCATTAAAAGGTCCCACACTGGTGCCTGCCTTCAGCTCCTCGACTGTGGTGGGGTGATTTGACTGGCAGGCGTGAAGGTGCCATGCGTATTTGAAATGAAGGTTGCTCCTGAATCAAATGATGATGGTCCCCATCATGACTCTCATTTCACACTTTACTGTTTCAGTCGGACCCCTCTTTATTGGCCCCACTGCACTGGCGTTCTAATCAGTGTTGTCACAGACGGCTTTGAAGGATCTTGTCTTGAGTGTGCTTTGTAGTTCATATCAATGTTTTAAAATGCTTTCATGTTTGTGGAACACAAATGCATGATTATCTTTGCTTTTTCTTCATTTGTGCTGTAGAACTAGTCATGTTATTCAGTATTGGGTACTTAATGTAATGTGTTGCGATATTGAGATTTTACATTTTATAGAAAAGTAATGCATTTAGTTACTTTTGTATTACTGTCAGTTGACTGAGAATAGAAGGGCATTGCTTGCAGGCATTTTTATTTTTATTTATTTCAGAAGTGCTACTTGCAGGTTTATCACCAAAAATATATTCCATGCAATGATATATAGGGAATACTAGGGAAAAATATTTTTTATACAGAACTCACAAGGTACAATGTGTAATGCCCCAATGCTGGCTATATGTTTGTATGAATGTATAGATAGATAGATATTAAATATAGGTATGCCACATTAAAATGTTTTTTTTTTTCTTTTTCATGGTATGCCCTATATATCATTCCATGCACTCTATTTGTCAGTACAATATATAAAAAAATACTACATTATTTAGGGTAACACAGGGTAAGAAGGGGTAACTAAGCCCCAACCTTAGATTTTTCTTTTGGCCTTAGATGGCACAAAATCACATCTCAAAACTTTTGACATTATTATTTACATTATTATTTTACATTATACGTTATTTTAATTTGCCCTTTTTTAAAATCTGAATATCAACATATGTGAGATTAATCAGTTGAAACAGTTTTGAGGTTAATTGATCTAATTTTGTGTCTCTGGAAAATATCAGTTTACATTTCCAAACATTCATTTTGCCATTATTTGGAATAATCCACTGGGGAATGACATGAAGACACAGAACAAACCTACACTAAATCCAGAAGAACTGTGGCAACATCAGATGCTTCAAGAGACCTACCTGCAATCAAAAATCTCACTGGATTATAACAATTAATGGGCAAATAAATGTTTGGAAATGTAAACTGATATTTCCTACTGACGCACTACAGATAACTGACTTAAAACCTTTTTTTTTTTGCTGGTGAAAATACTAGTGTTCTAATAATTTTAGCCACCACTGTATTATATGATGAACATTACGCTTTCAGAATATACATATAAGATAAGGAATAAAAATGATCATTTCATACATTCTGTTGAAGTTTAGCCAGGGGACTTCATTGAATAATTTAACATTCTGTGTTAGAATAATATAACTAAATGAGCAAATGTTTCTATTTATTTCCCTTACATGGTAAACTTATATCTAAATATCTTTCAATTTAAAAGTAAATGCACATATTCCCAAAGAGGGCCATATTCCCCTATATGAATAAACAATAGAACATAGTAACTTGGCTATTATTGTGTAAATTTATCAAGTAGGCCTACTGGGATACTTAACTCATTACTATTACTTGAACATAAGGATCTAATTTTGTTACATGCATCAATTTTAACAGCGTTTAACAATGTATCATAATAGCTTATGTAAATTGTGTAGATCCATTACAACAGTTATACATCTTGATTTGTTGTTGTTGTTGTTTACTTTGTTTGTTCTGCATTGATTAAAAAACACACATTATTCATTCAGCAATGATCTTGCATTGATTGAACCTGTGAACTTTTAACAATCTTGATTATGTGTAATTGTTCTTCAGAGTATCCTTGCCTTGAACCCAAGGGTGAAGACCCACGCAAATCTCCATTCCACCGCCTCTAAGAAGAATGAGAAGAAGCACTGGAAGAGAAACCCAGAGAGGAGCTGTGATGTGAGTAAACAAAGACAAGTTCTTCTCACAGGCTGCCTGAAATAACTCACTTTTCCTAAGCTCTCACATATACTGCTGCCTTTGAGTCTTACATTAAATATTAAAGAAACAGCCAATGGGAAGAAAAGCCCTTGTCATGACATTCCGAACTTACATGTCTTTCCTTGTTTGTGGAATGTTTACATGCTGCCGTTTGTTACAATGTTTTACGGTCACAACATACTTCTCAGCATGATTAAAATTAGAGGTTGAAGAACAACAGCGAGCCGTGAAGATGTTAGAGTTGGTTCTCTGAATTTCCTGGAAGATGTATCCCTCGTATCCTCTTCTGAGAGCAAACTTCGTCCCAGTTTACCGATGATAATGAGTACTCTGTGATGTAGTTTATGGTGTGGTGATTCAATGATTATGTCGGCGATGGCTGTGATCATATTACTCTGATGAGCAGTAATAGGGCCGAAGATTATAATTCTATAATTAGTTCCAGCCGCCTAGTTTGTCCAATTATTGTAGAGATTCAAATTTTGACTCCTTCTGCCCTTTTGCTTACAATTTGTCAGTGAGTAATTCTTTAGCACTCATCAGAAAACTGCAGCAAAAGCCTAAAGGAGACATTATGAAAATGCATCATAAGCAGATGCACCCCCCCCCCCCCAAATCCCCCAAGTGGATTAAATATTCCAAATTTCCTCTCAATTATTATCATATCCTGTGAGCCCTATGAGTCAAGGCTCATAAGCATATTCAAATGTTCATTTTAAATGCTTTTTCACCATGTGGCGACTGTGTTGATGAAATACCAAATCTTGTTTCCAGAGCTTGCATATTAATTAGCTGTTAAATTATACTACCAATTCCCAGCACTAAGCATTTTGTCTAATTAATAATAATAAAGCCCCCAAGATGTTGGATTAGACTAATCCTTTGCAGGGGAAAATGCTACACATAATTTCAAGAGAAAATGTCAATGGTTATCCCAGTCCCAACAATGCCTCAGTGTAATTGGAAATGTAATTATGTTTCATTTTACCACACAGATGAGTTTAAATACCACACAGAAGCTGTGAGATTAGTCTACTGTGACACAGGGTTGAGCAAGGTCAAGTATTTTTGCATTTCAAATCACAACACAAAATAACACATTGAGCTTTATATGATATAAGAAAAGTTACATATAAAATTATCTACATAAAAATGTGTGATTGAAGCAATTAAGCCTTCTGTAATAGCTCTGCTCCAACCCCACTCTGGGTTTTCCATTGCCCACTTCTTGACTGGAGAAACACACTGTGATTTGACTCCATTACAAACACTCAATGTATTATTATTATTATTATTTATATATATTAAGAACACTATAAATCTGGAACAAGTGGATACAATTGGTTGCTACTGGAACACATGATCACGCATTAGGAAATGTGATCAAACTGAACACAGGATCAAGGAACACTAACCAAACCAAACAGAACATATTATTTTTTAATTCAATACCAAGCTCTATAAAGTTAAATATCATCAATTGTTACCAGTAACTACTCATACCTCTACTAAATAATAATAATAAAAATAAATGATTGCAGTTTATAAATATAGATAATTAATCATAAGTAATTATAGCCATTGAGCATTATATTTGAAAGCCAGCATTTTTCAAATTGAATAGGCCTTCCCTTAAATCGTACTTCTCCTTTATGTTTTTATACTACCATTCACCCAAGTTCGCGCAAGGTCCTTTGCTGGTCCAACTCCCCTCTCTTCACCCAATGCTTTCCTGTCTGCACTCAACTGTCCTGTCAAAATAAAGGCATAAAAAGGCCCAAAAATATAATTTGCTATTCTAATATTTTTAGGATATTTTGAACAGCATGCATTTAAAATATAGATGTTTTGTCACATTATAAATGTCTTTACTATCATTTTTGATCAATTTAATGTGCCCTTCTTTACCAAAAGTATTAATTTCTTTCAAAAATAAATAAATAAATCTTACCCCAAACTTTTGAATGGTAATGTATTTTTATTAGTCATCATTTATTATATTTCTCATTTATTTGTACTGCATTAATCTTTCAGCGTTTATACTTGTGTTCAGATAAGAAGAAAGAGAAATGACTTCTATCTGCTAAAGCAATTTCTTTTTCCTTTTCAAAACTTGCGATGCACATAAACTTTAATGATTAAATCACTACTTAAACTCTTAAGATTGATAGACCTATGTGAGGATCGTTCATCTCAATACAGCATCAGTATCAAAAGTACTTCAAGATTGATCCACCCATCTGTATTGCTGACATGCAGTTGTATTATGGGCTGTTAACATGTGTTCTGCTCATGATAGAGCGGTGTCAGATTGATCGCGGAGAGAGCAAAAACATGCTCCAACTTTCAAAAAAAACCCCGCTTCTCACTCCAGGCAAAATCATGCAAGTCCATCCCGCTCACATATTCTACTATCAAAACTTGGTGAGGTTATTGTATGATATTCTTTGAAATCTTTTGTGTGGTATCAATAATACCATAATAATACCGAGGCACTATTTAAAAAAAAAAAAGGAAGATGTGCATTGTAAAACAGACTCTATTCTGGATTTGTCTCTTCTGAATCTGTATCTTGGCAGAGGTTTCTGAAACACAAGGTTGCCAGCTGAAGTACAGAATCCAGTGGAGGTTCATAAAATATCAGATGGCTCGCTGGATTGGTTTCTTATTCACCACCCATCTGTGTTATAATAAAATGTAGTAACTCTGTCTCATGCCATAAATTAACTCAGTGTGTGAAATCGAGTTAGCCTCAATCTCAATCATGTTGTGATTTTATTTTCTTGGCGCCTAAGCCGTATATACTGTATGTGCGGGGGAATTTCCTGGCTGCTCATCCTTTTGAATTTCATTAAATAGCTTAAGTCAGTTGTCACAGTGGCTTCTGTGAAACTATATTAGCTTATGGAATAAAGAAAACAGCTTAAGCGGCTTGAACTTTGCCTGCTATAAAGGGAGGGGCTGGGGAATCCTCTTTAATGCCTCTCTGATAATGTCAGCTGTGTCATGTTACAGTGTTAAATGGCACCAATTAATCCTTCCGTTTTAAAGTAGAAACTCGTAAATCTTTAAAAGCAGGATAATCTCTGAACAGTCTACTCGACGGCATAATCCTTCAGTTTGGTCATATTCAAATCTACAGCCTACAGAATATTCCTTGTGTTCCTCACGATTTAGAACCATTAAGAGGATGTTTGATTTTATTTGTAGGTTAAGGATTGCTGTTTTTCTCTTTTATTTACAGACGAAATAGGTTCTATAAATATACCATAAATTTATGGTTTACAGATTAAACCCACCAAAAAAAGACAAAAGGTTGGAGTGATCGTAAAACAATAAAAGCAGTTTTAATTCATCATATTACATGGGAGAATTTTCAGGGTCATAATGCATATTTCATCTGGCACAAAATAGAAAGACACATGTTTCACAAAACATGTTTCTACAAAGTTGTTATATTGTATATATATTACTATATTTTTCAAAGCCTATTAATTGTTAAAAATAATGGCTTTTAATTATACTGTAATGTTAAATGGCTATAATTAATGTCTAAAACTGAGGGGGAAATGCATTTAATAGAGACAGCAGTAGCAGTATTTGTATCAATGAGACTGGCCTTCATTAATAACAGGTGACTTTAAACACACTGTAAAAAAAAAAGAAAAAAAAGAAAAGTTGAGCCAACTTAAAATTTTAAGGCAACCAGCTTCAGCAAATTTTTGAGTTTTCTCAACTTATTTTTGTGGGAGATTCTCAATTTTTTGTTGTATAAACTCAAAAACCTGCTGAAGCTGGTTGCTTTAAAATTTTAAGTTGTATCAACTTTTTTTTTTTTTACAATGCACAAATTTAAAATATACCTTCTTTATGTTGTTTCGAAATTAATTTGGCGATTCAATATGAAATTATACCAATATAAATATATAATATTAATATGGAATTGATTAATTGCAGAAAAACATGTGATTAATTAGTCATTTTTTAATCGATTGACAACACTAATATATATATATATATATATATATATATATATATGTGTGTGTGTGTGTGTGTGTGTGTGTGTGTGTGTATAACAACAACAACAACAGCAACAACGAAACTTGAAACCATAGTCCTCATATCATTCCAAGTTCCAAAACTGTATGACATTTTTTTAAAATTATTATTTTTTATTCTATGTGGAACATACAGTAGAAGAGATTTCTTTTCCCATTGGTCACCAAAACTGTTTAGTTACCAACATTCTTCAAAATATCTTCTTTTGTGTTCCACAGAATAAAGCAAAGACATACAGGTTTTATAATAATGAAAATTCCTAATATATAAATATATATATATATATATATATATGTTACATGTTTAAATTTATAGTAACATAAACAAAGAGTAAAACAATCATATATAATTTTGATATATATTCAGAAATAAAGTAGCCTATTTATTCACAGATCATTCATAAAATGTATTCTTTAACAAACACACTAATTTAAATGCAGTTATTTTTTGTTAAAGTCCACCCCGAAAAATTCAGTAAATGTGCCGCTTTGTCCCACCATTGTCTCTGTGTGTCTCCCTCCCACAGTCTTGTGTGAATTTGGAGAACAACTTCGATGACATCAAGCACACGACTTTGAGCGAGCGTGGGGCACTTCGGGAAGCGCTGAGGTAAGCACTGTCTCCATGGCAACAGTCACAGTCAACGCAAAGAGGAGTTTCGGGTGGGCAGCCGAAGGAACGCGTGTGCATGTGTGTGCCGTTTAGCGAGGTGAGGACGAGTAGCGGCGTAAGTCATTCTTCATTATTGAGGGAATAGAGGGGTGTACAGGCAGCACTCGGCTCTGCTTTTCTCAGGGATTAATTTGTTGGAAGGAAGCCTCCCTCTGGGCTTTGCCTTGACTCTTCAACCCTGCAGGAGATGCTAAGGCTGAGTGCACAGTGAAAAATGTAAATGTTTAATTTGTTAGTTGAAAATGCTTTTGGGGATCCCAAGACAACATCAGAATACTTGATCATGAGGACCGCTGGTGTTCTGGTGTAGCTTTCAGTGTGCAGTCTTAAAAAACAACGTTAGTGATAAATAAAGATTTGCGCTTTGCAAATAAGCTGAACAGGTTCCTAACTAAAATCTGTTGATCTTCATATAAATGACACTGTTTGCTATTAGGCCTGTTTCCCAAGAATATCTTTATATATATATATATATATATATATATATATATATATATATATATATGTTGGTGTTGTATAGCAGAAGTGTTTAAGCACTGAGCTCATTTTTGCACTATAGAGATCTGTTTATCTAGAGTGAACTATTCATCCATTGTTTTATAATAGACATCTTTTGGGCTTTTTCTGACTAAAATGCGATGATTAAGTTGTATATAGTCTGCATTTTGGCCTTTGGGTTTCATTCTGTGCCAGTTAATTACTGTGTAATGTGATCTCCTCCTCCTGTAAATTAGATTTCATGATGGTATAGTTTGCGATAATTCTCAGTGGCTCACTCTAAGCACATATTTTATAAATTATGGCTGATATTAAAGGTAATATAGAAAGGGATAGATATCATTTTATTTTCTGCATACAGCCTAGGTCTGAGTTATATGATGAATATTCACAATGTAATTATGATGGTTATGCTAACAGTATAAAATTCAGCATGAAAATGATTTTAGTTTGCTGTTTATTTGGCAGTCTCATTAGATTACTTTCGCAATCATTTCTTGTCTTGCATCAATTCAAAATTCATTTAACTATTTGAGCCATCAATCAAAAAAAGTTTCAGGCCTTTTTAATATGTTAAGATGTTTTATTAAATATTTGTGTAGATAAACATTGCTGTTTATTGTTATGTTGGTGCGTATCAATGAAAATGATTAAATATCATCAATATCATAAGTCACTTATGCTCACCATATTTGATCAAAAATGCAATATAAACCATAATTTTGTAAATAATATTACTATTAAAATAACTGTTTTGAAAAGCTGAATTTTTAGCAGCCATTACTTCAGTCACATGATCCTTCAGAAATTCTTCTAATATTCTGATTTGCTGCAGAAGAAACATTTCTTATTTTTATCAGTTTGTGCTGCTTAATGCTTTTGAGGAAACCATGATATATTGTTTTTCAAGGTTTTAATTGAAATATAATTGAATTGAAATATAAATCTTTTGTAACAATTTAAAAGTCTTTACGTCACTTTATTGTAAAGACACCACTTTATTGTACAATAAGGTCACTTTACGACCTTATTGTAAAGTATTACATCAAAATCTTTTGAACAATTTTTCCCAGCCTTAACAATGGCACAGTTTGGTTAGTTGTAAAACGCAAGCCTGTTGAAGCAACACTTATATGTTGATTATTTGTATGGTAGCGTATTGTCAGTCAGCCAAAGGATACTATCATTGACGACACAACAGTCAGATCGTTTACCCTGTGTCTGTTCTGATCACATCTGATCTGCTTTTTGGACATCTGTCTCCTAAACATAATGATCTATTCAAGTGTATACTGAAATAGCACCACATATTGAGTTCATTTGAATAACATGTCTTAATTCTGCACGACATCGAATATGCATGAGCACAGCATTGCATCTGATCATGAATAAAAAACAAAACAGCAGTGAAAACCAAGAGTTGGGAGAAGAAAGAGCGCTAGAGAGATATTGGAGACATTAATGCACACTTTTGTCCTGCAGAGGTTTGATTTTAATCCTTCTCTAAACGAGACTCCCCTGCAGTGCCGGTCGGCAGATTTGATGAAAGATTTAGGTTTTCTAACTGCTAATAATGCTGAACATGAAAGTCCGAGCGGCGCGCTGTTCTGGTGCTCATCACAGGAGGCAGCTGGCTTATTTGGCCTGTTTGTTGGGCACAGAGGAAGCCCCAGGTCTGAATTCCCAGTGTCACGAAACAGCCAGAAAGTTGACTCCTCATTAAAGACCACAGATTGGTTCACATAGTGAAGCAAAGTTACTAAAATACTACTTTCATACCTCAAAACTCTTATCAAAGATGCTGCCTTATAGCTCAAATAACTGTATTTTGATAGCTTATCTTCATGTCAGTAAAATCACAAGCACTTCATGCACTCACAGCATGAATCCACTTTGATTTCAGAATAAATCAGATAATGACTAAGGAAAATTGTGATGTTTCATCTGGAAGTATTTTCTTGATGATTATGAGGTAAGGCAGTTTAGTCGTCATATTGAATTGTTTATGTAAGACCTACTTTGACATTTCTATTAAAATTCTAGTTCAAAAAGCTAGTTCCTGACATGCTTCTGACATCTTCAGTTAATAGAGGGAGGTGGAACTTTGTTATATTTATTTTGTTCTCACTTATAAAATAATCATCAGTTTGAACTGCTTGTGGTACATCCTACACTGGCCCGTCCAAATCCCATTTTAGGGGTCCCATCAGTAGGGTTGGGAACTGAGATCTGTTTTTAAATATGCCTCGCATGAATCAGAAACGTACAGCAGAGCTAGTGTAGTCCACCTACTGAATGAACCACTCTAATGAGTAAGTTCTTTTTTCGTGAATCAAGTTCACATAGTGTACAACTGTGAGACGTAACCAGTCAATACATACACTTTTGTTCATACAGTATGACTACATGTAGTTGAAGATACACATTATACATTTTTTCAGTGATATTTTATAAAATTTACTGAAACTGATCATTCAAAAGTCTCTTATGCTCACCAAGACTGCATTTATTTGATTGAATATACTGTAATATTGCGAAATATTATTACAATCTAAAATAACTGTAGTCTATTTTAATATCTTAAAATGTCAGTTATTCGTTTGAACACAAAGCTGAATTTTAAACAGGCATTAATTACTCCAGGACACGTGTCACATGATCATTCAAAAGTCGCTCAAAAATGCTGATTTGCTGATCAAGAAACATTATTAATCTTCAATGTCACTGTTTATCAATTTAATGCATCTTTGCTGATATATATATATATATATATATATATATATATATATATATATATATATATATATATATATATATATATAAATAATACAATATATATTAATATTACTGATAAAATAACATTGCTTGTGTAGCTTTTCAGCAAAATACACTGACAACCATATTCTCTCTCTCTCAGACATCTGTCTTTCTCATTTTAATTGTAAAATTAATTGCGAATCAATAGATCACCTCAAATTGCATAATAATGATAATAATAACAACAACAATAGCAACAATAACACCAATAAGTGCATGCTAATGGCAGAGTTGCAAGCACCACTGATCCTATCAAAGTTTACAAATGAAATGCAGTGTGGTCTGAGAACACGAGTGAAAATTGTGTAAAATGACAATGACATAACAATTTCTGAAAAGTTAAATTGGAAAATTGCTAAAAAATGTCCCATTTTGAGCAAGTTGTTGCCCCCCCCCCCCCCCCCCCCCCCCCCCCTGCCAGAACGATTCCCCAAATTTGTTTAAAACCTGATGATCATGTTCTCCAGCATGATTTGAGAATGATCCAAAGAGCATCCTGGAAGAACACCCGACCATCTGTACATGATCAGTGTCACAAATTTGCACGAATAGTGACCTGGAAATAGTTTAGAATCTGAAATATTTCTAATTAATCTAAATTAAATGGAATGTTTGTTAATTTTTTAAATCCTTTGTAAATTCTATGGTTTAAATTAGATTTTACAACCCAGATTTTCATCGTATTCTCTTTTGGATCCCTCTAGCATGCTTGTTCTGGTGCAATAACACGCAGCACGCGCATTACTCAGTGCAACAAAACATGATACAATGTTAGCTCATTTCAAAACCAACGTGGGCATTAGCGAACACTGTCAAATCACCTCCTGCCTCCCACAACTACCAACTTAATCCCAAACGCTCTTCTGTAGAGATGATGAATTTATCATGTATGTGTGGGAGGTCAACTTGGAGAGATACCCGTCAAAATCCTCACTTGTGAGGACATGTAACTTGTGGGGACCGAGTCATAATGAGGACCCTAGAGAGGTGCCAGACCTCTGCAAGAGGACAGGAGAAAAGTGTCCTCTCACAGACCGGCTCTGTCATCTTAATTACTTAAACCATTTTAGATACGACCAATTAAGCCTGGCTCCGAATCAAAGGCGCCTCCTTTCAGACTAGGTGCCGGGACAGCTGGGATGAGAGGACGGTTTTAATGATCAATCCACCTTTATATACTGTGGCTCCTGTGTCAAAGAAAATACAGGGAAAGAAAAAGAGGACTTCTGTCAGGGGTGTGGTGGAGCAGAGAATAATAAGAGGAGTTACTCCTCATTAGAGCTCATCATTTTAACAACGCAACATGTTACTTGACTTCCATCATCTGACATCTGTGAAATCGGTTTGACAATAGGCACTAAAGGCAGCTGTCAGCTTTGAGACCCTCGCTTTTATGCAGGAATGTATCATGTAAAGCCAAAGTGCAGTGAAACTTTTGTGACTAGAGAATTTTTAAAGGGATAGTTCACCCAAAAATTTAAATTGTGTCATTAATTACTCACCCTAATGTCGTTCCAAACCTGTTAGAGCTTCGTTCATCTTCAGAACACAAATTAAGATATTTTTGGTGAAATCTGAGCGCTTTCTGACCCTGCATAGACAGCAACGCAACTACCACATTCAAAGGTAGTAAGAACATTGACTGCGTTTACATGCGCACGAATATTGCGATTATTTCCAATAATCAGAGTAAGGACTTAATCGCATTTTGATGTTTACATGTCAAGAGCAAGCTCTTACTCCTGTTTACATGCAATTTCCATTATTCGTATTATTCGCTAAGAATTGTGGTTAGTTTTTTTACTGCCATTATTCACATACCCCACTGGACAACACAAATGATGGACTCAGAAAGAGCAGTGTTACTGGTCGCTGTTTTAATTAATTTACGTCTAATGCATAATGATTTTGTATTGCTGTATTCCACGCTTTTTCGGCGCCATAGAAATGTGATGGAATTTGTTTGCCTTTACGCTGCCGTCGCGTTCTGCTCGCCCTTTCTGGATGAGGGTAAGGAACAGAGACTGCTGGCAGCTTGTTGTGTTTTCCTCAGAATGCGATGCTTTGTTCCCCTCCATCGTTTCTAATCTCCGTATTATTACAGGTGCGTGTCACGTTATTCATATATGTCACAAGTGCATGCGCACTTTGGTCAGAGCGGCAATACTGCGATTAAGGTGTTTACATGCCTGTATATTCCGATTAAAATCGGCGTACGCCACCTATGTTAATACGATTATTCCTGCTGCGATTATGAGCTTAATCGCATTATTTATATCGAAGTATTGCGTTTACATGAGGTAAAGCATAATCGCAATATCGCCAAAATCTCATTATAATCGCATTAAGAGGGTCCATGTAAATGCACTCATTGTTAAAATAGTCCATGTAACATCAGTGGTTCAACCTTAATTTTATGAGAATAATTTTTGTGCACAAAGAAAACAAAAATAACTTCAACAATTTTTTCTATTTTGTGTCAGCCTTTGACGTGTGTTCACGACAGTACCACGATGCATGCATGTGCATTCCTCTGCTTGTAAACAAGGCGCATCGCATCCGGTCTTGAATGTGAACGTTGCTGTCTATCGAGGATCAGAAAGCTCTCGGATTTCATCAAAATATCTTAATTTGTGTTCTGAAGAGGTTGTGTTCGTTTCAAACAGGTTTGAAACGAAATTAGGGTGAAAATTTAATGACGCAATTTTTATTTTTGGGTGAACTATCCCTTTAAGAATTTAGTGATTCTGTTCCAGTTCCTTAAAGGGGTCATCGGATGCAAAATTCACTTTTAAATGTTGTTTGGCAGCTCGTGTACACATCCACCCCATAATGATAAAAACTCACCCAGTGTTTTTTTTTTTTTTCAATCCTCCAAAATAATAACCCTTTCTCAAATCAAGCCATTCTCAGATGCTTGGCTATGTGACGTCACACAGACCCAGGCCCCTCACATGATTTTTGATTGACACTGGCATTTTACCTTAGACCCGCCCTGAGTGAGCTGTCATCAGTCCGCAATTGTTCCGATGTCAGAGCAGGTGTAGACAAGATTGTCTCCCAAGCAATTGAGGTGTTCTGTTGTTGGATGTAATAATGAATATAGCAGTTGTTATTTACTCCCGGCATCTGAGCCACTGATTACTTTTGTTTTTGAAGGGAATGCTCCCCTGATCTGTCTAAATGTGTCTATGTGCATGTGAATCATTCCAGCCTCACCTACAGAAGAAGCAAGTATAAGATTTTTTATGAATCTTTGCAAATCACCTTTCCTAATAATGTGCTAGTTAGCAAGTTCTGCAGCTAAATGCAGCTGAAGTATGTTATAGACTTTTCTTTAAGACCCTAAAGAATCATATCAACTTGTGGAAAATGGGCATCTGATGACCCCTTTAACAAAAAGTACTTGAAGGAATAAATAATAGATTAAATGCAATTCCATTCCCAAATCATGAGATCATTTTAATACAAAATACATTTCTAATTTAATTTAATTTAATTAATAAAGATAATTTTAATAATAAATTAAATACAAATAATTATTGCAAAAGGTGTGCTAACATAGATGTTAGTAACTGTGTAACAATGCCGAAAATCGAACTGACCTTTACTATATTAAACAACAATCCTAAAACAAATGTAGTAACATACACTGCCGGTTTAACACGTTGTTTTTTTGTTTGTTTGTTTGTTTGTTTTTTTGCCTTCATTTTGACCTGGACTCGAACTCAGGATGCTCGAAGTGCAACAGTGCCCCACAAGGCTATCAGCAGCGACAACAAGACAATATATATATATATATACAGTCATGGCCAAAAATATTGGCACCCTTGGTAAATATGATCAAACAAGGCTGTGAAAATTAATCTGAATTGTTAATCCTTTTGATCTTTTATTTAAAAAAATAACAAAAATCTAACCTTTCATTGGATAATAAGAATTTAAAATGGGGGGAAATATCATTATGAAATAAATGTTTTTCTCAAATACAGGTTGGATACAATTATTGGCACCCCTAGAAATTCTTATGAGTAAAATATCTCTGAAGTATATTCCCATTCAAATTCACAATTTTGAGCACTCGAGGGTGATTATGAACATGAAATTATCCAGCCATGGCTTCCTGTTTCACAGAAATATAAATAGGAGGGAAAACAAAGCCCAAATTCCATCCATCACAATGAGAAAACCAAAGAATATATTTCTGCTGTGCAGCAAAAGATAACTGAGCTTCACAAACTAGTGAACTGGCTTTAAGAAAAGAGCCACCATCAGGGCAATAATTTCCAATCAACATAAAATGTTACGAAACTGCCTGGAAGAGGACGTGTGTCTATATCGTCCTAATACACGGTGAGAAGGAGAGTTTGAGTGGCTAAAGTCTCTCCGAGGACCACAGCTGGAGAATTGCAGAAAATAGTGGAGTCTCGGGGTTAGAAAAACTTTAAAAAATTGTCAAACAGCACCTACATCACCACATGTTGTTTGGGAGGGTTTCAAGAAAAATTCTCCTCGCTCATCCAAAAACAAACTCCAGCATATTCAGTTATCAGACATGACTGGTTCTTCAAATGGGACTGGCTTCTATGGTCAGATGAAACTAAAAAATGAGCTTTTTAGCAGAAAACACTCAAGATGAGTTTGGTGAACACAGGGATAAAAAGTACCCCATGTGTACAATTAAATATACTGCTGTATTTTTGATGTTGTGGGCCTATATTTCTGCTGGGGGTCCTGGACATCTTGTTTAGACGCATGGCATCATGGATTCTATCAAATACCAACAGATAAAAAAATCAATAAGTGACTGACTCTGTTAGAAATCTTATAATGGGCCATGTTTGGATCTTCCAACCGTACAATAATCCAAACACAAACCTCAAAAACAACACAAAAATGGGTCACTGAGTACAAAACCAAGCTTCTGCTGGCCATTCCAGTCCTCTGACCTGAACCCTATAGAAAATGAGTGGTGAACTGAAGAGAAGAAGCACCAACATGGAGCTGGGAATCTAAAGGGTCTGGAGTGATTCTGGATGAAGGAATGGTCTCTGATCTCTTGTCAGGTGTTCTCTAACCTCATCAGGCATTATAGGAGAAAATTTAGAGCTGTTAAACTGGCAAATGGAAGTTTTAAAAAGTATTGAATAAAAGGGTGCTGTTAATTGTGGCCAGTGTGTATTAGAGAAAAACATTTATTTCATAATGATATTTCCCCCCATTTTAAATTCTTATTATCCAATGAAAGATTAGATTTTTGTGAATTTTTTAAATAAAAGATCAAAAGGATTAACAATGCAGATTAATTTTCACAACCTTCTTTGTTCATATTTACCAAGAATGCCGATATTTTTGGCCATGACTGTATATAATACAATATATATTAATATTACTGCTAAAAAAAACATTGCACACACACACACACACACACACACACACACACACACACACACACACACACACACACACACACACACACACACACACACACACACACACACACACACACACACACACACACACACTCAGGTTTGTTTTGCTATCCTTGTGGGGACTTTCCATAGGCGTAATGGTTTTTATACTGTACTTACTGTATGTGCTATTGTCCTACACCAACCCTACACCTAAATCTACCCCTTACAGGACACTTTCTGCATTTTTACTTTCTCAAAAAAAAACTCACTCTGTATGATTTTTAAGCTTGTTTCCTCATGGGGACCTAAAAAATGTCCCCATAAGGTCAACATTTACTGGTTTTACTATCCTTGTGGGGACATTTGGTCCCCTCAATGTAGCATAAACAAGAACACACACACACACACACACACACACACACACACATTGCTTTTATTTTTATACTTTTCAGTTTTAATTTTTTGGTTTAATTTTAGTAATTGTATGTGTTTATGTCTTTTTTTAATTCGTTTTTTAATATTACTATTCAAATGTAATTTATTTTTATAACATTATTTTATATGTACATATAATATTTTCATCTTAATATTTAAATATTTAATAACTATATAATATTTAAATATTTAATAGTTTTAGTTTTATTTAAAAAGAGTAACCCTGTTCCCAAACCCTATCCACCCAAATAAAATGTTTTACAATTATTGTTTTCCCCCCATGAATTTTATGCATGCATATGCTCCTCAGTTGGTCAGGTTCTTAGCATCCCCCAGGCAAATCCTGCAGGCATCCTTGTGAAGGATGACTGTGCAAGTAAAAGAGAATGTAAACTGAAGTGTCACAGGAAGACAGTTTCACAGGATCTGTTTTAACCTCTGTTTCTGTAATAAGAGGGACGAGTGGTGTAGGTCAGGCTTATGTGAGGCTTATGGGGTTGAAAGAAAGCCTATGTCTGTATGCAGCTATACAGACCAAGGCAGTGACTGGATTTCTGAAATGAAAACCAGGCCATTTGTACTTCAGCAATCAATAAAGCATTGAATTTTCTAATATTGTCTATGAATTAAAAAGGAGAGTACAGCTTTATGTATTTTGACCCTGATAAATGAAGTACTGTAATGAACTATGGTCATACTACTCAAATGTACATTTAGTCATTTACATAAACACATAAACCACAGGCACTCTTGTTCCCCTCAAACACTGAATTGGTATAAAAATTCAACTGAATACAGTCGATAATAATGTTAATCATCTTATTAAATGCGTAAATCTAATGCCATAAGTAGAAACTGTGAAGTAAAAACTATATATAGTGTGCTCGGTCTAATTACCCTCTGTTCAGTGAGTTTATTTTTTAACCCTAAAAAGGATGAGACTGGACATTTCTGAAGACTGTAATATAGGATAGCTCAGTCAGAGATAAATGAAATAAATACAGTCCCTTGTCACTATATGTGTCTTGTATATTCTTTCCAGCTGTGCTAAGTGCAGACAACGCTACTTAATCAGGTTCATTAGGATTATTGATGGGATTCTCAGTTGAGGATCATTAACAGCGAAAGATTCCCGACCGCACTGCGCTCTACATGCGTGGATGACTAGAACATATACTTCCTCAACATCAGTCAGATACGACCTCTGTCAGATGAAATGAGCGTACAATGCTTTGACACTATAGCGACATGAAGTATTACCACTGACACAGTGCTGGAGCAGAATGCTTATCGCAGAGGTCATGTTTAGTCTGACCTCCCATTGTGGCTCATTTACCAGCAGGTGCAAAGACCAGGTAACACGCAAATAAATAATGAAACAAGGTGCTGAATCTAAGAGTGCAGGGGTCAGAGCTTAGCACTTCTTCTGCGTTCATACAAGAGAAAAATGCCCAATTTCCAATTCAAAATGTGAACGCTGCCTCCAGCGCTGCACTGTGCAATGCTAAGGAGGTACGTACTGTACATGCGTAAATGAGTCACTTTACATCAGCCGAAAACAAACTGAATTGTGCCATTGTTAGGTATAAGCAAATATTTTAAGGCATAAATGTTGTGAGATAATATCATAAGTGATATCGTTGAGAATCCCCACGGCCTCCATTCTTAAATAATGTAAAACTCCCAGTAGCAACAACGTGCAGCATCTATCAGAGATCTCAGCCGCAGCCCACAGCGCAAGCTGACTCCCTTAATGACCACACTGCAATTATTCTGCCCTTGAAACTTCAAATGCATATTAATTTGACTGAATTACATTTAAGGCTTAAACTTATCATTTCTCAAGCAGTGTAGCATTGACTTTTTGAGCATTATATGTTTGTCTTCAGTGTCCCATGCTACAAATAAAATTGTCACTGGACGTTTTGTGAGACGGGAGACTTTGGAAATGTGCCTTTCTATCTTCTAAATACGCTTGCCACATACTTACAAGATAGAATTGCGGTGTTGCAGCACCACTACTGAACAGAGTGAAACAGATGCAACATTGTAGTCAGATTACAGAACAAATGGCTCTTATGAGGTGGCTCTTTTTAGAGAATCAACAACATAAAGCACAACCAGTGCAGTCTGATTCCAAAATACTCTTATGAAAAAATCATTATCAATTAATCAAAAACATACATCACTGACAGTGTTGTTTGATTCTTATGAACCAGTTATTTTTAATGAATAAAAACCTATAGCGCAGCCTGTATAGTCTGACTCACAAACAAATGATACTTATGAATCGATTCTTTTTAGAGAATCAGAAATACAGTGCAACCAGTATAGTCTGATTCCTGAACAAACGACTCTTATGAACCAATTATTTTTAATGAATAAAAAACAAACAGTGCAACCAGTGTAGTCTGCTTCCTGAAAAATGTATTCTTTTGAACCACATTTTTTAATAAATAAAACACCTACAGTGCAGCCAGTTTTGTCTGACTAACAAAACAAATGAATCTTATGAGCCAGTTCTTTTTAGTGAATCAAAAACATACAGAGCAACCAGAGCAGTCTGATTCGAACAAATGACTCTGAGTTGATTCTTTTTAGTGAACCTAATACATACAGAAAAGTGATAGTTGAATCAGTGTAGTTACTGACTGGTTGTTCATATGACAATGTGTAGTACAGTATTTTATAAAAAAAAAAAAAAAAAAATCAAATCATATATTAAAATTTAATAAATGTTGCCACATTTAAAAACATAACCATCATTTGGTGATGAAATGTGAATTTCTTTTTGCAAATATTTATTCCTTTCAAGTTCTAAAAGAATTGTTAATGAAATCATTAAGGTACTGGAACCATACTGATTCCCACCTCTGCTCGTTTTATTAGTTGCAGTTTTAAGCAGGGATTTTGTTGTGAACTTTTTTTTGTAGACTCATTCAGTCTCCCAAAACTCTTAAATGAATGCAGTCATTTCCGTTGACATTTACTTAAATGCATTTGCTCCTGGTCAGTCAGATATTGAATGCTCAGAAAAAGTGGCAGGTCATCATGAGCCAAACCATTTTTGAAGATGTACTGTATGTGACACTGACCAAGAATCAGAAAAGTGGCCTATGATTATTGCAGCACTATTGCATGTGTCAAACGCATGATATTTTCACTTTAAATTTCAACTGGAATGTTACGGTCACAGGGTTCTTACCTATATCCAAAGCTGTTCTGTTCACTCTCTTCCATGGAATGTGCCGCATGCATTTTGTTCCTCCATGAATATTTAATTGGCTGGAGCCAAATTATCCCATGTATAATTTAAAGCAGGCATGTTGTTGTCTACCAATATGGAGTTCCCTGGTCATTATGAAGTCAGCAGTATTTATAAGAGGTATCAGTCTTCACCAGAGTCAGTGCTCAGAGACATGTCTAGGATAAAACAAGCATCGCTCAGCCATTTGTTCTCAGCTCTCCTTTTTCCAACCACACAAAGGGCAAACCATTATCTACTGCTGCACACCATCAGCAGTGCCAGTAGAATATTTGACTTAAGATATTGTATGCTTTACTTTTCTTTGGTACATAAATGTATGGGTTTTGCTTTAAAGGAATAGTTCATCCAAAAATGAAAATTTGACACCCTTAGGACATTCCAGTTGTAGATCAGTTTGTTTCTTCATCTGAACAGATTTGGAGAAATTTAGCATTACATCACTTGCTCACCAATGGATCCTCTGCAGTGAATGGGTGCCGTCAGAATGAGAGTCCAAACAGCTGATAAAAACATCACAAGTAATCCACATGACTCCAGTGGATCTATTAATGTCTTGTGAAGCAAAACACTGCATGTTTGTAATAAACAATTCATCATTAAGATGTTTTTAAATTTAAACTATTCCACTATTGCTCTCTTCAGTAAAAATCTGAATCAGGTGAGACATATGCACAGATCAAGCACCATTTATAAGCGAAAACCATCCAAAATGGGGGATTTTGATGTGAGAGGACAACAGGGGTTGGACATTTTCACTGGAGGAAGTGTTATTATGTATTATGGATTGGTATTTTGGACAGAAGCGAGGTTTTAAAGTTAAAATGCTTTAATAATGGATTTATTTCTTACAAACACACAGCTTTTCACTTCACAAGACGTTAATTGATGGACTGGATTTGTGTGGGTTATTGTGATGTTTATCAGCAGTTTGAACTCTTATTCTGACGGCACCCATTCACTGCATCCATTAGTGAGCAAGTGATGTAATACTAAATTTCCCCAAATCTGTTCCGATAAAGAAACAAACTCGTTTATATGGTTTAAGGGTGAGTAAATTTTCAGTAAATGTACATTTTTGGGTGGACTATTCCTTTAAAGCAATGGAATACAATTTTCTTTCATGTATACTGGTTTTGCATACAGGGGCGTAAATTTCATCTGACAGTAGAGGGGGACAATAAACGTAAAATTTCTCAAGAGCAATTCTTGAAGGGGACACAAATAATACAGCCAAAATTGTACTTGTAAGGATAGATATGTGTACACAGCATGTGTACATAGCATGGAGACCGTGTTTAAATATGAGTTCATGGTTCACCACGCGGTCATATTATAATTATTATTTTGCGTCATCCATAGTATTTTAGGTTTCGTCTGAAACCTAGTATGTCTCTTTCACATTAATTCAACCGCATTAAACCCACTGCTCTGCCACTTAACATCATAGGTCTACAATATTAGCCTAATATCAGTTCACACACAAGCTTATCGCCGTGTTAGTTGTAGCGGGTGACAAGCTACAGTGTTAGGCCGTGTTCACACTTGGCGTCTTTTTTGACTAGAAAAAGTCGACAAGAGCCCTTTTTTTAGTAAAATAAAAAGCTGGCAGCGTTTTGCCTACAAATAGCAGCCGAGGGCGTCTTTTGTTGCTATAACAACAGCTGCAACGGTAGCTAGCGCTGTGTGCTGCAGAAATGTCGGCTTTTGAAGTTAACGGGGAGGGTGTCGGTTCACAACGGCGTTTGTGGGAGCGCGACATTATACGGGGAAGGAAACTGTATGGTGCTACCAACAATTTTGTCCAGGAGCTCCGGTTGGATGATGCACAGTACGAAACTAGTACGATCTGTCTACCGGCTATCTTCTCCTTTTTTCTTGTTGTTTTTGTTGTTATGGAAACGACTCGCCACTCGCTTGTCATTGGTCAACTGTCAAAAAGGCGCTTGACGTGGTGCGTTTTTTTTTTCTTCAGAAAAGTTAAACTTTTTTCAACTCGAAAAGACGCTCTGAGCTGCAGAAAAAGACGTCGGCGGTGGCGTTTTAAAAAGCGCTCAGGACTTTTTTGAAAACACGGTTTACTCCATAGGATTATAATGTAAAACAGATGCTGGCAGCTTCAAAAAAGACGCCAAGTGTGAACACGGCCTTACGCTTGTTAACCTTATAATCGCTCATAGAAAATACATCGGATGTCATAATTTTTTTGTCATGACTAATTTATTAATGATCCAGCATCATCTGTATTAAAGAGAAAGAATCGTTTCACTCGATGTTTAAAGAGAATAAAATAGCCTTGACAGCCTACTTACACATAACTAACTTGCTCTCTCTCACCGGACTCGTGTGTGTGTGTGTGTGTGTGTATCGATAAAGAAGGAAAGCAGGCAGTGGACCAAACCACTGTGAGGAAAGGGAGGGGGGAATCAAAACATTTCTGAACTTAAAACGTTTTTTGGCGTTTATTTTGTTTTACTAATCACACAATTATTTTAAGCATATGTCCATTATATTATTTTTAATACACAGAGTCGCTTGTAATGATATTTTTAGGGGGGACAAGCCTCAGATAGGGGGGGTCCTGTCCCCCCCGGGATTTACGCATATGTTTGCATATAATTGCGAGGTTTCAAAATTAAAATGATTTTTCATAGATGCCTGAAATGTGCAGATGCTCCTTGCCAGAAAAGCTGCCCCACCAATTTGGATATCAAGTCTTTCATCACCAGTATTTCCAACAAGGTAACACCTACTACAATGCTTGAACTCGCTCGCTCAGCAGCTACACCGAACACAGTTTATTGATGTTGGCTTAAGTGATAATCTCATAATCCTTTGTGTATTATATTTCTCAGTTAGTTAAGCACAAGCACTTATACTTGGCTTTATTCGGTCAGGTAAAATCTCCAAATCTCTGCTTGAGTCCAAGTTTATAGTTGACTCTATTGTGTTTTCTAGAACTACTATGGTGCTGCCAAGGCAATCCTGTCTGATAACCCTCTGGGTTTGACCTGTGGCATGGTGTGTCCCACCTCTGATCTGTGTGTGGGGGGTTGTAACCTCTATGCCTCTGAGGAAGGCCCCATCAATATTGGTGGGCTGCAGCAGTTTGCTACTGAGGTATGATGCTCTTCAATGCAGTGGCTAAAATTGCAGATTTTTCAGCCTTAAGTCAAAGCTCTGGTGTGGTGACGATTCAAATAAACTGGAAGCTGAAAATTTATGTAAAAAAAGTATTGTATATTTGAATTCCAAGTCTTATTTTTGTACTTTAATGTAATGATTCCATCAGTTGTCTACTGATGGTGCTCTCCTCTGTTCATTCTGCTCTCTTGTACTTTTTGCTGTCTTGTACCAGGTCTTGTACGTTCAGTCCTCACTCACATCCCTATAACAATCACCAGGCACTTTTTAGTTCCTCTGAGAAAACTCAGTGGGAAAGTCTTTTTCTCTGATGGAATGGGCTGTAAATCAAGAACAAGCTCAGGGAGGGAGAGAAAAAGTTAGCCTTTGCTCTCTTGATTTTTTCTTTAGTTTTTAATCTTTTTGAGAAAAAGTAAAAGAAAAGGACCTTAGAATTGTGTTTTTTTTTTTCATGTTGCCTACCTAGTAGCCTACTACTTCGCACTGTCCTATTTATTTAGCTTATTGGCTTATTTGTTGGTAAATACTTATTGCTTATTGTTGTCTGGCTGTGATTGAGTTAGCTGTGTGATTTCAAACTCTTATTTTTAACATTAAATCAGACAAATACTGTATAAACATTTATACACTACCATTCAAAAGTTTGGGGTCTGTAAGATTTGTTAATGTTTTTGAAAGAAGTCCCCTGTGCTCACCAAGACTGCATTTATTTGATTAAAAATATTGTAAAAACAGTAATATTTTGAAATACTATTACAATAATAATAATAATAAAAAAAACTGTTTTCTATGTTATTAAATTTTAAATGCAAGTTATTTCTGGCCAGTATTTTCAGCAGCCATTTCTCGAGTCTATGGTATCACATGACCCTTCAGAAATCTTTCTGAGCTGATATTAATGTGCTAAAACCTTACTGACCCCAAACTTAACTGAATTGTTGCTGGTGTATATTTTATTTATAAGTTATGGAACAGTTTATTATTTTAGTAGGGAAATATGACTAAAAGGATTAATGCATAACCTAGTGACACTTTTCTTGTTAAAAAAATACACTATGTGTAACTATGCTTTATTTTGTGTACTAAAAATATCTATATTACATGGTTATCGCTGGCGTTTTTTTTTTTCTTTTTTTCACATATGGCAGCCTTTCTGTAGGATGACCCAGCTTTACAATAGCCTGCTCTGCCTTATTTCTGAAACTAGTGTGTCCATCTGTCAAATGTCTGGCTGTCCCATCTTCACCCCTGTCTTATCTTCTCTTCACCTGACCTAAGCGAATCTCTCCATTTTCACATCCCCCCTCTTTGAAAAAAAAAGCATCCTGAGAGGTCCAGAGAGTCCTGCAAGAGAAGGCCAGCCGTACCATCCCGTCAGCTGCTTCCCCCCGTCACCTCTCACCACAGAGATGACAGCTCCTCTCTTCTCAAATGTGAAAGGCCAGGGTTGTTTATCAGCCTGTTGATTAGATAAGCCCTAGACAGGGCCATCAGCGGCCGCTCGCCTCCCCTCCTCTCCTCAGTATGAGCTCGCCGACATACACAGACCAGTGCCTGCATTAGTGTAAAGCAGGAACTGTACAGTACATCACATACAGTAAATCACATTATATGCCTAGGGCGGCTTCTGGTAAACAGTCAGTTGAGATGATGCAAACGGGGCTTGAAAGGCTTTCTGGAGCTAAATAAGAGAGGAAAGAGAATAGGGCAATCACAGCATAATGTTGTTTCATTAGGCCTCGGCGGATCTCTGCCTTTACTGTAAAAAGCTCCAGGGAGGTCAACTTTGAACTGTAATTTGCACACTGATTCCTTATAAATATTCCAGAGGTTACAGTGCCAGGGAAATAGGATTTATGTGCAAATGTGAATTATGCAGCCAGCATAAAGGTGAAGTTTGCTCTCCTCAGGTGTTCAGTAAGATGGGCATCCCTCAGATCAGGAATCCAGAGCTTCCCCCAGCACACCAAATGCCGGAGAGCTTCCACACAAGGATCGCTCTCATTGGCTGCGGCCCTGCCAGCATCAGCTGCGCCTCCTTCCTGGCTCGGCTAGGCTATGATAACATCACCATCTTTGAGAAACAGAAATACATCGGTGGCCTCAGGTAAAGTAAATGATTTTTGAATCTCTTTCTGCAGTGGTCCTTTTAACGTAAGCCTGAAAAGACCATGCTGGTGGAAGACTGTAGTCATGTTGTTATCCAGAAAAACATTATCATCTTGTCAGTAGACTTAGCTGTCTAATTTTTGTTGACAAAAATACTGTAGGTTGGTTAATTGTCAATCAAATAAACAAGCACTAAAATAGTCATTTTATTAGGCCTATAAAAACAAGTAGACTTATTTTATTATCAATATTAGCATTTTGTTAGGATAACTAGTATGTTATTAGAATATTTTTTATATTATTAATAGTATATTAAGGATAGCCAAACTGATTTTAAATATAACACAAATGTAGTTAAATGTGACAGTTTAGTATATTACTCATTTATTTATTTGTTATTATCATTCAATGACATTTTATTAATTTTGTTTCTGAATATTAGGTATTTATAATACTGTTGAAAGTTTGGGGTCAGAATTTCATACATTTATTCAGCAATGATGCATTAAAACATTGTAATAATAGTTACAATGATGCATGCAAACATGATGCATTGTAATAATAGTTCACAATATTACTGTTTTACTGTATTCTTGATCAAATAAATGCAAATGTCTTTTAAAAACATTAAAAAAAACAAAAACAAAATTTTGAACAGAAGCGTATGTCAGAAAACTGCTTGCTTGCTTATGTATTTATTTTGTTTTGTGTTGGTAATATTAGTTTCTCTGTTATATGTTCCTCCTGGATCTTTAATGAGCAGAACATGTGCTTGAGTGCAGAGAAATCACATGTGCGATTTGAGCAGGTGCCGTTTCCCCCGAAAGTTATTTACTGAAGTCTGAATTATACACCATCTTGTAATTCCCATTATTATTATTTTACTCACGCCCGATGGAGAATGAGATGTCGCCGATCTTGTCAAATGCACTATATCTTTCACGTGCGTCATGGGGTTGTTCATGCAGACATCAATTTGTACAGCGTCAAAGCTACTGGACGTCATTCATTTTCAATGAGAAGTGGCACAAACATAAGCTAGAGAGACAAAGTTGAACAGAGCTCAGCAGACTGATCAATCAGGGCTTCCTTATCATGACTAATCAATATAATGGCACAAAGAAACAATTGCAAATATTAAAAGTCGTGTTTGTGTGTCTCCCTGTCTTTGTTTGCAGCACTGCTGAAATTCCTCAGTTCCGTTTGCCCTATGAGGTGGTGCAGTTTGAGATTGATCTGATGAAGGATCTTGGCGTAAAGGTACCACTGAAAGAGAGATGGGGGATGTCAGATCCTTCCAAACCATCAACAGCCAAATGTCACTGACATTAATAACCGTGCAGGGAAAAAAGCAAGCTAACAAAACACAATTAAAAGCCACATTAGTGAGGCAAGTGGCAAAGACATCCATCTGTCCATTGCCTGAGAGCTGTGATGGTGAGAAATGGCAATCGATAGTCCTCATCCAGATCACCTGACCATGATTAATTCGATTTTAGTCTTGAGAGAGCTGGAGAGAGACAGAAGGGGTGAGGGAAAGGGTTTCTCAAACTCGATGGAGGTTGGTTAAGGTTAAGTAAGGGGTACACCGTCTCCCATGATCTGACCTTTACATCAACACTTCATTCATTTTCAGCAATTATTTTAATTGAGAAAATGTGTGCTGATGAGGATTCCACCATATTCTGTGAACAAAAACACTTGCTTAAATAATAATTATTTTTTTCTCTCTTTTTTTCTTCCAAAAAATTATTTTTTTCTTGGTGCTAAACAGATTTAAACAGAACTACATACAAATTTACAAATGTCATCTTTACAATCGAGCACTGAAATGTACTAATATTACCATTAATTACATGGGCTTAACAATATGCTATATTATTATCGTGTGTTTGATTTAGGGATGCATGACAAATCATTACCACATCATTTGCTTTTTAATTTATAAGTTGCTATTAGATATAAACTTTGGGTATTGACCAAAAGTAATATGTAATGTTAAAAAAATATTTCTATTTCAAATATATTGTTCTGTTGATCTTGAATCATGATAAATATGTTACACACTTATTTCCACAAAAATATTAAGTAGGATAACTGTTTTAAACATTGATAATAATTAGAAATATTTATTTAAAGCACCAAATCAGAATGATTTTTGAAGAATCATGTGACACTGTAGACTTGCTGAAAATTCAACTCTGCCATCACAGAAATAAATTACATTTTAAAATATATTTCAATAGAAAGCATTAATTTAAAATTTTACTATTACTGTTACTGTTTATGCTGCATTATTGATCAAATAAATGTAGCCTGGGTGAGCATAGCAAACTTCTTTCAAAATCATAAAAAAAAAAAAAAAATTGAACACTTTTGAATCTTTAAAACACTAATAATTTAATAACACTGTAAAATGTCATCTTTATCAAATCTTAAAATAAATAGAAATATTTCATACTGTACATTATAATGTTATGATGCAGAAATTCACATGTAGCATTCAAAACAATTTTTTTTATTTTTTTTTAAATACTGGCACATGAAATGATCAACTTTTGAGTATCATAATTTCAAAATTTCAGTATCAGTCCGTTCCTTTTCCTTTACCTTGCATAGGTTAGTTTTTTGATTAATGTCATGTAAGCTATCTGGCATCTGCTTAATATAACTGGATTCTACCAGGTGACAGATCAATTGCTGCACAATATTGTACAAACTGATTAATATTGTCAGCTGTGCTTTATTATTTGCATTTGACGTTATTTTCCCCTGTGGCCCGCAACCCTTTAAGAATCGACCTGTGACCCACCGCTTGTGAACCACGGGTCTATTTGTCTTTTGTATCCCAACACATAGCGGCACATGTGACCACAGAATCACTCTGTTTGCACTAATGTATCATAACTATACTCGTCTGTATACTGCCATCACAAAGGTTGCGGGATGATTGATGTAATTATGTCGTGGAATTCACAGCAGCATAAAATAATTGACGCTAACATCCTCTTTATGTGAATAATACAGACAGATGGAGGTAGCTGAGACAGATGCAGTGTGGATGTTTTTTTTTTTTTTTTTTCTCGACAGGTCGTTCTTGGGAAGGGACTGGGGCAGAATGGGATGACTCTGACCTCACTGAAGGAAGAGGGCTTCCAAGTGGTCTTTGTTGGCATCGGTTAGTCCCTCTCTAGAGGTTCTTTTACCTATTTTGTGCATGTCTTTTTTCCTTTATTTGAATAAAACTTTCACGTGCTTGCTGACATCCTGTGCCTATAAACTAATTAGTCCCTGCATTAAAAGAATCAGTGTTCTCCTCCATTGGAGGTCACTCTGTGAAGTTAAAACTCTTTTTTTACTCTCAAGGGAAACACATAACCCCTGTCCTCGTTTCCCTTGATATCTAACTGGCCTGTCTGTGTAATGCTCCCTGTTTCATTGTCTATTTTTTTCTGTCTTCCTGCATGTCTTGTATTCTGCCTTGCTCTCCATCACCCCATCTATTCTGTGTCCTTCAATCTGTCATTCCTTTTTGAACACACACACTCACACACATATCTGCACTTTTTGTTAAATGGCACATTCATTATTCCATCCAGACATGATGTCCATGTTTAACCTTAAAGAGATCACCAGTAAATGAGAAAAGTGGTTCAGAGTTACCAATAAATGAGAGTTCTGTTATTTTTTGTCACAAAAATGTTTTTTTTTTTCATCAATAGAACACGTAAGGAAAATGTTTGAAATTAAATTGAAATTCCCCCCGTCTATTTTCTTAATGCATGTTACCACTGTGAATGATTCATCCATGCGTCTTTAATTTAATTAATTAATTTATTTATATGTCAAAACTCCATATTCCATTTAAACGACAGATCTCATTTCATTTAATCATTTAATCCACTTCCCTTTCTTACAATCTACTGCTACCCCCACAATATCATAAAAGGTCTTCATAATACGTCTACATTTGAAGCTGTATTTGTGTGAGGAACTGAACAAAGTTGAATTTTTTGAAATCATCTTTATCTCTCGTTAAAGTTCTTGCGAGAAGCAGCGAAGTCTGATTCATAAGGAATTGTTCTTTTGAGTCGGATCTTTTCAGTGAATCAATTGATCCAGTTCACAAACCACAAAGTCGCAGCTGTCAACAGCTCACCGGAGAGGAAGGTCATCAATAAATAATGACTTTTATTTTTGGTGCATGAGTTGTGCGCACCACATTCATGGTGCTATTTATGGGCATTTTTTAAGCATGAAAACTCCAATGTTTATTCATTCTAATTCGAAAAAGATCGACCAGTACATTATTCAAAATATCTCTTTTTGTGTTCCACAGAAGAAAATAAGGACACACTTTAGTATAGAGACCAATTCTCACTATTAACTAGTTGCTTATTAACATATGAATTGTTTATTAGTACTTACAAAGCACAAATTCTGCATGACCATATTCTACATCCCTAAATCTACCCAATACCTAAACTTAACAACCGCCTTACTAACTATTAATAAGCAGCAGATTATGAGTATATTGATGCAAAAAGTCATATTTAATCACTTGTTAATGGTGAGAATTGGACTTTAAAATAAAGTGTGACCAAAAAAAGTCATATAGGTTTATATGGATGGACATGAGGTCGAGTAAATGATGACAAACTTTCAACTTTTTCAACTAATCCTTTAATGCTTGGCATTCGTGGTTTCTTTGCGCAGAAATAAATGTGTCCATTGAGTCATTTTGCCTTCTATTTTTATTAAAGTAAGGAAATATTGAGTGCATTGGTGTATTGATTTGATTTGAGAAGTTCAAACATTCCTCGAGGGTGACTGTGTACTTTGTGCTTCTTTCTTCTCCTTATAATTAAAAGGAATACATATCATTTATTATGTTTGAATAGCACTACTTTTTTGGTAGCTAAGCTTCATTGTTATTGAGACGGGCGAGTCTCAGAAGTGCTCTGGGATTTCTTTTTCTCATAAAGCAACGGCAATAAGCTGAGAATCATAAAGGAAATGATTACATTTGCGCCTCTGTGATATTTTTTCACCACTTCTCTCATGTTGTCTCCAATGTCAGCCTCTACAGTGATTGACATGCAAATGTGTACCTTTGCCTTTGAGAGAGAGAAATGGTTGAAAAACACCGATAAGGATGTTTCTTTTCGGCCTGTAAAAATAACCGGCGTGTTCCACGCACACCTTTTTTTTGTCATTTTATCATGTGATTGCCATGTCGTACGTTCCCTGGCTCAGTAATGGCTATCATCAAAATATACATTTTTGGACCGTTGCCTTGAAAATATTGTTTTCTGTGTACACCCACCACAAAATCGTTCACAATGGAGGCAATTAAGCCCAGAATGCTTTAAGGTTAGCAGCAGTCATGTGGGTTTATCTGAAGCATTGAAAAAGATGAATGCAGCTTCTAAACTACACCATATGGGTAGGCAGATTGGTCTAGATGTTCAGTTCTAATGAATATGACTCTGAGGAGGTCTTACTGAGGTCAGCGTGTATATCATAATGTCGCATTAGTTGAGTTTCCTACAAAAGCTTATGAAATGCCAGGAGTTGCCTAATAAATATAATATTTTTCTCAGCGTCACTTTATATTAACTTTAATTAAAAACTTTAACATTTTACTGCATTATGTAATGCTTACAAATCATTAGTTTGACAGCTAGAAATAAATTCATAGTTAGAAATGTCATTTACATTTTAAATGCTGTATTTTTTTTAGGTATATTCTCCATGGACTTCCTGGAGTGCCTTAGGGGACTCCTGCGGGAAAACTGTGGATTTAAGGCAATCACTGTCAGGGAAGGATAAAACTGTTTTTTTTTTTTTTAACTGTTGCATCGTTTTACTGCATATGGCATTTAAGCTATTAAAGAAAGCAGTCCAAAAACTACTTTTCAACTAAAGTTGAACAGCAGATGGTGTATTGGATATCAATATGTTGTGCTTTACATTTATAGCAGAACTCCAAAAAATTGAGCTGGTTACTTTTTATTGTAGTATATTACTTCTTGGTGTTGCTGTTAGTCACAGAACCTTCCATTTATGTCCTCACTGTGGTGCTGATCCAGGAACAGTACAAACCAAAATTCATCTAAATCATTACTTACAAACTCATCTTCTTTTATTTTTCCTCATTGGTCATGCTGTAAATAGTTAGCCTAGAAGATCAGAACAGAAAACAAAGTGTTTCCTTATTACTCAAGTATAAAATCTGGAAACAAATATCTTGACCGTAATACAAAATCCTAATGTTTGTAACACTCGCCTCAGGGTAAAACAAGACAAAAACAGCTCTTGTAAAATCTGTATCTACCATATATACAGGGTTCTGAGACCCTACTTTTGTTTTAGAATTGTCAGAATCCTAACACTTTGTTTAGTTTTCAGGTTTAAATTAAATTTAGAATCTCAGAAATGTTTAATTTAAATATTTAAAAAAGGAAAGCTATGTAAATATATATAAAAATTGCAATATTTTAGATTTTGCGCTATATCATGGTCACTGCCATAGTGAAAAATAAATATACTAAAATGTATTTGAAATACATTTATTTCAAGCAAAGTATACTACAAATATATGAACATATTTATGTACTTAATAAAAATACCCTGCAGTTTTACTTTTATTATACTAAACTGGTACACTTAAAGTCTGCTAAATTGCAACAAGTAATTTTTTACTTTTTTTCTGCACTTTAATTGTGCAGAAGTCCAACTAAAGATATACTGAAGTATATTTTATTGTGCTAATGTAGAACTATTGCAAGTATACTTCAGGCACACTTGAAATATCTCGCATTTAAAGACCGATATTATTCAAAAATCAAACAATCCTCATCGATAGTAACATTAAAACACATTTTAGGCTTAATAATAAGAAATATTCATTGTGCACAAGTAGTACTTCAAATAAAGTTATTAAATTATAATTTTTATATCAGTAAGTCTTGAGCAATATGTTAGTATGAAATAAATGTATTTTAAATATATATTACTTTTTTACTTGGGTAATCAAGTGACCACATACAGTGTGTATAGATTGTACAGACATAGGTTGTTGTTCTTTGGATCATCTCAAATCATGCTGGAGAACATTAAATTAGTTGCTATTTTTAAGTCCCAAATATGGGCTTTTTAAAAACTGTTTTTAAATAGATAGAAGAGGAACTCCTTCAAAACACCTTCAGGGTTCCTCGTAAGATTTCATTTCTAAAACCGCATCTACTTCTCTACTTACCTTTCCTATAAAACCATTACCAGTCTGTGAATCACAGTATTTTTCTTCAGCTCTTGCAGTTGCTTAATGCATTATAGGCATACGGGAAAAGACTAGTATTTAATTTGTGCATGGATTTGATCTGAGAAGTGTCAAATGGTGCTACGAAGCAACTGCTCTTAGCCGGTTCAAGGCAAAATTACATTTTTAGACATCTCTCAGCTGCACAACTTTGTGAATTTAACCGTTATCCTTATGTTGCCTTGTATGAAGCGCCTACACTGTTCAGAACAGACTTTAAATAGCCTATAATGATGGGAAAGAAGTACAGGCAATATTTTGTTTGTACCCAGAGCATCTGTGAACTTCCAGTTACCTTCTGCATGCCGTACTTGTTAATCTGTTCTTTGTTGCTTCGGCGGACAAAGTTTTCGTCTGTTGCTTCAAGGCACACAATGGCTTTTCCCTCGTATCACACACGAGGCCTTCATGTTCATCGCTCAAACAGTGATGATGGGCATAATGAGATAGAGATTGATAGCCTCTATCATGCAGTACATCCTTGGGGTGCGTGCCAGCCGTAATAGACAGATTTGAAGTGACAGGGGGTTAAGTATCCCTTAGATCCATTTCTGTTTGCCCTTTGTCTTATCGACATACTTCTTAAGGAAGCCGCCTGCCATTGCTCTAGTTCATTATTATACGTAACATGTCTGCAGAGGACATAATTCCAAACAAACTCTACTAGATCATTGATTTATATTCAGTTGCTGAAGTGTGTTTATGCTCTGTAGTTACAGTTAATGTTTGTACTCATAATGTTGATATCAGCTTCACAAATCATGACTTCGCTGAGGTTTTAACATGGGTCGTTTGCCCAATATGCCAGATGCTCTGTGAATATTAGTGATCAGGGGCGTCATGCACCTCATTTTATTTTGAGTGTAATTTTTTTGAGTGTAATATTTATTTATTACACCATTATTTTGAAGCGACAGTTGCAACTCATTTGGTGGATTTGTGGTTCTGTTTTTGTTTAGCATGTATAATATAATATAAAATAACACTTAATTTTAAGGTGTCGTCATTACACGTTACATGCATTTACAATAATAATAAATTATGCATAATTACAAGCAAGTAACCCCAAGCCAAACCCTAATCTTAACCCTAACCATATAGTAAGTACATGTAGTTAATTAATATTACTCAGTCTCAGTATTTAAAGGTATAATTACACTGTAACAAGAACACCTTAAAATAATGTGTAACCTAATATAATATATTATAATATAGTTGGATACTATGCATGAATAGATGGATGAATTCATATAATTTATTAATTAAATTATAGTTTATTTATTATTTGGTGTGCTAACTTTCCACTGAGCTTGACAGCAAGTGATCGCCATGCATTTTTTGTTGTTGTTGTTGTTGTTCTGTTTACTCATTATACTTGAACTCATTTTCAAGTTAAAAGTGACATGAAGGTGGGCAGATAATAAATTAAATTTGAAGCAAATGATGAACAGAAATGAAATTGAGACATGTTTAGAATAGGCATTATCTAGACCATTATCTATGCTTAATCACTGTAAAAAAAAAAATTATAATAATAATAATTTTAAAGAAAACACTGTAAAAATGCTACCTTAAAAACTTGTTAATTGGTCAACACTATGTTCCCTTACTATATACAGAGAAAAACTTTTATTGATATAACAGGACATTTCATGTAATTTTATATTAAAATAATGTTGAATATACAGTGTTGTACGGAGCCCCTTACAGGACATTGTGGTGGGAAAAATTTGGGGTGAGTGGAAAAAATTCAGGGTGGGAGGAACATTTTTTTTTTCAAAACTTTTGCGTTCTCTCGCAAAAATATTTGCGTTCCCTCGCAAAACTTTTGCGTTCTCTCGCAAAACCATTTGAGTTCGGACAAACTCTTCCTGTTTACTCTACAGCTTGCAGTGGTTACAGCTCTGTATGTTCACAATGGAGCGGTTCATATAGTTTTTTTTTGGAACTTCAAAGTTATACAGTCAGTGCTTATTTCGAGGCACGGTTTTGGGACATTCTAAAACGCTTAATGTGGCTTAATGTTTTAAAACAGTGACATTGGAGGACTAAATTCGATCATAATAAATCCTGATAAAAATTATTAGGCTAACATTAATAACCTTATTAATAATATTACTATTAATAAAGCAGAATATGAACGCAACGCCCTGCACGTTAAGCCTTTTCTTCCCCATAGAAAATGCTTAAGGTAGGCTATAATGAAAGGTTCAGCTGGTATGTTCACAATGGAGCGGTTCATAAAGTTTTTATTTTGAACTTTGACTCAAGTATAAAGAAATACAGTCAGGTTAGTTCAAGGCACGGTTTTGAGACATTCTAAAACGCTTTAATGTGGCTTAATGTATTAAACAGTGGCATTAGGACCAAATTCGATAATAATAAATACTAATAAAATTGTTAGGTTTATATTAATAACCTTATTAATAATATTTCTATTAATAAAGGAGAATAGCCCAGAATATGAATGCAACGGATTTGGTATTTTTAAATCACCGTTTTCATTATAGCCTACCTTAAGCGTTTTATGGGGGAGAAAAAGCTTAGGCTACGTGCAGGGCATTGCGTTCATATTCTGGGCTATTCTCCTTTATTAATAGTAATATTATTAAAAAGGTTATTAATATTAGCCTAATAATTTTATAAGCTTTTATTATTATCGAATTTGGTCCTCCAAGTCACCGTTTTAAAACATTAAGCCACATTAAGCGTTTTATTATGTCCCAAAACCGTGCCTCGAAATAAGCACTGACTGTATTACTCTGAGTCTAAGTTCAAAATAAAACTCTATGAACCGCTCCATTGTGAACATACGAGGTGTAACCACTGCAAGCTGCAAAGTAAACAGGAAGAGTTTGTCCGAACTCAAATGGTTTTGCGAGAGAACACAAATATCTTTGCAAGAGAACGCAAAAGTTTTGCGAGGGAACGCAAATATCTTTGCGAGGGAACGCAAATATCTTTGCGAGAGAACGCAAAAGTTTTGCGAGGGAAAGCAAATATCTTTGCGAGGGAACGCAAATATCTTTGCGAGAGAATGCAAAAGTTTTGCGAGGGAACGCAAATATCTTTGCGAGAGAACGCAAAATTTTGCGAGGGAACGCAAAGTTTCTCGAGGGTACGCAAAAGTTTTGCGAGAGAACGCAAAACATTTGAAAATTATTTTTTCCTCCCACCCTGATTTTTTTCCACTCGCCCCGAATTTTTCCCACCACAATGTCCTTTAAGGGGCTCCGTAGTGTTGGAAGTAAAAAGAACCAGGCATATAATTTACAATGAAAAAAAAAATGTAAATTGACATTCTCATAATTTTCTGTGTGAGACTTAACATTTGATGTTTTTTCATTGAAATAAATGTCTTCATATCATCTTTTTGTTTGTTTTTTGAAGTTGCATTCTGAATCCACTTGGCTTACAATATGAAAGGACGCAATGTTTCCAATGTTGTTTTATGCACCTGGTCACACATTTTCTCCAGGTGTATTCATCCTAACATACACAATATACATTCTTAATTATCATTTTTTCACGCTAAACAGGTCTTCCACAAGCCAACAGGGACAAGATTTTTGAGGGCTTGACCACAGAACAGGGACTCTATACATCAAAGGATTTCCTACCCTTGGTTGCAAAGGCCAGTAAAATAGGTACTGAAAGAGATTCCTTTCAACATGGTGCATGGTATCAGCTGCTGTCATTTTACAGTAATTTTACTTTTATTATTTCCTGTTGTGTTCTCTTGTAACAATATTACACAAAATGGAAAAAAAAAAGAAACAACCCTCAATAGTTCTCAGGCATTCAGTGGTCAAACTGTTAATAGTTTCTGTTAATGATATTTGATGCTGGTTAAATCTCAATGCACTGAGTATTACTTAGAATTTGTGTTATTTGTTGTGTTTTTTTTTCTTCTGTGGCACGTGTCTTCTGCAGGCATGTGTAATTGCCGTTCGCAGCTGCCAAAGCTGCATGGGAATGTGATCGTCCTAGGCGCAGGAGACACAGCCTTTGACTGCGCCACCTCTGCTCTCCGCTGTGGAGCCCGACGAGTCTTTGTGGTCTTTAGAAAGGGCTTCACCAATATTCGCGCTGTTCCAGAAGAGGTAAAAAAAATCAGTTCAGCAGCACCTGCAGCCAGTGATAAATTCCTATTGAAAGAACAGCTGTTTACCCCACGTCCTTAAGACATTTTCTCTTTTTGTCCTATTAAATTACATTTTGTGTTAATTTTGACATGTTATTATTATAATTTTTTTTTGTTAGAATTCTGGCAAACTCTCTCACTCCATCTCTTCTGCTCACTCAAATTACAAGTAGATAGACAGAATATGGTTTACCTCTACAAGCTCTTTTACTCAAAGAAATATGCTGCCTTGAGTATTTCTTAATTTATTTTGCATAAATGAAGACAATTCCAATCTTTTTTTTTTCTTCTTTTTTTTTTTTTTTTTTAAATCTCTTTATAGGTGAAGGACAATATGTAATATTTGTTTTATATGTTTTTTTTTTTTTTTTTTGGTCAGAGTGGGTCAGCAGTAACAAAATTGGCTTAACCACAGTGCTGTGGTCGAGCTTCCTGTTTGTTTGCAGTGTTTGAAAGTGTTATTATTATTATTATTATTATTATTTGCTCAGTTGCACAGAAATAAAACAGTTCACCTTTAAAATGATCTTGTCTGGCACCTGGCAGACTGTTGCATAAAACCCTAAAATAATGAAAATTATTCTCAAATGGACATAATGTATTCAAGGGAAGGTTTAAAAAAAAAAAAAAAAAAAGTGAAGTTATGTTCATTATCCACCTTTCCTCTAGAACCTGCTCAATTGAGAGCATAGCCTAGTTTCGAAAGCCATTGTCTTAGTTATTACTGATATTTTGCAAAATTCTGTCTGTAATGTGGAATAGTTACATGAAATATTAATCGTTTCAAATGGAACCTTATCAAAGTTAACACAGCTAGCCGTAGATTACATAACAGACAGTCGGAATAAAAGCAATAAAAGTCAGCTGAGAAAAACTGAATGGCCTTACTTAATGGAGTAAGCTGACAGTAAAAAGATTCTGAGTAAAATATCTATGATAACTGATCTGAAATCTAGTGTAAGATCTAGAATGAAGTGAGCTGGAGTTAAAAGTGGACCTTTTTTGTGAATTGGACATCTGAGATAAAAAAAAAAAAAAAAACGTGAAACACTAAGGTTAAAAAATAAATGTACGTGAAAAAAGAAGGCTTATGTTTTTTTAAAAAATGATTAATTCTGCCTCTATTTCCTATACAATATTTTATATTTTTTCAGTTACACACAAATAAACACTATATACAATGGTTATACTTTAATGCATAGAACTGAATATACAGTATTGATTATGAGACGTATTTTGAGACATATGAGACAATTTAGAAAAACTAGTAATGTAGTTAAATGGTGATAGAAAAATACAGTTTTTTGAGGGGAATGTTTAGCAACCTTCACAGTACTGTATGTGTGTGAACTGTTAAGACTTGAACAGAGGTTAGTCTGTTGATTCATCTGTGAAAATGTTTACATGTCTGCCATACTGTCTTCCACTTAATGCTATATACAGTTTATAAATAGCAATTGAATTCATTTAAATCTTACTTTCCTCTAGTTTATACTGTATACAATTTATATGTCTATACTTTACCTAGTGCATAATTTAGCTGTTGTCCAACACAATAGCTATTAAACATAAAAAGACTTTCCCATTTCAGAGAAAAAAACCTTGGAGTAAAAGCAGTTGAAAAAGAGTTTTGCAGGGAAAAAAAGTGAGAGAAGTTTCTGTAAAGGTGACCATGTTGAGCTTTATATAATAAGATTTATTTTTCTGTGGAGCTTTTTAACAAAGTAATTAAGACATATTCTTTTCTCAATGACAACTGTTGCAATGCTGCCATGGCAACAGTGACAAGAAAGTTAAACTTAGAAATGTGTAACTACAGCAACTATTAGCTCTGCCTTTGCTCTGTGAACATTCAAACAGGGGTGTGCTAAAGTACCATGGCCGTAAATTAAGCCTCTTCATAATGGAGAGATTTTTTATGAAAGGTGTTAGTTTTATTTCTACTCTCAGTTCATGTACGTTTAAGGAATTCAGCAGACTCTTTTATCCAGAACGACTTCCAAAAAGCTCTTTAGCTTGTCGCATGAAACCATTGTGATCAACAGATGGTAAGCATACAGTTTAGCACATTAGCTGGGAAAAGAAATTATTTGTGTACAAATACAAACAAGTGCTTGCTAGTACAAATAAAGCTGATATATACATACAATAAAACCTAGTGCAAATAAACAAGACACTGTTTGGTTTCTTTTTTAAATAATATAATATATTTGAAGCTTTATTTGCAATTTCAAATGTCAGTGTGCAATGGAGTAAATTGTAGAATGGGGGTGTAGATTTAGATGATAGGGGTTGATGTGCGGCCAATGTACGAATAAAACTTACAGCACTGTTCCCTGGTAAGGAAAGGGCTGACGCTGGATATTCAGCAGTTGCAGTCTGTGTGTCTTGACTGTGGTTAGTTTATGTGGTGCAAATGACAGGTTGTTGTCCAGTGCGGCATCAGGGTTCTTGGCTTTCTGTGTGGGTGAGATGGTGGAGTTGTTTATTGAAATGACAAGGTCTTGGCAAGGGTGGATTTTAGATGGGATGCACAGAAGCTTGTTTTTTTTTTTATAAATTTAGCTTCAGAAGACAGCTGTTCATCTAGGTAGAAATGCTAGCCAGACATGAGGTGATTTGTGAGAAACGTGGTTGTCAGAGGGTGGGAAAGTGAGAATTAACTGATTACCAGTTCAGCGAGGATAGACGAAGCCATAAGAGGTGTAAAGGAAGAACAGAACTGGTATGGGTACTGAACCCTGTGGAACTCCGGTGGGTTTGGAGATGAAGTGGGTCCTTCCCATTAGATCTAGTAGGGGTGGGTGGATCGATCTTAATATCGATAGTATCGATACCAACGTTGGTATTGGTATCGGATCGATACTAGCCTGATAAGATCGATACTTTAGGTTAAAGGGATACTCCACCCCAAAATGAAAATTTTGTCATTAATCACTTACCCCCATGTCATTCCAAACCAGTGAAAGCCTTGTTCGTCTTCGGAACACATTTTAAGATATTTTAGATGAAAACCAGGAGGCTTGTGACTGTCCCATTGACTGCCAAGTAAGTTACACTGTCAAGGTCCAGAAAAGTATGAAAAACATCTTCAGAATACTCCATCTCCCACCAGTGGTTCAACCGTAATGTTATGAAGCGACGGGAATACTTTTTGTACAGATATAAAACAAAAATAACGACTTTATTCAACAATTCGGCACTGTAATGTCACCGTAGCGCCATTTTGGAGAGTACGCATTTTGCGTGCAGCAGTGCCGAATTGTTGAATAAAGTCATTATTTTTGTTTTATTTCTGTATAAAAAATATTCTCGTTGCTTCATAATGTTACGGTTGAACCACTGATGGCAGATGAAGTATTCTGACGATGTTTTTCATACTATTCTGGACCTTGACAGTGTAATTTACATGGCAGTCAATGGGACAGTCACACTTAATTTGTGTTCCGAAGATGAACGAAGCTTTTACGGTTTGGAACGACATGGGGGTAAGTGATTAATGATAAACTTTTCATTTTGGGGTGGAGTATCCCTTAAAGTTTCTCTCCTATACACTTAATACATTGTGTAATACTTTTAACAAAGTGTAGACATGTCTGTGAGTGTATATCTTTTCACATCTCATATGCAAACATTGCTGCTCCTCCCCTGCTATGCTGTATTTTATTGTCATGCCATCACGTGACTCAGCGGCTCCAAGCGCAAGCGGCAAGCAGATACTTTTGGCTACAGTGAAAGATGGAACGGTAGAACTCCTAGCTACAAAAGAAATGAAAAGGAGAGGAAGGAAATCCTTCACATAGTACGTATTGTATATAACTGTATACCGAATTTGTCCTTTTTATGCAGTATCACTGTAAGGTGTATACTGAGTTTGGCCTTTTAATATTACTTTCTCAATGCATTAAGCCACTTTAAATGTTTTCATTATAACGGTTTTCTATGGGAGTAAAATGCTTAACATGTCATTTAGCATGTTTGCGTATACAGGTGCTGGTCATATAATTAGAATATCATCAAAAAGTTGATTTATTTCACTATTTCCATTCAAAAAGTGAAACTTGTATATTATATTCATTCATTACACACAGACGGATATATTTCAAATGTTTATTTCTTTTAATTTTGATGATTATAACTGACAACTAAGGAAAATCCCAAATTCAGTATCTCAGAAAATTAGAATATTACTTAAGACCAATATAAAGAAAGGATTTTTAGAAATCTTGGCCAACTGAAAAGTATTAAAATGAAAAGTATGAGCATGTACAGCACTCAATACTTAGTTGGGGCTCCTTTTGCCTAAATTACTGCAGCAATGCGGCGTGGCATGGATTAAATCAGTCTGTGGCACTGCTCAGGTGTTATGAGAGCCCAGGTTGCTCTGATAGTGGCCTTCAGCTCATCTGCATTGTTGGGTCTGGTGTCTGTCATCTTCCTCTTGACAATACCCCATAGATTCTCTATGGGGTTCAGGTCAGGCGTGTTTGCTGGCCAATCAAGCACAGTAACACCATGGTCATTAAACCAGCTTTTGGTACCTTTGGCAGTGTGGGCAGGTGCCAACTCCTGCTGGAAAATGAAATCAGCATCTCCATAAAGCTTGTCAACAAAAGGAAGCATGAAGTGCTCTAAAATCTCCTGGTAGATGGCTGCGTTGACTGTGGACATCAGAAAACACAGTGGAACGACACCAGCAGATGACATGGCAGCTCAAATCATCACAGACTGTGGAAACTTCACACTGGACTTCAAGCATCATGGATTCTGTGCCTCTCCACTCTTCCTTCAGACTCTGGGACCTTGATTTCCAAATGAAATGTAAAATTTACTTTCATCTGAAAAGAGGACTTTGGACCACTGAGCAACAGTCCAGTTCTTTTTCTCCACAGCCCAGGTAAGATGCTTCTGACGTTGTCTCTGGTTCAGAAGTGGCTTGGTAGCCCTTTTCCTGAAGATGTCTGAGCGTGGTGACTTTTGATGCACTGACTCCAGCTTCAGTTCTCTCCTTGTGAAGCTCTCCCAAGTGTTTGAATCAGCTTTTCTTGACTATATTCTCAAGCTTGCGGTCATCCCTGTTGCTTGTGCACCTTTTCCTACCCAAATTCTTCCTTCCAGTCAACTTTGCATTTAATATGCTTTGATACAGCACTCTGTAAACAGCCACACCTTTCAGTAATGACCCTCTGTGACTTACCCTCTTTGTGGAGGGTGTCAATGTTCGTCTTCTGGATCATTGCCAAGTCAGCAGTCTTCTCCATTATTGTGGTTTCAAAGAACAAGAGATACCTAGAATTTATACTGTAGGGATGGTCATTTATTCAAACTCAAATGTAAATATTCTAATATTTTGAGATACTGATTTTTGACTTTCATGAGCTGTAAGCTCTAATCATCAAAATTAAAAGAAATAAACATTTGAAATATATCAGTCTGTGTGTAATGAATGAATATAATATACACGTTTCACTTTTTGAATGGAATTAGTGAAATAAATAAACTTTTTGATGATATTCTAATTATATGACCAGCACCTGTATATTCTGGGCTCAGCTGCTTGCCACATATTATATTTTATTAACAAACTGTATACCGAATTTAGTCTTTACTTTATTTAATTGGTCTTTATCACTGTCTTCCTCTATTACACCATATTAAATGTTTTTATTTTGATTATCAATGAGAGGAAATTAAATTCAGCATGTTGCATTCATGTTATGTACCTGTACCTGTACATACATAGTATATATTTTTTATAAACTATGCTGAATTTGACCTTTTCATATCACTGTTTTTATTGCAATAATAACAACAAACAAATATTACAGTATGTATCAAACAAACTGAAAATACAGTACGTACAAAACATACAAAAATCCTTTCAATAATAAACGAGTTATGGTTTAATAGTTCTTTTTCATATCATTGTCTTCATTCAATAAGCCACTTACATTAAATTTTTCTTTATAATGGTTTTCTATGGAAGGAAAATGCATAATGTGAAAACTTTCAGTGTTACTTTCATATTCTGGGCACATCTGCTTGCAACATCAATAAGGTGTATACTGAGTTTTGTCTTTTAATATTAGGTTCTTAATTTATTAAACCACGTTATTTTTTATGGGAGGAAAATAACATGAAACTGTGCCTTGCTTTCATGTTCTGGGCTCCTCTGCCTGCAAAGTCCTTTTAGAAAGGCAAAGAATATCCACGTAGCTTTAAGGTAAATGTAATATTAGTCATATCAACATTCGTTATTGTTAATTTTTGAAAGTGTAGTTGATCATTTAAATGTATTTTTTTTTTAATGACAAGCATTGGTATGGATATCGGTATCGCTATCGGTATCGCTATCGGTATCAGTATCAGCGATACTGGCCCTGTATTTCCTCAATATCGGATCGATACCAAAATTTTCAGTATCGCACACCCTAATATCTTGTGGGTTCGTTTCTGCAGGTACGATAAAAAAAAATGTGAGTGCAGACCCTGTAATTGACCTATCGGTAAACCTTAGTTACTGTTGACAAACAAACGGAGTTGCTCACTGTCTTACAATGACAGCTGCAGTGTGAAAACCTTGTCCCATGATGTTTTTGCACAATTTTGGACACAGAAGGCCACCAAGTGGGAATTAAATATTCCATGAAGGGATTTATAAAGTATTTAAAAACAAATACGGTAGGTAGCTTGAAGCGAGGGTTTACAGATCATAAGGCAAGCGGGAGAAGTCTCATATTATGGTCGGTCATCACGATCGCGGATGACAACATGTAGGATCAACACTGTTCATGTATCGCAGGGTACGATTAAATTAATGTACATTTAACCAGTTTAATATGGAGAGGCACTGAAATGTAGACCTTCGTTTATATGTTTTTGACCTACACTGTACAAGGCGCGAGAACAGTCCTCTATTTAGGTTTGTACATTAGCATGGACTCACTTCCTTTAACGTTAGATAGTTTTAGCCAGAGATACCTTGCTAAAGCACAAGATAACATTAAAGTTCTGCTTGAGCAGATGAAAATTATAACTTAATGAGTGTATGACAACTAGAAAATGAACGTTTTTCTCTTCATTTGTATTGGGGTGAATACTTAGGGACATTTTGCTCTGTTTTGTTTGGATTCAGGAAATGTAATAAAACAAATTCTATTGCCCATCCTCTCAGCATACCTGGAATCAGTGTTACAAGTACCCCAGGCACATCGTTTTTCCATTTTTGAAGCATAAACCCCATAAAACCGATGCGAGCTTCGGATCTTCCAATGTTTCTCTATGCCGCTGAAACCTAAAGATGTCTTGAGTTCCGCTCCCCGTGCAACTGATACTTGACTGCCATTGGCTAGTCTGCGTCTGAGGGGAGGGGCTTACTGATAGGTCAATTCAATCACTGTTATTAGGGCTGTTTTTGAGGAGTGTGCCATTTCGAAACCAATTTTCATCAATGAAATTGTTCTTACAGGTGTAGTCTGGGATATAGTTGAACACACCAAATTCTGTGTGGTACTACAATTGTCTTGCTTCACAATGGACATAAAATTTTATTTTATTTTAACCCTTCTGTCCATGATCCTATCAGAACAGACTTGTCACCCATTTGGGGTCACTATCTACCAGTTGAGAACTACTGCTCTTCACTGTTGAGAGAGGGCAGTAAAGATTCCTATAACTTGTCAGAAGACCATGACTACAAACCAATGTGAAGAGGACATGAAGTTAGGAAGGTCAGGTGATGGTGGAGGTGATAAAAAAGAATCTAAGACAGAGTAAAAAAGGGTTGAAGAGGAGGTCAGAAGTGCATGTGGAAGGGTTTTTGGACTCTTGTGCTTGTGAACCTGGTCAATGGTTTATACAGGAGTGTTTTATTGGAGATTCTTAAGAGGAAAGAAGCAATGCACTGGAAAAGTTATCAGGAGATACAGTGGAATGAGTAGGATAAGCTGGAGGGTTAAGTAGAGAGTAGAATATACAAAAATGCTTTCTGGGATTTGAAACTTGGCTTTGTAGAAATTTTTAGGAGATTTTCACTGGGAAGATTTGGGTCTGCAAATAAATGGTATGGCTGATGCTATCTGTAAGCAGGCTCAGGAAGATGTTCAGGTGTCTGTGAAGTTTTCGAAGTATAGCCAATACTTCAGTTTTAGTGTCATGACCACCTTCTAAAGATGAATGCAACAGGTTCACTCTGTTTTCAGTCATTCCAATGTTAACAATTAGGATCACATGCTTCTCTTTTGATTTCTGTTTTTAAGATGGAGGTGGCCAAAGAGGAAAAGTGTGAGTTCCTGCCCTTCCTGTCCCCTCGTGAAGTAATCAAGAAAGATGGACGTGTCGTAGGCCTGCGTTTTTGCCGCACAGAGCAGCAGGATGATGGGACCTGGATTGTTGATGAGGAGCAAATTGTCCACCTGAAAGCAGACTTCATCATCAGTGCCTTTGGCTCCATGTTGAACGATCCAGAAGGTGAGGTCGGGCCGAGCCTGGTGACTCAGAAAGGACACTAGCTGTAGCTATATTAATGAGTTTATATGGGTTTATTTTTATACATTTTTTACTCCTTTTTGAAGCTGCATATGTTGTATGTAGTGAGAATTACATTTCTTATCATGCTCTAACTGTATATGTTTCCTGAAGGTACCCAAATGAATGATTCCAGTACATATTGTTTTGTGTTGCAAACTGGGCAAGTTAAAAACTGGTTCTAATGTAGTTTAAAGGAGTGAATGTTGGCATACCTGTGGTCCATGTGAAAGATTTCCCCAGCGAGCCATTACAGAATCCAAACTGTTCTCTCGTCAATAAGCATTCAGCACCACCCCACTTATCTTTCCTTAGCAGATTTTAGTAGCCACGGCGTGATAACCATCACTCTGAGGGAGAGGCAGGAGATGATAAGACCCTCAAAACGAGAGCCTTGTTTCATTATGGGAATCCTTTATCAATCCACCATCACAAATACAACCTTATTTCAACAGATTAGCCAAAAACATCAACCACACATTCACATATTATGTCTGGATCACATATTCTGTGCTCCGTCACTATATATATTAACCCAGGTCTTTTTCGTTTAATCTTTATCATAATACATTTTTATTGCATTTTAGATATTTTCATATTTATATATTTATTATATAATTTATATATATAAAAAAAGCTATTAAACACTTAAAACCTGAACCATATCCTCAAATCATACAAACCAAATACCAAAATGACAGTTTTGTTATTATTTACTCACTTCATATCAAATCTAAATCTCTATACTATTTTTCGTCATTTAATGCTTCAACCTTAGGGCAACATTTCTAAATTTCATTAGAGTTAAATTTATTTAAACGTTCTTATCCGGTATGCTGTTTATTTTGTTTTGTGAAAGACAAAAAGTGCAATTCTAAAGACTCAAGACCAGTGTTTTTGTAGTTAACCAAACCTAAAACTATTAAAAACATCTTTTTTTAAGTGAATTGAAATAAATATTATAATTAAATAAAATAAAAATATTTGATGAAGAATGTAACTTTAACTAAATTTAACTCTAACAGTTTGAAAATGTCTCAGTATTTGGTTTTTATGTCTTAGTATTTGGTTCGTATGATTTGCGTCAATGACCAGAGAGTTACAGTATTAAATATTTAATGTTCATTTGTTTTATATTTTTAGATCCTATATTGTTTTATATTTTTATTTCCAGGTTTAAATTAGATTTTAAATCCCAGATGTGGCCTCAGACTTTTGTACCTTGCTGCATTTCTTTGTGTCTTTTTGTCGACACATTCACCCAGCTATTTTTCACCTCCTCGTGATGTTTTTTTTCTTTACTTAGCGTTTTGTTGTCCCAGTGTTGTTGCTCTCTAGTGGACCTGTCATCCATCCTAAATACTGTAATGTCTCTGAGCAGAGAGTCGTTTCATCATCGGCTTGAAGCTCAGAGATAGCAAGCTTATAAATGCCACTCACTCCCCGCACCTTGCCCAAGATATGAATTACTTATCCACTCCAATGGCCGGCAGAGCCGACAGAAGAGGGTTTTGTTGCAGCGTTAGAGAAGAGAAAAGCTGAGATAGTGAGAAATTCTCCCCCTGCAATCTTGGGTGGGCAGGCTGGTCCGTGATTATATCACCACTGGCCAGCGGGATGAGCAGCTGACTGGCTACTTTTACCACTGTGGGGACCCTTTGCTGAACCCCATGAAGCATGAAGTTGTCTGTATTCAGGCCCCTAGGCCTTAAAGCAATGCAGTTTTGAGACAGTTAAATAAGTAGTCCACAAAAAAAAAAAAGTGCAATTTTAAAGAATCAAGACCAGTGTTTTTATCTTTAACCAAAACTAAAACTATTAAAAAATATTTTTAAGTGAATTAAAACTGAATAAACATATTTGATGAAGAATGTAAGTTTAAATCAATTTAACTCTAACGAAAATTAGAAATGTTGCCTCCACAACTAATACAAAAGTTTGAAGTATTAAAATGATGAAAAATAGTATACAGATTTACATTTGATATGAAGTGAGTAAATAATAACAAAACTGTCATTTTCTGAAGCAGTGTGATGTTTTCATATCACCCTTTCAGCATCATAACAATAAATGAATTCATATATTCAAATTTTCAGTGATGCATTCTACATTCTCACTTTCATCCATCAAAAGTGGCTTTGTCTCCTGTAAGCTGTTGCTTTTCTTCATGCCAGTGTCTTCCTGCTTGTATTTCACACAGCAGTGTGCATTCCATCTTCTAATGGAGCTTGGCAATGAGCAGTTGTATGAGAAGTTACTCTGGAGACTACTACTGGATTCTGAGAGGAGGCCATTTCATTTAAGGGGAAGATCTCAGGAGTCCCTTAGATTTGTCACACTCCACAGCTCGCGCGTGTGTGCATGAGACAGACAGAGAGAGAGGTGGAGGAAGGAGGGAAATAAACAGGAGGGTGTGAGGATGTGTTTTTTTTTGTTTTTTTTTTCTTTTGCTGAAAGTGATGAGGCCGGCAGTCTTCATGATCACTGGAGCGTCAGGCGAGGAGAGCTGACGGAGGGACCAGGGGATTGGTCTCGAAAAAAAGGAAAGGGAAAATATACTCAACAATAACAGCCACAGCAAAAGCATCAACAGGGCCGTCAGGGTTACAAATTCCTCTGCTTGTCTCAGGCAGGAATCCGGAGGGACTGTCATTTCTTCCACCATCAAAGACATGTCTTCATTTTTCAGCTTAAACAATATCCAGCAGTCACTAAGTGAACGGTTATGTGTCCTCAGTGGCACCAAAAAAATATTTAGACTTAAAGATCCTATAAAATCAAAATCTAAGTTTTGTCACAGTGGAATTATTCTAGTATGGATTTATAAACTCAGTATATCAGTAAAGTCAGATATCGGATTCGAGTCGTGTCTTAAGTGTAATGTAAACAGGTGATACAAAAAATTGAATATGGCCAAAAGATCAAATCTGTGCATTAAGCCTTGCAGTGTAAACAAATTCAGATTTGAAGACATGTGAGTGCAAGTATAGAATTATTATGTGGGAAAATGGAACAAAATGTTGATTTCTTATTTACAGATTTTTATCCAATCAAAGTCTCAATAGAATGAGAATGTACGTCAATGAACAAAAGAAGCTGTACGAATGGCATTGCATTTGATAACAAAAACAAGTGGCATTTATTTGAAAGACAACAGCCATATTTTCCTCGCAAGGCTTTTAACAAAAAATAAATGAATAAAAAATGTTTGTTGGGTTGTCGACCGTAACTTAGCGGAACATGTTCACAGTGAATGGTTACTTTGCTAGGACACCTGTGTGACCGTTAAGGGAAATAACTACATACATCAAGTCCTTGGATGTGTCTGAAAGCTGAAAAAAATTCAGTCTGTGTAGGCTGGAAAGCATCAAGACAAATCTGAATTCAGTGTTTGTGCAACATCCTGCCTACTAAAGTGCCGTCATCTGCTTGACTTTTGAAGGCAGCACAGAGCTGCCTATGATATCCCACAATACTGTGCAAGTGGTTTGGTAGTTTTTGAATGAATACATGGAGCGAATGTATTTATAAATGTCTATAAATGTATTCTTTCCCCCTCTCCAGTTCTAGAAAATAAGATTGTAAAGATTAAATATTTGCTTGTCTAAAGGTCACTTGAAATCATTCAGTTTCTTTAAAACTACCTTTATACAAAAACGCTGCCTGTGGAGTCAGTAGCCTTCAGATTTGATAACAGAAAAAAGTGTTAGCTTTATTTTGAATTATCTTGATATGTTATCTTGAAATCACCCTAGTGAAAAATACATTTGAAATACATTTATTTCATGCTAAGTATATTACAAATACATTTTATATACTTATTATATTTATGTACTTGATAAAAATACCCTGCAATTGTACTTTTAGTTTACTAAACTGGTGCTAAATTGGAACAACTAATTTTGTACTTAAAGGGATACTTCACCCCAAAATGAAAATTTTGTCATTAATCACTTACCCCCATGTCGTTCCAAACACGTAAAAGCTTCGTTCGTCTTTGGAACACAATTTCAGATATTTTGGATGAAAACCGGTAGGTTTGTGAGTGTCCCATTGACTGCCAAGTAAATAACACTGTCGAGGCCCAGAAAAGTATGAAAAACATCATCAGAATAGTCCATCTGCCATCAGTGATTCAATCTGAATTTAAGGAAGCGACGAGAACACTTTTTCTGCGCAAAGAAAACAAAACAACGTGTTTTATTCAACAATTCGTCTCCTCTGGTTCAGCGTAGCACCATTTTGGAGAATATCCACTGGACACAAACAGCGTACACTCTTCTGTGTCTTCAATGGCGCTACGCTGAACCAGAGGAGACGAATAGTTGAATGAAATCGTTGTTTTGTTTTCTTTGCGATTCAGATTGAACCATTGATGGCAGATGGACTATTCTGACGATGCTTTTCATACTTTTCTGTGCCTTGACAGTGTTAATTGTTTGGCAGTCAATGGGACACTCACAAACCTCCTGGTTTTCGTCCAAAACATCTTAAATTGTGTTCTGAATACGGACGAAGCTTTTATGAGTTTGGAACGACATGGGGGTAAGTGATTAATGACAAAATTTTCCTTTTGGGGTGACCCAAACAACCCTTTAATGCACTTTAATTGTGCGGAAGTAGTGCTGAAGTCCAACTAAAGATATACTGAAGTATATTTGATTGTGCTAAAGTGGAAATATTGCAAGTATAATTCAGGTACACTTTACATATCTTGCATCTTTTTTTAATGCCCAGGGTGCCCTGACATAGTTGTACAAAAAGTTGTTTTTTGTTATAGTCTAGCTTTGATACACTCTAACCACTCCAATCTCTTTAATATTATGTGCTGGAACAGTGAAGAAGGCCCTGGAACCAGTAAAGCTGAACGGATGGGGGACACCTGAGGTGAACAGCGAAACCATGCAGACCAGTGAACCCTGGGTGTTTGCCGGCGGAGACATCGCCGGCTTGGCCAACACCACCGTGGAGTCTGTCAACGATGGCAAACAAGCTTCCTGGCACATCCACAAGTACATCCAGGTGGGCTCTCCACTCAATAAGCCAATCCATCTCATTCTGCATTTGGACGTCTTACACAACATACTTAGTGTTTGGCCACAGTTGTGTAGCTCTGAGAGCCTGCTTCACATTATGTGTCAGTGCCAGCAATTTTCAGCATTAGTGTAGCACTCAAAGTTTTACGCTCACAGTTTTTATAGCGAGGGCATTATTCCACCGGGACTTTTTTTTCTCAGGGTGACATCTTGAGTGCTTTTTGGCTTCGACACTCAAACAGTAGAAGTTTCTTCCTTGGTTTTCCTAGCAGACGACTATTTTCTGTGATTTCGCACACAGACCTAAGCGGCAGCATAAAGAGAAGGTTCATGCAGAGGTTAATCGCTAATGTAACTGTGGCCAGAGGAAGTCACGCTGAAGTGTTTGTTCGGCAAATCCATTTCCCCCCCAAAACCATTCTGTAATTTTGGACTACAGAGAAAGAGCTGTACAAATATTTGCTAATGGGTTCAGCGGTTCAAGATCACGTAAATGATTGGAAGATAAGATCACATTTTGTTAAGAGTGTTCTGTTTAAATTTTTGTTATTGGGCTTTGTGTATGGATTTTCAGCAGGATGAGCTGTTCTCTTGAGCAGCGTGCTTGTTTTTCTTCCTTTTTAGCTTGCAAAAAATGTTTCTGTGCTAGTAGGGGAGACCGGAGGCAGTTGTAACACAATAAATTTCCTCAGTCACAAACAGAGTGATGACACTTTCTCAGTACATGCTCAGTACAGTCTCCCTCTCTGCCTGAGAAAAATAAGAGCCATCATTTCAACTTCTGAGAAATTGTCAACACAAAATGTTTTTGTGGTGTGAATGTTTTTTTGGATGTACAAAATTATTATTGCTAAGTTTATTTTATGTCTAGTGTGTAAAAATTTAAATGAATTGCAAATTTTAACAGTTTGACTCAGTGTAGCTTCAGAGTAGGATTTTCTTTCAGGGTCATGTGTAACAGACTACCTGGTCTCATGGCATAAACGTACATGGGTGCAAGACACGAAATACGTACCAATAAGTACATATCACTGCAGTTTCCAAAATAAATTAACACTACAGGCAGTAAAACTCCAATGTGCCTTTTATTGCTTTTCACACAAATTTACAGTTTCGATTAATAAAGCGTAATTTTCGCACAATTACTTTAAGAATATCATGTTATGACTTCAAAACAATATTAATATGCTGGGAGATTTGAAAACTGATGCTTTTGAACATTAGCATCACACATATCCAGCTTCATATCTATGGGTTTTCATTGATGGTTTGTTCGGTACGGAGACGTCATTGAGAGCCGAGGAGCTCCGGTTCGAATCACGTGTAACTACGGTTCGACAAAAGAGTTAAAATCTGCATATAAGGAAGTTCAAATAGCATGGCTGCATCAACAAATGCGTTTTTATTTCAGTTTTGCATTTGTCAACACTATCGGGTAGGTTTAGGGTTGGGTTTGATGTAGGGCATATTTCCAACACGATAGAGCATTCATTTTTATGGACAGTCCCCGGATATTTGAATTCTGAACCGCCCGCAATACGTACCTGAAGCAACGTAATAAAAACAGAAATAAGTACCTATATCAAAGGTAAAAAAAAAAAACGCGCCAGGGTTTACGTATTGAACCTGTGTTTTAGCGCCACTCAGTGAACATTTCTCTTTGAAACTTCGGTGAAACGTGCAGCAAGGTATGTAAAAATGGTCTCGCTAAAAAGTGCACCCAGGTACGTTTATGCAATGAGAGCAGGTTGGTAACAGATTATGAAACAGAAATGATTTGACTTTAATAATAAATAAATCATATTTTTTTATAATTGTATGTGCATGTTTACATGTATGTTCATTAAAGAGCTTTATTATATAAAATATTACACACTCACCGGCCACTTTATTAGGTGCACATTGCTAGTACTGGGTTTGGCTCTCTTTTGCCTTTAGACCTGCCTTAATATTTCATATCATATGTTCAACAAGGTGCTGGAAACATTCCTCAGTGATTTTGATCCATATTGATATGATAGCATCATAGAGTTGCTGCAGATTTGTCAGCTGTACTTCCATGATGCAAATCTCTCATATTCCAAATTTGCTGTATTGGATTGGGATCTGGTGAGTGTGGAGTCTATTTGAGTATAGTGAACTCATTGTCATAAAGGAATGGACATGGTCAGCAACAATACTCAGGCTGTGGTGTTTAAACGATGCTCAGTTGGTACTAAGGGGCCCAAAGTATGCCAAGAAAATATTCCCCACATCATTACACCACCAGCTTGAACTATTGATTCAAGGCAGGCTGGATCCATGCCTTCATGTTGTTAACGTCATATTCTGACTACATCATCCGAATGTTGCAACAGAAATTAAGAGTCATCAGACCAGGCTACCGTTTTCCAATCTTCTGTTGTTCAGTTTGGTGAGCCTGTGCGATTGTAGGCATGGTTTCGCTGTTGTTAGCTGACAGGAGTTCTCCTTTGCAAACCTCATTTGTAACAAGAGGTTATTTGAGTTGCTGTATCAGCTCAAACCAGTCTGCCCATTCTTCTCTGACTTCTGGCATCAACAAGGCATTTTGCCCACAGAACTGCCACTCACTGTATATTTTCTCTTTTCTGGCCTTTTCCCTGTAAACCCTAGAGATGGTTGTGCATGAAAATCCCAGTAAATAATCAGTTTCTGAAATACTCAAACCAGCCTGTCTGGCACCAACAACCATGCCATGTTCAAAATCACTTAACTTAACTTCTTTCTAAACCCATTCTGATGCTGAGTTTGAACTTCAGCAGATCGTCTTGAGTTGATGCCATGTGATTGGCTGATTAGACATTTGCGTTAATGAGCAGTTGAACAGGTGTATCTATCAATGTGGCCTGTGAGTGTATATAATAATAATTATTATTTATAATTAAATTAAATAAATAACACACCTTAAACATATGTAATAATAATAATCATTCTTTAATGAACATTTTTGAGCTAAAGTAACTCTCTGAAGGCTGTTTTTCATTCATTGCACTATATATACAGTAGTATGTAATATAAATATTTACAATCAAATATAATTGTAATTTAGGTTCAACCTAGACCATTCCTTTAAACACTTATCTGTTAAAAAAATAACATATCAATAGGAAAACAATTCAGCATTATTATTTCCTTTGAGATGTATTTTTTTTGTTGTTTGGGTGTATTTATTTTTTTTATTTGTGATGGCAATGCAGGCACAAGAAGTAATGGTTTATACGTGTGTGTTTTCTCTGCAGTCCCTTTATGGTAACACAGTAAGCACCACTCCCAAACTGCCCTTGTTCCACTGCGCCATCGATACAGTGGACATCAGCGTGGAGATGTGTGGGATTAAGTTTCCTAACCCGTTTGGGCTGGCCAGCGCTCCACCCACAACCAGCGCAGCCATGATCCGCAGAGCCTTCGAGCAGGGCTGGGGCTTTGCCCTCACCAAGACCTTTGGCCTGGACAAGGTATATTTACAGAACACAGAAAAAAAAAAAATCAACATGCAGTACGCCATAGGCTCTACATGCACTCGTGCTTGGATTTGGGTGGTGTGTTTGTGTGGGAAGAACACACTGCATTGCAAAGTATCAGCAGAGCAAAGTCTTTCGTACGACATCACAGAAACTGAAACCTTGGCAAAAATCCCCGAAAGGTCATAAGCATATAAAAGCACCAGCACTGGGCTCTGCTAACAATAATGCAAGCCTTTCCAGCTTGTGAAACAGCTCACAGACACACACTCATACACACGTATGCACACACTAACACCAGCCATAATGAGCCACATTCTGGTGGCTTTCTTTAAAAAAAAAATCAAAACCAACAACCCTCCCATTAGGCAGCCATGCATCTGCCTTGTTAGCAATGTAACATTTGTTCTTGACAGGAGGTAAAAAAAAACAAAAAACAAAAAAAACAGGCATGAGTTGTTTATTGAACTCCAGCAGAAAATCTTTTTTGTTTTAATTTACTTTCTAATTCAAGTGATGGGAAAATTAATCAGTAACATCTGTTTGTTCTGGGCTTACTGGCAGTCCTTGATTAGTGGAGCTAGAAATGGAAATAGAATTAAAAAAAGAAAAAAGAAAGGAGAAGAGAGGCAGAGCGCAGGGTTTGAGTCGTATCAGACGTCGACATGACAACGGCAAGAGGCGTCTGCGCAGCTCTTCGATCAGAGCGTCAATTTCACAAAGAATTTAAGAAAGTAAATGACAGCGTTTAAGGGACTTCAAAGAAAAAAAGTAGTGGAAGAATAAAAGAGCGAACACTTTCAAAGATTGCAGTTTCATAGGAGGAGCCTAAATAGTTTTATCAAGTCTGAAGAAAGGAGAAAAACAGAATGATTTAAAAAAAAAAATTATTAGTCTGGGTTGAATGCAGTAAAGATATTACTGAATTAATATCTCATCCTGTTGTGTCCACCATTTGCATTCTGTGTCTTTGCTGTTGTATTGACAATCTGTTTACTTTTTCCTCAAGACTAAACAATCAAATAGAAATAAAAGCATAGGTGGAGTACTAAATAATTTGATATTGTTCAAAATTCACCCACTATTGGCTGGTATATCAAATGTACCAACCACCTAAACCCCCATTTTTGCCCCTCCACTCTAAAACTGAAACTCCTTCTAGTCTGTTTTAAAGCAGTCAAGAACTGAGAAATCATAATTCCCTTGATCTTTTGACATATAATAGGTCATTGTGCTATGAAAAACTTTATATAAGTTTCTTTTTAGTCTAAAAACGAATTATATTGAAGTCAATCTGCCAAAACGACAGGATGTGGAATGTGCCACTTTATGACGTAATAGTGTGGCTAAACACCACCTCCGCAGAAGAAGATCAACGCCTGCTTCTACATCGTTGCCTGTTTAGTCCCGCCTACCAATTCGTGCATGTAATGTAAATAAAAAGAGAGGCAAATGCAGGTCTATGGAGAACTTTATTTGATTAACTTTATTTTTAATGAACGCCAGACCACTTTGTTCACTTAATTTTTACTGCGGAATTGTTTACAAACAAGGCACAATTCGACGCAGGATTTTCAGAAAGATTGAAATGAAAAGATGATGCTGTGCCGACTATATTGGATCCAATGTCGCCCCACACAAGTGTGAGTAACTGTTTCCATTACGTGGTCACTATTGCTTTTTCTGTTATTATAAATCGTTTGATATTTATGCATTTTTAACCTAAAACATAGCAGTGTCCATCTAGGAAGGATGTAGGCTGTCAAAAATACACAACTCGGACCTCGGAGAAAATAAAAAACAAAGACAGTTCATGACCAATGTCAACAACAACCCCAGCTAATAATTCTTCGAATTTTATGCTGCAGTGGTGAGATGAAGCCATATTTCGGTACAAAGAACTCATATTGCTCTCCACGTGCTAGAAAGACTGCACTGAAACACTCTGTCCCTATCATTCTCTCTCGCAGACAGGATAAAGAAAACCCCTCAGTGTCAACATGTTCTCCGTGTCTCCGCACAGTGCTGTCATTAGAACATAGGGGACTTCTTTTTAATATCCTGTTCTCCTGAGCTCTGCTAAGATGCGTCGTCTGTCGAGGCCGCACTGCATCAATAGCGTTCGGAAAGCCCTGCGATTGTCACGCTGGATATGAAAATAACCGCCTGTGTATATGTGCGCCGAATAACTAATTTACCTAGTGCTAACAGGGGCACCCAGCAAGCAGGCGGCACTTTCATTAATTATAATTAATGAGATGCATTGCATATGTAAATGTTTTATTTTTCCCTTCTGTCTCAAGATGCGAGTCCCTCGGGAATTGGCACCACAATGGCTTGGAACGGGCCCCGGGAATGGTTTTGCATGACAGTTAGTGGCACTTCTCTGTTATTCCTCGTCTCTGATGATCTAAGAGTTCATTGGTCCTCAGATCCGCATGAGAAGGTCATGTGGTCAGATCTTAGCCATCAAACGGCGACTTGTAGAGCTGATGGGTGCTGAGATTTCAGATGGATCAGAACCTCCAGGCCCAATTAGCCTTTTAAGTCGTTTCTGTGTGAGCTTTTCCTCCGTGGTGCCGTCGCAGGCAGGCAGCCAGGAAGTGGCATGTCAGAGCGCCAGAGGGCTAAGGGGCCATCACTCAGTCAGCGCTGCGCTAATTGTACATGAGAATGAATGATGGCTGCTATTGTTCTTTTATGCGAGGTTGATTGCCTATTACTCGTGTTCTTGAGCTCACACGAGCGGTATCCTGAGCCGACGGATCAGCTGGTTGGAGATGATGTTAATGCCGGCTGATTTTTGATGGAGTTCATTATGCCCCTGCAGAGTCATGATGAATTTTAAAGTTAGCGAGAAAGGAGGTGAGCCAGATTTTCGGGTGCGGAAAAATACATCTCCCTCTCGCTGACACATTCATCATAACATTGTCTGGGCCGCTCCTGACAAAGCTCCGCAGCTATACCCACTTTCCCCTCTACTGATTTAGCCGGTTGGTTATGGATCGGAGTGCAGTGCAGAGACAGAACTTGCTCGCTTCCTGCATGAGAAATAAGCCCATCCCCTGCTGTTTAAAACACATTCAATCATTGTCATAGCTCAGACAGAAGCTTATCACACCTAAGCTTTAAAACACACCACTTCAGGCTACAAGACTTAATATCTGCAGTATAAAACTGCAATGGAAGAGCAGATGAGATCCACATCTCCTAATTAGCCTGTAATTGTACAGTGCTTTGTCCAATTAAGTTAGCGTTTATAATGGTGGGTGTGAGCACATTGCGTTCTTTCTAGTCCACTCTCAAAGCTATTTGACTCATTGATCTAATCTACTTGGCAGATATCGACACGTAAGGTTTCATGAAACATGTAATTCAGTGCCACAGTATATTCAAACAAGCAGTATTTGAGACTGACAACCGCATTTATCAACATGCTTGACTCAAAAAATTGAATGCGTTCATTCATTGATGGACAACTCTCAAAAGCTGCGTTCACACAGTCAGTGTTTGGGATTGACAACCATATTTATCAATAGGCTTTAAGGTCATTGCTCATACTGTGTCAATCACGTTTACACACTGCCTCCAAAACTTTCGTCCATCATAAAAGAATTCAGATCAGGTTCGATTTTCTGTTTTCACATCCATAGCATGCATTCTGATAGGAAAGGATGAGGAATACGAAAAAAACAGAAAAACTATTTGTGGATTGGATTGACAATTTTTTTATTAACAGGTTTCACTCTAAAATGCTGTGTTCCCAGTCAGTATTTGGGATTGAAATCCGTATTTACTAACAGGCTGCACTCTCAAATGCTGCGTTCAGTCAGTATTTGGGATTGAAAACCATATTTATTAACAGGCTTCACTCTAAAATGCTGTATCCAGAGTCAGTATTTAGGATTGAAGTTTTCGCTCTCAAAAGCTGCATTCTCACAGTGTTTAGAATTGAAAATATTATTTAATAACAGGTTTCACTCTCAAAAGCTGCATTCACACAGTCGGTGTTTGGGTTTGAAAACCATATTTACTAACAGGTTTCACTTTCAAGAGCTGTGTTCACACAGTGTTCTGAATTGACAGTCTTATTTAAACTTCTCCAGCCCCCCCAAAACACCATCAGACCCCAGAGGGTTAACAAGTTCCACTCTCAAATGCTATGTTCGCAGTCAGTATTTGGGATTGAAAACTGTATTTAATAACAGGTTTCAATCTCAAGAGCTGTGTTCACACAGTGTTTGGGACTGACAACCGTATTTAATTTTATTCTTAAATGTTGCATCCCCACAGTATTTTAGATTGACGGTCATATTTAGTAACAGATTTTATTCTCAAATGTTGCATTCCCACTGGTTTTACTCTTAAAAGATGTGTTCACAGTCAGTTTTTGGGATTGAGAACTTTATTTACTAAAACCTAAAAAACTATGAATATCGTCTGTATGAGTGAATAACCTAAGTAAACCTGCACTTCTATTTTCATAATAGTTGTGAATAACAATTGTAATCACAGTGAGTAAGTATTAAAGATGGTGACTGATAAAATCAGAAGGACTAATCACAATTCACACTTTGTTTAATAGTTTATGGCTTCCATAATTTCTCCTGAATAATGGAACACTAAACCCATTAAAGCATACCAGCCTGGCCAGGCCAGGAGACCATTGAGGACCTGCAAGACTATTTTAAACTTTTTTTTCAGCAGAGCAACCACACAATACATCTATTTTCTGGCATTTTCATAACCTGAGAGTATTTGACAGCCCTAACATTAGTGACTGACAGCAAAGAACAACCCCACAACTCATGCCGTACCTATATGTCAATAACATCACCAGCACCTAGTTGTCCACTGCGGTTCCATTTATACAATAAATATATAACTTAATCTCAAAATACAGGCAATATTTTAAAGACTGTCAGTTTGGTTATAGAATGCCGTTATCAGTCTCTTTCATAGCCAAACGTTGTGTGAGCATAACCATATTTAGCACTCCAACCAGGACTGACAACCATGGTCTGTTGCTGTGTGAACATAGCCATTATGACATACACTTGTCTGACATATGGCCATTATTGAGGTCAGGTACTGACATTGCATGATGGGGTGATGGTGCCTGGAACGCTGCTCCAATTTATCTCAAAGGTGTTTAGTAGGGTTCAGCTGTGTGCTTTGATCAAATTTGTCAATTTTTTTCTTTTCCACACCAGAGTCAATGAAACTTTTCTTTATGGCACTGCTGCAACCAAATTGAAAGCATACATTTCTCTAGAATTGTATATGCAGCAGGATTAAGACTAGTTTTCCCTGGAACATACAAACCTGTTTTGATTTATAGTTAGAGCTACAGTATGTCTGTATCGCCAATCCATAGAAAACGTTCTTGACAGGCTATAACCCCAACAGGAGTACCAGGTATTGTTACACAGTAGGTAGGACATATGTGCTCTCTCTTCCACTTCCTCTCTGCTAAGGCCCTTAAAAAACAGGCAGCCTACTCAGTCCCTCACGCCCATATGGGCCAGCCGGAGCAGGCAGGAAATCAATGGTGGCTGGGGACAGACGGCTGCCGTCCCGCAATTAATGCCAATTTGTTATGTGCACGTATCTCTGCAGGGAGACATGGTGTGGGCGGAACTTTCCCGCACTGATTCAGGCACCTTGAGTACACAACTCTAGAGAGAGAGCTAGATAAAGAGTCTGTTCCCAGAGGTGAATTTAGATGGCTTTACATTCGTAGATGTTTGCATGAATATGAATGATTGCAATGAATTATTCAGATGTCTTGGCATGTTTTGTGACTCTGTACTGTTATTAACATACACTGTATTCAGTGGATTGTAAGTCGCTGCAACTGAGCTGTAAGGGTTTCTTTGTATAGGGATTATAAATCTTGGTGACGCTCTACATTTAACTAAGTGGCATTTTCATAACTGGATGATGGAAATGTTTAAAATGTAAAGGTTTTATTATTTAATTTCATACAGTACATGGGAACTGAACACATGGTGTTGCTGTTGCTAGGCCATGATACACTACCATTCAAAAGTGTGGTTTAAGTAATATTTAAAAAAAAAAAAAAAAAAAAAAAAAATATATATATATATATATATATATATATATATATATATATATATATATATATATATATATATCAATACCATATACTTAATAGTTAATACTTTATTCAACAAGGGTGCATTAAGTTGAACATTTTGAACCTTGTATTCATAAAAGATTCCTGAATATATATATATATATATATATATATATATATATATATATATATATATATATATATATATATATATTGTGATTTCCACAAAAATATTAAGCAGGATAACACCATTACTGATAATTGAGCACCAATAATAACTGATAAGCAAATCAGCATATTTGAATGATTTCTGATGGATCAAGTGACACTGAAGTTTTTATTGTATTTTTCATGAAAAATGCAGCTTTGGTGAGCATAAGAGGCTTATTTCAAAAACATAACAGAAATGTTAATTATTCCAACCTTTTCACTGCTAGTGTATATCAAATTAGCAGTCACACGTTATATGAGGTTGCCTTAACTACTATGTACTTACATCAAAAAATAAGTACAATGTACTGTTTGTGTTCATATTGTATTGCAAAACACTTTTGCTGCTATTGAGGTGGGATACGGGTAAGGTTAGGAACAGGTTTGGTGGTCTGGGTAGGTTTAAGGGTGGATTAAGGTGTAAGAGATGGGTCAACAGTGTAATTATAAATGTAATTACAGAAATTAATTACATATAGGTATTTTTAAAAATATAAGTACAATGTAAAAACATGTATGCACACAATAAGTGTCCAAGTGCCATTGTACCAAATGATTAATTCAAATGTAAATACATAGTAGTTAAGGCCACCTAATATAAAGTGGGACCAAATAAGCAAATTAAACATCAACAAAACACGATATGTGCAAGATGCTCCTACATGTTTTAAACTCACAAACTGAGCTTGTTTCATTTTTTTGTTCCCATCCCCCCAGTTTTCCTGTCTTTTCTTTGATCGTCACTATCTAGAGGCAAAAGGCAAAAATCCTTCACACTAGACTGTGATATTTGTACATAAAGAAAAAAAATGACATGACATAAAACAAAAGGGAGAAGGTATCTAGAGGGCTTTTTTTCGTTCGTTAATGCAGTACATGTGTATCAACAAGCACTATCCTCCTCTACATACTGCTGTAGTGTCCTTGAGTGTGCTTCTTAATTCACTATCGCCCCAGGCATGCTGTATGATAGCCAATCCTTCAGCCTATATCATGTCTATCAGATGCTGGAACAGCGTTCGGCGGCGCTGAATGGGTGTAACAGTGTCAAGGCCCTTATTAAAGAATATATAGCATGGAAAGTAAAAGATTCACACTGAGATGGCAGAGGTTTGGTGCAAGAGTGAAACCTGCATGGAGATGTTAGCATGTAGCAGTTAATTTTATGTTTGTTAAATCCAGGTGTCGTGTGTGGGAAGCTTGAGTTTCATGACAGAAGAGAAAGCTTTGTAGTGACTTTTTAATCAGTCTACGTGAAGAGTGGGAGTTTTAAGCCTAACTTTTCATTCCTTACTTTGTTGCAAAGATATTTTTATGAGATGTAAATCACGTTCACTCACCTTTATAAGGCCTCGGAGTTAAGAGAGTTCATTTTTCTCTACAGCGCTCGAAGCCCTGACTTATTAACAGATGAAAATAAGCACCGCATTTTTTTTCCAAAGAGACATAAAAAGAAAGTTTTAAATCCATGTTTAATTGTAAAAAATACAAAAAGGTTTTTTACTTTATTGCTTAAAGGAATGAAGTGAAAGTTCTGTCACCGCTTACTCACACTAATGTCATTTATAACTTGTGTGAGTTTCTTTCTTCTGTGTAACACAAAAGTTTTGAATGATAATTTTATATGAGGAAAAATATGAGAATTTTACCTCAAACCCTTCCTTGACAGCTGTAGTCTCCATTTAGAGCTAAACAATGAGGCTGACAGTGAGCTTGCCCATTTTAATTATTGATTAACTTTACATTTTTATGACAAGTATATGGAGCCATGCATATGACATGCAAGAAAAAAAAAATAAAAAATTGTGCGCACAATTTACTAAAAGATGCACATGATTATTTTGTTTTCTCGATTTGTTAAATCATGCCCTCAATTTGCTAATTCGTTCCCTCGATTTGTTAAATAGTGTGCACGATTTACGAATTTGTTCCCTCGATTTATAAATACTCTGTAAGTGATTTTAAAACATAAGACAGTACCCAGATTTGAAGGCTACAATAAGATTTCACTTCTACTGTTAATAAAATTTTGGTAGGCTACTATGAGATGGATAGCCTAAATGTTATATAATTCAGATGGGCTACCTGTTATTTTTATGGTATGTCAAATATTTTTCAGTGTCATTGTTGGTACATTTTAGCAGTATTTACCATACTTTCAAAACAAAAATGAAAATAGAAAAAATAATTTAAGAAAAAATGTGTTTTACAGAGAGAAAAAAACAAAAACAAACAAGATTTGGTTTTCAAAAAGCCTTTTTCCAAAAGCTACATCTGGTAAAAGGGGGGTCGTCTTATATTTGGGTCAATACGGTAATAATGCATAATATTTTGAATAATATTAAAATACATAATTAATGTAAATAAATTCCTTACTGTTGTTGTATGGAACAAAGCAGCTTGGACATTCAGCTAAATAACTCCAAATGTGTTTTTCCTGAAAGAAAGAGACATTTCTGAGTTTCCAAAAACAGTGAGGGTGAGTAAAAGAAGAATCTCATTTTTCGGTGAAGTATTCCTCTAATATGGGTAATAGCACAAATATTTAGATGTCCTGAAGTCAATAGCTACTTTAATAAGAGTATACAAAACATCTTTACACTGTTTTTCTCTGCTAAATGTTGGTTTTTTACAGGCCTTGGAAAATGTCTCATACAAGCAGCATTCATCTTTTTCTTAAAGCCTTTTAATGACAGATCTTTCCTTGTTGTTGTACGTTGTCATCATTGTGTCCTTAGTGCTGTTCAATGACTTCCTGCATTAATGACACTCAGTTATACCATTGAAATCTGCTCTGAAACGTGTATTGAGTGTATATCTTTTCATTAGCGATTTGTGACACACCATCTGTGATGTTCAGATACTGTACTACTTTCACAAAACAATTCATATTTGTGAGCGATTTTTCTGGTAGTACATGAATTAAAAACAATGTAGCGGTTGTTGTAAGAAACAAATATGCACAACATGACTGCACCTAAGATGAGTATCTGATTATATAGTCAGTATATATATCAGTATAAGTGTGGCCATGTACGTTTCTCAGCTATTGAAAAAGCTCCTCAGAAAGCTCGATCTATACAGTATTTTTTGATGTGACGTTACAAGGGCACATTTATCCTCACTAAACAAACTCAAATCCCCTTCACTTTACAGAACGAAAGCCCAGACAGCTGAACTCAGTGAAAAGCAGAGAGGAACCACACTGTAAAATGTGAATATATCAATTAGTAAAGTGGCCATGACTGCTGAAAGTTTTGAAAGATGGTGATTTAAGGCTACAGCCAGTATACTAGACTTATAGAATTTTTCAATTAAAAGTAAAGGTCATTTTTTAGACTTTCCGGAACATCCATGCAACATGAACGGATCGATTTATAAAAGCCTGCTCCGAATAACCACAAAAAAGTAAATAACATAGATAAACATTAAATTTAAAGCTTTATTTTGTCCATTCATTGCCATTAAGGTTTGAAAACATAAGCTGTACAAGCAGATGGAAAAGCAGTTACGCACGTCATTACCATCAAGGCCATTTAGCTGTTTACCACGCCACATCCTGAGGTAAATCAGGTTGCTTTAGCTATACATCTAATCTGCAGTCAACAACCGCGGTCTCCAACTTGTACTTCCAAGAATTTGCTTACATAAACCAGCAGCCAGCGGTTGTGTAAGGTGTAATTGTTTTGCAATCTCCAGTCACGGTCACTCGTCCCTTGATCTGCGGCGGACCTGAGCTCAAACGCAAGGACACAGCAAAAATAATAGCAGCGGGAACGGATTCTGCACCCTCCCTCACAGGAGTGTCAACATAATGATGGCTATAGCCGTAGAGATAATTGTGGCCGAATGCTTTCCTGTGTCAGCTTAAAAAATAGCTGGACTGTTTAAATGGCAGGCAGACTAATATTTAACTGGAGATTTTCTCTGAGGAGAACGAGAAAGAGGAAGCGGGGGTTGGCAGCTCGTCGGGACGGCGTAACCGCGGCGTCTGTAATTACCCTGAATATGCCTCCAGGCTGGCCTATCAGAGGGCTTCCTCGGAGGCTTGAGTGTGGCACATGGCACGACATTTGATCACTCTCTTATCATGTGTGTTCCTTTTGGGAGAGGTGCTGGCTTAAAAGGGGGGATTACTGGGCTGTGCCGGTCTGATAACCCCCTCAGTTTGTCGAAACGCCACACACGCGGCCACGGCTAACCACTGACCTCATCTCTGACTAAAGAAGTGTGTGAATTCAACCCAGGCTAATGTTTGACAGGTTAACGCATGCTAATGGGCTCAGAGAACCAGAGATTATTTACTTACCTCTGGATATCCTTCACACGCATTACCCTAAAGAGGGTACTCACACTGAAAGTGTAAATGTAGGTGGTGATGTGGGTAATGCGAGTATATGTACTTGGTAATCGCAGCGTTTTCTACTCTCTTATTACCTCTATACATCTCAAACGTCCTCCAGACAATTTGTCCACACGTCTCTTTTATCAGCAATGCAGCTACGCTTAGTTTCTAACTTAAGCAATGTATATCATTCCTGTGGAGACACTCGGGGTATTAGCTTTGAAGGCAGATGTTGTGTTGAAACGGAAGCTACAAACCACAGGCAACAAAATTTGTCACGTTTGGAGGCGTTTCACGTAGGCGTTTGTGATCGGAAGATGCTCCAGTTTCACTACAAATCACATGTGTTTCATTGTAATAAAGATGTTTTTCTAATCCTATGTTTCAGAAGGAAACTTACAGTATACGGTAACAGATTGTGCTGTAGGTTCTATTTTGGAGGCAGAAAAAGATATTTGTATAAATCGTTGTAACAGAAATCAATTTACAATCAATCAGTCACAAGGGTCCACAGAATATTTACAGAGAAAAAGAAATGACATAATGTATTTTCTAGGGCTGTCAAAGTTAACTTGAGATATTAATTAAATATGATTAACAGAATCATTTACCAAATTTCATATTAATACTTATACATTCTGCTATTAGAAGTCATGAAATTACAAATTGTATCGACATCTTTAGTTTATAACATTAAGATTTTTTTTGTAATTATATATATATATATAACACTTTATTTTAGGGTCTCTTAACTAGTTGCTTGTTAGTATGCATATTACTAGAATATTAGCCATTTATTAGTAGTAATTAAGCACATATTATTTCCTTATTCTACATGACCTTATTCTACATCCCTAATCCTACCCAATACCTAAACTAAACAACTACCTTACTAACTATTAATAAGCAGCAAATTAGGAATTTATTGAGGGAAAAGTCATAGTTAATAATGAATAAGTGAAGAGTTCAGATGCAAAAACCTCTAAATGCCATCTAAAATTTCACTTTAATTGCATAGAAAAGGACCTATATATTGTCATTAGAGTTAAATTACTGAACCTAAACATAGGAGCCTGATAAAAATGCTAATTTTAGATGAAAATTTCAGATGGCATTCATATATATATAATTAGCTAGTACAAGATTAAAGTTAATTCTTTAATTTAGGAAATGTTTATATCATGTTTAATATTTCTAACACAGTGGGTCTTTAGCTGCCTTTATATTTTCGGAGTGTCTATTTACACTAAGTGCAAATAGCCCGCATTGTTGGCAAAGGCTATTTACACTAACTCCGCCCACCAACGTGTGCTTGGGATATTCAACACTAAAAAAAGACACTCATTCAGCATCTGTTTCAGTGGCATAGATGCTTTTTAACACGATCGACCCGAGTTCAAGCCTGCCTTTTTACCAATTTTTTTTCTCCCTTTTCAAATCTCATATCGCATCAGAAAGGCATTTATTTTTATATATTTGCACTTAGTGTAAATAGCATATTGTTAAAAAATACTGCTATTTAAATATCTATTTAAATCTATTTAAATAGAATCCATCGCTATTTGCACTTAGTGCAAATAGCCACTGCCTTATATTTTTCTGTTTTTGTAAAGTACCTTGAAAAGCAACCTTTAAAGATGCTACAGTATATAAAAAATTAATTTAAATAATCATATTTGAGGGTCCCGAGGACTGAAATGTTTGAAAACGCCTGTACTTGTCTATCCCATCTGACCTAATGTAAGGAAAAATTAAGTTTTGTTTGGTCATGTGTTATCTTGCTTCTGGTGCCCCCATATAAAGAGGTGCACGTGTCAGCTCTGGTTATCTTAATTGTTTAAAATTGTGTGGCTCCTAATTAACACATGCAAATGAATCCTAATTGCTCTTACTAATGGGCCATGCTCTTATCAATTCATTTATCATAGTTTTCTCTTAATTGTGAAAAAAGGCTGAAATGTGCTTGATTGATGCTTATATCATGAATATATAGCAAGCATTTGTGGAATCTGACATTTTGATAAAGAAAGTACAGATGTGTGTGTAAAGGTTCCAAAGGAAAAATGCATTCTGGCTCCAAGTTTGATCACTTTCAGCCTAGTGAATGTGGTTTGTGTGCTCTCTCAGTGCTAATTGCAGTTTAGCGAACAGTGACAAAGTTTCTCTCTCCTGCAGGATTTGGTGACCAATGTGTCACCGCGAATCGTGCGTGGGACTACCTCAGGTCACATTTTCGGCCCTGGCCAGGGCTCGTTCCTCAACATCGAGCTCATTAGTGAAAAAACAGCCGCCTACTGGTGCAAGAGCGTGGCCGAACTCAAAGCCGACTTCCCCAAAAATGTGAGTTCACTTTCAGCTAGTCTTTATCTCATCTCTATCTCTCCCTCTCTTTTACTCTTATTCCTACAGAAGTTTTCTCATAATGTGATTCATTACTTTGTTTCTCACTTTTTGTGGCTGGGGAGCCTGTCAGTGTTTTATCAACAGCCATAATTCTCCATAATAGAGGTGCCATCTTTTTCCCTCGTTTTCTGTCCCTCAGTAATTTGAGTCGCTTTTGCTCTGTGCATGTTAACTGCTTCACGAGTAATTGTGTAATAGAATCTCACTAATAGAAGATTTTCCAAGGCCTTCATTCTCTTCTCCTCCCTCCTCTCAGTCGCTCTGCAGGCAGATGACAATAGCTTTTTGTAGTGTTCTTTTCATCGCAATCAGCCATCTCTTTTCTCTCTAATCATTTGCAATGAGACAGCCCGTTTGAGCACAAAATAACTTCCTCAACTTTTGTTGTCTGCCTGCTTCACTCAAGGGTGAGATTAATTTTGAATTACAGGGTGTAATTATGAAGCACAACGTCACTTTTCACACTAACCCCTTGAATCCCTCTTTCACACAGATGTGTCTCTGGGTTTATTTTTTTCAGACTGGCATTTACCTCAATGTCCACATAGGCAGCTATGTTCTTAGGCTACATCCAAACCTAAATTGAATGTCATAATGCCCTAGGTAGTAACTCTGCAGGCCACACAAATTGGTTAGAGTTTGAAGTTAGCATGCTGTTAAGATTACAGTGGAATAAAGTAAAAAACAAAATCAAAACAATACCTATATTTCAGTAGAATTCATAGGTCGGTAACGTTACAATCATGCAGTAACAATCAAAATGTTGGCAGCTTCAGCAGTAAAATGTTTCTGTTTAATAATTCCTATAATTGACTTTTTACGAAGCCCTTTAAAGGACATTGGTGGGGAAAATTCGGGGTGAGTGGAAAAAATTCAGGGTGGGAGGAAAAAATCGTTTTCAAATGTTTTGTGTTTTCTCGCAAAACTTTTGCGTTCTCTCGCAAAGACATTTGTGGTGGGAATTTTTCCCACCAAAAGTTTTGAGAGGGAACGCAAATATCTTTGCTTGAGAACACAAAAGTTTTGCGAGGGAACGCAAATATCTTTGCTAGAGAACACAAAAGTTTTGAGAGGGAACGCAAATATCTTTGCTAGAGAACACAAAAGTTTTGAGAGGGAACGCAAATATCTTTGCTAGAGAACACAAAAGTTTTGAGAGGGAACGCAAATATCTTTGCTAGAGAACACAAAAGTTTTGAGAGGGAACGCAAATATCTTTGCTAGAGAACACAAAAGTTTTGCGAGGGAACGCAAATATCTTTGCTAGAGAACACAAAAGTTTTGAGAGGGAACGCAAATATCTTTGCTAGAGAACACAAAAGTTTTGAGAGGGAACGCAAATATCTTTGCTAGAGAACACAAAAGTTTTGAGAGGGAACGCAAATATCTTTGCTAGAGAACACAAAAGTTTTGCGAGGGAACGCAAATATCTTTGCTAGAGAACACAAAAGTTTTGCGAGGGAACGCAAATATCTTTGCTAGAGAACACAAAAGTTTTGAGAAGGAACGCAAATATCTTTGCTAGAGAACACAAAAGTTTTGAGAGGGAACGCAAATATCTTTGCTAGAGAACACAAAAGTTTTGCGAGGGAACGCAAATATCTTTGCTAGAGAACACAAACGTTTTGCGAGGGAACGCAAATATCTTTGCGAGAGAAAGCAAAAGTTTTGCGAGAGAACGCAAAACATTTGAAAAATAAATGTTCCTCCCACCCTGAATTTTTTCCATTCCCCCCCGAATTTTTCCCACCACAATGTCCTTTAAAGGGTTTGGTAATGTTAATGCAAGATTAATCTGAAGATGAACGACATACAATACAGTTTATGTCACTAGCACTAGTTGTATAACTAACATCTAATGCCCCATTAAATAGCTTTAAATGTTTATAAATAATGCATTTGCATAATGTGTAATACTAAGTACAAAGACACAAACAGCTCCAAGTAGATCGGCCCAGGTTGTCATCTGTAATTATGACAAGGCATGAACGTACTATTTGACATTAGCATGTTGCTAATGTTTACTCTGGTAAACATTACAATACATAACACTTACAAATATTGCACAGCACAGCTTTTACCTTAAAGGGATAGTTCACCCAAAAATGAAAATTCTGTCATTAATTACCCTCATGTCGCTCCAAACCGTAAGACCTTTGTTCATCTTTGGAACACAAATTAAGATATTTTTTATGAAATCCAAATATTTCTGCAACTGACACGTTCAGAAAGGTAGTAAGGACATTGTTAAAATAGTCCATGTGTCATCAATGGTTCAACCGTAATGTTATGAAGCTACTACATTGCTGTCTATAAAGGGTCAGAAAGCTCTCAGATTTGTGTTTTGAAGATGAACGAAGGTCTTATGGGTTTTCAACGACTTGAGTGTGAGTAATTAATGACAGAATTTTCATTTTTGGGTGAACTATCCCTTTAAGGAGTTCATTCTACTTCATCTAACCCTAAAAATGATTTTTGTTGGTGTAAGCCAGTGAATTTGATTCAGTCATACTAAATCTGTGTGACTTTTGTCAAACCAGTTAATTTAGAAATAGCTGCATGAAGCATTCTTTTTACGGTGCGAGTAAATGAATCAGTTTTTATTTACACTGAACTACTTTGTGAATGAAATAAGTTTATTTATGGTCAACACTTCTCTCACTTCACCTCGTCCATCATCTTGGATTTGTGTTTTTCACTTCTCTCAGCAGTGCATCCCAGAATTGCCTTCTCCAAAGAGAATATATCAGAGGCAAAAAAGGCATCTCATGAGGAATCATAATTAAATTGCCTACATTTAGCTATGCTCCCTTAAAAACTTTCCTCTGCAGGCAGCACACTCAGTTTTGTAACAGAACATCTGTCATATTTCCAGTGAGATAAACATAATCTACACACAGAATAGTTCAGTAAGACTCTCATTGATAATGCTCATCGAATTTGCGCAGGTTTCAGCTATTCAACACGCCCATTATCTCCATTTACTATCTACAATTTCCATTTTCCCCCAATGCTCCTCGTCAGCATGTCGTGACCCGCACGGGCCACACTCTAGGGAGCGTTGAAGTGTGTGTTCGTCAGAGCTCATCACAGCGTGTGACTGGTTCGTGGTCAGGGGTGATGGGCGCACGCCGCTGGATGAAATGAATACTCAGAGAAGCGTAATGAATAACAAAACCACCGCAATAATGTCAAATTATACCGGCTCACACATTTCAGCCCCACAAACACACTCTCTGCGAGGCTCACGAGAGGTTAGGAACAAGTCTGCGACTGAAGAATAAACGTGCCGCATAGAAGAAGAAGCTGCGACCCCGCCCCCATTTCTTTTTTTAATTTCCTCATATCACCGCATGATTGACAGTTTCCACAGCAATGGGGGTCCCTAGAGGGCCAGTGTTGCTAGTGTTGGCGGACGGGCTCAGTTACCTCAGCACAGCGTTATTAAAGCGATAACAGGGTGATTCCTGCTTCTTAGAGACACAGCCTGTCTCTCTCACTCCCTTTTTTCTGTCTGATTAAAAAAGGGTAGAGCAATGCCATGCATGCACATTCACATTCATCTCAAACTCGAGTTTGTAAATGCTGGATAACAAAAAGAACTGACTTTATGTTACAGTATATAACAGATAGGCATGTATAGACCGAGATCCGGCCCTCAGTTGACACCAATTAAACATCAGCGCTTTTCTAGCCATGCATTTGTGGAATCTGACGTTATGATAATGCATTTGTAAAGGTTTCAAAGGAAAAATCCATTCATGCTTCACGTTTTATCAGCAAAAAAAGTTGACTTGCTCTTACAGTATATTACAGATATACATGTATATACAGAGACCCGGTTCTCAGTTATTCTCCTGACACCAATAAAACATTGATGCCGCTTTCAGTATGTGTGTCTCAGGGGTGAGCGGGTGAGAGCAGGTGGGGTTAGAGGCGCTACAGGTCCCCCAGGCCCCGGCGAGATCCAGGATGGATGGACTCATAAACTTCAACACATGCTTTGGCCGCCAAGCGTTTCTCCCAGCGCCCTCCGTGCCAATTTGTTTCCCTTAAAAGCGCCCAGCGAGGAGAAGACACGTGGCGTATATCTTTCCGCTTTATGGTGCGATTACAGTGTCTCCGCATACAGTGAGAGTAATACAGCTAAATCCTGCCTTGCCACAGAGGAGCTGAATAATGCCGTCAGCGTGATGTTTTTATTGTTTTAATAATACGTGCATGCCACTGGGCGTCTACAAATGCACTGAATTATAAAGCAGCACAGTTTAAGGCGGGGTAATAGCTTTTGCTGGAAGCCGGGCTGTTAAAAAATGAAATAAATAAATGTGGATTGGAAAAAGTGGCGGGTTTAGTGCAAGCGCATCAGGTGAAATCGCACTTCATCAGTCATTTTCATTCCCCCTAAGGTTTTTTCTGTTCCTCAGACTCTTTTCTTCTTTGTCTAGATTATCATTGCCAGTATTATGTGTGGGTACATCCAAGCTGACTGGACTGTGCTGGCAAAGATGGCTGAGGTAAGTTGCGATTCCTTGTGTGTGTTTGTGTTTGGCAAGTTTGCTCTGTTTGCTCCTTACACATCTCCCAACTTCAGAGATTAATCGGGCTTATTGGAAACATGAAAAGTAAATGAAACATGAATCCGTGAAATTAGTTAATGTTCTGAAGATCTTGTTCTTCAAGATATCCATTTCATTTACATGTTTGAAAGTCTGTTAATGTGAAGGGTTTTTTTTTCCCTTGGCATATCACAAAACGAAAGCATTTGTTTATCACATGCATTCTCAACACAGTGACAAACACAGTCACATCCATATTCATAGTGTAAAGCCTCATTGGTTCTGTGGAAAGAGGCTTTTACATTAAATTTGCATTAGATACTGTATCATTGGATTTCAGCCTTTCGGGTGACAGAAGCCAACTGTGCTCACAAACTGTGAATGAGAAGTTGTAAAACTTTATAAAATGTATGTTTGCCATAGCCGGAACAAACCCTCTTCCTCTATCATAATCACACTGTCCCTGACAGACTAAGTGTGCTTTTCTTTGTCAAATGGCCAAACAAAGGCTTGATAATTCAGCCAAATTATCATCAATTATCATCAATTATCAGCCATTGTTCATCAATTACCCACTTCATATTGGCGTTTCTTGCTTCTGTGGAACACAAAAGGAAAAATGTTGAAGAATGTACTTGCCACTCTTTTCCACACCATGAAAGTAAATGAGAATCCACCATAATATAATTTCTGTCATCTCTTGGAGAGTTTATGTTAGTATACATGGCAATGTTAATGTGTTTGGTCTTAGATTTGCTACACTGCTGCGGCAGAGCAAGTACAGATACTTTCTATTGTCAATACATCCAGAGACATACTGCTGTGAGCATGCAGGAAATACTGCTACTGCACATATAACATGAAATAACCATCATATATATATATATATATATATATATATATATATATATATATATATATATATATATATATATATATATATATTATATATGAAATTACCCTGTAGCAGCTCTATACAGGTGGAGCTGGGGAAGGAGAAGGGTTTCTGAAGATGTGAATAATGATGTGATTATATCAGATTGAGTTAGAACCTGTCAACCTGTGCCATCTAGAGTTTCATGACATAACTTTGTATATAATATACCAGTTAAAAATTGGGACAGTACGATTTTTAATGTTGAATTTTCACTCTTCACTGTCACTTAATTCTTTAGAAATCATTATGTTAAAATCAGTTGCTTACTATTTTTGTGGAAACTGTGATACACTGTTTTATTGCCCATATTTGATCAACTTAATGCATCCTTGCTCAATAAAATCATTAATTTCTTCCAGAAAAGAAATAAAAATTTTGGTCCCACTTTATATTAGGTGGTCTTAACTACTATGTGCTTACATTTGAATTAATCATTTGGTACAATGCACTTATTGTGTACATACATGTTTTTACATTGTACTTATATTTTTAAAAATACCTATATGTAATTACATCTGTAATTAATTTCTGTAATTACATTTATAATTACACTGTTGACCCATCCCTTACACCTTAACCCACCCTTAAACCTACCCAGACCACCAAACCTGTCCCTAACCTTACCCGTATCCCCCCTCAATAGCAGCAATAGTGTTTTGCAGTATAGTATGAACACAACTAGTACATTGTACTTATTTTTTGATGTAAGTACATAGTAGTTAAGGCCACCTAATATAAAGTGTGACCAAAATTTTGAATAAGAATAAAACAGAACAGAATAGAACATATGTAATATGTATGTCTTTCTTCACCTTTAACTGAATAGACCTGCAGTCTGCACCCCCCAGTTTAAAACCACTAGTAACTGCTTTTATTATACTTTATAATACCTTTTGTCCTAAATAACAATGAAGACGGATGAAGAGAAATCATACAGGTTTCAAATAAGATGAGTAAATGACAGTTTTTATTTTTGAGTCAACCATGCCTCTAAACCCCCAATCAGTTTTTGACAAATTCTGTCCTAACAAGACTGAAGCACCTCAGGCGAGCTGCTTGTTTAACGTATACTTGAGGGTTTCTGCAGACTGACGTTATTGCATTCGACGTAAGTGTTTGTGTGTGTGTGTGTATGTGTGTTCTCTGAGGTGTTATAATTCCCGCTGGAGCTGTTTAGTTCTGTATGTAAACAACCGCTGCTGATTTAGACAGGACGTACAGTATGTAAATGTGGACAGGACCCTGCCATCACTAACACTTACTGCTGCTGGTGCTCTAATTGAGGTGTCGTACGCTCTCGTACCTTCCAGTTCATCTCCTCGACGCCCTCACACTCACACACACAAATGCACATAGCGAACCCACACACATGTACGTTTACATTGAGAAAACCCAGGAGAAGATTTGGCTCGTGCAGCGAGGAGGCTGGCGTGACAGTGAGCTTTAAGACCAATGAGGAAGACATGTTTGTGAGGGAGTTTAGTGGGAAGTTTCATGTACAATCACGTCAAGTCATTCTACTCTAGAATCGTTCTTCCTCCTCAACATGCCTGTGATATAATACACATTACAAAACAACCCACACTATGGCCCTGTTTACATCTGATATTAAGAGCTGTCTATTGAATAATGTATAATGATGTAATAATAATACAGTGTTCCATAAAATAATGATACAAAACGTCTCTCTTTTTAAAGTACTTATCAAATAAAAGACTGTTATGAATCGATTCTTTTTAACGAAATCAAGAGCATACAGTGCGATCAGTGGAATTTGAATGTCTCTTATGAACTGATTCTTTTTAGTGAGTCAAAAACATACTGTTCAGTGCAAACAGTATAGTGAAACAAATGAATAAACCTATGAATCAGATCTTTGAATGAATAGTCTATGGCTTGAATTAGTCTGAAACACTGCTCTGTATGAATGTAGCGTTTCTGATTTTATGACCATATACATTACCATTCAAAATGTTGGTGTCAGTCGGATTTTTTTTTTAGAGAAATTAAACATTTTATTTATCAAGGATGCATTACAATGATCAAAAGTAGCAGTAAAGATTTACACTGTTAAAAATATTCAATTTCAAATAAATGCTGTTCTTTGAACTTTCTATTCATCAAAGAATCCTGGGGAAAAAAATTGTTTCCACAAAAATATTAAGCAGCATAACGGTTTTCAGCTTGATTAATAACAAAACATGTTTTGAGCAGAAAATCAGGACATTTGAATGATTTCTTAAAGATCATGTGACACTGCTGAAAACTCAGTTTTGGATCATAGGAATACATTACATTTAAAATGTAAAAAAAAAAAAATAAATAAATAATAATAATAATAATAATAATAATACTTTTACTTAAAAAAAAAAAAAGCAGTCTTGGTGAGAGTCTCTTTTGCAAAAACATTAAAAATCTTACCAACCCCATTTTTTTTTTGATATTGTATGTCACTTTAAATAATTTGACCATCAGCACTGACCGCTTGTAACCACTTGAAACTGATCTTAATACCAGGAGTATTTGGGGCATTTTACTCTGATTTTCACTGGACTCAAGCTTTTAGACATTTGAATCAGAATTTTGATGCGTCATGCTCACTTTTCAAAACATGCTTTGCTTTTATGAATCTTACAAAGACAGAAGATATGAGAGCAGCCTTTTTGTGGCGAGGAAGCCTCGCATATTCTTGCTTTAGCTGAGAGAAGGGTCCGAGAAATTTCTTAATGCCGATCATTAATTCATTCATTAAAGAAGTGCAGAGTGTTAAAGGGCCCAACAGAATTGTCTATCAAAGGTGCCTTGATGTAGCTATGAGCTGGATTGTGCCGGGCAGCGTGGCTTTGATCACACTAGAGTGGTTAGTTCTTGTCAAAGTTAGTGTCAGGTCTGATCAGTGTTTGTGTTGAGGCCTCTGGCTGTCTAATGGAGCGTATCCAGACATCCTCCACTCACTCTGTCTCACTCAAACACACAAACATCATTTTTCCGAGTCCTGCAGGTAAGTCACAGCTCAAAGCCTGGGCCATATGTGAAGACCGAAATCATCTAGGCTTACAAATGGAAATCTGCTATACATGCAAGTACTTATCTTTGTCTCGACGAGCGCAACAGTTGGCTTTTGTTTCCTGTTCAAGTGGGGAGCTTTGATGTGATGCACTTTTTACTATTTCTGGATAAGAGGTCATCAGCTTTGAAGTTTTCTGATGTATGAGGTACATGAAAGCTCTTTCTTATAACACACAGGTGATGCTCTTGTTTTCGTTTTGTCATTGTTAGGATTCACAAATAGAATTACTTCAATTCTGTCCAATATTTCCGTAAGTCGCAGGTGGAAAACGCAGAAAGGGGCTGAATGTTAAGGTGCATTGTGTGTAAATATCATCTGTCCTTGGTTGCGACTCTCCTTGTTGAGTCCACCAGCCTCTGGAAACACAAGAACGGTTCATCAGGGGCTTTATAAATTTGGTTTCAGTGGCCATGCAGCTGCATACAAATCTAAGATCACCACTGAGCAACGGCAAGCATCAGCTGGAGTGGCGAAGAGCTCGTCACTATCGGGTTCAGGAGCGGTGGAAATACATTCTCTGATTAATCACTCACTCTTCACCATCTGGCAGTCTGACAAACGGATCTCGGACTGACGTGAGAATCTGAATCTGACAGAGAGGCCTACCCACATTCCCAACCTTCCACGCATGCATATCGCCAGCTGTAAAGTTTGATGGAGGTGGAATAAGAATAGTGAAGGGCTGTTATTTTCACATTCATGTTAGTTTTTCCCTTTAGGGAAGTTATAACACATTGACATGCACACACACACACACACACACACACACACACACACACACATATATATATATATATATATAAAAACTGTGTGTGTGGTTTGTATACTGTATATAAACACGCACACACATTTAAAAGTTTGGTGTCACAAAGCAGTTTTTTGTTGTTGTTTTTGTTGTTGTTTTAAAAAATTCCAATTAATTTTGAAAGAATTTCAAATAAATTTTGTTCATCAAAAAATACTGAAAAAAAAAAAAAAAAGAATTAATAAGAAATTAGAAATTAGCTTTGCCATTACAGGAATAAATGACAGTAGAACAGTAGAGGAACCAAAACCCACAAATACATTGATCAAGCAAAAAATCTAGTAAACAATAGGTTAAAAACAACAAATTATTTACATGTTTTTGCCACAAAATTATGTTTTATGTAGTACAGATCCACAGTCACACACACACGTAAACATACACGTGCGCAGAAATGTGTTGTCAGCGTTACTCTGATGATTTTATCAGTAAAATAGTTTAGCAACTTAAAAGCAACCTGTCATTTCTCACTAACGAGGTAATAACGGAATTCATACATGCTTAATCTCTCTTTCTCTATCTCTCTCATTAACTGTATTAATAACTGCATGATTATCATACTATCGATGACTCAAGTCTCCGTTACTTAGTCTATAATGATGTTTTAGAATTAGCAACAGGGGCATGGGATGAGATGCGCAAGAAATCCTACTCACAGAAGTATTTTAAGGACAAAAACTTAACGAGTTTCTTGTAATACAAACAAACAATAACAATATATTGAGGTGTGGTAACCGTAGTCCAAGCGGAATAATTGACTCCACTCCATTGAATTATTTGAAAACAACACACACTCCGCTTTGCATCGTGGCCGCATCACCACCTCAGGTGTGCATTATTTTCCAATAATTCAATGGCCCGTCATCAATTGTGACCCTGGACCACAAAACCAGTCTCAAGTTGCATGGGTATATTTGCAGAAACAACCAACAATACATTGTATGGGTCAAAATGATAGATTTTTCTTTTATGTCAAATAATATTAAGTAAAGATCATGTTCCATTGATATTTTGTAAATTTCTGTACTGTAAAATATATTTCTGTACTGTAAATATATCAAAACTTCATTTTTGATTAGTAATATGCATGGCTAAGAACTACATTTGGACAACTTTAAAGGCGATTTTTCTTTTGCACCCTCAGATAGTTGTATCTCAACCAAATATTGTCCGATCAAATATTGATGTATGGTTTGTCCTATAACAAACTATACATCAATGGAAAGCTTATTTATCAGCTTTCAGATGATGTATAAATCTCAGTTTAAAAAAATTGACCCTTATGACTGGTTTTGTGGTCCAGGGTCATAATTATTCCTTACATATAAAATGTAAAATTATGTAATTTTACAATAATAATAAAAAAATAATTATTTTTTGTACTTGATACAGTGTAATTATATAATCAAGTAAAGAGTAATATTATTTAAGGTTTGGTTAAAGGCTATTGCATGCAATTATGCGTAATGTACTGTTATTATTATAGTAAGTACATGTAACGTGTAACAGACTGTAAAATAAAGTGTTAAATTGAGTGGCCGCAGATTAAATGTATAAAATGCTTTTTTCTTTTTTTTTCCTTCATTCAAAAATTCTTATCGCCCAATATCAGTTCTGACCCCAGTAATGGTCATGTGAATGCAGGAAGGAAACAGCCACTGACAAATTCCAGCATTTACTGGAAACGCTTCGCAGAAGAGTGTGTTATTGCAGTACGGACCAACCTTGTATTATTCTCCATCATTTGTGGAATGAAATGTTCACAAAGCAGATGTCCTCACATTTTTGGCCATATAAAGTATTGTGCACCTTATACCAGCACACCTTGGAGTAGATTTGCACAGTTCTGTCTCCTGCCTGCCTTGTCTGTCATTTTGTGTCTCTCACACCCAGCCAAATCACTCTGTCTCTCTCTCTCTCTCTCTCTCTCTCACTTACTATCTCTCTCTCCCTCTCTTTCTTTTTTTCTCTCCTCTCTAATGGCTGTCAGGCTTTAGGAAAGCCATGGCTGTGTGTCTGAAGCAGCAGGTTTGTAGGGTGTGTAGCAGAGAAATCGTTCTGGCTCTCCCCATTTCAGTGCGGTTCAGAACGGCCGCCAGAGCGTAATTGCCTGTTGAATGCTTTCCCACTTCCAGCACCCTCGCTCACTCACCCGCTCCCCATCCACCTGTGCTGCCTTTTTTCTGCTTCCCTTTTTTATAAGACGACTCTGTGGCAGCTTTGACATGTCAAAGAGTTCTTCTGGGTCTATTTTAAGAACACCATTTTATGCTTTTTGAATGCTGGGAAGTGCTCAGGGTGTTTTTTTCTTTGTTACAGATTTGACTTTTTTTCTTCGTGCAGTTTCTGGGAGGCTGTTTTACATACACTGGCCCCAAAAACTATTTGGACATCTTAATATATTAAAGATCTATTTATTGCAGTGCAAAATATCAAACCAAGTGGCATTTGTAAACAAATATTGTGCAGCTCTTTTTTCTTTTTGTACTTTTTTATGTCTTGATTATAATGACACGTTTTTTTTTTAGAGATATATTTTATTAATGTAAAATGAAAAATCATTTATGACACAAAACTGAATTGCTATTTGATTGGATGTGCATATTATGTTTAAACTTGGAAATATATAACTATAATAAGAGCTTTCTTCACCTAATATGGCAATTATTGTTTGAGTTTCGTGATTGCATGATTGCATGATGCTTACATATTTGGCTGAATCTCATCTTGCATGCATCTCAAACCACCTCCTGAGCTTGTTTGAGTGATCGGAGCATTATCAGTCTCAAATGCATCTTGTAGGGTATTTACACCTGGTCTTGTCATGGTCAAATAGAAATCTGATGTGTAAAAAATGCATGAAGTGACCATGTGTCTTTTGTATGAGATATTTCGGTAACACTTTATTTTGAGGTGTCCATAATACAGAGTAATTACCTAGTTAAGTACTTAGTAGTATCCATTGTACTTACATGGGAAAAAAATACTTACCATGTAACTAAGTTATGGAACAACCTGTACTTACAGTTTGTAATTATGTAGATGTAATAGGCAGCTACTGTTACACATATGTAACAGACTCCATGTTACATGGTAATGTAACATGTACTTCATGTGTATCTATACTGTACACCTTATCCAGCTGCACCTTAGTTTGATTTAACCCACCAGTACATGGCTTAAATATATGTAATACCTTTCTAATTACGTTAAAATAACAGAATATTACACAGGCATAAGCTACTTAAAATAAAGTGTATCAAGATTGCACCTAAGTGTACAAGTAGCTGTGTAACAAACTCGGCCTGTTACATATGTGTAACAGTAGCTGCCTATTACATCTACATAATTACAAACTGTAATTACATGCTGTTCCATAACTTAGTTTCATGTAAGTACAACGGCAACTACTAAGTACTTAATTAGGTAATTACTCTGTATTATGTTACCGATATTTCTGCTTTGGATTTGTTTGTCTGTAAATGTAATTTTGCAGTGCAACTATTTTTGCACATGTTTAATTACACAAGTGACAATATGCTGATGGTGTTTTATCTCATTATTTTGCTTAACAGGACTCTAAAGCTGATGCTCTGGAGCTGAACCTGTCCTGTCCTCATGGCATGGGGGAGAGAGGTATGGGATTGGCCTGTGGACAGGTGAGACAACATTTAAAAAGCACTGCTGAAAAACTCACTCCTGATTTCAAAAGTCATCATTTGCAGACCCTTATGTTGTTTCAAACCCATGTGATTTTCTTTCCTCTGCAAAACACAAAATGAGAAAAATTGAAGCCTGTTTTCCATGCTTTTTCCATGCAGTTACCTTGAACAGGGACCAAAGCTTTTAAGCTTCAGTAAAGACCATAAAAGTGTGAAACAGACAGAAATTCAAGTCATTATTCACTAACTTGACGCCTGTCCTAGATCTCCTTGGAGCGTTCATGAGAAATGTAGTAATGTCCTGTTTGTGAATGAACCCCTCTTTTTACCTTTTAAAAAAACTCAGGGCTGAAAGTTGATATTAGGGCTGCACAATATGGGATAATTATAATGGTTGTTGTTGTTGCTGATGTTGTCATTGTTATTATTAAATAAAGAAATAAAATAAGAAATATTACCATTGTGATATTTCTGTAACGTTAAGTCCACTGATAGAGAGTCGAGTTGAGAACCCATGTGCAGTTTATTGAATAAAATACAAAAACAAAACTAAAACATGACAAACTGGAAAGCTAGATTTTGACTATAAAGAGGCTTAACAATATTCACCAACAGAAGGTTACAATAACAAAGCTAAGTCTATAGAAACATGAGGGCTATATATAGATATTCCTGAACATGCTCAAGATAATGAACCAATGACAAGACAGAACTGAGAAACACCTGACAAGACAAACAAATGAAACAAAGGAAACACAGATTACATGAGGGACAAAAGGAATCACATTACATAAAACAGGAGCCATAATATTGGCAATATGCAAAATAAGACACGAAAACATGAACATAAATAAAACCTAGAACATACAGTACATGACAGTTTCACTCAACATAAATAAGTAAAAATGTAAATAATACTAATAAGAATAAAAAACAATACTAAAAAAATAATACTAATATTTGACTGTTTTAATTTTGTCATTTTTTTACAACCTGCATGCGTGTAAAAGAACACATTCCCGCACCACACTCTGAAACACGCAGTACACATTTATTTAATTGCAGGCTTAATGTGTTTTCTTTCCTTTAACCATGCTGCCCCAGTTAATTTGGTTCACACAACTAGCCTGAATGATTTGTTCAAAATGATCTGGATCTTAGTCTTTGGCCACAGTGCTTAAAGGTCAATGGAAGGCAAGATTGTCAGTAAATAACTACTTAAATTCATGTCTGTTCCTCACATAAATTTATTATTTGACTTGGAATATAGCACAAGATTTTGCTTTTGCTTCAAAAGCTTAGTTTACTATATAGACAAGAAAGAGCAGTATAGTCCTCAGAATTTCACCTTTTGCATTCCAAGTAAGCAAGAAAGTCATATTCCAGAATACGGGACAGAAGGTGAATCTGGAAATGACATTAAAGGGATAGTTCACCCAAAAATGAAAATTCAGTCATCATTTACTCATCCTCAAGTAGTTCCAAACCTGTATGAATGTCTTTGTTCTGCTGAAAACAAAGAAAGATATTCTGAATGTTGCGGTCCTACTCGTCCCGCTATTCGCAGGATTTGAACCGCGGTCTCCGGCATGGCAGGCAGGAGCACTAACAAGGAGGCTAAAGGCCATAGCTTCTAGCATCAGTCGCTAGAGCGCCTCTTGAGATCGGGGAGTGAGGTTTTACCTGCACAGCACTTAGCCGCTGGCCTCTGCTACATGAAGAATGTGGGAAACAGAGCAGTTCTGGGGCACCATTGACTTCCATAGTATTTTTTTATTTTTTTTCCTACTATGGAAGTCAATGGTGCCCCAAAACAGCCTGGTTATAAACTTTCTTTAAAATATCTTCCTTTGTGTTCGGCAGAACAAAGAAATTCATACAGGTTTGGAACTACTTGAGGGTGAGTAAATGATGACAGAATTTTCATTTTTTGGGTGAACTATCCCTTTAAGTTAGACTCAGACTCGGGTCACCTAAGCTGTGTTTTTTTTTTCTGCCGGGAGATCCTATAAGCCTCACAAGACATTCAAATGCAGACTAAATGGACAGAGCAGGTCAGGAGGCATCTAATGGTACCCTATTCCTCTCAATCTCCCTTCAGCTCTGTTATGGTTGTGAGGGAAGCGGGAGCTGTTTCCCCCTCTAACAGGACACAAAGCCATTGTGCTCCTGCAGAGGCTCTAAACGAGCCCTGCACTACCTCTCTCTCTCTCTCTCTCTCTCTCTCTCACACACACACACACACACACACACACACACACACACACACACACACACACATATGAAGCTAATCACAGCCTGCTGCCTCCTGGCAGCTAACCTCTGTGTGAACTAACGCAAGGCAATATCATTTAATCACACTGTTTGCCACACGCTCTCTTGTGCTCTCTCTGTGGCTGGCTTTCTCCGTCTGTCTGTCTCTGTCTGTCTTTGCTTTCATATTTATTTTTCCCCGTCTTTCAGTCTGGATCACCCCCTCCGCTCCCCACATCTGTATGTTTCTGTCTCTCCCCCTTATACTGTAGGGAACAGGGGGTGGTCTCGTTGATTGTATGAGAATAAGAAGGAAATTGTGCACCGGTACAAAAATGTATGATTGCAGCCCCATACTGTTGGGTATTTAATCAGGGAGCGTGGCCCTCTCTTTGAACCCTGGAGCGTACGGCACACTGGGCTAATGCAGCTCTATCTGGACACAGCACTGTCGGAGGGGAAACTCATTTACATTTTACAAAGACAGAAATCAACTCGCAAAGATGTAAATATGCTAATGTTAAACAGTTTCTTTCTCTGAGCACCAATGCGAGAGAACTTCAGGAATCTTAAGCGAGGCATTGTTTCGGTTCAGGCGTAGCTGGATTTCTCTTTTTATCTGAACTACATTTTGTTCTGTACTAGAGTCTGTTTATGATTAATGCCAAATGTTTATGCTATAGCTTTGAGTTACTGTGGCTGTGATGTGTTTATCACAGATTTTTCATACACGGGGCAAAACATGCTCAAATGTTCCTGCTATTAGTTTTAAAATTGCAACATTTGCACTCTATTTTATCAGAGATGATCACTAGAACATTTTTAATACAGATGTACCATATTTGAGTTCCTTTTTATTTTATTTTTAAAATTATGATATTACATTAAAAATCACACCCTGTAAAACCACTTGTCCTCAGACTTCATACAGACATATTTTTATAAGAATATAATATAATATAATATAATATAATATAATATATAACTTAATACTTCATATAGATATTATATTACATTACATTATATTATATTATATTATTCTACCTCATAATATAAATACCATATCCTGGCACAAGGAAAAGCTTAATTCTAAAAAAATGTGATAACATACATTGTATATTATACCTGATTTTTGTCAACACCTTCAAATTTTTATGAAAAAATGAAACCTGGCAACATGAAAGTCCTTTTCAATAATTTACCTGCTATGAAGTCAAGACTCTCTCTCTCTCTCTCTCTCTCTCTCTCTCTCTCTCTCTCTCTCTATATATATATATATATATATATATATATATATATATATATATATACACACACATACACACACACACACACACACACACACATTTCCAGTATAACTGTGTTGACTTCATAAGACGTAAGTAGCTTATATTTGATGATGACAAATAATTTTTACAACTTTGATTTTTTTGGATTTTTGATAATTTCGCATTACTACTAGCAACACAAGAAAAACAAAATCGATACTGCAAAATATAATTATTTTGTCAGCGACATAACTTTTCTCACTCATTGCAGTGATATAATAGTTGGAGCTGAGAGGAAAAGAAAAAACAAAAAGGAAAATGAAGGAAAGGGCCAGGACATTTTTTATTAATCCGAAATAATTCTTTGATACACATACTTCTACTTTTTCAGTTCTGTAGCCCGTTTTGAATCAGTGCTATGAAAATCACCACAGCATCCGGAGCTTGAAGCAGCTGCTGTCCGTGGTTCTGAAAACAGACATCCCACAATCTGCAGGACAAAGTACTTTCCCTCCCAGCTTGATTTATATTTATAGATCCTCCTTATGTGTGATATTGTCTGCGGTGGATGAGATACTGAACCCGTGCCTTACTTTACACCGCCTGTGCTGTGTTTCAGATGTGTTCGAGTCCTCAGCTTCATATATTACCACCTTAGAAGTGTAACATATTCATTGATCTTCCACTGCGCCTTCATGTGTATCAGCCCTTGTTTCAGAGTCTGACCAGGGTGTGTGTGCGCAGTGAGCAATCTCATACTCGGACTCAATGCCCTCTACATGAGATTGATGCGTCTCATAAGTGTCCCGAGCCTCGCCAGGACCTGTTCTTCCCGGATTTCGAGGGAAAGGGTTTCAGACACGTCTTGCCAGAGGTGCCTCTCTTCCTGCATTCAAAGCACCGGCGAAGCACGAGCCCTGAGCTCAGAGCCTTGAAAGCCAAGCTTACAAACACTTGTCAGCCAGAGGCCTTTAATAAGCTGTCATAGGCCTTCCCAGCGCCGCTGAGCTCCCCTCTGTGAGGACATTAAGTTCTTACAAGCAGCATCTGTTTCAGGGCCAGGCACCTGCCTCTGGCCCTAGCGCTCTGCTAATGCTTTTCTACCTTCCCTTGACCACGCTCCCTGCTGTTAGCCACTATGTTTTAGCCTTGCCACCAGTGACCTACGCACAGATGGACACGCACACACACACACTTGTGCTCGCAGACATCTGCTGGACAGCCTCCATTATGCTCCTGGAAATCTTAATGTGCTCTCAATCTCTTCTGCGAGCCTAAAGGTGGCGTTTTTTTCTCCTCGCTCAAGCATTTCATTCCTCGGGGCGCCCGGGTCCCATCTCCACCGACAGCTTGCATAGTTTTCCCTCTGTCTTTTGGGTTTTTCTAGCTTCTCTCTGTAGACCGTAGAACATTCTGGTTGCTACCCCTCTGACAAGATTTAGTGTGTGTGTGCATGCATGTGTGTGTGGTTTGCCAGCCTTGTTATAAATGCTCGCTGCCCACATCCCTCCCACGGCCCATACTGGTGGCTATTTTCCTCCAATGCACCACATATCATCCCCTCATGTTCCTCAGCACAAAAGAAACTCTTTCAGACTGAAGATCTCCACCTTGAAAAGCATTGGTGTTTCTCGTGTCGTGTCAGCGTCCACCAGTTTCCTGTGTTCAGGCGGCAAAATCTCAAGACAGAAACAATAGCTCGAGGGTAAGATCCACAATAAAGTTTCTCGCGCAGCGATTACAGAGCGTGGCACAGAGGCTGCGTTTCAATCAAACGTGATGGGCTACAACAAGTTAGACAATAGGGCTTTTCCTCAAAAGCGCCTCATTTCTATCTCTTTGTTTGCTGCTTTGTGCTCATCCCTTTCCTTTCACTCACTCTGACACTTTTCCGTCGAAAAAAGGAAAGAAAAAACATAAAAAAAGAGATGTTTTATGGGCCCACACATGCTATGAACAAACACGCTCATATTCAGAGGAAAACAGAAATGCCCCGAAGCATCGCATTTCCAACAGATGTCTGAGGAGCCCGGAGCCTGGTACGACAGAGGCGCATCACATTTCCATTTGGCACATCTCAGCCGTATCTCTGAGTTATGACAGTTTGCGCTACTCTCAAGATGCGCGCCATTCAAATCTCATTCATTATGAATGCCAGTGATTTGGAGGGCTGCCATCACGTTGCTCTCCAGAACCACAGCACCAAGAGAGGAGGAGATATGGCTTCACAATAAAACACACTTTATTCTGCTCCAGATGTTGCAAGAGATGGGTTCTTTTCCTTCGTTTAAATGTTCTGAGGGACTCGAGCTGTATCCGATTCAATGTTTTATTTTTGTCTGTCTTGTGATTAAAATGCAGGATGTTTTAGGCAGATCTGACTTGTTGCTCTCACATTGTTCAAATTATAAAGGAGTTTAGAGGAGGTCAAGACTCCTTATTTTCAGCCATAACCCCTCTAGTTATCGCTGCAACCAGGCTGAGTGGGTGGCAACCCAACCATCCCTCGAATTGTCATTGTTTACAACAGGTCATCACCTCCATAATGTCAGATTGATATTGATTTAAAAGAAATATTTCAAACAGTAAAAATAACTACAATGACAATAGCCAGTTGCAGTGCTGTATATCTGTGGCAGATATGTGTAGTATAGCGTGGAGTAAAAACAGATCTTGTTTACCATAGTTATCCTTTTATTTAAATTGTGATACTGAAGAAACATTAAATATATTAATTATCAATCAAAAGTTTGGTTTCTGTAATTTTATTCATTTATTTAAGTTGTATTCAGAAAGGATAAGTTAAATTGATCAAAAGACAAAAAATTCTACTTCAAATAAATGTTGTTCTTTTGTCATTTTTATTTATAAAAGAATAAAATAAATAAATTAAATAAATTAACCGTTTCCACAATAAATAAATAAATAAATAAGCAGCTCAACTGTTTTTAACATTGATAAGAAGAAATGTTTCTTGAGCAGCAAATCATATTAGAATTATTTCTGACAATGTAGCGACTGAAGTAATGGCTGCTGAAAATTCAGCTTTGCCATTATAGGAATAAATGACATTTTAATATATATTCAAATAGAAAACAGTTATTTTATTTTATAGTTATTTATTTTATAGTTATTTTATTTTAAACTGTTATAGTTATTTTAACAGCTATTTTACATTGAAAAAATATTTCAAAAATGTTTTTCTACTGTATTTTTACCAAATAAATACAGTCAAGTTTTTTTTTTTTTTTTACGAAATAAAAACATCTTACTGACACCAAACTTTTGAATGGTAGTGTATATGTGACCCTGGACGACAAAACCAGTCTTAAGTGTCAATTTTTCAAAATTGAGATTTATACATCGTGGATAAATAAGCTTTCCATTGATGTATGGTTTTTTAGGATCGGACAATATTTGGCTGAGATACAACTATTTGAAAATCTGGAATCTGAGGGTGCAAAAAAATCAAAATATTGTGAAAATCGCCTTTAAAGTTGTCCAAGTTCTTAGCAATGCATATTACTAATCAAAAATTAAATTTTGATACATTTACGGTAAGAAATTTACAAAATATTTTCATGGAACATGATTTTTACTTAATATCCTAATGATTTTTGGCATAAAAGAAAAATGGATAATTTTGACCCATACAATGTATTTTTGGCTATTGCTACAAATATACCCAGCGACTTAAGACTGGTTTTGTGGTCCAGGGTCACATATACTGGATATAAAAGAATAGAAGTTATAGGAGAAATAAATTTTATTCTAATTTGTACCAGCATACAAAATTACTGCCAGAGACACACACTGGTGTAACTGGACTTTTGAATCAAAACCTCGTTACTGAGATATAGCACTTCTCCTCGTGGGACAACTAGCCCCGGTCTGGAAAGCAGATCTTTGAGCATTGAGTCCCTTGAAGCTTTGTTATAATTGAAACATTGGAGAACACAGAACATATAAAATGACTGTATTCCTATCAGAAAGCTGCACACGCAATATAGATTTTTTTTTTTTTTTTTGGTGTTGTTGCTTACTGAATGAGAGGGAGATGAGAGGCAGAATGAGCGGCAGTAAGAGAAGGCTGGGGAAAGGGAGCAGGAAAAGGCAGCCGCAAAAGTGAAAAAGCAACATGAAGGCAGCGATGTGTTTCAGACGACATGTTCAGACACAACAGCGTTTTCCTCCCTGGCCACATCTGAGAGAGTTCATGAGGGGATCGCTAAACCATTTGGAGTCCTTGGTGTGTGTGTGTGTGTGGGCGGTAGAAAGAGAGAGACTCTATGTGAGTGAGGAAAAAAGAAGAGAGATTGAGAGAAAACACATTTTGAACATTGCCTCTGTGCTCTGTGGCCAGTGTTTGGTGAATATTTAGGGCAGCCTTGCTGTTTTAAAATGGACCGGCAGATGAATGTGAATGAATGAGAAATGCACCTCAAATGTCCCAGTTTTCGCTCTTTGTCATTTTCGGTTTGGCCTCTGAGAACCTGAATTAACAGCTAGAAGTTCCTGGATGTCCAAAACGAATGTCAGAACAAGTCTTAAATAGTAGTTTCTTTTTGTGATCCACAGAATCATGTAATGAGTCTTGACTTACATCCCCCATCATTCTAGGACCCCGAGCTCGTGAGGAACATTTGCCGCTGGGTCAGAAAGGCCACCACCATCCCCTTCTTTGCCAAGCTCACACCCAACGTCACCAACATCGTTGACATCGCTAAAGCCGCATATGAGGGTATGAGCAGCCTCACCTACAAACAAACATATGACAGTAGTTTTTAGTGCATTTGTAGGTGATATGTGGATTTAAAAAAATATGTTGCGTATGATGGGGAGGTCTTCTAAAACAGGAGTGCATGTATAAAAGTTTGGGGTCTGTAAGATTTTTTTTATTTATATCTTTGAAAAAATCTCATATGCTCACCAAGGCTGCATTTATTTAATCAAAAATACAGAAAAAAAATTTTTCTCTATACATACTATATATTTATCAGGGTTCGCACAAGGTGCTTAAAGTGCTTGAATTTAACTTTTTGAAATGTAAGTCCTGGAAAACCCTTGAATACGGCCATATTTATGAGAAGGTACTTTAATTTTTAAAAGGCGGTATATATGAAATTAGTGTTAGGTTTTTTTTTTCAATAAAAAAGTCTCTTGACTTTTAGACTTAGGTCTATTTGTATTACTAAAAAAAATATCAGATTACTGAATTGTCAAAATAATCAGTAGATTACCAAAATAATAATTAGTTACAGCCCTAGATTAGTTACAAAATACTACTGCGTTGTTTTGCTTTGTGTGTGTCACGATAGCACAAGGAGCAAGGAATTCACAAAACAAGAGCCGTTAATATCCAACAGGGTAACAGTACACAGACAGGGAAGACATTCAGTACTGGAACTCAGGATAAGGGACAGACAGGGCTTAAATAACAATAATCAAACTAAACAAGATAACTAAACACAGCTGACACAAATTAACCAATAATTAACTAATAAGAACAGGATCTACCAAATAAGGACACGACAGGAACACAACGGGAACACGCGTGACAGTGTGATTAAAAGACAGATATTTTGTCATAAAAAATTTCTTAAAAATAGAATTCAAATATTGTCTCGTTCTAGTGAACCAAGTATCTGTATTTTGTCTCATCTCGTGAGCTGAGTGTATTGTCACACCCCTAGTGTCTATAAGCGGTGATATAGCTCATAATTTTATTAATTTTGTAAATAGCTCATAATTTTATTAATTTTGAATAAGGAAGCGATAACTTTGCCATAGTATCCTTTAAAATGTAAAAGTTTCCACAGTCATTGCATGCTTTCGTGTTGCACTTTATTTGTACCAATGTGTTTTATTAGTTTATTAGAATTTGAAAGATGATAAGAATATTGCTTGATAAGGGAGATCTCCGAATCCTTGAAAACATCTATCTATCTACATACATACATATAGAGATATATAGAGATATATATATAAATATGTTGTTGTTTTTTCAATGTTATTTACTCCAGCGCTGGTAAAGCTGAATTTTCAGCTGCAATTACTCCAGTCTTTAGTGTCACGTGATCCTTCAAAAATCATTCTAATAATATGATTTAGTGCTCAATAAACATTTCTTATTTTTATTAATGAACAGTTTCTCTATATATTTTTTTGAAACTGTGATATCTGTTTTTCAGGGTTGTTGGATGAATTGAATGTTTAAAACAACAGCATTTATTTGAAATAGAAATCTTTGATTTTTTTTTTTGTTTTTTTTTACTGTCGCTTTTGATCAATTTAATGCATCCTTGCTGGATAACTGTTAATTTCTTTAAAAAAAAAAAAAATAATAATAATAATAATAATAATAATAATAATCTTACTGACCAAGTAACTTTTGAACTCATTACCCTAATCAGTCATTTTTCAATTACATTTTCAATATCATGGCATTATTATTATGATGTGCACACCATTTTCAGTTGGAGGAAAACTTCATTTTGAATAAGATTTTATTGTAATTTTTGATGTACATTTAAATTACATTTAGTCATTTAGCAGATGCTTTTATCCAAAGCAACTTACAAATGAGGACAATAGAAGCAATCAAAACCAACAAAAGAGCAATGATATGTAAGTGCTATTACAGGTCTTGGTTAGTGTAACACAGTACACAGTTTTCTCCGTTATAATAAATAAAAAGAAAACAAGTAGACATAAAAAGAATAGAGAACGGCAGTGTTAGAGGCTAATTTTAAATAAAATAAATAAAAAGAAAAGTCGAAAAATAGAAAAAGAATAGGAGAAAGAAAGAGTTAGAAGGTCAGTTTTTTAAAATAAATAAATAAAAAGAAAACAAGTTGAAAGAACAGAAAAGAATAGAGAATGCATAGAATGGAAATAGAATAGAGAGTGCAAGTGTTAGATGGTCAAGTTTTTTTTAATAAATAAAAAGAAAACAAGTAGATAAAATAGAAATAGAATAGAGAGTGATTTTTTTTTTTTAGCCATTTCAATGTACAACTATTGTATATGCACCTACGTTGTAATCAGCATATTCTTCATGCAGATTTTTCCTGACTTTCTCTTCTGCTCACTCATGCCATTTATTACACTGCACTTTAAGTCATTTAACCCCATCATTCATTCTCATTCATGTTCTTCACAATAGAAGTCAAGAAGGTGAAGGATAAATTGCACAATATAAGCCAGTAACCTTTTTTAAATATAAGATTTGCTGAGTATTGATTTATGTTATTTTGTTACAAGCCTCCCCCTGGCTCCAAATTTGCGTTTGATGTCTTACATTACATTACATTACAAATACATATTTTATATCTGTACCCTCATTGACACATACAGATATAAAAAAAAATATATGTAAATAAAAAGTATATATTCTGACACATACTTTACATGCACATACATTGATCGAAACTACATTTTAAATAGCACATCTGAAGTATTCTCATACAGGTGAACAGTTATTCATTTAGTCATTTCCTTCACACATGCATAACTAAACATGATTTAAAAATGAAATTAGCATGATAGATGCCAGTGCTTGTCACTTGGCGTAAGAACATTTTCAAGTCACTTTGCACTTTTATAAATCTTGACTTGTTCTTGCTTAACATAGGATCACTTCTATACAAATTAGAATCAAAATGTAATTATTCATGCATTTTATAAATAAGGACCTGGTAAAGGTATAATCTTTTTGGAAGGATTAACAGTAGCACTGTATTTACTGTATATGTTCTGATATTACTGGAACAGCGTGCACTTCCATAATGTACTTAAAGTGCTCTATTTTTGCGCACTAATTTTGTACTTAATATACTAAAAATGATATTTTTTTAGTAGTTAGATAAACTTAAGATCATCTAAGTGTACTCAACTGTGCTATTTTGAGACACCATGCATATGAACTAAAATGGGCTTTTAACATACTATCTTTGTATTTAAAAAATGTATTTAGTTACCACTTGTAGTACACTTGAACATTTCATACACTCAAGTGTACAAGTGGTAGCTAAGTACATTTTTTTAAATACAAAGATAGTATGTTAAAAGCGCATTTTAGTTCATATGCATGGTGTCTCAAAATAGCACAGTTGAGTACCCTTAGATGATCTTAAGTTTATCTTAAGAAGTACTAAAGGATAATTTTTAGTATATTAAGTACAAAATTAGTGCGCGAAAACAGAGCACTTAAAGTAAATTATGGAAGTGTACTTGTTTTTCACCTGGAGTCTCAATGTAATTTCATGAACAGTGTGTGGCTGGTTCAGACTTTTAAGAACCTCTGTGGTTGTTTGTAGGCGGGGCAGATGGAGTTACAGCCACCAATACTGTATCTGGACTGATGGCTCTCAAAGCCGACGCCACACCCTGGCCTGGGATTGGCAGAGGCGCCAGAACTACATACGGCGGCATTTCTGGTAAGAGAGGGAGTGTGTGTGGAGTGTGTGTGTGTGTGTGTGTGGTGTTGGCTGGTGCACTGGCTGCTGAGATGTCTGGGCTTGCTCTGGTCAGGTCCTGCCTGCACAGACAGATGGACTAGATCAGGTGTGAAAGTACTGGGCATGCTCTCTGCTCTCTAGAAATGGAGCTTCAGTGTGGGAGGCTTATAGTGAAAATACATAAATCCAGCTTGAAGTACACTGCAAATCACTTTGTCAATCAGTATTTTTAGATTATTATCCAATAAAAATCAAGTATCCTTAAAACAAGATACTTAAGAAAAATAATTATATATTAAGACATAAATTAAATTAAGTATTTTTTTAATTAATAAGATTGTTTTTCATATATTACTGGTAAATTGTTTTCTTTTCTGTTTTTCTTGTTTTAAGCATAAATCCAACAAAATTTAGATATTTTTAATAAATGAGACTTAATGCAAGAAATAAATATGCTTAAAGCAAAAAATAAATAGAATAAAAAATGTAAATAACATTTATAGCATTGTTTTATTATTTAAATGAACTTAAATTCAAGATTCAAATTATTGTCTTACTTCAAAACATATTTTGATATGTCAGTAGTATTTTTTATCATATTTTCCCGAAAAAAATGTGTGTGTGTGTGTGTGTGTGTGTGTGTGTGTGTGTGTGTGTGTGTGTGTGTGTTTATTATTAATATTATTTTAAATATCCATAAAAATCCATCCAAAATCCATCCATAAATTCACTTAGATTCATCACATCATAATTACTACAATTATTTTTCATACATTAATGGTATTTTTCCCCTTGCTTTAAAGGAACACTCCACTTTTTTTGGAAATAGGCTCATTCTCCAACTTTTCATTTTCCGCCGGTCTTAGTACACGATATAACTACAGAAGAGTCAAGTTTTAAATAGGAAAACTATCGAAACTCTTTGGTCATTTTTGAATGCGATGCTACTGGTCTAATCGGATTCAATGATCTATGCTAAGCTACGCTAAAAGTGCTATCGCCAGACCCGGAGATCAGCTGAATGGATTCAAAAACGGTAAAACTCAACTTATTAACTCTGGGGGAGTTGGAGAATGAGCCTATTTCCAAAAAAAGTGGAGTGTTCCTTTAAGCATAAAAACAAGAAAAAAAATGCTAAAGTAGTAAGAAAAGCAAATTTAATTGAAGATATATTCTCTCAAAACATGTTTTAATATCTTCAAATCAAGTAAATTTATCAAATTATTTCCTTGTAAACAAGATATATACTAATTAAGAAAAAACATTTGTAATAGTGTAATATATATTACTGCAAATGTGTGTATTGTCACACACATTTTAAACTCCCAGGTTATACAATTACAATGTACGCATTTTACAAATTGCTTTCATTAGTGTTCGGAAAGAACATGTCAATATGCGTCTATGTGCTTACCACTAATAAAAATAATCTCTGTGGTCACACATATTAAACAACTTTTACACAGCAAACGGTTTATGTATGTGCTTTCTAGTTTCAGCTGTGTACAGTTGAGTGTGTTAAAGCTTCACCTCAGCACACCTCTCCCTTCTACCTTCAGCTGAGCTGCCACAATGTCTGCAGAGGCAAGGACAGGGTCAGAAACACGGCCTGCATTAAAAATTAATACTCATACTATTGAGGATCTATTTTATGCAAGCAAAACTGACTGGCTGTCATATTTTTCACTTTTAAAGTCTTATGGGCCTCACCGTGCAGCTCTCCCATGGGACCCAGCCTTGCAGCAATGGTCTAAGACTCTGCCCGAGACCAACCTATTGATCAGTGGGGCCCTAAAGGGCCCATGCGGCCCCACATATTTTATCTGCTCCCAGTACAGTAGCTCTCTTCAGACTTTTTGTTTCAGAAGCCCATATCCAGAGCATAAAACCATGTGCAGAGCATCCAGGGGCACATAAATGTGTGCCGCCCTGAGCTCTCGGTGGAGCTGGCTTGATTCTCTAATGTATTCAGTAATTTAATGTTTAACTCAGCAGCAGTGGTCAGGTTTAAGGTGCTTTGATTTATGTGGCAAGTGGCATAAACTCTGAGTGTGGAGGAAATCAATCTTTTCTGTGATGTTTTTTTCTTTGCCTCAAAACTTTTTAATCACAGTTTTTGTACTACATTCTTGCATTAGCCACTAATGTTTAGTATAGGGATAGTAAACTTTTGGACTAATTCATTAATATGAATAATTCAACTCATTAGTTGATTAATAAAAAGTTGTTTAGTGCTGTTTTGTTACCTGGCCCCATTTCTGTGTTCAGATTTATTCAATAGTCTAGATCAGGGATTTTCCATTGATGTAAGATTGAAGAGTTTTCCGTCCATTCAAAGGTCCAAATAATAACTTAAACAGGGGCGCGTTTCCCAAAATCAACTATGGTCGCAAGTTCTGTCATTACCAATAGAGTTCAATGGAACTAACAACCAAGCTAACGATGCTTTTGGGAAACCCACCCTAGGTCAAGTTAGGGATGCACCGATGTTTCATCCAATAAATTAAATCAGCCATCGGCCAGTTGTTTAAAAACAGTCAGTGACTAGGGCCGATTATATTCTGTCAGAAAAACAAAAAACGTGTGAAGAACCTGCAACTTGTGTGTGAAGAAAACGTCCCTTGTGTAGAATTCAGGGCTGTTGAATTAATGCAATAATGCATTAATCTCAATCTCACTGCACAAAAATAGAGCAGTTAACGCCGGTTCTGTTTGACCCTGTGAGTCACCCGTAGTTCAAGCCAAGGTTTCCAAGTCCACAATTTTTCCCTTTACCAAACATTTCTGTAGTGTACCTCCTATCCAATAATTGCTTTGTGCTATGTTACTTCTGATAAAAAACAGCTCACAAATAATGTCCCCTTATTTATTAAATTTACTTTTAAATGAGGCCAGTTCAAGTTCAGTTCAGCTCAGTTCAAGCAGCAACACAAGTCATCTCTTCCCTTTTAATATAAGTTATAGTGCAAAATAAAATAAATATGACTAAACATCAGAAGGTAAGTTCTGTATATATACAGTATACAGAACTTATTGAAATGTATCATGTAACCACTCAATTAATTCAATGACATTTTTTTTTTTTTTACCTCAGGAAATTTATCAAGTGTTCACGGTTGGTTAGTTAGTTATAAAAACACTAGAGGGGAGCTTATTTACTGTTAATTATATATGCATGTTTGAATAAGTCTGTCATGAAGAGTTGTATATGAACATTTCAGTTTTTATTTGTGTGAGATTATTAAATCTGAAAATATATAGCAGTTAAATATGATAGTTTGGTCTCAGTTGCTAATTTTAACCTTTAATATTATAGTCATGAATAAAATGAGAGGGTTCCATGTAGGGGTGGGCGATATGGAAAAAATATCATATCACGATTTTTTTTTTAGAAATATCACGATTCTTTGTCATGTCGGTTTTACTATTTTGCAAGTTATCTGAGCATTACAGCCAAACTAATTTCCCTATTATAAAGACAAAGCCTTTCAAGGTAACAAAAAAATAAGAAAAAAAAAGAATGGTAGATATTTAGGCCAAAGTGGGTGAAGATAAAAATCTTTGTCATTATTTTATCTTTCTTATTAAAAAAATAAAAACAAAGATACACATTACAAATATACATAAAATACAAATAAAACAAACAGTGCTTTATTTTCTGGTACAATAGGTGTATTTAGCATGAATGAGCAAATATAAAATAAAACACTATATAGACTGATTCTTAAAGCAACTGTATTAAAGTTTTTCAGTCAAGAGTAGTGAGTGATTTTTCTCTTTGTTTTATTAACGTTAAAGGAATAGTTCACCCAAAAATAACAATTCTGTCATCTGTCTGTCAATTCTGTCAAAGTGTTTTATTTTTACACCATCATTTACTCAAAATTAGTTTTAAACCTGAGTGAGCTGAACATAAATGCTATTTTGAAGAACGTGGGAAAACCAAACAGTTGCTGGTCCACAGTGACTTACATATGATTTTTTTTCCTACTATCAAAGTCAATGTGGATCAGCAACAGGTTGGTTAATCACATTCTTCAAAATATCTTCTTTTGTGTTCAGCACAAGAAAGAAATTAATACAGGTTTGGGACAACATGTGAGTGAGTAAATAATGACAGAAATTACATTTTAGGGTGAACTATCCCTTTAATGACAGTCGGCTGTCCCTTTAAGACCCTGAACACATCTAATATACAGGCACGCTTCCGTTTCTCTATCGTCTGTTTACTTTAATTTTAGGCATAACCAACTGTAAACCTTGTGTGGTTTGACGGAATTAGCGCAAGAGATAACTTAGTTCAGTAATAAGGCGCTGTTAGACAGGCTTTTTAGCGTGCGTGCTTCTGGTGTATGCGTTCTTTAAAAGCGCACGTCTGACCAGCGCGCGAACGAAACATTTAACTGGCAAGGTTTGTATGCAAATAATGTATTTTTGAGATCGCGAATAAGTGCAGTGTCCTGTCAGAGTAAATCTACCGCTGTATGTCGTGTTGTACAGTACATAGAGACGGACGCGCCGAAACAATTGATAGAATGTGCGCTGTAGCACGATACTACCATATTTCTTCAAAAGCAGATCGTGGAGAGATTTTTATCGTCCACGATCAAAAATCGTCATATCGAACACCCCTAGTTCCATGTATAGCTTACATGTCATTCTGAATAATCAGCTATCGGTTTCAGAAATGTAATATCGGCGAATCACTAGTTTGGATAGCTGGGAAATTAAATTATATTAAAGTGCCTCTATTATGGGTAATGAAAGGTTCATATTTTGGTTTTGGGAGTCCCCAACAACAGGTCGATATGCATGCAAGGTCAAAAAACACTTTCATTGTCTTATAATATGCATTTATTTTTACCTCACTTGCTCAACGACACCCAAACAATTCGCTAAATGATTCATTTTTCCAAACCCCTCCTTTTTGCGTGACACTAATCTGTGGTGATTGGTCCGATTGGTCTCATTTTGAATTCATCATGCCTGTAATGTCTGATAAAGCAGCATTTGTGAGCACAGTGCTGCTTTGTGTACAGCGTTACCAGGGAAAACGCTATTTTTACCGCTCCAAAAGTGTCACCTAGTGGCAAAGAATGAATTTGCATTTTCATTCAGACCAACCTGAAAAGGCCAACAAGTGGGTGGGCAATATGACATCAACATGAAACGGTGCACTTTCAGATTTAAAACTTTGCAGGATGTTTTCATTCATTTAGAGCTGTGTTACACACTGTGTGAAAGGTATTTTTTCTTTAAATCCATAATAGGGGCACTTTAAAACTTCAGCTGAATATCAGGTTATGTAGGATTGCATTTAAAAAGAAGCATTATATTTTGTGATTCCACTGTAACAGAGGGCTGTCGATGACCAATAGGGCAGTGGAGTGTGAGTGAGCTGAACATATTTGAAAGCTAATCACTTATTTTTAGGGGATTGGGATGAAAGACCAAAAATGGTCTATAGTATCGCTTATAATTCATTGTAAATTCTCTGGTTGGCATTAAAAATACTTTGTAAAATTTAGAGGTCATAAACCCTCGATAGTCTCTCAAGACAGCTGCATTACAAGCTGTACAGTATAGCAGAGCTTCTCAAGCTGTGGTCCACGAAAGTTCCTAGTGTTCTGCAGGTTGAATAAGAAAGTTAACACTTTACAATTAGTGAGTATTATGATAGTCTCTCTTGTGATGTTACAGCAATGCAGAAGGCTGAAATTTAATTAAATAATTGGATAAATATAGTCTGTATGTGTTGGGTGCTTCAGTGCTCTGTTGTGTCGTCTGTATATGTACACTTCACACAAACTCCATCTCTAGTGGTGTTTCGAGTTTTGTCTGCTTCAAATTTATGGTGTGGTTTGATTATAATGTGGCGTGAACACAAAGCATTTTTGTTAGTACACAAATATAATAATGTGACACTGGGTCAAGACAAGGAGGATATGTTTTATAAGGCATATAAAATATAAATGTAAAATATACATAGCATATTAAAATATAAATATAATATATATATATATATATATAGCATATTAAAGAGATCATTCATCTAGAAATATTTATTTAACCTCTTGTTGTTCCGAACCCGAGACTTTTGTTAATCTACGAGACACAAATGAAGATATTTTTAATTAAACCTGAGAGATTTCTGGCCCTCCATTAATATTCCACTACACCAAAACTTTCAAGCAGATCAACCATACAAAGCTGACATGTTAGAACAAGCCTCATTGGTTCTTGCGTGTCAAGCAAGCACATTTGAGCTTCTGTTTACCATATTTGATGAGCTCTATGTGTGTGCACTGATCAAAGTATATATGTGAGTAAAAGCCGAAATTAAATATGTTCATCACAAAGCAAGTGTGTCTCTTCAGAAGACTTGGATTAAACCACTCTATTTATGACCACTTTATAAACTTTTTGACATGTCAAAGTTTTTCTGCAATAGGTTTTCAATAGAGTGACAGAAATCTCTCAGGTTTAATTAAAATTTTCATTTGTGTTCTGAAGATGAACGATTTAGAACAACATAAGGGATGACATTTTTGGGCAACACTATCCCTTTCTTGATGATTCGACACACACTATGTGAAAAAAAGAGTAATATATTTGTATGGTTTCACAGAGTGCAGTTTTTGAATTATTATTACGATTTTTTCTGCCATTGTAATTTTAGCATATATACATTTGCTATTATATCATCTGTGTATATTGCTTCAGATGCAGCTTCTGTGTCATTTTTGCCGTGTAGTGACGACTGAAAATGATTGTGTGTAGAGAAAAACACTGCTATGTTTACGGTTATATTAATTTATGAGAAATGATTTGCAGTCCGGATGGAGCCAATACGGGGTACGGATCCAGGCCGCGGTCCGGTAATTGCTGACCTCTAGTCTAGATCATATGGTCACTTTATTTTTCTCCTGGTTGGGCCTCCCACTGTGATTTCATTTAGCTGGCAGCGTGCTCCTCATTTGATGTGTGTTTTAATGATTGGTCATGCCGACCGTCTAGTCTGCTGTCACAGATATATTATTGCATCTCTTTCATTGTGCATGGAAAACCATGTTCCCCAGACACCCTGGCAGCATCGGCAGGCGTAATTAACAGAGAGCTGCACCGTCATTCCCGTCTCTTATTTGCTTTTGTTATCTGGCTGGGTCTTTTTGAGGCACAACATATTCGGGTGAAGATAGAAATCGTAGAGGATGCAGAGACCCCACGCTCCGTCTCGCGCTGTGTTTGGAATTATTAATCAGAGAGTCTGGCATCGGGAGCGGACGCCTCGCGCTAACAGATGCCACCGATGGCCTCACTGAGCTGTCAATCACCTCAGCACGGGACCAGACTGAGGATGGCGCTCGTCCGGAGCTGTGCTCGCTCATGTTGGAAGCTGTGATAGGACCTGCTTAGAGTAATGAGGTATTGATGAAAGATACAGAGCGCTAGCGAATCCAGGACCATCTCTGTTCGAAGCACAGACTGTGCTGTCTGTAAAGCGCAAGTGTGATACCGCTGAACACAAGCAGGCTACAGAAAAAAAAGGAAAAGGACTAGGAAAAGTAACTCAGTAACTGTAGGTTTTTGTGCTTTCACAGTGGCACTCACTATAGCAAGCGCGTAAAAAGTGCTGAGAAATTATATGAAGTTAAAATTGTTAAAATTGTAAGTGGATTTTTCCCATTTAATGTGAAACATTTAAGCATGTTCTCTTCTTATGTTTTTTTATTTTTTTATTTATTTAAATAAATATTATGTAAAAAAGCTAACCTAGAATAAAAAGTAGCTAATTTTGTGTCTGTAAATGTCATTTAGTTTCAAATTCCAAACTAGCCACAATGGAGTGGTAGCTTAATTTAGTCTAAATTAAAATAATATTTTATATTATATATATATATATAAATGAATGAATGAATGAATGCATTTATATAGCACTGTATTGTGTATTGCTGTACACCCAAAGTGCTTTACAGTCATGTGGGGGGGTCTCTCCTCAACCACCACCAGTGTGCAGCATCTACTTGGATGATGCGACAGCAGCCACAGGACAACAGCGCCAGTGCGCTCACCACACACCAGCTACAGGTGGAGAGGAGACAGAGTCATAAAGGCAATCAAGTGGATGGGGATTATTAGGAGGCCATGATTGATAAGAGCCAGTGGAGGGAATCTGGGCAGGACACCGGGGTTACACCCCTACTCTTTACGAGAAGTACCATGGAATTTTTAATGACCACAGAGAGTCAGGACCTTGGTTTAACATCATTCGAAAGACGGTGCTTTTTGCCAGTATAGTGTCCCCGTCACTAGACTGGGGCAATTTCACAGTTGTGATTTATGTTCAGTTGTGAACATAAATTTGATTTTGTTTTTTATTGGAAATCACAACTAGTTTGACATCCACAGGATAACAGTCAGTTTTTGCTAACCGTTTGTTGGGGGGTGGAGATAAAAAATAAAATATAACATTTCTAACCATTTTCATGAACCCTGTTTATAGAAAGATTGGACAATGATTTTAGAAGTCTGGCATACCCACCAAGTGTGTTGTTTCACTGGAAGATTAAGAGATGACACTTAAAAAGTTGTAATAAACAATATCCAAAAAAACAAAAAAGCACATAAACAACATGTATTTAGAAAAAAAGAGTAAAATCTATATGTCACTTGATATTAGTTTGTATAGTGTAACACATTAATATAGTTTATAAACTTAACAGTGAGTGTCAAGTTTGTTTTCAACGTGGTTAGTTTTAACAATTTTTTGTTTTTACATTTACATAAAATCTGTGTTGCTGTGAACGAAGAGACATCTCTTCATCAGGATGTTACTAGTTATTATTCGCATTGAAATACATTTAATTTGCAGTTTTAAGTAAAATTCACAGGAAAAGGTTATTTGACTGGTTAGCTCAATAAGTTTGTCATGACCAGTGAAATACAGTACACAGTAGAGATCTTCTCGGGTCCTAAAATCCGTAACTTCTTACCCAAACCCAACGTGCATAAATAAATTTTTTAAAGATAAATCTGACCCGAGACGGACCCGATGAAATTAGACCCGAGTCCGACCTGACCCGACCCAACCGCATTTATTTTCGAACCCGACTGGACCCGAATGTAAACATCATTGACATGTGTACAGCCTGCAGCCCCGCATCGGTCCGTAAAAATCCCAGGGTCCTGCTGACTGATTTGGCTGCTGCTCCATTACTTTCATTCAGTTCATTTACTTATTAGCCTATAACTTTATATTTTTGCCTGCCTGATGGATGCATGTTATTTCTGAATTTGGCTTTCAATTGTAACCAGTGGATTTGAAATATAAATGCGATCGTTTTATAAAAATTAAATCGATAGGTTTATAAATCAAGGATTTGCTAGTTTTATCTGTAATGTTATTTACCTCATCTCCGGTGAAGGGCTTCTGCACACAAAAAAGAAAAGCCTTGCATTGACACGCAGCGTAATGAAGTAAGTCGATTTCCTGATAGATCTCATATCTATAAGATGGATTTCTGAGGTTACAAAAATATGGTCCATTTTTACGTGCATTTCTCAAAAAAATGACCTTAACATGAACGCTACGCATTCCGGGAAAGTTTAAAAGAATTTGGGTCTAATTAAGTCCATTTGGGAAAAGCACATTTATTTTAATTACCCGAGACCCGAGGCTGCTAATACCGAACCCGACCCATGTCCAAGGCACTCATAGAAGTTTCTCGGGTCAGGTCTCGGGTTTTCGGGTCCAGGTGGACCCATGAAGACCTCTAGTACACAGTACACTAAATGACATTTTTCATTAAGAATGTAATTAAATAAAACTACAGGTATTCTGTTGCAGTGTTGTTTGAGTGAAGTACCAATGTAGTACAGTTACTCAAGTACTTAAATCCCCTGCTCAAGAGACAATATTAGATCGTCCGAGCTAAGTTTAGCATTTGCCTGGCTGTGCTGCTGTTGACATGCAGTGAACTTATGCCGACAACTTCACCACAGGTACTGGTGACAAACAGGCGTGAGCGACCCTGTTTGACAAGGACATGTTGGGGTTGTCAGAGCAACAGGAGCTGTCAGCGCGGCCGGCGTGAAAAACAAGAACAAAGCGCAGGGAAGGACAGAACCAGTGCCACAATAACATCACAACAATATCACAGGACTGAAGCCTTTCTTGAGTGGAAGTGTGCTGCCTGACAACATTATCTGTGTCGGCTGCCATTGGCTGACAAGTGCTTTGATGGCTCTCAACCTTTGTTGCACAAGTCATGTCCATATTAATGCAATTGTGACATCACTCACAGTACAATAGCCCATTGCCGGATGAGTTGTAGCAGATGTCTTACTGGAACATTATTACCTCAGTACGTATTTGACTCGCTCAGACATTTAAGAATGATGTGTTCAGAGCTCTAGCCTCTCAACTTAAACTGTACTGAGCAGAACCCCCATCTCTAAATCACACCCAAATGGCTTTCATTGCGAGCCGAGTGATGTCTTCTTATGATATTAGGTTGTCAGAACAGAGCAGAGATGACAAATTCTACCTGACGTGCAATCCATTCAGCCAACAGGTGGAAGAGCAGAAAAAAGTGATGGCGGTAGGAAATGCCAGAGGCTTAGGGAAGCGCCCATATGTACATAATTAACCATGCAGCATGGGGATGCAAAAAAATATGTGCCGTGATTGAATTTATCTCCCCAATTTGAGAATAGTGTGGGTGATGAAGATCGTTTAGCACGCCGGAGTGGGGATAAAAAAGAAGCTGTTTCGAGCCATCAAACGGTGGAAGTGGAGTTCTGAGCCACGCCGGCGAAATGAATGTGGACAAACGTACGGCTGTGATCAATGAATGGGAACCTGCTGGGAAAATGAGGTTAAATGTAATGTGATAAACACTTCCATCTGTCTGGCTGATCAGAAAGCCGCTCGGCTTTCATTAGGGAATCCTGCCATCCTGAGAGATGAAGAGAGAAAGGCACGGGGAGGGTTGTACTGCTTCATAGGTGAACCCAAACACCTGTAGACACAGTCGCTCTGATCCCAAACCCCGGGAGCTGCCTTGCTGTCCGTTGATTGCTTATAAGGCTGCATCCTAACCGATATGGAACATTGTAAGTGACTGTTATGAAACACTCTACACAGCTCTGCCACACAACCAGCACTCCACTCTGGAGACTCAAACGGAGCACTACAGGAGTGAGTACTAAAAACCCAAAAACAAGCATTTTTGCAGTACCAATTCCATCATTCCGAAGTCAATACTGTTTTTGGTTAAACGCCTGAAATAAGTTCTGTGGTTAACACAAGCTCATGATATTGTTGTGTTTTAATTTTACAACAAAAATCAATCTGTAAGCTTTCAGGTGTTTTGAAAAGTGTTTGGCTAAATGAGACTGGCTGTCTGGGACATCAAACAGGTAAACTATTAAATAATCTACAAAGCCCCACAGAAAAACTTTTTTGTTGCCCCTAGAAACTTTCGCAACAGTTTTGCAAGAGAATACAAATATTTTGCAAACGAACGCAAAATTCCTCAGGGCAACACGATACTTTTGTAAGGTTTTGTGAGTGAAAGCAAAAGCATTGAAATATAATTTTTACTCCCATCTCATATTTTTTCACCATCACCATATCTCTTTAGGTATACTTACTAATCCACTTTTACAGCCTTGTTGCCTTCACACTCACGCTTATGCAAACTATTTTAACTAAAACGTACCAGCTTTTACATATTAAATAAAGATCAAAACAGTTTTCAGAAGTGGTGATGTTAAAGTTGTGGTGTAGTTTGTTCATAGTCTTTAACTTTATTATTTTTTTTTTTAGGATTTACAATTCATGAAATTTGTGGTAATTTGTGAATATTATCTTAATAAACAAAACGTGCAAGAATGGAAAAATCTTGTTGTCTTTTTGCAGAGGGAAGCAGGGTGATGCTAACTTTTAGGTTGAAATACAAAAATACATCACTGTAGCACTCTATTGATATCAGAAGATGCTGACATTAGCATTTTGCCAACCAAACAGTGCAGTACCCTATTATGCATAAAAATACATTAAAACATTGAGTAATATAGTCAATTTTAATAATATTAAACAATTTATTGATACTTTTCAGTAATAAAATAATAGTTTGCGATTTTTATTTATTTTTTCAAAGAGCTCCCTTCTTGGGTCACAGACAATTAGAATTTGACAAAAAAAAAAAAAAAAAAAAACAGGTGTCTTATGAGTTTATCTTCTGAACAGCTTTTGCATTACTAGTACGCTTATGATGTCATAAAATGCTTTCATTTTGGTGCTTAAGAAGCATCTTTTATCATGATCAGTGTTGAATAGCTCCAATAATTATGTGGAAATATTTTTAGGATTAATTGAAGAATAGAGAAAAAACATACATACATACATACATGACAAGTTCTGTCATGAAACTTTAGATGGTGCAGTCCAATAGGTCTAACTCAGTCTGACATAGTGACTATTGATATTTTATTCTTCTGTATCAGTAACCAATAAGCGTTGTTCCTCAACATTCAAATACATGGCTAGTGCTTACTGTAGCAGTTGCAGCGCGCTTCAGAAACCCTCCACCTCCCCCAGCTCCACCTGTACAGATCTGCTACTGGGTGATTCGTGTATGCTATAAATGGGGGTTATTTCATATTTCATGTTATATCTGCTGCAGCAGTGTTTCTTACATGCTCACAGCAGCAGGTTATGGATGTATTGGCAGTAGCAAGTCTCGGTACTTGTTCTGCCACAGCAGCAGCAGCAGCAGTGTAGCAGGTCTATTCCGCCAAGACCAAGCACATTAATATTGTCATGTATATTGCCATGCTAAACCCTCTGAGAGTTGTCATGATAGAAATGTCTTCACTGTCCCTTTTAAACAATTTAATGTATCCCTGCCGAATAAAAGTATTAATTTCTTAATGACCCCAAATATTTGAATAGTAGTCTATGTATAAATTATGCTCTCTGATCACAAGTTGGATTTGTAATCTGCATGAACTGATTTTACATAATTATTGCTTTACATTTAATAATGTTTTTCCTCCTGTATTTGGATAGGTAATGCAATCCGCCCCATAGCTCTGCGTGCGGTGTCAGCTATAGCGAAAGCTCTTCCTGGCTTCCCAATCTTGGCTACCGGTGGTATTGACTCGGCAGAGTCTGGATTACAGTTCCTCCATGCTGGAGCATCTGTTCTGCAGGTAACCACTTACATTCATGACCAAGTACCATCAACTTCACCAGTGTTGGATTTGAACAGACAACCTTTTGTTTACCAGTCTAGACCTTTAATCACATTTGTACCGCCCCTCAGCCTAATAACGGCCCCATTTGTAGGACCAAAGCTTGGGGAAAAAATATATTGCGTTTGTTTTTATACAATATGCAAGCTTATAGTCTGGGTTTAAACCTATATATTAAGTAGTCTGTTCTAATTAATCCTTAATAAGGAGTCTACTAACGGCTACACTCACACAGAGCTGCTACAGCCGAGGAGCAACAACAATCTCAGAGCGAATTGCAATTTACAACATGGCTCTGAACAAGTTGTTAGTGCAAATAAACCCATTATCTCAACATGATGCCACAGCCTCCGAAATCTCTTTTTAAATAAATAAATCAAAACACTCTCATTATGTGCAGAAATAACGTTTCACAAGTGCCTGGGAGTTCTGGGGGGGAAAAGACTGGAATTAAAACATTTTAATCACACCCACATGTAATAGCAGAGTGCTGGCTTGTAGTAATAGGAGAAATTGTAAACTAGCCAACTCCTCACTACACTACAGTTGAATCAGTGTCACCAGTGGGTTACAGGAACACATCGTAGCTCCATCTCCTGCTTGAATTAGATTAGAACAATGAGCTGCTCTGGCGAACAATGTTAACTTCTCACAGACTCAAGATAAACAACACATGTGATAGTAAGTAAATAAGAGTGTTATTTATCGAACACTTCTGCAAACAGTGTTTAATATGAAGCTTGGTACACATATATTCCTCTACGGTACTCATGACGATCAAATGGAATTTTATCATCTCACTTGCTGAACATACTGCACTTTAAGTTTCCGATTTTAAAAGTCTTTTTTTATCCTTTTTAACATGAAATGGCATTTGTAATTTTTAATAATAATTCAAATTAATAACCCCCCCAGATAAACATGTCACATAGATGGCATGTTCACAGTAGGGACCAAGTCATAAATAATTCATGCAGGTTGCCACTTCATTTGCACTTGTGTTGTCAGGTTAATGCTGTGGTTTTGATTATCACCATCACTGTGTTAATATATTACAATACACTTTCAAAAAATACTTAAATAAAATACCTACAATAAAATAATTGAGAAAATTATCTATAAAGATCTGCTAAGCATTGCAGCAATTCCATTTGTAGAGAATTGTTCATTGTTCTTAATTCATCGGTACTCTAAACTATGTTAAACCTATCAAACATTCACCAAAATCCAGATTAGGAAGTAATGTACAGACATGTGTTTAATATAGTAATTTGAGGTTCACTTCAGTATGTGTTTTCCAGGGTGACTCTAGAAAAATTAATTCTAGGGTTTACCTGCCTAATGACAACTGAAATCAGAGCTGCTCTATAAGCCACTTTTCTGTTTTTTATCATACACAATAAAAAACAAATGAATAAAAGATGAAAATATCAAAAGGCATGTTGCCTAAAAACAGCATATTCAAGGCCCTTTTAAACGCCCCTTTAAACAACTGGATATGTACACTGCTGTTCAAAGTTTAGGCAAGGCAAGGCAAGTTTATTTATATAGCACATTTCATACACAGTGGTAATTCAAAGTGCTTTACATAAAAGGAAGTGAAATAGTCATTAAAATTAATAATCACAACAATAAAAACAGTGAATTTAAAAATTGATTTAAAAAGAATTTAAAACATTTAAGAATAGAAAATGATTATACATAGGGCAATCATTTCGGACGTAGCACAGTGCTCATTCAACAAATGCACTGCTAAACAGATGGGTTTTGAGTCTGGATTTAAATGTGGCTAATGTTTTAGCACATCTGATTTCTTCTGGAAGCTGGTTTCAACTGCGGGCGGCATAATAGCTAAAAGCGGACTCCCCTTGTTTTGTGTAGACCCTTGGTATTTCTAACTGACTCGATCCTAATTATCTGAGTGGTCTGTTAGGTTTATATTCAGTGAGCATATCTCCAATGTATTTAGGTCCTAGGCCATAGAGAGATTTATAAACGAGTAAAAATACTAAATGTAACTGGAAGCCAGTGTAAGGACCTGAGGACTGGTGTGATAGGCTCAGATTTTCTGGTTCTTCTCAGAATCCTGGCAGCAGCGTTCTGGATGAGCTGCAGCTGTCTAATGGTCTTCTTTGGAAGGCCAGTGAGGAGACCATTACAATAATCCACCCTGCTGGTAATAAAGGCATGAACAAGTTTCTCCAAGTCTTGACTGGAAACCAAACGTCTAATTCTTGCAATGTTTTTGAGATGATAGTATGCTGATTTAGTTACTGCTTTGACATGACTACTAAAACTAAGGTCTGTCTTCAGAAACACCCCAAGATTTTTGACTTGGTTTTTAGTTGTTTGACCCCTAGAGTCAAGGTATGCATTCACCTTGAGAACTTCATCTTTGTTTCCAAATGCAATGACTTCAGTTTTCTCCTTGTTTAACTGAAGAAAGCTCTGGCATATGCAAAAGTTTATTTCATCAATGCATTGGCAGAGGGAGTCAATGGGGCTGTAGTCATTTGGAGATAAGGCTAGGTAAATCTGGGTATCATCAGCATAGCTGTGATAGGCAATTTGACTTAGTGGGAGCATATACAGGCTAAACAAGAGCGGTGCAAGAATTGAGCCTTGTGGGACTCTGCATGTCATGGACGTCCACTTAGACTTATGCTCTCCTATACTTATATAATAACCTCTCCCTTGTAAATATGACCTGAACCATTTGAGTACCATCCCAGAAAGCCCGACCCAGTTTTCCAGTCTCTCTAGAAGTATGTTATGATCAACAGTGTCAAACGCAGCACTAAGATCGAGTAGTACCAGCACTGATATTTCAGAATCAGAGTTGAAGCGAATATCATTTATTATCTTAATAAGCGCGGTCTCTGTGCTATGATGTGCTCGGAAACCAGATTGAAAATTGTCCAGGTATCCATTTGAGTTTAAGTAGTTGTTCAGCTGATTAAAAACTACCTTTTCAATAATCTTACCTATGAAAGGAAGATTTGATACTGATCTATAGTTGTTCAACATTTTGTTATCAAGATTGCGCTTTTTCAGAAGGGGCTTAACAACTGCAGTTTTCAGGGAGTTTGGAAAAGTCCCAGAAAGAAGTGAGGCGTTCACCACTTCTAAGAGATCTGCTTCTAAACAGTTAAGCACACTTTTGAAAAAAGATGTGGGAAGTGTGTCAAGATAGCTTGTTGACGATGTAAGGTGCTGTACTATTTCTTTCAAAATTTTGCTATCAATTGCTTCAAAAACAGACATGTACACTTCTTTTTGAAATTGCGGTCGAATCTGTGTGACCTCTGCAAAACTAGATATGCCAATCTCCTTTCTGATATTATTGATCTTCTCAGAAAAGAAGGAAGCAAACTCATTGCATTTGCTGTCGGAGAGCATTTCACTGGGAATTTGAAAGGGTTTGTCAGTCTCTCCACAGTAGCAAAAAGAGTGCGAGAGTTGTTTAAGTTACTGTTTATAAGGATTGAGAAGAAAGTCTGTCTAGCTGTGGCTAGTTCCACATTGAGAGTGTGAAGGCTGTCTTTATAGATGCTATAGTGAATTTCGAGTTTCATCTTCCGCCACATCCGCTCAGCTTTTCTGCATTGTCTTTTCATACTCTGAACTGCTGTCAATTTTTTCCATGGTGATTTTTGTCTGCCATTCGTCTTGCAGACCCTTGCCGGAGCAATATCATCAATAACATTCTTAACTTTTGAGTTAAATGAATCCAGGAGAAGATCAGCAGAGTCTGCAGAAATGCTTGGTGTTAAAGATATAGCCTTCATAAATAGTGCACTAGTGTTCTCATTAATGCATCTTTTTCTGACAGAGACAGATCTAGATTCAGTGGTAACGGAGATCAACATATCAAAGAAAATACAGAAGTGATCAGATAGTGCTACATCCTTAATAACAGTGGATTAAATGTTTAGACCCCTACTGATGAGTAAATCTAGAGTGTGTCCACGATTGTGTGTGGGTCCATGCACATGCTGGATCAGGTCAAAAGTGTTTAAAAGTTATAATTTATTTTGCAGTTTTGATTTATGAATTATCTATGTGAATATTAAAATCCCCTGCAATAGTAAAACAGTCAAACTCGGAGGAAATCATTGATAACAGTTCTGTGAACTCTTCAACAAAGGCTGGAGAGTATTTTGGAGGCCTGTAAATAATGATAAACAGAATGCGTGGAGCACCTTTCAGCACAATACCTAGGTATTCAAAAGACAAATACTGACCAAATGACACTTGCTTGCATTGATAAACATTTTTAAATAGAGCAGCTACACCTTCACCTCTCCTAACAGTCCTGCAGACACTTATAAAATTAAAGTTAGGACTGTTTAGGACATTTTTTATTTATTTTTTTGCATTCATTTGCATTTAATCTTTAAATCAACATTCCCTTCCCCTCTCAACAACATCTCTTCTCTTCATGACATAAGACTCGGAAAATGGGTTGGATATACTGACTGTCCAATGGCCAGGCATTTTAGCACCTTTTACTGGGAGTGTGATTGACAGGCGATCTGACCAATCATAATGCCAAATCCGCCACTTTGTCCAACACCATATAGCAGAGTTAACGTCAGTACAGTGTGACGGGAGGAGCCAACGACAGACACAGTGGGTGTGGCGTCAGGCCTCGGAGAGGTTTTTTTATTAAACAAAAATAATAATAGGAAGTGTCCAGGGGGAAAAAAGTGTCCAAAGAAGGGGGGGATCTGGTGTCCTCGATGTGCTTCGGGGCTTGTGCAGGAGGGCAGTGTTCCAGAAGGGAAGGGTCCAGGCAAGGGGCGGAGTCAGGTGGCCGCACACGCTCCCGCGGTCCTGGGCACGAGGGGCGGCGGCTTCTCTGGAGCGGCGGCTCTTCCTCTTCTGCCTCTTACGGGCATTGGCGGGATGGACGGCCCGGCATCCTGGCCCGACGGCCGTTATACGGGTGCGGCTTGCACGATGACCCTGGAGGTTCCGCGGCTCACATCCTCGGCGGCGCGATGTCCCTCGACGCACCCTTCCTGGACCCACGAGGACACCAGCGTGCATGCACGGGGGAAGAGACCGGTCTCCCGAGGAGAGGCGCGCTCGGCATTTAACGGCGGCGGTGATGAGGCTTAATTCAGTTCAGCTGTGCCCCATCACACGCCGCCAGCCCACGTTAATCCCACGCCCCTCCTCTCATCCACCCACTCCAGTCGGGAGCCTGGTGAAGGGCGGCGAATAAGGGACGGGGTGGTGATGATGAGGGGGAGGGCCGTCGATCCGTCACATTCCCCCCCCCCAAGCGACATCCCCGTCGTCGGTCGCCGCCCACGCAGGAGTGCTACCTTCCTCAACCAGGCTCCATACGGTCGGAGTGGGCGGGGCAGGGATTCCTCTCCGGGCGAACCTCCCTCTCGCACCGCGCCGGAACAGGGACAGAGAAACCGGTATTAGTCGACAGCCTCAACCAACCACAGGGTAAGATGACAAGTGGGGAAAATGTCACTTACCCCTTCGGTGGCTGGGAGGCCGTCTCCGTCGTTTCTCCGTCCCACATGCTTCTCCACGAACTTCAGCGGGCGAGAGGGGATGACGTCTTCAGATGTTGCCCAACTGCGCTGTCTAGGCTCCGCCTTGCCCGCATTCTCCACCACTGTGACGGGAGGAGCCAACGACAGACACAGTGGGTGTGGCGTCAGGCCTCGGAGAGGTTTTTTTATTAAACAAAAATAATAATAGGAAGTGTCCAGGGGGAAAAAAGTGTCCAAAGAAGGGGGGGATCTGGTGTCCTCGATGTGCTTCGGGGCTTGTGCAGGAGGGCAGTGTTCCAGAAGGGAAGGGTCCAGGCAAGGGGCGGAGTCAGGTGGCCGCACACGCTCCCGCGGTCCTGGGCACGAGGGGCGGCGGCTTCTCTGGAGCGGCGGCTCTTCCTCTTCTGCCTCTTACGGGCATTGGCGGGATGGACGGCCCGGCATCCTGGCCCGACGGCCGTTATACGGGTGCGGCTTGCACGATGACCCTGGAGGTTCCGCGGCTCACATCCTCGGCGGCGCGATGTCCCTCGACGCACCCTTCCTGGACCCACGAGGACACCAGCGTGCATGCACGGGGGAAGAGACCGGTCTCCCGAGGAGAGGCGCGCTCGGCATTTAACGGCGGCGGTGATGAGGCTTAATTCAGTTCAGCTGTGCCCCATCACACGCCGCCAGCCCACGTTAATCCCACGCCCCTCCTCTCATCCACCCACTCCAGTCGGGAGCCTGGTGAAGGGCGGCGAATAAGGGACGGGGTGGTGATGATGAGGGGGAGGGCCGTCGATCCGTCACAACAGTCAAACTTGAAAATGGTGTATTGACGTCTTTCTGCGATTGAGACAACATACATTTTGATGTCCATTCATGTTTATTTTATTCTATAACTAGCAGAAAGTGATCCATTCACGTTTAAACCGCTAGAACTGAGGCACTACAGCAATCTGTCACATTAAAGAGCCACAAAATGGTATTATTGGTTGAATTTATTTTTTAAAAATTACGAAATTTGAAAGCTAAGACTCTGTGATGTATTTTTCACTGCGTGATGATGTGTGAAGAACTCAATTACTTCAGTTAAAGCGGAATGTAAATCGATAATCTTTTCCTCTTTACTACTCTATATAGCACAAAATAAACAAACGAAAATCAGAGTTATGGTGCCTCAACCGCAAAAATATGTCAATATACCATAGTCCACTGATGTTAATCCTGTTTGGTTTGCTTGTCAGACAAAATGGCGGATTCGGCATTATGATTGGTCAGAAAGCTTGTCAATCAAACTCTTGGCGAAGGTTGAAATCTCTCCCTACATTTTTTAATAAGGAAGAAAGGATTACCGCAACTTCCCCTTCATGCTGACTTTAATGATTTTTGAAGGATCATGTGACACTGAAGACGTAAAGTAATGCCTGACAAAAATTCAACTTTGCCAACACACAAAGAAATTCCGTTTTAAAATATATGAAAAATGAAAACACTTCATCTGAATTGAAATAACATTTCACAATATATGTTTTTACTGTATTTTTGATCAAATAAATGCAACTTTGATTAGCATAAGAGACATTTAAAAAGAGAAAAGAAAATCTTACAGACCCCAAACTTTCGAATGTGTACATAAACACATTCATGTACTAATGAAAGAAACTAGAAGAAAATAGAATGTGTAGATAGAAATATAAGGAAATAAATTGCAAACACCAAGAGTAATGTAAACTTGAAACTGCATATAACTGCATGTCAGTAGTATTAAATAGATTTACATGCTGGAGTGATGTGGAGTGATGGACAATATTCTTCATGGAATATTGCACTGTTTATTATACAATTAATTAAATAAAATGAATCCATGCACAAGATTTGTTAGACAACTCTTAGCAGGGCAGCCAAATCACTACTGCAATAGTGAAGTCTTGATGTGACAAAGGCGTGAATGAGATTCTAACTGTCAGTAGGGAAAAGAATTCACATGGCTTAGAGATGTTGTGAAAGTGATAATATGCTGTTTTAAAAACATTGTCAGTATAGTTTTTAAAAAATTACACATTTGTCAATCACGATTCCTAATTTTTTTTGAACATTCAGAGACCATTAATTTATATATGGCACAGTAAAAACTGTATTTACTCTAGTTCTAGTCCAGAAGTTTGCTAATTGGTTTGTGGGCATCTGGTGCAAGTTTAAAAAAAAAACAATGTAAAAAAAAAAGTTCACATACTGATGATGGATATTGATTCATTACACCAGCTGATAGATGCACATAATGTTTAAATAATAAAGGAATTGTAACTGAGCCATGGGGAATACCACAAGTTGTCTGGTGTTGTGTGCACCCAATGCAGCATAGTATTTATTGTCACTTATGCAAGATCTAAACTAATCTAGAACTGAGACTAATAGGTCGGTCAGTCAAGTACAATCTTACGATCAACAGTTTTAAAGACAGCACTGAGATCAGACAGATCTGGGATTGACAGATTACCTAATTAACTTGCAGATCTGTTAAAAGAGCAATTTTAGGGCTATGGTTAGGCCAGACTGGAATATCTCATTAGGATTATTAATGTTGAGACAGTTATTGAGCTGTAAGAATATTATGTTTTCAATTATTTTGAAATGGAAGATTGGAGTAGAATCAGGATCACTTTGCTTCACCAGAGGCCTAACAATTGCGGTCTTTAAACTATGTGGTAAAAAAGTACTTGCTAGAGGAACTGATTAACAATGTTCAGGATGTCCGGTAATTAGGAGTTTAAAACTGTTTTGAGCAAGTTAGCGTGTAATGGGTCAAAAAAAGACTTTTAAAGAATTCATAAGTGATATGACCTGGGTGAGTTTATTAAGGCTGATGACTAGGAAAATGGACATATTACTTTCTATAGCTAGAAACCACTCCAAAAGGAGAAGTGCCAGCTATGGTTTGTCTGATGGTAGCGGATTTTATCAGTGAAGAATACTGCAAACTGCACTTTTCCATTGGGAAACGGTTAGATGATATTTGAGGTGAGGGGTTAAACGGCCTCTCTATGGTGGAGAAGATGAATCTAGGATAGTCTCTGTGTCTGTTAAACTTGAGATTGTCTGGCAGACTTCATCTCATTATTGAAGGGGTCATACCATGAGGAATAAATCTTGCTTGATCTTTTGAGAGAAAAAATGTACGATGAAAACACTGTGACTTTCAAAACTTCCTCCCAAGTCCAAAAAGACCGTTTGTTGAATCTATAAGCTGCAAAATTGACTCATTCTAAACTGATGGCAGGGAGATATATACTACAGTTTTAAAAATTGGGGTTGGTAAAATGTTTTTGAAAGTCTCTTAGCTCACCAAGTTTACATTTACTTGTTTAGAATACAAGTAACAACATTAACATGTTTTAAAACGTAATTTATGATGCCAAAGCTGAATTTTCAGCAGCCATTACTCCAGTCTTCAGTGTCACATGATCCTTCAGAAAGCATTCTAATATGCAGATTTGATGTTCAAGAAACATTTCTTATTATCATTGTTGACTACAGTTGTGCTGCTGAATATTTTTATGCAAACTGTGGTACATTTTTGTTCAGGATTGACCAGAATTTATTTGAAATAGAAATCGTTTGTGCAGTCTTGCTAAATAAAAGTTCTTTCAAAAAAAATAATCATACTGACCCAAACTTTTGAACAGTAGTGAACGTCAATATTTACATATTCAATGTTCGGAAACAGTGAACTAATAAGGAGACAACTGAATAGGTGCTATTATTCTTAAACAGTAGAATGAACTAAAGAGTTTAAGCTGTTTCTGGCATTGTGTATCTCAAAGGTTTGGCCATTTTTTGAATCTGAAGGCAAATGAGATTTCAGAGCTTCAGCAGAGAGGAAGATTATCAGTAATCAACAACTTAAATGAAATGAAACTCAGTTCTATTGCTCTGCAAGCACACAATCAGCTTTCTTTCTATTATGCTGCATTGAGCACTGAATACACTCTGCTTTTAAAAAAACCCACACACACTAAAAAGATGATGTGGATAGTGTAATCACTGGTCTTTCACAACATCTGAGCCCTGAGGTCTGTCTATCTGTGCATATTTAACAGGTGTGCAGTGCTGTGCAGAACCAGGACTTCACAGTGATTGAGGACTACTGTTTAGGCCTGAAGGCGCTGCTGTATCTGAAAAGCATAGAGGAGCTGCACGATTGGGACGGCCAGTCTCCTCCCACCATACGCCACCAGAAGGGCAAACCCGTCCCCCGCGTGGAGGAGCTCGTCGGAAAGGTGAGCCTCTCTGTGGCTAGTCGCTTCAGGCTCGTTTTAAAAAACGAAACTCTCTGTGGTGTTTTTTCTGGTTAACCTTTAGTGATTTGTGTTGCAATTAAAGAGGCAAAATCCGCCTTGGTGTGGAGATAATGCTTTATTGAGTCATGAGGGATGTTTAAGGTTGTGGGTGTTAGTAACATAGCCGCGAGGTTGATGCTAAAAGGTGTGAGAGTAATTTACTTTCCTCTGCTTGGCGTGAAAGAAGCCCCAGGCTTCTTCAGACCGGTTAGTGACCCCGTGACCATTTGACCAATGGTGGCTCTCAGCTACGCTGTGCTGTAAAAATGTGATGTGAAACCCATCTTGTTTTGCACAAATTCTTCTGTGATCGATATCAACGAAGAGAGTTTTTTCTATTTCTTCTTCTTTTCCATTTTGGGTTTTAGTTGTGAATTGCATTACACGCAGAAAGCACAAAATGTGAGGGTGCTGAAATGTTAGATAATCAAAGCTGGCATGTTTTTCGACTGGAATTACCATATATTTATTTTTAATATCACTAAATTATTCGAATTGTGATTATGTTTGTCTCTCTCTTGGTCGCAGCCAAACTCAACCCTCTATTGAAATTTCACAGTTGCACAAAGAGATATTTTCCCCATCACTACACCATATTCACGCAGCATAAAAATGAAAGCACACAAACATATGCAAATGTTTCTCTCTCCATAAACAGCTTTGTGCTTCCGTTAAAAGTGATGGAGGGGGAAAAACACTGTGAACTGATAAGTGCTATTCCTCGACTACGACATGATTTTGAAAAACATGAGGGGCGAAATATCTCTCTCTTTCTTTCGTGCCAACAGGGTGTCTGTAGAGCCCTGTCCAGAAACAAGCAAAACTAGGAGTGGGAGGAGGGTGTTTTAGGCAATTTCATTTGCTTTTATTACAAAACATTGGAAGATCATATTTTTGTCAATATATGCAAATACACTGCAAAACACATTTTCTAAATCATTATTTTTTTCTTGTCTAGTAAAAGTTTCTAAACGTCCTTGAAGATGAGGATGATAAACTTTGTAATTTCACAAGATAGACTGTAAGGGGTCCTTTTATGCTTTTCACGTTTTGTAACTTTAGCATAAAATGATCTGCAAGGTTACAAAGCTCAAAGTAGAGCTACAGCTCGCTTCTTCTGGATATTGGGAAGTCTAAATGTCGTTTATTTAAATAATTCTGACCCACGGAATACACAAAAAAGAGAGAGGCCTGGTTGAGCCATGCTAAGAGCTCCTTTAGTAGCATGTTGCCACTCTGTCACCAAGAGACGCTGTTTCTTCCACCCCGGTTCCAAAACCCCTTTATTTGTGCTTGCAAAGGTTCAGCATGATCCTCTTGTTCATAAACATTCTCAGAGTCTGAATTTGTGCTTGAATTGGTACATGGCAAAATATTTACAGCTGTGCAGATGAAACTTACAGTTACGGTGAGGGGTGTAACATTTCCGGAACATGCTCAAAGTGATTCACCTATCACAACACAGTAGTCCAGCTAACCAATCAGAGCACATTTCTTGTTTCAAAAGGAGGGGTTTAATTGAAACAGGAGGTAAACAGGGCATTTGAGACAGACTGGGAAAGAGAGGTGAAACAATAATGTAAATATGGGAAAAGGCGGGGGGGTTTTAACAATCAAGCATGAAGACCTATTCTAGTACACCCCATAAAACAAATCAAGACTTCGTAAAAACGGCATAATAGGACCCTAATAGGAATAGTCTACTTATTTCAGATTAATCAGTTGGGGTGGGCGTGTTTTGCTATACTTGTGAGGACCAGATGTCCCCACAAGGATAGTAAAACTTGACATTTTTGACTTGTGAGGACATTTGGCCGGTCCTCACAAGGGAAATAAATTATTAAAAATTCTGAATGAAGTTTATCTCAAAATGTAAAAATGCAAAAAGGTTTCTGTAAGGGGTAGGTTTAGGGGTAGGTGTAGGGCAATAGAAAATATTGTTAGGTCAGTATGAAAACAATAGAAGTCTATGAAAGTCCTCACAAGTATAGTAAAACCACCAACATGTGTGTGTGTGTGTGTGTGTGTGTGTGTGTGTGTGTGTGTGTGTGTGTGTGTGTGTGTGTGTGTGTGTGTGTGTGTTTTGTGATATACAGTCATTGTAATGCCTTTTGAGCTTTTTATGGTCATGCTGGTCACACAAGTCCAAGTTTTCAAGGAGGAGCTTTAGAGAGTTACTGCATGTTTAATTTCAAGGAACTCTGTAGTCCTTAAGCAGCTCACAAAAAAAAAAAGCAGCATGCAAAGCAGGTCCCAGCACACGCGCACACACACACATGCACTCGCACTGTTATCTGAATGTTTGCTGCTGTTCAGAATTGGAGTAAGGACACTGGCAAAAGGTTTCCATTATCTTTGCACCCTGATGAGAGGAGACACAAAAAGAGATGTGTGGTCTTGGCTAATACAGTATTTCTTTCTCTGGCAAACAAGAGCAAATTCACTGCCTGGAGCCAATTAAAGTGCAGAGATCAATGCCCACCATGATACCAGCACTGAGCTCCTTACATTAACATGAGCTTGGGGGATTAATGTTTTGTTATTTTATTCTGTATTATTTAGTGCCATTACATAAGAGGATCCTGTAAATTGAAAATATGCTACTGGAAAAAATAAGCCAAACTTTAACTAATGAACTTTCACTGTTTATAAGCTGCTGTATTTGGTGTTTAAAAAATAGTTGGGGAATTTATAAGAGCCTTTTACCCATTATGTTGTTGTAACATACGAAATAAATAGAACTTTGAAATATAACTTTTTAACTGAAATTTCAGGCAAAATATATATATAAAAAAGTTTTTAAAAAGTTTCATAAGTTTATATATCTGATATTATTCTATAGAAACCATGAAACTAAGCAAACATGCAATTTCATGCAGTTGCTGATATTTATATAGCCAAAGATGAAATTCTGTTAGCTTAAATCAATAAGATATTTAAATGAATAGTTTTATGATCAAAGTAAAAACAAATAAACGTTCCCCAAAATTGTAAATTTAACATGATTTTTCTTACAAAAAAACAACAAAAAGGAAAAGAAAAAAGCCATTATCAAGTAAACCTAACTTGCTTCAGTCCAGTAAGTGTTCATGTTATTAACAACTAAAATCATTAAACATTTCACAGCAACATTTTACTTTCTAAACAACTACAAACTATGAATCAGACGACAATTGTGTACAACAGGTTTTTCAGCAAAGTTTTGATCATGTTGATAATTTAGAGGCCGTATAAAATATGAGACAGTAGGCTTTGTACGGTTAAGCATGACAAGGAGACACTGAGGGCAGATCCTTCAGGTAATGAAATCATCTGATGATGCCCCATTCGGACCCAACCAGTTCCTCACTTTCAGTCACATCAGAACAACAATAATGTTTCAACTGATGTCCCTCTGCAACTGCTTTCCATAGAATGCAACGTTTGTCAAGTGAGGTCTGTTTAGCTCTTACAGTGCAATTAGTGGCCATTACACGGTAAAGATAAAGATTAACGCTTCTCTCGCGAGTCCCTCGGCGATCGGCGCAATGCTACAGAACATAGGAGGCCGGGCTTCCATTCTAATTCTCGTATAATTTAAATCACTCAGCCCACACTGACATAATGTGCGCTCCTTCCTCCACTGCACTCTTGATTTACAATCCAGAGGGGAGATGGGAGAACTGACAAGCCCTGTGTTTTGGAAAGCTCTGCATCTAATTAGCAGAGGCTTTCTGGTTGCCCGGGACATGAGATTTGGCAGTGCGTGTAGCTTCTCTCATTAAAACAGCACTCCTCGTGGAGTGGACGCGCAAAAAAAAAGCCTTTTCAATAGAAAGAAAGAAAAAGGAAAAGATTCCTTTTCCACCAACACATTTGTATAACTGTTATTTAGCGCGCTCGCTTTTATACGCAAGTATTCAACCTGTCTGTTTAGCAGACGTCCAAAGCAAATGGCATTTTCTTTTTCTTTCAGTGTTTCTTTGTAAAAAAAAAAAAAAAAAAACATTCTTTGTGAAAACTCCCATCATTATATTTTTCTTTTCCATTGTTAAGTGTATTGCTTTGTAGACTCTTCTTTGAATCCTTTGAATGATCTTAGAGCGAATTAGCATAAAGCAGATACGCTGTGGCTCGTCGCTAAACAGAAAACAGAGAAAGAGAAAGGAAGAGCTCATCTAATAGGGCTGAATGGGGTTGCTGCGAGTCGTGCAGACTGCAGTTTGTGTATCTGGAAGACATGAAGTTATAATAGGCTTCAGGGATTTCCGCCAGTTGCCATTTAAGTACCCGGCACTTACTCACTAGACTGCCGGAGGCAAAATGGTGGTCAGTTGCTTTGTGTGGGGTTTTGGTGAGATTTGAGAAGGATGTGTAAGCCAGTGAGGCGTGATCGAGTGGTTTTGGTTGTGTTTCATGGCACCTGTGTCTGTGTGGGATGCGTATTAAAATAGATGTTTGTCCTGTTGGAAGTTCTTGTGCAGTTTTGGAACAGCAGATCAGTTCATGTTTTTAGGCAAACAAGAAAACGGAAACTGAGTATTTGTGTTCAGTGCTGAATGGACAACATCTGTTGCATGTTGATTAGCACAAAAAATTATTTCAATTCAGCTTGTAAAACCAAATGAAAATCACTCACAGAAATACTCTTTTGTAAGTATGTGGGACAATTTACGTTAAACTCATGGATTTACAATGTAAACTAAAATTTTGCCAATAGCCAACCATTATTAATTGGTTGCGTTAACCGCCAGGTTACATATGAAGAGTTCATTTGCAAAAACCGATAACTGCATTTCCATTTATTTTCAGAAATCACGTTTTTTTTTTATTTTTTATTTTTTATTGCGCATACCAGGTAATATCAATCAAAGTGCAGTTGGGTTGTTTTGATTAAGTAATAATAAGTTAAACAAATACAGGTCATTTACAAATTTTTACATTTGTTTTTTTACGTATTAAAAGTTTGTTTTATAGCAAAAGCAGATAACTCCACATTTCATGTTTTAGAGTTTTAAAAAAACACTCGTTTAATCTTTGTAATCTCCTCAGATGACAATGTAGATGCCTGACAAATGTTGTTATTGTGATCATAAACGTTATGGACTTTTCCCTCACCGCTGTAACGCGCTGCTTTTGCAAGGTTCCATGAAAACGTTTCAGCTTTTATTTTCCTTTACGCCCTGAAGAAGATATTACAGGTCAAAATTATCCATCCTCGATAACTTTTAGTCAGCTTTGACGAAACTCCTCTCAGCTAGCACGTCTTTTCAAAGTGAAGGCAGCCTTGTCACCTGACCTGAATACAGTGTGCTGATTCGCTAAAATGGACTTATCGGCTTCTGTTCACAAACAACAAGGGCACTTGTCGGCTTCTGCAGTAATGCGCGAACTCACGATGCCTTGAAAGTCGACAATACCGGCTTTTTTTGACAAAATTGGTTTAGGGTTCAGATCGAGCTGTATGTGGAGAATAATGCACAGCAATCCGCTCTTTTTTTTTTTTAAAGTGGCGTTTATCGGTTTTTGCAAATAAACTCTTCATATTTAATGTAACAGACTGAGTGGAAGACAGTGGCAATTTGGTGTTCATGATAAAATCATCTGTTTAGCTCTCGTTAGTTGTTTAAACAATTATATGTTGAAACCCAACAAATTGTTATTTGATGGTTATTGAATATTAACTAATCATTTGGTAGCACTAGTTGCTTATTAGCATGCATATTACTAGCATATTGGCTATTTATTAGTACTTATAAAGCACATATTAATGCCTTATTCTGCATGACCATATTTTAACCCTTAATCCTACCCATACCTAAACTTAACTACATTTACATTTAGTCATTTAGCAGATGCTTTTATCCAAAGCGATTACAAATGAGAACAATAGAAGCAATCAAAACCAACAAAAGAGTAATAATATGTAAGTGCTTAATAAATAAAAAGAAAACAAGTAGATAGAATCGAAAAAAGAATAGAAAACGCTAGTGATAGAAGGTCCATTTTTTTTAAATAAATAAAAAAGAACAGAAAAAGAATAGAGAACGCTAGTGTTATACCTTACTAACTATTAATAAGCAGCAAATTAGGAGGTTGTTCAGGGAAAAGTCCCAGTTAATAGTGAATATGTGTTCCCTATTCTAAAGTGTTATCAATCATTTTAATGTTATGGCCTGTAAATAAATATCTGATATTAAAATTCTTCAATATTTTATTTGCAATTAAAAGTAAAAAATACAAACTAAAATCAATCATTTTAAATACAAATGTATTAACTGAATTTAGGCAGCACAGCATTATAATTAATAATGGATTTTCATTTTTAGAAGATTAAATTACTAAAGGGTTCTGTCTGAAGTCTTTAAAGGGCGGCTCCTTTAAGGCTTGTCAGTATGTACAAAACATCACGTACTGCACGTATAAAACATTTGCAGATAGGGGTGGGCGATATGGCAAAAATATCATGTCACGATTTTTTTTTTTTTTTAAATATCACGATTTTAATCACAATTCTTTGTCATGTTGGTTTTACTATTTTGTCTGAGAAGTGCAGCCTAAATAATTTCCCTATTATAAAGACAAAGCCTTTCAAGGTAACAAAATATAAAAAAGAATGGTGGATATTTAGGCCAAAGTGGGCAAAGATAAAAATCTTTGTCATTATTTTATCTTTGTTATTAAAAATAAGAACAAATATACGCATTACAAATACACCTAATATACAAATAAAACAAACAGTGCTTTATTTTCAGGTACAGTACACTGGTAAAACTGATGTGTTAGATTTACTTAAAATATATATGCACCATTTTTGCATCACACTTTTTAAGTAAACCCAACTTGGAACAATTTTACTTAAAATAAACAAGATAATCTTTGTTATATGAACTTAAATATTTGAATTCACTCAACATTCTTTACTTAAAACATGCAACATGATATAATCTACAAAGTCATTTCAAGTTGTGTTAACTTAACATTTTAAACTCATTTATATTAAAAAATTTAATTAAAGGAGTTGAATCTAAATAACATTTTAACTTATTTTAGATCTTCAACTATTGGTCTGCTTACTGCACTGCGACATTTCACTCAGTCACGGTTTATAAAATTTACTTCACCAATGTAGCACTGGGGGAAAAAAAAAACATTCTAAGAAATCATGTGGTTCACTTACAAACATGTAAGTAAACAAGTAGACAACTTGTTATCCTTTTAAACTAATATGTCCACCTAAAGCAATTATTACCGAAAGTAACAGAGACCTCAATACCTGGTACACCATACAAAATGACGGTAACAATTAGTGAATAGTGTATGAGTACGAATGGGTCATTTTTGAGTAGAAAATTAACTCCACAAAACAGTAAGTTACTAAACCTAATAACAAAAGCAACCATAAAATAGTGTAAATACAACTCAAAAACAGTGAAAAATGTTACCTTTTTAATTATTCATGCCCCAGTGCATGATGGGAAAAACGGGATCATAACTTAAAGAATCCTTGTAAACAAACAATTCTAAGTGAAATAAACTTAAGTTCAAACGTTAATTTCTACAATCTTAAATTGTGTAATAATATAGAATTTACTTATTTTTTTTAATTATTGCCTGAACTAAATTATTTAATGTAGAAATTACATTTGTTTTTATGTAGTATTTACTTCACCACAAAATAATTTTTCTCAGTGTAGGTGTATTTAGCAGGAGCGTTCAAGAAATTGAATGAACAAATACAAAAATAAAACACTATTATAAATTGATTCCTATTAAAGCAACTGTATTATTATTTTTTTCTCTTTGCGTTTTGTTGTTTTAACATTAAATAATAAAAATTCTGTCATCTGTCTGTCAATTCTGGCATAGTGTTTTATTTTTATATCATCATTTACTCACTCAAAATTAGTTTTAAACCTGAATGAGTTTCTTCTACTGAAAATAAATGCTATTTTGAAGAACGTGGAAAATCAAACAGTTGCTGTGAATGTATGCGGCGTTGTACATATAGCATATAGAGACGGCGGCGCCAGAACTGCAACTGACAGAATGTGCGCTGTAGCACGATACTACGGTATTTCTTCAAAAGCAGATCGTGGAGACATTTTTATCATCCACCCCTATTTGCAGACAAAGCATAATGAAATTGTTTACTTATGGTTTGTGATGCAGCTGCTGTCAGATCCAATACAGTCAGCGGCTTCATCTTTTAACAAAAGTCATGTCAAAAGCTCAAAGAAAATTTTATTTCTCATGTCATTAGTTTTTTTAAGATAAATTAAAAAAAATTTAAAAAAGGATTCAAAGATTGAATCTAAAGTAAAAATAGCAGCTATGCACACCCAATTAAATATCCAGTATCGGCCGATCTGTTATATCGGTCGATAACCGATTTGGTACTGATATATTGTGCTTTTGATGCACATTTTTCAGATGCGACCTAGTGGTTAGTGTTAGGTGTTAAGTTTTGACGTTCATTCAAGTTCATATTCAGTTTGTGTTTGTGACCCACTCCCCACCCATAATTTCCTGTCTGCTCCTGACAGTCACTGTCAGAAAATGAAACAAAAAACTAAAATAATATATATCATTTATATTTTACAGCACACCCTTAGGCTGTTGATTTCAATAGTAAGCTGTCAGCACATTAGAAATAAAGTAGTGTTCAAAGTTGCCATGTAATCAAGGTTTCACAAGCAAGCCAGTCGTCTCTGTGTTTATTTTGACTGATGCACTGTTAATGACATATCTCTGTCTAGCCTGTGTGTTTTTGTGTGCACAAGAACGGGTCCGTGTGTGTAGTCCGCAGTGTGTGTACGTTTATCTCCCCAGCCTCCGATGGGTTCCTCAGACTGTCTGCTGCAGGGCTGGAGCGCTTGATTCATTAGACTGTCAGCCTGTGCCTGAGAGAGTAATGCTTTTATGCAGGATTAGAACAGGGCCACCAGTGTTAGCTCTACAGGGAAATAAATACATGGAGGATGCGCCCCCCCTAAGCTAGCCATTAGTCCTGCAGTCAACACCGCCACCGTAGATTTGTTTCTCTGATTCCTCTGATACATCCTGCTTTACCAAAGGCCTCCGATCTCTGTTGGGCTGTTACTTTTCAAAAAAAGACTTGTGAGAAGTTTGACACGGGCGGCTAATAACTGAGTCCTTTCCTGTCGTGTTTTGATTCTTTTTGCTTTGCAACGGAGACACTTCCATCTGGCCATGGTGGAAATGAAGGGTTACAGGCGGTTGTGGATGACAGCTTTGAGGAGATTGTGTGACTGGGAAAACGCTAGACCAATTTAAATGTCCTATCGTTGGGACGAATGGATTTGCGGCGGGCGTTGTAAGGAATACTTGTTGCGGGAAAGGTGGAATAGGGTGTTGTTAAAATGCTTGGATAGCCATTCTTTTGGAGACAGGTCACAAAGAGAGATGCAGTACGAAACCGTCATTAAGAAAATTCAGTGTTTGCTCGATCGTTTCAAATTATAAATATGATAATTAGCCTCCAAAAAAAAAAACTCCAAAAAAGACTTCTTCATGAAAGAGCATTTAGAAAACTGAAAATATCAGTTATTGGAAGCGGTGCCCATGAGCAACCCATAAGTCCATTTCCCTCAAATTACCATTCATTACCATTTTAGTGTCAAACCATTAGTTTGACCAGCTAATCCTTGCAATTACCGGTAGTATTATACGATTTCCTAACAATTCATTGCAGATTCTCTTTATGGCTCCATTAAAAGGATGGCTAATTTTGTGGCAAACTTGATTTCTCGTCAGTGGAGCCGACGTTTCCTGTCGAATGGCCTTTGGAGAGCGAAGCCTCAAGGCTCTTTTATGGCCACCTCTCAGGCTCGGTGCGTCGGTATGAGAGTGTGACTGTGAATACGAATCGCCTCTTTAGCCCTGCTGCTCTGGAGGGTCAGGCATGTGTGCGAGACTCTTAGGCGAAGACAGCACTACAACCACTTTTGTTCTAAATGGATGTGGGAAGTGATAGCAAGGATGTTTTAGCACACTTTCCATTAGAATGGTGTAAAAAGATTGATTTAATATGGATATGAATTCACATGACGTCCATACCTGACATGCTTTCTCAATCGTGTCTTGGTATAGTTTTTAAATAACTTTCATTAAAAAGTCATTAACACATATTATATAATGTCAAACAGAACAGATTTGTGTACATTCTTAGACAAATTTAGAAATGAATAAATCAAAGTTTAATGATGTTTAACCACTGATCTGGCAAATATTTTAAGACTTTGTTTGAATGAATTTAACTTGTTATATCTGCAATCCTTCTCTCCAAAAGAGTCTGCCTGGCTTTGGACCGTACTTAAAGACGAAGTCTGAAGCCCTGGCGAGGTACAAGAAGATCCTTAAAGATGCTAGCGCCAGTGTGATCACAGACACCAGTGATTCTAGAGTTCCCCAAAAAAACATCCCCAAAGAACCCATCCCTAATGTGAAAGTAAGTAATATTTTGAAGTGTTATATCACCTTTTATTATTGGAAGCATTACATTTTGTGATATTAGGGCTGTCAGTCAGTTAGAGAATTTATTCAAATTAATTACACAATATGCTGATTAATCTCTCTCTCTCTCTCTCTCTCTACACAAAAAAATACTGTATATATTATTATTGATTAATGTTATATGTATAAGGTTTGGGGTCAGTAAAGTTATTTTTGTAAAGATAATTAATACTTTTATTTAGCAAGGAAGCATCAAATTGATTAAGTGTGCCAGACAGTAAAGTCATTTAAAATGTTAAAAAAGATTTTTTAACAAAATAAATAAATTAAATTAAAATCTCATTTCAAAAAATGTTTCACTATGTCCACAAAAAATATTAGGTAGCACAATGGTTTTAAGCACTGATGATAAGAAATAATTAGCATATTAGAATGTGTTCTGCAGGATCATGTGACACTAAAGACTAAAGTAGTATTAAAGTAATGACTGGTGAAAATTCAGCTTTGCAATCACAGGAATAAATTACATTTTAAAATATAATAAAACAGTAAACTCTAAATTGAAATAATATATCATAATATTACTATTTGTACTGTAAAAAAAAAAAAAAAAAAAGTGAGCAAAAGAGAGTTTCCTTCAAAAACATCTTACCGAACCAAAAGTTTTGAATGGTAGTGTACATATATTAATGAGCTTATTTATTAAGTTGTTATTATAAGTACACATTGTTTTAGGTACACACAGATGGCTGCTGGATGGTATCCCACTGTTTTTCAAGAATGTCATATTCAACCGCTTGTCCTCATGTAATCTGTGAGGCTGTCTTGTAGTTTTCCTGCTCATAACATTAAAAGGCTTTATTCCTCGAGGTGATTATGCTGTGAGGGATCTCTAGGAGGAAATGGAGATCACAAACTACCAGTCAGACATCAAAACTGATTCGCTCCTTCCAGCGCTGATTTAATTAAGCTAACTTAAGAACGGAACGCTGCCTTTCAAACTGTTTCTTTGAGACGCCACGGCTGTTTTTCTTGCCGTTTAATCCCTGCCTCTCCTCTCTGCAAAGGATGTGATTGCCAGAGCACTGAAGCATATTGGCGCCTACCAAGAGCTGGACAACACGGAACAAGTGCAGGCCCTCGTCGATCCAGAGATGTGTATCAACTGTGGCAAATGCTTCATGACCTGCAACGACTCGGGCTACCAGGTACAGATGCACACGTTAGATTATTACACGATACGGTGTTACTTACGGAAACGCAATTACTAGTGGATTTCGTTTGCTAAAATGCGGAAGCTAGTGAATGTTTTCAGATTACATGTTGTCTTTGGGGGTCACCCGATTGTAGAGTTCATTCACCGCCATTGGCCTTGCATACTGAAAACATAAAGAGACAAACGCAGAGTCTGAAATGAATAAGGCTGGTGGGCGACGAAGGAGGCCAGCCATTTACCTTAGAGAAGGACACTGTTGTGCTAGCTGCTGTCATTGTTGTTGCTTTTTTCCGTCCATGAAAAGCTCTCCCAGGAGTGGGGAAATCCTCCTATGGAGAGTCGATAATTGCTCTAATGTAATAGCTTTTTTTCCCTCCCCTTCCTCTTCTTTTGCAGGCTATTAAGTTTGACCCTGAGACCCATCTTCCTGTAATCACGGACAGCTGCACCGGCTGCACTCTCTGCCTGAGCGTGTGCCCCATCATCGACTGCATCAAAATGGTTACCAGGACAACGCCGTACGTGCCCAAGAGGGGCCTGCCTGTTAATCCCGTTTGCTAAAGCGCACCGTCGCTCCACCTGACCGGAGAGAAAGAAAACCAAGGAGCCACGTCTCATTCAAAGCATCGATTCCACTTCTAATTGCTGTGTGAAAAATTACCTTTATTATGAAAACGAATAATTAGCCAGCAGAAATAATTGCCTTATATTCCCAAGCCAGTTATGCTAGAATAATTGTGCTGGCACAAAAGAGTTGCATTATTTCAAAACAACACAGTGCAATGTTATTTTTTTGTCCCTTTCACTATCAAAAGTGAGAGGGAGGATTGATTGAGAAAGATGGTGAAGTGCTGTTTTCTCTGGTAAAAATGAATAGCAATAAATGCAATAATAAAGCAATTGACAGTATTGAAGTCTCATTTTCACAGTATTATTTTGAAACTCGGGAAGATGAATTATGTGACTGGTAAGTGTGATTAATAATAAGCATAATTATTTATAAAGCAGGTTTGATTTGTTTAATCTTTGTTAGTAATTAAACCACAAGATTTCTAATGATAAGCAAATTAGCTCCAAAAACATGGTTTTTTAAAAAGTACGAGCCATAATTAATTTGAAAAAAATATCACTAGACTTGTTGTGAGTTCGAACAGTTTCACTCGCAGACTGTTTAGGCTTCTTGAAGAGCAGCTTTATGTTTAGACACAGACAGAACAAATCGTTCTAATGATGTTTAGAACGCTTCCTCTAATGTCCCAATTGATTTGTTTTGCAAAACAAAGCATTCATTGGATCTGATACAAACACGAGTCTGAGAGGTCTATGCTGAGTCTCTGTTGTGTTAATGTGATCTTCCTATAATTGTTACATCTGCGAACAAACATCCGATTGGGAGCGGTGGACAAGACAGTAGCCGGAGTTAATTAAAACGCTAGCGTTTTCATCTCCGAGATGCAGACCGCTCGTTCTCTGAGTGGTTCCGCGTTTGAAATGCAGGAAAACGCTGCTTTTGAAAAACAGCAGCCAGACATGTCAGAGTTATTTCATCATTTATTATAACCGCACAACAACAAGGGATTAGAAAGAAAACCAGGCCGCCATAAATCTAACGTTTGTACTGGAGCTCCATTAATTTGGCCACGACTTAACTTGCTTTGTAAAAATGTTTGCCTTTGAAAAATTAGCAACCATGCCAGGCACGATGAGAAGGTTCAGCAAATTTACTGAAGTCCCTTAAGCACGCTCATTACTAGCTGCCAGAACTGCATTTACAGATACTTTTCAAAGATTGTAAAGTTTAAAATTATTTGCACTACTCTTAAATTTAAATTTTTCTTTTTTTAATATTATTATTCTTATATCAGGACAAAATCATATTTCCATATGCACGTCAATAACGAGTATATGAGTGTGATAGTTATTACAGCAAGTCGTGCGCTGAAGCTGAATCCTCCTCAGCATCTCTTCCTCCGCCTGTCATTCATACATCACTGTGCATCAACCTACTTCCTCCCTCTGATTGCAATTAAGAAATGATGTGTCTGGACCCTGGCCAGGCGTGCCAGGTTAAATTATTCATAAATGTTAATAAGACAAGCGAGAGCACTCCCTCTTTTCCTCCTCCTGCTCCCCCTTCTAAGTGCCGTATTAGAAAAATAATATTGACCTTTCCGCAGTAACGCCCACATGTGACATCGGGAAGCTGCCGCTCTGTCATAATGTCCATGTCTTTTTGAAAAGCACACAGAGACGGGCTCTACCTCTCTGACATGTATAGATCTGCATGAGTGTGATGTACTCTGTGCTTATTTAAGTTGAGAACAAGCAAAGAAAAAAATCTGCAACCTATAAACCTCTAATAAAAAGCAATGGTGTGATCATAATGTCATAATTCTACAAACATTCACAGGGTTTTCTAATAGCTTATGTAATTCTGTAATCACTTACTTACCCTCATGTCATTTTCCTTCTTTTGTGGAATCCAATACATATTATTTATCTATTTTTTGAAGAATTTGGGGAACCAAACATTTTTGGTCACCATTGGCTTCTATTGTATGGAGAGAAAAAAACACTAAGACACTGTTTCCCAAAATATCTTCTTTTGTTCCACAGAAAAAAGATAATCATACATTGTTTGTTTCATATTTGAGTATTCATATACTACTATAACATATATTAATACTGAATTTATAATATATTTATTTATATTTATAATATATTTCGTAACACTTTCTATGAAGCCCATATTTATAATACATTATAAGGGTATTTTTAAGGCATTATAATGAATGCATAATGCATTATAAAAGTGTTATATAATCATGAATGTTCATTAGAACAGTTTTAATGTATTATAATATTTACTTATTAGTGATTATAGCTTTTAAGAGTATGATGATTTATAACACACAGTTAACATGTTGCACCCACTTAAGTTACAATGTATTATATTTCTCATAGTTATAATGTATTATAAGTCTCATATTTTGCCATCTTTCTTATGCTACTTTACTTAAAGCCATCAATGACCACTTATAAGTATAGAAATAATAATAGTAATATATTTTTTCTTTCTCTCAAACAGCCATAAGATCAGATATCAGATCAGACTGTTTTGAACTATTTATCAGTTTGATTATTTTGATGGTACCCTTTAGTCAGCTGTTGATAAGTAACTCTGCAACTACATGTGAACTAGCAGTCACTGGAGTATTAGTAGTATGTCTGCTAAATATATGCTAACACTTTATTTTCATGGTTCCCCGACAGACAAACTGACTATAAGTAACTTTGCAAGTACGTCAACATTCTACCTACCCTCCCTAACCTTAACCGAAGCCTACTAATACTCTAATGAGAGTTAGTTGACATGTAGTTGGAAAGTTGCTTATAGTCAACAGACTAAGGGGACCATCAAAATAAAATGTAACCTAACATATAAACATTGCTTTTTTTTTCAGTTGAAATTATTAACTAGCTCACATCAAAATTAATATTAGCCTCACAAAGAACACTCAAATAACACTCCACACATAACCACTTACAAGATGTACTGTAGTAAGATACTAAGCAGATCTTAAACAATGTCAAGATATCAATGTAAAAGTAGATTAAATATGGTGTTCATTGTGTTATAAATAATCATAATCTTAAAAGTTATGTGTGTAAGCATTATAATGTATTATAATTGTTGTTATGATAATTTATAAGACGATATAACATATAAGGTTTTTTATAATGCATTATGCATTCATTATAATGCCTTAAGAATACCCGTATAATGTATTATATATATGGGCTTCATAGAGAATGTTACCATATATTTATATTATTTTTGTTTTCAGTTGGGGGTTTTTTTTTTGTTTTGTTTTGTTTCAGATTTAGTCATTTTATGTGCTTTTGTTTTTATTAGATTTAGTTTTTTAAATATGTATATATAACTGTTTTGTTTTTTATTTTAGTAAACTTTACTTCTCAAGTCAAGTTAGTTGCCAAGGCAACATTTCTAATGTTCAGGTTTTCATCTCATATTTATAGTTTACATTAGTTCAGCTTTATTTCCATCACCAAAAACTTTTTTTTCTTCTTTTTTTTCTCCCTGCTCAAATACTCCTTTGTTCTTTCTGGTATCAACAATGAATGTCCTTTCAAATTACCTTTTTAATAAATATCTTACAGAAAACATTGTATAACTCACCACAATCTGATTTCTCCATATAAACATTAATATTCCAATAATACCTTCCCTATCCTACACTAGGCCTAGCAATTCAAGAAGAAATTTCATGAGCTAACCAGTAGAGGGTACCATGCTATGAATGTTACATTGGAAACATTGAGTAACCCGCACAATAACTTATTATTAAAACCAATAGGCCAAGTTCCTCAGATCATCTACCTAAAGTCTGTTTACATTCACAGTGTTGTTCTGAGGGAAATATTCCAGCATTTTTCCAATATACAAGTGCTGCTAACTTTTCACTAGCTTTGATTGCAATAGAATGAATGTGTTTTCCTCTTATTCCCATGACGTTCCTATTGTCTACGGGTTTGACCTACCCCTTGACAAATCTAATTTGACTATGCTCAACCACTGTTACCTGCAAAGTTGCAGACATGAATGTGACAATAATCATTAAAGCTATTAGCATGGAGCGAATGGCAGCCACTGGTGAGTGCTGTATAGACTCATGATCTCTGACCTGGGCTAATTGGCATTGGCAGGAGGCTGGCAGAGAGCCTTTCATTTCTCTCCACTATGAAAGACTGAAGAGGTGAGAGACAACAGCACTGAGCCACGGCCACCAATGATTAGGTGCTTCACTGCCGGGCCGGGATGCGTATAGTAAAAAAACAAAAAAACAAATGAAACAAAAGCCTATGTTTTTCATAGGCAGTTGTTTATTCGAACTTCAATATGTAACAAGTTTAATAATGTAATAAGTTTATTTTAAATGAGTTTCACATGTAAAATTTGAATAGGTTGTGTTAATTCTATCCATTCTCACAGTGGCAAAGGTGTATTTAAGTTAAAATAATTAAAAAAAAAAAAACATTTGTCAACACAGTGTTATTTTAGTATTATGTATATAATTAATATAATATTTTACATTAATTTATAATTATTATTATTAAATTAAAAATTTAATACAATTTTAAATAGTTTATTTTTGTAAATTGAGTTTAAAACATTTTAAAAATACATTTCTTTGAGTTTTTTATATTTATAGATACATTTCTATGTATTTTTTGATAGATTTTAGTGTAATTTAGTATACTTCAACTTAATTCTGTTATTTGCTGTTTTTCATTTAATATTTATATTCGACTTTATTTTAGCTATACTTAAATTACAAAACCTGTTTTTAGTTTTAATTAACAACAACAACAACAACAACACTGGTGAATGATGACACTTTTTATTTATGGGTGAATTATCCCTTTAAGTCAGAAAAAAAATCTTTAAAATAAGTTATTTTCTGAGTTTTTAAAAATAGTCATTTTTAATAAAGTTGTTTTAGTTTGGATGCTTATAGTAGGAAAAATGAAACAAAAGCCGTCCTTGGGTATTTACATTGCTTTTTCATTTAATTATTGTCTGTATTGTCTTGCTTTTAATAAGCAGTTCTTTATTCACTCAACTGCAGTACGTAACTTAATAAAAGTTTCTTTCAAATGAGAATGTAAATTTTGAATTGTTTGTGTAGATTTGAATACCTATCAATTCTCACAGTGGGGAAGGTGCATTTAAAAAAAAAAAAAGAGAGAAAACAGTGCACGGCAGGATGGTACACGACATGCACACAGCTGCACGAGCACAAACAATCCTATTCAGGACACAACAATGGCCCTTGTCAGTGTTTTCAATACTGTGGCTCCCTCCCAGTCATAAAGATATAAACTCTTGTTTGCTGCTTTAATTCAATTAGACTGGTGGAGGTAGGATGTCTGTGGAACACTGGCCAATGCTAATCTCATTTCGTCAGCCATTACGCCAGAGCCCGGTCCTGGCCTGCTCTCCCCATGAATGCACCTTCCTGCCAAGCCTTGGCACATCCTTACAGCTTCACAGCCTCCGTAAAAGCCACTGTGAGCCTGGCTCCATACCTTCAGACCTCTCGTTTTCCTTCCCTGGTGGTAAGAGCTTGCGCTGCAGGTCGTCCCATCAGTTAACCTTTCCGATGAAGACACCGAAAGCTGCAGGCTGTCAGTGAAACCGTCTCTCTCCCTCCTGTCCTGACCGGCTGGCCGACTGACCGACTGGGCCAGACGCATTCAGGCCTTCTCCACAGGAGAACCGTCTCCCTGCACAGAGCGTGAATGAAAGCAGATGTTAAATGATGCTCCCCTGACAAATGCAATGATAGATGGTAATAGGGGTGATTACTTTAAAAGGGAATAAAATGGTCTCTAAGCTACAGCCTATCAGCAGTGGCGGCCGGAGCAAAGAAGCGAGCGAGCAAGCAGGCTTTCGTGCTTCTCTTTGAGCCCGGATTTCAGCAGATCAATTGGATTTTTTAGTTGGCCAAAGGAGATACGATCCGATGGCAATCCTCCCTCACCATCGATCTCTACTTTTACAATGGCTATGAAATAGCTTTTACAGCATTGTCAAAATGAGCCCAAAATGAGGGATAGGGAGAATCATCTGTTGATCGGGTTAAACTTGATTTTCTTTCTCAGTCGGCGTCACTGGCGAGATATAGCGCTAAAAGTTTATTGTCAAAAAATAAGTAGGTCTTTAATCGAATCTGCATCGAGTCGTGGAGTTCTCTGCTTATTATTTTTATCATCAAACGTAAATGAAGCCTACACAGAGGAGGAGAGGCACAACTTGGTTTGTGTGATGCACAAAAGCTCAGTCTAGCGCACGACTTGCAGTGTTTTTAACTCTCTCCCCTTCTTGAGAATCAGCGAGTCGAAATTATGTTCAATTTTCCATCTCGAGCATTACTGAGGTGCAAACAATCCCTGTTCAATTTTCTAGCATTCACGCCAATAACCCCCTGCCTGTCCTTTCCTCCATACTTTTGGAGCAGATTTTACATTTTCCTCTTTTTTTCTTTTTGCCAATCTGATTTTGAAGGCACTTGTACAATTTAAAACTTGTAAGACGTTGAGGACAAAACCGAACTGGGCATGTAATTCTCTTTGTGTGTTCATATAGGGGTGATTTGTTACATTTATTGTCCACTGACTGATTCATTCATTTACTCATTAAATAATTTTTGCCAAAATATAAGAACAGAGAAGATTCTTTAATATCACAAAGGCTTTCTGGACTGGACTAGCCACCTGTGCAGGGTGTTTTCTCTGGAAAGACTCCAGCACTCCCACAACTGGATCACAATATTTAATTACTATAAGTGGTAGACAAACTGATGAGGGACATGACCTCTGATTTTTTTTTTCAGTACTTAATTGGCAGGAGCACATACTCTGATAGTATATTAATTGACCATCAACTCTATGTAAATTGTTATGGGTTATGAGTCTTAAATGACTTTAATACAATATATTCAGACATTTGATTGTACTGTTACACAAATGTGGTGGGCCTTTCAACTGTGTTACATATAATTTTATGATCATTTATGTGTCATTCATTCATTGTTGCAGAACTTTTATAAAATATAACATTTAATTATGGCTGATCAAAAATACTGTAAATACTAGTGCTGTCAAACAATTAATCGTGATTAATCGCATCCAAATTAAAAGTTTTTGTTTACATAATATGTGTGCACTGTGTATATTTTTTGTTTATATATAAATACAAACACATGCATGTATATATATATATATATAAGAAAAATATGTTACGTTTATATATTAAATATATTTATATATCATATAATTCATATGAATAAATATATACACATGTAAATACATATAAATATTTTCAAAATATATGCTGTATGTGTGTGTCTTTATACATTATAAATATACACACAGTACATACACATATTATGTAAACAAAGACTTTTATTTTGGATGTGATTAATCGAGATTAATCGTTTAACAGCACTAGTAAAAACAGTAATATTGTGAAATATTTCAATTTAAAATAAATGTTTTCTATTTGAATATATTTTAAAATGTAATTTATTCCTGTCATGGCACAGCTGAATTTTTATCAGCCATTATTCCAGAATTCAGAGTCACATGATCCTTCAGAATTCTTAAATGCTGATTTACTGCACAAGACACATTTCTTATAAAAGGAATAGTTCACCCAAAAATGAAAATTCAGTCATTGATTACTCACCCTCATTTTCCATCATGTCCATCATTTTCGGATGGAGACCTCCATCCATCTTCAGAACACAAATTAAGATATTTCTTAAGATTATGGAATCTGAGAGCTCTCTGACCCTCCATAGACAGCAAGTGTCCTTACACGATCAAGATTCAGAAATGTAGCAAGGACATCAGTAAAATAATCCATGTGATATCAGGGGTACAACCGTAATTTTACGAAACTACGAGAATACTTTTTGTGAGCAAAAGAAAAAAAAAAAACGACTTTATTCAACAATTTGTCTACACGTGTCACCCTGGCGCCATTTTGGAGAGTATCCACTGAACGTAAACAGCGTATGCTGTTCTGTGTCAGCTGGGTCATACGTTTTCTATGATGTTTGCGCTTTGATCTGAACGAAAGCAACATATCCGCATGATGCAGCTGATGCACCGTTTACGTTCAGTGGGAGCGCGGGCACAAAGTAACGCGGGGTTAGTTGTAACACATGTTTTTTAAATATTTCCACACATGCTAGCATAACCAAATTTACAGTATTTACTAGTTACCATATCAACATTATATAGAGAAAAAAAGTGTGCCAAAATTCAAAAGTCTTTTGAAGATATTGCTAAAAAAATTATTTTACCATAGTAAAATGAAATTTCTGCCGTGCTATTCTATGACATTAGCGATGTAATTCACACTATTTACTTTAATACATTTTAATGAGAAATGACAAGAAACGGGTGAATAAAGACTGACAATCACTGGTTAGTGCTCAGAAATGATTATTTCAAGACATGTAAAGCATTTTGGCTCGTTTGTGGGCCGTCCCAGGCATGGTTGCAATATGTTCATTGTCAAACTCAAAAATCAGATTACTTTTAATTATTAAAAAACACCATTATTTTATGTATATTTTATTTATGTAGACTTGTATATTTTTTTCATAAGATCAGATAACATTTTAGGGTGTCATATGATCATGTTACAACGTGCCCCTCAGCTGTTACAATGTACCCACCTATGGGGCATGTTGTCACATTTCACTTCCAATTTTTGAGGGTAAATAAAGAAACATGTATACACTGTATTTATGAAACAAAGCGACATATTTGTACTAGACAAGTGTGAAATTACTGTGGATAAAAAAATTATACTCTGAACACTCTTAAATATGCACTAATTTGCATGCATTTCCAGAATAGAAATATGAACCCTTGAGAAAACCAGGTTCAAAATTATTGTTCAACTTTGCTGACAATAGAAATTGTTTGTTTGTTTTTACAGAGGGGATTTTGGGTATCTTTTTATCACTCAATTATCACACAAAATTTTTTCAAAAGCAATAAACAATAAACAAACAAACACATAAAACAAACAAACAAACAAACAAACAAACATTTCTGGCTCAGTGCATGAGAGAATAATTGAGAAAACAGCCTTTAAAGATATGTATTGTAACTGAAATCTACAGACGTTAATCGACAAAATTAAAATAAGCACTTAAAAGTGTATTTTTGGATGTTTTCTTTTCAGTAGTCTGAAACAATGCAATGAAATGTAAATACTGTTTCTGACCTATTAAGTATATTGTCTGTGTAACTTCCACATATAATTATTAAAATGATCCACAATGCAAAAATATCAATTCTGTGATCATTTACTCACCTCAGGTTGTTCCAACCCTGAATGCATTTCTTTCTCCTGTGGAAAAAAAAAAAAAAAGTCATTTTGAAGAATGTTGGTAACCAGTTACTGGTCCCCACCCCATTGACTTCCATAGTATGGAAAAGAAATGCTATTTGGGTCAGTAGGGAACGGCAACTTTGGTTACCAACATTCTTCAAAATATCTTCTTTTGTTTTGAGCAGGAGAAAGAAATGTATACAAGGTTTAGAACAGCTTGAGGGTGAGTAATTGAATATTTTTGGGTGAACTATCTATTTAATTGCAATAAGTAAAAATTATACACTGAAGAAATAATGTTACGTTTGGTTGATGTCAAATGTACCTCTAAATATAGAATGCCATACAGTGTTTCCCACAGACTTGGACTCTATTTGTGGCGGCATATATGCAAATTCATTCTCTGCCAGCAGGATGGGCTTTTAAAAGAGCGCGGAGAAATAGCGGTTTCCCCGGTAACGCTGTACACAAAGCAGCGCTCCGCTTACAAACGCTGCTTTATCAGACATTACATGTAAGATGAAATGAAAGTGACATCCAAAATTTTCTGAAGACAGTCGGTTTTCCTTCAGAAATACAGTGATATAAAAACACCCGCACCGTGTTTCGATTTTGAAACGTGCAGTGCTCGTTTATTCAACAAAGTCAAAGCTTTTTGAAAAAAATCTATTTGTGGCGAGCCGCCACAAATAAATCAAGTATGTCCTTAAACATGCTTACTAGTTGCTAGTTACTGTTATTGTTATTAAAGCTGTTTGTGAGACATGACAGATGTTCTGGTTATTCCCTTTAGCATAACAATTCTTTCACAAGAAACAATTTCTCTACAAAAGATAAAATACAAAAAAAAGGAACAAAAAAAGAAGATGATAAACAATGTCTGCTATTCGGCGTACACAGCATAACAATACTATCCACCGCTTGAATATTAGCTGAAGGCACTTAGAATGAATAATAGCTCACCAAAACATATCTCTTTTTCTTTATGCATCAGTGTAGGTGGGTTGATTTCTATCATATATCACAGACCAAACCTGACTAAACCATTCTTAAATTAGTTTTAAAGTTATCCAAAGTTCAGAGTGACCTACAAAAGGAAGGTTCTAGCCAATCAAGTCGGTCTTTGTTTCAATAAGCATACAACACTATCTCAATCTCTATGGTATAATTCAATGATCTGAACAGTGGAATTGAAACATTGACAGTGGTGAGCTCCCGTCCACTATGAATGCTCTGCAGCTTAGAGCCATCCTCTTGAGTCATTAAAATGAAATGCAGGAAGGCCATCGTGTCATTTGCATATAGATAAAAGCCCATTTGATTTGGGAAATCACTACCTCATTCCGTGATTTAAGAGATTCTGCTTTAATCTGTGAATAAATGCCCAGTGCACATTTTTCCCGCTCCTTATTTTTTACAGCACTATGTCAGTGTTGGTAAAAAAAAAAATAAGATGTCATTTTAGAGGCTTCAGGTTTCTGCTGAGCCCCTAAGCTAAGTTGTGACACCATGTTCTGTACTCGCTGACAGAGCTGTTCTGTAATAAACAAACTGTGCTGCTGCCATGAACTGTTGACAAATGGAACATAAGCGTCCGACTTGCTGCCTAAACGATATTGTATGTATACAACAACATGCTAACAACAGCTGCTCTAAAGTAGCTCACACATAAATAAATAAATTCTGTCAACTTTTACTTATGCCATTCCGAACCTTTGACTTTTTTCCATGCAATTGCAATAAACTGAGACAAAGGCTTTCAAACTTCAAAAAGGACGCTAAGGGGATTCTCACCCTGCTGTGACCGAAATCAATCACAGTTGAACTCAAGAACCGATCACCAGATTAATAAACGATAAATAACAACTTTTACATTTGAAAACGCAAGACGCAGGGCATTAGATTGCCAGACAAACCAACGTGGTGTTTGTTATTGTGGTCTTTGCTGAGGTTTTGTGCCAAAGGCCATATAGTTGATGAGGCCTTCACTTGAAATCTGTCTTTGGGGCTCATCTAGTTGACATGGTCTCTGCTGACATTCAGGGCTATAGAGGTTGTCTCCATCTGATCTGGATATGGACTGGATCCAGGTGGCTACGGCTACTGTCGCGGTTAAGGAATTTCCCTTGCGGTTATTTTGAGTGGCTCAATAGCGCGGTATGCGGTATTACCGCATATATATACAGTATATATATATATATATATATATATATACTGTATATATATATATATATATATATATATACTGTATATATATATATATATATATATTAGGGGTGGCACGGTACATGTATTCGTACCGAACCGTCACGGTACGGGCGTCTCGGTTCAGTGCATGATGCCTTACGACGAATACAGGCAATTCACCCCCAATCCAGAAGGGGGCGCCCGCAGTAATGCAGCGCTGTTTGATAACCGCCAGCAGAAGAACAGCGAATGCCATGAGTTGCGCACTTGAAAACAAAGTCCCCTAGACAGTGACCATGTGCTGATTCTGAATGCGTATCTCACATAGACTGACAAGGGAGTATACAGTAAAGGCTTGCGCACTCAACTGTTTGCAAATTGGAGCTTTGTGCTCGTGTATCCTACCTCTCTCATTTGGCAAAAATCCAAATATTCCATAATATTTCTGAATGCTAAACTATTATATATTATGTAAATGATAGGCTTTGTACTTCAGTCGCATTCCAACGGTGACACAGAGGCGGGTGTGCTGATGTTTGGCTCACTGTATTTGATTTTGATAAAGTACCAACTGCGCTGTCAAGTTAGCAATGCTGGAACTAATGTGTTTTGTGTGTGTGTGTGTGTGTGTGTGTGTGTGTGTCTCTGGCGCGATCAGTTCAGCTGTTTCCTTATACCAGCAGAATCAACTTTAAACACTTATTGTTTTATTAATAATCACTGTATAAAGGTCTGCTTTTATTTGTGTACACTCACAATGAAAACAAAACATATACATACATACATACATATATATATATAAAATATTTAGTATTTTCACATCTAGATGGAAAAAATTGTAATTTGCACTACTGTCTGTTCAAAATAAATGTTGACTTAACTTAAAAAAAATTGAGGAAACCCGTTGCCTTAAAATTATTAAGTACATAATAATTAAGAAAAAAAAAGTTAAGTGAACTTGACAATTCAATTAACTTATTTTTTTAATTATCATTTACTTACAAATTTTAAGGCAACAGGTTTCCTCAATTTTTTTTAAGTTAAGTCAACTTATCACTTTTTACAGTGCACGGTTTAATATATGGGGTAAATATAGAAATATAATATAGAAATATATAAAGTTATAATCTCCAGATACAGACAGGCCTGGTTCCTGAATCAAATCACTGAGGGTGCTTCTGAAATCATTTGAAAATCTGAAATCATAGTCTTTTTTTCCCCCTTCTCCCAAATCAGATTATACTGTTTCAGCTATTAAAATAGTTCAGTTTTGTATGTAATGGCAAAGTGATTATATTTCATCTTGTTTTTTTTATTAGTCTAAGTTAATTTAGAAAAACGTTTGGAGCATTTTTTTTGTTCGTTAAATAAGTTTTTTTTTCTTTCTAAGACTTAAAGTAACACCAAGCGGCCAGCAGCAGACCGGCAGGCTGATCATAGCCCACTTGATCAATTTAGCCTTCTCAAATCATCACGACTTGCCTAAAATAAAATCTATAGATATACCCTACTGAAACAGTTCAAGCATACAACAATGTTTAAACATTAAACCTAGATAAATGTGTGCTGCATCCAATAGTTTGTGCGGAGAGTGGAAGCTAAAGAATGGAGGCACCAGCGCAATCAATTGCATTTTTTTCAATGGGAACAACTTACGCCGTAATTTTTGCTCATAAAGGTAAGAGTAATACATCATTCGGAACTGTAAAGGGTCTACTTTTATTTGTGTGCACTCACAATATCAACAAAACGTTGTGCTTTTAAGAAAACAATGATGCGCTTTCTGCCGTCTTGTCTTGAACAGGAGCGCTTGACAAAAATGAACCCAAAGTCAGCAAATACATGCCTCACAGACATGATAAATATAGAAAGCTTTAAATTACTACTTAACGAAATAAATCAAATCGATAACAAAAACGCTTTCATTATAATCCCTGAAGATGCACTTCTCTCTAAAGGCGCCTCTAATGAGGAGATGGCCATTCAGGATCATCATCTTCATCTTTGCGACACTGACACAGAAAACACTTTATTAGTAAATAATTCAAATATCTCCTTACTATTTCCCCCGGACACATTCATGGTAATTACTTTTGCTGGGGCTTTACGACAAGCTTTATTGCGTGTATTTGAAGCAGAACTCTTCAGCTGCGCTGACGGCGTTCTCTCTGCTGCTGCGGGACTCTAAACACTGTCGAGCCGCTCTGCACAGTCTCATGTCTTGTGTCTTCACGGTCTCGTGTTGTTTTCACACAGCGTTTTCATCACTAATTGATGGATGTCTAAAATATAAAAATAAGGAGAAGCCTAAAACAGGCCCGAGGCCCGGTGTTCTGTCGATTTGTGCTACCCTGTCAGATTTAGCTACCTCCCATTAAAACAGTAGGTAGTACAATCGACAACGAAAAATGCTGCCTGTCAAATTATGATTTATTAATGTCTACACCTACCACAACCCTAAACCTACCCTTACAGTAATGCAAATACAGTAATTATGTGTTATATTCGTGGTTGTGGCTAGAAGGGATGAAACCAACAATAAATAATTTTTTCTACCTATTAGATTGTGTTTTATTAATGTCTACTCTACACCTACCCCAACCCTAAACCTACCCATACAGTAATGCAGATACATGATTAAATATTGTTGTTCAGCATCAGAACAAAAGACGCAATAGGAAAATCTGACGGGTAGGATAAAATGTCAGGACACCGGCCCGCGTCTGAACTATGACGTGAAAATTGGCCGGATCGAAGCCCGGCCCTAGAGGCGTAAAAAAGTCGGGGCCGTCGGGCCCGGGCTGAAATGCAGGGCTCTAGCGTTCCCCTCGGTAGAAATCACGTTTACCCCCTCGGGGGGCTGAACTGAACTAAAAGCATGGCCACTCAGGAAATCAAGTAAAATGTACTTGGCTAAGTTAGGTAAAATTAGCAAAGGAAATAAGTAAATTTAACATGGCCAGTTAAGAGTTTGATGAGTAATTTTTACTTGATTATTTTAAGTTAAATCTGCAATACTTAAGTACATTTCACTCAGTCATGGCTTCTAAAATGTACTCAAACGATGTAGCACTGGGAAACAACGATGCTGTTAAAGCATTCGATTTACTTACAAATATGTAAGTAAGCAAGTAGACAGCTTGTTATCCTTTTAAGATAATATGTCCACTCAAAAGAATTGTTACCCAACTGAACACAGAGACCTCAATACCTGGTACGACGGTGACAATCAGTGGATAGTGTTCGAGTAAGAATGGGTCATTTTGAGTAGAAAGTCAACTCCAGATGTCACAAAACAGTAAGTTACTAAACTTAACAACAAAAGAAACCATAGAACAGTGTAAATATAACTAAAAAACAGTGACAAATTTAACCTTTTTAATTATTCATGCCCCAGTGCATGATAGGAAAAACAAGATCATAACTTTGATATTTACTTAAAGAATCCTTGTAAACATAACAAACAATTCCAAGTAAAATATACTCATAAGTTCAAACTTTAATTTATACAAGCATAAATTGAGTACTGATATAGAATTTACTGTAATTTAAATTTTTTTAACTAAATTATTTAATGTAGAAATTACATTTGTTTTTATGTAGTGTACTTCACCAAAAAATCATTTTTATCTAATGTGTATTTCATACATATTTTTAGGCATGAAAAATTATTAAGATCATAAAAATATCAAAGCTAAATGTTTTTCATAAAGCAGTTATGGTAGCTACGTCAGCAGCGCGAGAGGGTGCGTCTGTATAGAAACACTCAAAAAAGGTCGAAATTAAATTTAGCGTTTACATACATTACAAAAAAAAGAGCTTTATATCATTTTTACGATTTTTAATGAATAGGAATTTTGAATAATGAAAATTAGTTTGTTCCTGCTTATTCTATTCATCAGAGTTCGAACCATTATAGAAGAATTTCATTATTATTTTCTGAATTTCATTTCTGGGTTAAAAAACAAAAAATGAATGGACGCAAAAGTACACTGACCAAAATGCAAGATCTAAAACGTATTTTTAAACGTTCAACTTCAACGCTGAATTTTTGAACGCTATCATGTGATAGAAATTACAGTAGACTAGAGGCGTGATTTACAAGAAGTCCATCAAGTCTATCCACCTTTTTCTTCAACGAGGAGGTAAGGATGAGACTAATAACGAGAAGAATAACAACGTGCAGTAAAAGGTAAAACTGTTTGCACTACAAACCAGTGTGTTCAAAAGATAATAGGGTGAATTCAGGTAATCTGGGACACCTAAACTCCATTGTGTTTATTTCCTGTTCTAATCAAATTTAGTCAACAGGACATTTACTATAATTTTAGCATGGATGTCATGTGACAAGAATCAAAAATGGGGGTGATTCCACAGAAAGGGGCGGGGCACTCGTCAATCAAGAAGCTCCCCTGGGAATTGCATGACAAGGTCAATGACACAGGATTCTGACTACTTATGTTTGTGATCTATTCAAGCAACAAAATATGTATTAAAGTGTTGAAAATGTGTTTTAGTTTTTTTTTTTTTTTCAAACATTTTTTTGTTGTCCCACATTATCAAATATGATTGAGAATGTGGGACAGCATGCTTTGGGTAATCTGGGACAGTCTTCAAATGGGGGAAATATGCATTTAGGGACTTTATAAATCTAATGACAAGGGTTAATATATGCCATAATGAGAAATAGGTGTTAATTCTGGAGGTTATAACATTAGCACAAATTCACAGTAGGTAGCAGCTAGCTAAAGCAGCTAGCTAGAGAGATGCTACAGAGACGGAATCTGGGAAACGTATTCCAATAGCAAGCAAAGGTATCAGGATGAAGTAAACCGTTAATTTCATTTCCCAAATTCCCAGTTAGTTTAGTATATACTACGGTTCAAATCACTGAGCAGGAGGGGGATCTGCCCTCATTAAACCAGCTAAAATATGAAAATATCCATTGCCTTTAATTAACTCAATGAAATGGCATGCATAAAGTATGACGAATATAGGCTTTTTTTAGGCCTAATACATATGTCCCAGATTATAAAGTGACCTGTCCCAGATTATTAAATTCAGGCAGAATTTTTTGGGGGGGCACAGAAACATTTAATAGGTGTGGCATGTCTCCTCTGGGCATAATATCTACATTATTTCTTCTGGTGTGGTTAGAAAACATCTTAGGGATTTCAGAAAAGTCTAATGTGTTGATCTAATGTGTTAGATAGATATCGAAATAAATCGCAGAAGTCAAAATTGCAAAAAAAAAAATGTCCCAGATTACCCGAATTCACCCTACATTAAAATAATATCAGGGCTCTCAAGTTATAGAGAAAGTTTGGAGTGAGATTAGGGGAGGGGCCACACAAAGGGGAGGAGTCACCCAGAGGGGAGGGGCAAATCAAAGGGGAGGAGCAACTCAAAGTTTTTGCTAGCAGTTCAATTTTACCTATTGTTCATAATTGACCAGCACAAATAGAAGTTATAACATTTGGTAAATCTGATGAAAGACAAATTCATTCTAATAAAATAAAAAGATTTATATATTTAAAAATACAAATGTATCAAAAATAAAAAGAAATTTTGCCTCAAACGAGCCAACTGAACAGCAGTACTCAATGTACATACTGTACACATATACATTACAGTACTTACCCTGAGCATGTATGTCAAACTGTGTGTGTGTGTGTGTGTGTGTGAGAGAGAGAGAGAGAGAGAGAGAACACATTTCAGCTTATGTTTCTCTTTTTCTGTTGTAAATGTTTGTTGCACATTTTGATGCCTGATGACGGGTAGAGGACTCCCACATAAAGCACTGTCATGATAATAGCGTTCCATCCAGAGCCAAACTGTTTCTAGTTTTGGTTTTGTTCAAACCCACCATGGAAAACACTGCATCTGAATTTGAATTTGGGGAAGCCACAGTGTCTTATATAGGAGCCCCCTACCCCTGTCATCAAGATGTGCAACAAACACAACAGAAAAAAAAATCATATGCTGAAATGTGTTCTCTCTCTCTCTCTGTGGACTGTTTACCAATGTTTGTAGAAATTTGGGGTGTTAATGAGGTATTGTGTACTTTATACGAGAACAATGAAATGGTGTTTACTTTTTAAACGTGTTATAATAAAGATACATTTTTAAATCTCTCTCTCTCTCTCACACACACACACACACACGTTCAGGCAGGCCCGGATTAACACTGTGTAGTGCCCTAGGGTGAGCACATTTGAAGTGCCCCCCCCCCCCCCCCCAAAAAAAACCCCACAATTCAAGAGCTCCTTCTGATCAATAACAAAAATTAGCCTTCCCATTACAAGGTGATATTTGACTCCTTAAAGTGATTTACAGGGGCATTTTTTGTAATGCCTTTTTTCTCTCTTTAATTTTATTAAAAGTATGTCATTATGTCAAATTCAAAAGTCTATATTTATAAGCTTTTCCAAAATGTCTAATAATAATAGAATATATAAAAAAGAATAAGAACAGGTAGAATAATAAGAATAAGTTACCAATCAAAATAAATCAATATTAACAAAATCAGTTTCCACTACAAAGGTGGCACAGAACACAAAAGTGGCATGAAGGTAAATTTACAGACATTTACAGAGGTTCAGAGGTGGGATGGGTGTTTTAAATTCATAAAAAATGTTGTGAGATTAATGTTTTAAATATAAAATTTTGAATATTGTTTGATTGAAATTATTTAAATAACTATGATACTTTAAAAATAAAACTGCCAGCAGGTGGCGGCAAGTCACTGATTTTATCACTGAATCATTCATTTCATTGATTCGTTTGAACGGCTGATTCGTTCAGGAACGAAGCAAGTGACTCCCTGCGTCCCAATGTGCATACTATCCACCCTATCTGCCCTATATTATTGAAAATGACTACTATCACATAGAATTTAGGATGGATAGTATGCACATTGGGACGCAGGCACTGTCTTTATGAATGGATAATTGAATCACTGACTCACTAGATTCATTTAAAAACGCAGGTTCATTCATTAACGAAACACCGCTGTGTTTGAATGGAGATGCGCAGCGGCTCAGCTGTGACTGTTTGAAACTATTTTCCTTTACGAAATAGAGCAAAATCGGGCAATATTGTTAAATTCATACAATGTACATATTAACTTATTGTTTGTTGAACTGTTGTATTAATTTGATATCACATTTGCAAACTCCCATATAATCTTTAAAAACTGTCACTCACTTCAGTTCATCGCAATCTCACAAAGCTCCATAATAATCAATGAAGCTCTACACTACATAACGAATCTCTTATTTACACCGTCTACACTTTCTTTGTTATAACGAGAGGATTTGTGAGCTTGCATAACTCAGCAATGAACAAAAGTATTTTGAGCAGTGAGTGGATTCTGATTAACATTGCATTCAAGGAATCAATGTCTGCGATACATTACTCACCGCTGCGCAAACATGCAAGTAGAAATCTTTGAAGCTCCCCTGAGCTCAAACACAAATGCTGATCTGGTATGTTCTGATAGTTGCACGCACTACGTGCCGTGATATTTTCTCCTTTTTTTTATTCACGTTTATCACAACCGCTATGCTGATGCTGCCTATCCATTGTGAATTGAATATTATAAATTGGCGGGCTCGACTCTGAGTGGGGGGGGGGGGGGGGGGGCGCAATTACACTGTGGCCTGACCCAATCACAGTTCTTTATGCGTGCATATATTTTATATTCTCTCTGTATACTTGTATCATTAACTGTTCAGTTTCTATGCATCTGCATCTCTTCCAGCAAAATAATATACACAAAACATGAAAAATATTTTAAAGGTCTAATCATTTTCTTAATCACTTGGTGCCCCCTTATTGCCTGGTGCCCCAGGGCACTTGCCCAATCCCGTCTATGGATAATCCGGCCCTGCGTTCAGGACAACTTCTGTAATCCTACTGTGTGTGTTCAGTATGTACATTGAGCACTGCTGTTCAATTGGCATGTTTGGGGCCAAATTTCTTTGTATTTTGATCCTTTTTTAAATATGTAAAACAATTTATTTTATTTGGATGAATTTGTCTGTCTTTTATCAGATTCACCAACTGTTATAACATCTCTTGTACTTTCCTTTCAGGAAGCTAAGTTAAAGCTTCAGGTTGCAAAAAATAAAAAAATAAATAAATGAGGATCTTTCTCTTCCAACTACATGTGCGCGCGCATCCATGTTGCTTAGTAACGAACCCGCTTGCGGCAGAATCGCGTAATTTAAAAGGAAACAACAACATCCTAATTTCTGATTGGCTGGTAGGTGGCATTTAACTCTGTATAACTCGAGAGTCGAGAGAGAGCTATGAATTCGGCAGAAAACTTACCTCCGTGTTCCCTCATCTATTATTTGTATAGTAATTGTAGCGGGACAAGTTATCCCTTCTCAGCGTGAGAAATACAACAAGGTGTGGCGTGAGAGCCTGTGAACTGGTTGAAATGACTTGAGAGCCCTGTAATATGGTAAGACACAGCATTTTTCAATATCAAGCAGCAAAACAAACAGTTTTGTACTGCTAAAAATAGCTGGACGAGGATGAGACCGGAAGCTAGACCCATAGAATTTACAAATGGCCGCGCCCATTTTTACGGCAAGAAAAATGTGGATAGTGCATGTTTACACAGAAGAAGAAAAAAAATAGAAAATCAGCATAGTGGGATTCAAAGTTCAATTGTGTTTCTTATAAAAAGCTACTTTAGAAGACTTGTAATATGAGTTTTATGAGAATTGCACTTCTACATGTTTTGTTGTTGTTATTTTGCAGCTTCCCAGCTAACAAAAATTCTAAGAATGATTTGCTAACATTCTCATTATGCTATGAAAATGGTAGGCCTATTTGTGAATGTTCTCTGAACAATGAAAAAAAAATTAGATGTATATTATTTTTTTTAAAGGAACACTCCACTTTTTTTGTGATATTACGTAGCGCCTGAAAGTAGTCCCCAGCTATATTATAACTAGTTACCTAGCTGGGGACTACTTTCAGGCGCTGCGTAATATCACTGCGCCTGCTGCGGCCATGTTACGGCAGCAAAGTTCCTTGATTATTACACCGGAATGAGAGTATAGTTCCTAGCCAAATAGGACTAGAAAATCGCAACTTTTCATTTTCTGCCGGTCTTAGTACACCATATAACTACAGAAGAGTCAAGTTTTAAATAGGAAAACTATCGAAACTCTTTGATCGTTTTTGAACGCGATGCTACTGGTCTAATAGGATTCAATGATCTATGCTAAGCTATGCTAAAAGTGCTATCGCCAGATCCGGAGATCAGCTGAATGGATTCAAAAACGGTAAAACTCAACTTATTAACTCTGGGGGAGTTGGAGAATGAGCCTATTTCCAAAAAAAGTGGAGTGTTCCTTTAATAATGGAACGTTTCATTATTCCATGAACAATGCATAAATTTTTGTGCTTAAGTTTAGTCTATTCCATTCTATTAACATTGCTGAAAGAACATTAGCCAAAGTTCTGAGAATGTTTATAGGTAACATTTGCTGGGTGTTATTCCCAATCCACATACAATTGCACGATATTGAAAATAGTGGCCAAGATATTCTAAACAAAGCAAATAAAGTATTGTGTTCCATTGACGAAAGAAAGCCAAACAGGCTTGGAACAACAAGGGGGATTTCCATTTTGAGTGAACTATCCCTTTAAGAACAGGAGCTGTAGGTTTTCCTCAAGGTTATTCCAAATCCTGAACTTCACAGCTAGTATATGGCCCAATGCTGTTTTCCAATTCACGTTAGAGATACAAACCTTGGAGAAAGAGCAAAACTGTCAAACTGACACATAACAGGAAGTGATTAAAGGAAAAAATAGAGTAATATATGGAGATCGGTTGGAGATATATTTAATATATGGAGAACCATGGAGTCTGTTGACATTTGGGTCATAATTACGCTATGCTAATTAAATCTGCTGAGTATCAGAGAGCTGTTTAATAATTCAAACCCAGTGCAACCTCTAATACCAATGCCAATTTCCCAAAGTAAAGACAGTGGAATGATCATACTTGTCTCTCCTAAATATTTAATTCTCCTTGGGAAATCATTTTGACCTACAAAGACTAAGGAAGGGCAAGACAATGACACTATTTCTGTACTTACAGTGGAGAAACTGCTCTGAACCAGACTGGGCACGTGGAAATGCGATCTGTCACAGTACAACTGAAAGGCTCCTATTTAGCACTGCATGAAGTCTCACGATAACCATCCACAACTGTGCTACAATTATATCAGTTGTTGAAGGAAAACATATCAATTGTCAAGTCAAACAATGCTGGTAGTTTTTTGTGCCCTGTTGATCTCTGAACTGACCTGTATTGGGCCTACAGCTTGTTCTCTGGCAGTCTTTTCTCAAAGCAGAGAGAAACAGCAGTTTTTTGTTGTTGTTGTTGTTTTCTCCAGGCATGAACAGTATTAAAGGCTACGTGGCGAGTTACAGATGGCCTTGCAACAACACAATGAGCAGAGTGGGCTTGGATTGCTCAAGGGAGCTTTGACATCCAGAATATTCGCAACATAATAACAAGATCCCAAAGCTTCAGGAAAAAGCCAGAGATTTAAAGTAGACTGGTTAAGTTCAATTAGCACATTCAAAAGAGCACATTTTTATTCCGAAATTTAAATTAGCAAATGTTCCAATATGTTTTGGAGCAGAAGTAACTACAGTGGAGGCCAACAATATTGGCACCCTTGCACTTTAACAGGGAACTATTTATTATTGCAAAAATGATGAAATTAAAACATGTAGTCTTCAGCCAATGTTTTAATATATTAAAAAATGTTTTGCTTATTCATTTAGAAAGCTTTTAAACTAGTAAACAAAGGGCAATGACATAATATGGGACGCATATTAGGGGCCACATCAGTACATAGCTTATCAATACATGTAATGTATGAATTAAACTCTAATCTGAATTAAAATGAAAGAAAAAAAAATCTAAAGAAATCATGTCCCCCCACAATAATTGTTTTACTGAAGAAAATGGCGTTCTTGAATCACATAATGTATCGTGATTAATTTAATATATCAATATTCCCAGCTTCTGTTAATAGAACATGAAAACAGGCAGCTTTGTCATAATTGCGGCAAAAATACCAGCAATGTCTTCAGCAATAGACACATTTTCAGTTACTTTTCTATGTTCGGTTTTCATGTGCTATGAAATTTGGTGGAAACAGCCTTATCACACTGTTCTAAGTTGCAAAATCCAAAATACTTTTTTGTTTTTATGCGAAGCACCCAACCCTAAAGGCAACACAACCCCAAAATGCTGAATCTCCTTCATGTTTTACTATAGCAAAGGCATTGTACTTTGTAAAAGCTTTCTATCTATAAAAAAAGATAGCATGCTTACCAAAAAAGAAACACTCTCCCAGAGGGATTCTAGCACTGCACTGTTACTATGTTTATACCAGTTCACAAAAATGGTGCAAGCTGCAATTTTTGTACCTTGCGTCTTTGCTCAAATCGGTGCCAGTTGATTGTCCTTTCTCCACCAGACAATCAGTTGCTTCAACACACAATCAGCTGCATGCTGAAAGGCTGTAAGCACCTTTTCTCCATTGTACCACATGCAACTAAACACAGGTACCAATCTGTTGCCCAAACACCCTACTTTTGGAGAAAATTTATGGGGACATGAAAATGGCATGTAATTGATGTCTAGGTTGGACATGTAGACAGACAGATCTGGGGATAAGCATGAGAAAATAGAGAAGAAACATGACAACAGGATGGGAAAGTAAACAGATTATCACTGCAAACAGTATCAAAGATTACATTGTTTTCATGTTTTACTTCCAGGGTGTATTTTTATACCAAGTCAAGTGAGTATTTCTCCACCCTGGAAAGAGTGCATCAGAGAAAAAGAGCTAAGTGAGATACAGAGGACAGTACAGGAAGAGGAAGAGACAGCAGAGAGGCAGAGGTGAATGCAGAGCGAGAAGAGTTTATTCAGCATGCTACAGGATAAAAGCACTACACCACACAGGGACCGTCAAGCACGAGCTTGGTAGAAAAAAGAACCTTTAATTGTGCCACTTCTATACTGGACTTTACATTCCTAAAGATGTAAAAACTCAATTCATGTAGAAAATGTACAGAACACCCTCCTCCCCTTTGTTTCCCAGGCCTAGACCACAAACAAAATGTCATTTTTCAGTAGAATCAGTGAACGATTCTCATACAACCACAATCAAGGACAATTAAGGATCATTTATGAGTGATGTCAGCTGGAAAGTCTGATTTTTTTTTTTTTTTTCTCCATTGATAAAAATATTCCAGAGGTTGAATAAAACATTTGTACAATGCAGAATAAAGTAAGACTAAAGGCACATTTACTTTGGTCCCAACAGTCCCTACATTAATGTGACATCACAACATCAAACATGGTCAATCTGACACATGCAACTGCCGAGATCCATCAGCACATGCTCTGATTTTCATCTAAAAAAAAAAATGGGTAACAGAATTCACTGACGCAAAAGTGAATGAGAAATATCAAAGCAGGTACTATACGTCACACACTGTGCTCCCCACTGTCAGTGTTTTGTTTACCACAGGTTTCAATCACAAAAAGTACCTTGGGTGCCTGATCAAAGAAAAAGAAAGAACTACAGTCCAAAATAAAACAAATGCACAAGATAATTTACAACTTGGAGTATGTTCCATCAAATTCAGTTACTCGTGTTCAGATTCAATTCAATAGATCATAAAAAAATGAGCTTTTGCCTTTGAATCAAAGCAAGCTGACTAGCTTTCAAAGCTTGAATTGAATTGGTTTTGAAAAATGACAAGGTGAGGCCACATTGAGCAAGAGTGAAAACTATCACTTTCAAAACCCATCAAAACAACAAAGCAAGGTTACGTTTTCTGTATCATCACACGTAATGTGCCTAAACCTCTATAATGTGTAACAACGGGAGCAAAGGGATGATGCTATTTTGCTAAGTAAGGCACATTTTTGTCAATCCATCCTAAAACAGAATAACAGCTGGCCATACACAAACAATAGTAGGAGCAGATACAGAGCGAGTGTTCCTTTAAGGGCCATTCTCATTGAAGTTCTTGATATGATGTTAAGGAATGACTGGTAAAAATGAATTCGACTTGAGGCTCCTGGGGGAGAGAGAGGAAAGGTGGCATAGCACCAGGGGATCCTCAGATGGTGGACTTTGAGAAGGACACTCTCAGGCGGTGGCCACGGCCCATGTCGTAGTTGTGAAGGTCAATGAGTGCCTGAATCGCCTCCTCCACCGTGGACATCTGCAGCAGAGCCATTTTGCGATCTCTAGAAATAATAATAATAATAATAATAAAAAAATAAGTGACGGTCATACCGAGGATCGTGAACGTAGACAAAAATGACTAAGAAACAGAATCCAGTGGGTTCTTACTGGAAAAACTTGAACGCTTTCACTGTACCGCCGGAATTTGAGAAGAGTAGTCGTAAATCCTCCTCTGTCACATTCTCACTGGAGGGGAAACAAGCAGTTATTAGCATTTCCTCAGAGTAAATGGTAAAATGTTATCATGATGCATGAACCAATAAAAAAGGAAAACAAATTTTCCTTGGTAGCCGCATTTTAATCTCAGACATGAACTGAAAGACACTGCCAGGGAAAAAACTGACAATTAATTTAAAAAGATGGTCAGCAGTTGGTCCAAGATTTATGATTCCAGAACAAGACACAACATGTATTAATAAAATGGCAAAACATACAGAAAAATCACCACTAGCATTCATTATGACTGATGTTCTCCTGCATACTCACGGTATGTTAGAGAGATGGAGAGTTGCTGAGGGGGGGAAGATGTTCTGGAAGTTCTTGGACCCAGGCTTCTTGAAGCGATGCAGAGGAGAACTGGTGAAGTCCTTGGTCAGGCCCTGGTCATCTAAACCCTCCCTGGGCAGCTGTACTGTCTGGTGCTTGGAGAGGGTCACACGAATGATCTTGCCATACATCTTCTGCCCGTTCAGATGGCTCATGGCTAGATAATAAAGACACAGACAGCTCTTTCTCTTTCATTAGCCTGTGTTTTACTCACCCTCGAGGCATCCTAGGTGTATACTTTCTTCTTTCAGACAAATCCAATCAGAGTTATATGAAAATTTGTAGTGGCTATTCCAAGCGTTATCACTGCAGTGGGTGGGTGTTTCTGTTCAACAGTCCAAAAGACGCCAAATAAAGCGCGCGCATCCGTAATAAAACGTGCCTCACACGGCTCAGGGTTGTGAATAAAGGCCTCCTGTAGCGAATCCATGCATTTTTGTAAGAAAAATATCCATATTTCAAACGTAATAGACACTTCTCTCTCACTTCATCTAACTGTCATAAGCGGAAGTCGTTCAGGCAGATGACGTAGGACGTTGGCGTTGCGTGACGAACGCGGAGAGAGATCAAAACAAAACACCAGTCACAAACTAGAAGTACAAACCGAGGATTTGTAAAGAAAAATGTCAGAGGAGTTTGATATAAGCCAAGAGCAGACTGGTTTTCCTTTGCTAAAGTAAGGAAACTTCCTTAGCTCCTGTAAACAAACTCGCGAGACTAGCATATCTCAGAGGCGCGCGAATGACGTCCTACGGAACGGCTTCTGCGTACGTCAAATAGTGGAAGTGCGAGAAAAGTGTTTATTACATTTGAAATATGGATATTTTTCTTACAAAAACGCATGAATTCGCTACAGGTGGCCTTAAATCATGCCCTGGAGCCATGTGAGGCACGTTTTATTATGGATGCGCGCACTTTATTTGACGTCTTTTGGACGGTTCAACAGAAACACCCACCCACTGTAATGATAACGCTTGGAATAGCCACGACAATTTTTCATATAACTCCGATTGGATTAGTCTGAAAGAAGAAACTATACACCTAGGATGCCTCGAGGGGGAGTAAAAAACAGGCTAATTTTCATTTTTGGGTGAACTAACCCTTTAATTCTATATAAAAGCGGTACGTTAATCACAAAAAGGACAGCTTGTCAGCTTACCTAACTGAGCTTGGTTTCCATCAGACATCTGGATTAGAGCACTGTCCTTCTTATTGTAAAGGATCTTCACGCGCTGCACGTCACCGTAGACACCTTCGGTTAAGCAAGAGGCAGATGGAAGAGGGAGGGAAGGAGGAGGAGGAGAGGAGTGAACCAGGAAGGACAAGTTAGTGCTTCAGAAGCTCCGGTTCTGACATGAAAGGTGAAGATGATGGTACAAATCTTCCAAATTATCTACACCAAAGAGTCCAAAACAGTGTTTCTAACAGACACAACTTATTTGATACGCCCTCCAAAAACAAGCTCATGTGATATGGCAAAGTTAAAATCAAAAGCCTACATGCAAAATAATCAACCATGCATTAATATAAGCTGTACATGAAGAGAGACAGATAGAGCAAGATAGAGACAGAGGCTTCGAAAGCCAAGGAAAAACAAAACAAAAGTAAACTATTTCATTTGAAATTTGGCATAGAACTAAACAAATTAAATTGGAAAACTAAGAAACTGTTGTTACACTAGTGCCAGATTAATAACTAACCCTTAAAATGATAAATGAAAGAGAAAATAAAACAACTGAAATTAAATTAACAATAGATAAACAAAAAAAGAGGTAGATTGCTAACAATAACATACCGAAGAGGGTAAACAGACTTTGGGGCGTAACCATCTTTAGAAGGAGAGAAGAGCAAGCAGCGTAAGACAGGAAGAGAGAAGAGTCGAGGTAGAGCGGAGATGAACAGATCATCCATAACGGAGGGTGGTTTCCCGTAGAATGGTGAGGTGGTCATGGAGCATGGGTCAAGGCAGTTAATTGGGGCAAGTCGGTCCGAGGAGGAACATTTGTTTTGGTTCAGGCACAAAGCATGAATGGGTGGAGGGCGGGGAGACAGGATTGCAGGAGAGAAAGGGCCAACCAATCACAGAGGAGTCAGGAGAGGAGAGAAGAGGAGAGGAGAGGGAAGAGGAGGGGTTGGAAGCAGCGTGGGATAAAAGAAAAAAATAAAAAAAAAAAATAAAATAAAGTTGGAAGGGGGGACAAAAATAATATACAGGTCAGTACATAGGAAATGCAGGAGTTTGGTCAGAAAATGGCAGGGTTCTCTTTTTCTTTTGCTTCCCCCGACTATGTTTAACTGAGCCAAACGTAGTCACCCGAGACCGAGCGTGGGCAGGGCACATTTACTCAAGACTAACTGCAGCACAGAAACGCTGTGAGAAGGACAAAGCATGCAGAGCGCGTGGAAGGATTCGGTATGAGAAAGCATTAAGGGAAAAAATAACAAACAAACAAAACATCAGCCTATAGCTGTAAAGGGGCGGGGCCATGCAGCGGGTAGGCATGAAAACCACCTTGCAGAGTTATGGCATCAATAGAGAGCACGTCATGTCGAAAACTTCACAAACCCACAAGTGTTTGGGAAAACAAAAACCATGATGGGGAAATTACTGGGACACTTCAAAAAGACAGAGAAATCAAAGTGAGAGAGAGTGTGAGAGAAATGAGAGAGGCGGGTGGGGCTACCATGTTTCATACCAACTTTGAATAGCTTAGAGAGAGGCAGTGGAGCATCAGGAGAGGAAGAGAGAGATACAGCTTAGAGAGAAAAGACAGTTAGATATTACTTCCAGACAGAGCGCTTGTGAAAAGGTGCGAGGAAAGAGAGAGAGCCAGAGAGAGGGGAGAGGGGGAGAGATAAAGAGAGAGGAGAGACAGTGATCAAAATTTGCACAGAGGAGAGACTGCAGAGAGACCCTCCATTTTGACGAAAACCTTACTGAGAATGCTTTCAGTATATTTCTGTAAGTATAAATGAGAACAATAGAGAACAAAGAGCTACAGGTTTTAATTCATTACTAGTCACTATCAATTCACTACTAACTGCAAATATACTGAAATAACATTGAACATAATATATGAAATACACTGAGGATGGAAATGAGACACAGGTCAACCTTGAAGTCATGTCAAGACAAGTCACCTGCTCAGTGTTCATTGTGTGTGACTGAATGCATCATTCTCAATCTAATGCACATTAGAAAAGTGACTGAAATGACTTTGAAATCAACTTCAAAACATCCAGCAAAAGAGCAAAGTTAACATGGGAATGTGATTACAAGGTTTTGGGGATGAAGGAAGCTCTGATGATGTAGGCTATTTAGTAGGGCTGGGTACTGGCACTGATTTTTTTTCTTCTTCTTTTTTTTCCACACACCGGGTTCACCCAAAAATAGTCACCATTTATTCAGTCTCGTGTTGTTTTTGTTTCAGATTAAATTGAGACTTTTATTCACATAGAAACATTGATCACCGCACATAGAGCTCATCAAATATGGTAAACATATCTGGTTGCCAGATATCAAGAGTTCAAATCCCCGAATCAGAGCATCGCTGTTACACGAATACACTTTCTGCCCGGTGGCAACTATGCGCATGCGCTCGCTCCTCATAGCGGAAAGACGATGATCTGAAAACACTGACAAACAAGCTGGAGTTTAGCGATCTAAATGAAAGCGTCACTCAGCCGGTCTGTCTTCTGTCATGAGATCTTGACTAAATTGTTTGCAATTGTGATTGCTGAATAAATGCACTAACTCAACCACTGTTGTTTTAATAGAGAAATAGGCTATTGCCATTTGGAATTAGTAGAATAACTAGGAATTTCACTGTTATAATATTTTTCGTTTGTTTTACCAGTTTTCATAATGTAGACAGAGAGATTGCATAAGTCTTTAGTAGGGATGGGTATCATTTACATTTAATCGATACTGATTGATACTATTTGGTGCAAAAAGATGTGTGAAAAGTTGTTGAAAATTTCAAATTATTTTATTACTGCTGAACTTTAGCAACTGTATTAAAGTTCTTCAGTCAGGAGCAGTGAGTTATTTTTCTCTTTGTGTTTTATTTTATTAACATTAAAGGAATAGTTCACCCATAAATGAAAATTGTGTCATCATTTACTCACTCTCAAACCTGAATGAGTTTATTTCTTCTGTTAAACATAAAGGTTATTTTGAAGAATGTAGGAAACCAAACAGTTGCTGGTCCCCAGTTGCTTCCATATTTTTTTTTTCCTACTATCAAAGTCAGTGGGGACCAGCAACTGTTTGGTTACCCACATTCTTCAAAATATCTTTGTTTGTGTTCAGCACAAGAATAAAAATTAATACAGGTTTAATACAACATGACAGTGAGTAAATAAAGAATTTTATTTTTTGGGTTAACTATCCCTTTAATGACAATCGGCACGGCAGCATGTCCCTTTAAGACCTGTCCTGCACGGATTTGTTTTTGACAGTATTAGCGCAATCAGAAGATAACTAATTAATAATGTGCTGTTTGACCGGCTTTTTAGTGCACACACGCTTCAGTGTACACACTCTGAATACGCGCATGTCAGAACAGCACACAAATTAAATGTTAAACCAGCAAGGCTTTAAAGCACACGCAAATAATATACTTTTGTGGTTGCGAATAAGTGCAGTGTCTCGTGAGTGTAACTATACCGCTGAATTAACATTTGATGTGAATGTGTTGCACGAATTGCAGTTGGAGCTGGAGCCGGGAGACATAGTAAATACAGCGCATTGCTTGAGGTAGATTTTGTGTTTTGTTAGTAAATGTTTCATTATATTATTAGTGTTACCTCCTTTGTTCACTATTACACTACTGCATATATTGCATCTGACACTGGTGTGGTTTAATTTCGTAACATGAGCCCACACTTTCAAACATGAGCATGGGTCTCACACACACGTCTAGTAAACGTCAACCCACATCATTCAGTGAAGAAAAATGTTGTCCTGAAGCTTATCGGTAGTCCGGTATTGACCCAATCACGTACCGGTCCAAAAAAATACCAGTTCTCTGTACCCGTCCCTAGTCTTAGTATTAATAATATAATTAATATATTAATAATATAATGTATAATAAAAAGCCTATAATAAATCAGTACACTAGATGAGGTAAAATACACCATGTATGTGTCACATTCTATTGATTTGTGCTTACTGGTGAAAGTGCAATACCTGAAATGCAGAAGAATTTTTATCAGTTATATATAACCATTATACAGAATGATGAAAATGTGACTAAGATTTCATTGACTAAAACGCTCATACATTTCATTGACTTAAACTTGACTAAACAAAAACAGGACAAGGTTGACTAAATAGTCTTCCTCAAATGTACATTTTAGTTATCATAAGACTAAATTAAAAATTTACATTTACATTTAGACATTTTGCAGACGCTTTTATCCAAAGCGACTTACAATTGGGGAATACATAAAGCGATTCATCTTGAAGAGGCAATCCAACAAACGAAGTGCTTGTAACACCAAGTCTCAGGCATTGTTTAAATAAGTACAAGCTAGCAGGGGAAGGAATAAATAAGGAGAAAGTTTTTTTTTTTTTTTTTGAATAAAACCACTTTTTAAAGCCATTTTAAAAATGGCTTTCAAAATGAATACTGCTGTATTCATTTTATCAATAATAATCTTATTGATAAAATGTCAAGTTTTCATTGACTAAAACTAGACTAAAATGTTGAAACTTTTAGTCGACTAAAACTAAATATGATAAAAACTAACAAGGACATTTTACCATGGAAATCCAGGAAATGCATATCGCTGCAGCTGAATAAACAGAAGATTTAACTGCTTTCATTGATTCAACATGACTAATAAAAACACAACTATAGCCGCTTTTCCACTATCGGGCCGAACGGTTCTAAGAACTGTCAGGTACGGTTCCAGTTGTATTGTAGCGTCCACGTGAGCCTGGTACGGTGCGGCATGATTACAAACCGTTCTCAGCCTTGAATTCTTGGCACGGTTAGATAACTGTGCTGAGCCATGCTGGTAGAGTGCGTGTGCGTCTGTGTTAATTTCATAACATTGACAATAACATTTTTTTCACTGACGGCAATGAGACTGTAACGAACGAAAACTCTTTGTGAATGACAAAAATTATGATGCAAATTTATTGACATTTACGTCAACGAATAAAAACAAGATGAAAATGTTAGGGAGGGACGATTTGTGAAGAGATTCATTCAGAAGGTATCTGCTAAAATACACTTGCTGCACGGCGCATAAAACGTTAAAAAATGTCAACATGTGGGAATAAGAGAAGAGCAGGCATATGGATAAATCTGACGACGCAAGAGAGAACTCAATTCGGTCCGGTTTTCTGAGCACAGACACTGAAGCATACACACACAGAAACGCTTTCACGTCACATGAACGGAGAAATACACAAAATGATGTTGAAATGTCCGTTTTGATGAGTATTCACGTAAACACAGTTGATTACGTCTTAAGTGAACATAAACAGTAGGGAGAATGTGTATTATCAGTACATTGCATCCATGATCCATTGCATCCGTGCATTCGGTTTTAAAGGGACAGCAGCCTAATTTAGTCACTACTGTCCGAGTCATTGATATTAATCAAGCAACAAAAGAAAGACAGAAAATCACTCACTGTTCTTGACTGAATCACTTTAGTAGCCCTAAAGATTAATCTAAATTTATTTATAGAAATAAATATGTCTGCTTGAAAGAATGAAGAATATGGTAAACAAGTAAGGGATAATCAACGGCTAGCTGTGCATTAAACGATTTGAATGCACGACGCGGAGGCGAAGAACCACCCGACGTGCAGCGGTTTTAAAGTGGTTTTATTTAATTTTAACAAAGGCATGCTGTGTGTCATGATAAAACCTTAATATCAAACCTATATAATGAGTTTGGAAATTTAAGAGAAATGCTTAATAAATGCAATGTAACTAAACCCATTAGATTTTAACCAACTAAATTTACTGTAGATTTAGTTGACTAAAACTAGACTAAAACTAAAAACAATTCAGATGACTAAAATGGCATTTTAGTCAAAAGACTGTAACTAAAACTAAATTAACATTTGCTGTCAAAATTAACACTGGTATGCGTGACGTCACCACTCTGGATCTGTCACTTGTCTGTTGCCTGGCCGCAAGTTTCTCCGTAGCTTGCTAAGCGCGTTATTTTGAGCAATGTAAACACAAATTAGTAATAAAATCTAAAGACATTTCTGATCATCCTCCATAATGCGGTGGCTATTTACACCTCATATCATGTGTAAACACTTGTGTTACCACAGCAATGACTGACGCATTTGAATTGCATTCCATTGTGCAGCATTTACTACACAGAGCCGTAGTTCACTGAGAAGCTATGCAAACAGCTCTCATAATCACTGAATGATATCTTCGATTTCATTATCGCGCAATTATATCGTCTGCCATTATGAAGGGGATTTTGCATAGCTTGTCAGTGAACTTTGGCTCTGTGTAGTAAATGCTGCTCCATTTGAAAGCAGGTGATGGAGATTTACTACTAATCACAGAACTGGCTTTACTGACAAGATGCGCATGACTATCGCATTCGATTAATCGTGCAGCCCTATTCATAAGACATGCATTTATACCGCTTTTTGACAAGTGAATGTTTTGGCTGTGTGGACTTTCAATGGATGGACAAAAATGAAGAGAGAATAATTAAAAATGTCTTCATTTGTGTGCTGAAAATTAACAAGTATTTTTTAGTAAACGATGACAGAATTTCTATTTCTTGGTGAACTAACGCTTTCATTTTCACATTTGTATATTATGTAATATTTTGAGACATTACAGCTTAAAGTAGGGGTGTGCGATATGGAAAAAATATCATATCACGATTTTTTTTTTTTTTAGAAATATCACGATTCACAATTTCATCATGATTCTTTGTCATGTTGGTTTTACTATTTTGCAAGTTATCGGAGCATTACTGCCAAACTAATTTCCCTATTATAAAAACAAAGCCTTTCAAGGTAACAAAAAAAGGGGGGAAAAAAAAGAATGGCAGATATTTAGGCCAAAGTGGGTGAAGTAGTCCCCAGCTAGGTAACTAGTTATAATATAGCTGGGGACTACTTTCAGGCGCTGCGTAATATCACTGCGCCTGCTGCGGCCATGTTACGGCAGAAAAGCTCCTTGATTATTACGCCGGACTGGGAGTATAGTTCCTAATCATATATGCCTAGAAAATCACAACTTTTCATTTTCCGCCGGTCTTAGAACACGATATAACTACAGAAGAGTCAAGTTTTAAATAGGAAAACTATCGAAACTCTTTGGTCATTTTTGAACGCGATGCTACTGGTCTAATCAGATTCAATGATCTATGTTAAGCTATGCTAAAAGTGCTATTGCCAGACCCGGAGATCGGCTGAATGGATTCAAAAACGGTAAAACTCAACTTATTAACTCTGGGGGAGTTGGAGAATGAGCCTATTTCCAAAAAAAGTGGAGTGTTCCTTTAAGTCGCTGGGGTATATTTGCTGCAATAGCCAAAAATACACTGTATGGGTCAAAATGATTGATTTTTCTTTTATGCCAAAAAGCATTAGGATATTAAGTAAAGATCATGTGCCATGAAGATATTTTGTAAATTTCCTACTGTATATATAACAAAACTTAATTTTTGATTAGTAATATGCATTGCTAAGAACTTCATTTGGACAACTTTAAAGGCGATTTTCTCAATATTTTGATTGTTTTGCACCCTCAGATTCCAGATATTCAAATTGTCGTATCTTAAACCATTCATCAATGGAAAGCTTATTTATTCAGGTTTCAGATTATCTCAGATTTGAAAAATGGACCCTTATGACTGGTTTTGTGGTCCAGGGTCACATATGTGGGGCAACTGTTGAGGTTTAAATATTTTTACTAAAAACAGGCACGCATTAAAATGCTCTTCTGGTTTTAAAAATGGTATTAGTTCTTGCAATTGATGATAAAGATTAATTAAAAAATGTTGTGTTTCTATACAGCTCTAGTATTTATTGAAAAATTTGAAAAGGCTTATGACATCACCAAGAATCCTTCTTTATGTTGTACTCTCACAACACAACACCATTTTGTGCATGTTAACTCTGCTCTGCTGCTAAATGTCCTGAAGGTTATGTTAAGGCCCCTCAAACTCAAAAATGATCTTTAACAGATGAGGACTGAACATATAAAACCTGAGACATACAGTGTACTGGTGACCTGATTGACAATGAAAAGACTGTGAACAGAGAGAGCAGGGATATGTTTGTTTGTGTGTGTGTGTGTGTGTGTGTGTGTGTGTGTGTGTGTGTGTGTGTGTGTGTGTGTGTGTGTGTGTGTGTGTACTGACCTCCTCATTGAGGTTGCTGACCAGGAGCACTCCACCAGGTCCCGAATGTCCAGACAACGCCACCCTCCCTGCTGCTGCTGCCGCTGCCGCTGCTGCACTCAGAGGGCTGATGGCCCCTAAAGAGAGAGGAGGAGAGAGGAAGGACCGTCAGCTCAGACAGCCCAGAAGAGCCTACAGCTCAGCATCTCAGGCGGATCTGCCCTGTGGCCATGCATTCTACCTGTCTGCACCCACCACACCAAGCACATCCAGTTACGCAGCCAACACCACACACCTCGGGCAAACCCACATCCCAGAGTCAATATCTGCTGCTAGGCAGATCGCTATCTGAACCGATTTCACACAGACTGGCGCTCTAGAGCAATATCCGAACCAAATTGCTTTTTGGGCCCTCTCTGCTCGCTGTAGTTAGCCGCTCAATAGGCCGCTCTGCTTTAGCTAAAGGGAACTCGTGTTTGGCAGTTTGGATTGCCAGTCTGTCTGAAATACGGGTCCCTAATTAGTGTGCGTGTCAATCTATTACGTCAGGCCCATAATGCAGAATGGAAGGGCTTATTGTTGCAGCTTCAGATTTATGCTTTGACAAATAGCGACACTGTTTATGAATCCTGCATGTCAAGTCAGGACAAATGGTTGGGGTGGTTTCAACATGAAAGCCCTGCCAATTCTGACAGCACTGGAAAAGTCCCTGTCCTTCAGAAGGAAGAGCGCATTCAAGTAGGGTTAGAAAATCAAAAGGAAAAAGGAAAGTAAATGGAAGCATAGGTACCTAGAGAAGATGGAAACCCTCCACCACTAGAGTAGGAAGTTACCATTCCAGAGGGAGTACCTAAGGAGAACGTGTACAGTCAAAGTCTTACGGGATCAAACACAGACTGGGGGCCGTGGAAGCGGCAAAAACGTAAAGCAACGTGTTTGAATGGCACATCAATTAGACGGGATTGCATTTCAGGCACCATTGACCCATTTTCCACTAAGAACTAGAAAACTCTCATGAATCACAATAGAGGGGAAGCATTCACACCTCTACCCTGCTCTGAAACTGAAGCTATGCAGACAGGAGATGATGATGCATGTCAGAGAATGACAGGGAAGATGGGTCTTAAAAGGTGTGATTGAGCAACGTCTGCGTTTGAGGCACACGTGAGAGCGTTTTCTAACTTACCGAGCAGGGAGGTGGAATCTTTGCTGAGAGTGGCGGCCACCGACGGGTCCACGGGCGGTTGACCGTCTCCTGCGGGCAGCTCGGGCCGGGTGTAATCCCGGCTTTTGTCGTTGTTGTATTTTACGTTCAGGTTGACCAGCTTGGAGAAGTCGATGCGCAAAGTGCAGCAGGAGTTGTATATGTTCTGGCCATCCAAGGACTTTAATGAAAGGAAGTGAAAAAGAGAGACGGAGGATGAGAGCAAGACATTTGTTATTCTATGACATGGGTGAATAAGGATAAGAATAATTACAGCCAGCGCATAATGTAGGGCCCTGGCTCAAAGTAATAAAAACGCTCCTCTACAAGTAATGACAACTGCAGTCATTTCATCACATAAATGAAAGAAAGGTACTAAACCAACATATGACTGGATCATAATTTGCCTGTGGCCATAACCATCACATTAAAAATCTCATAACAGTGCTTTGGCACATCATTACACATTTATAGAGTTTGCGGTGGTTTCAATCCTCCTCTTCGTTCACTCACCAGTTTGGCCTGCTGGGCATTTACTGGGTCACTGAACTGCAGAAGAGCCTGGAACTGATTATTTTTGGTAAATGTGATTATCTTCATGACGGTCCCAAACTTGGAGAAGATCTAAGAGAGATCAGTGCAAAGTCCTGTTAATTCAGAGGCATGAGAGTGTAAAAATACATTTGGCTGTTTTTTTTAAACTGCAGTTTATTCCAGATGGATGCTTGCTGTGGCCAGTGACCTGTTGGAGGACGTCCAGGGTGACTGGGTAGAACATGTTGTCGATGATTATTCGCAGTACTGGGCTGGGGGCAGGCGTTAACACACTCTCGCCGGCCGCCGAGCTTGGAGAGCCACCCTCCTGGACCGCGGATACCGCCTGTAGCACAGCCTGAGCTCGCTTTGGAAGGAAAGCAAGGGAACCGATTAGGACTAGAACTACACTAATGACACACTTCCGTTGCTGATATAATTTTAGTTCTGAAAAATTAAAACAAGGGAGGAGTGCATTTTCTAACCTGGTTGAGCGCACTGTCGGTCTTGAGCTCTTTGTGGTTGGAGTACTGAATGAACACTGGGACATTACGCACTTGAGGTGTAACAGCTGTGTAGTAGTTCACCATGGTAACAGCTGCTTCCTCTGTTCCTAGCTCCAAAAATGCCTAATTGAGGGAAAGTGTTCAAAATGAAGAAAGAGGCTCTTTTTCCAAATGAATGAGTAAAAACTGTGTTCACCCAATTTGAAAAACAGCATTAACAAGACATTTTAAACACTAAATTGAAATTCAGAAGATCTCTCTCGTTGCTATCACAAAAGGAGCTTGGTTGAACGTTCCTCACCACCATCCCCCATCACATACCTGATTTTTGCCTTTAAGCATCAGGATATTAGTGACCTTTCCAAAGGGCAAACCCAGGGCAATGACCTCAGTCTCGGAAACCTCATTGGGGAGTTTCCGAATATGAATGACTCTGGATGGTGGGCTGTCCATGCTGTCCTCCACCCTCAGTTTCTTACTGTCACTTCCATTAGCTGTCAAATAAAAGTTGACAAAAGTTGTTTTTTATGGTTTATATGATATTTCATTTAATAAATTGGACCAACTATATATTATTTGCCAGTAACTGGGAAATGATCATCAATACAGATGTACAGTGTTTGAATTTTCCATATTTTGTTAATATTTCATGAATAAGCAAAATGACTTGGTGTCCTTTCACATTGGATGTGATTTCGCATTCTGCTAGCACTTGTTTTACAAAATGCCTTATGTATGTGTGTCAAATGATTTTGGTCAATTTGCTGTCCCTTGATGTTTTTCAACATCTCACACCATGAGCATTAGGGCTGCACGATTTGGGGAACAAAATCTAATTGCGATTTTTCTGGTTAAAATTGTAATTTGCAATTTAAAATGCGATTTTTAAAAGAAATTAACAAAAAATGTAAATATAACAATTGGATAAAAAAAATAATGATAAGATAAGAACAATAATAATTTTATTTTACAGAAAACAATTGTTTTACAAACAACTGCAGGGTTACTTGTTAACATGGATCTTGTTAAAATCTCTGATAGTAATGTCTTTTATCAAGGGGTACGTAAAATCAAAAAGAGTCAATGTCTTTAATATGAAATATGAGCCTTTTGTGCATCCACAGTGGGGGGAAAAACATCTCCTGTACACTTCTATACACTGGAGAAAACCATGGATTATCATATGTTAACTTAACATTTCTTTAGAGAGAAGTATTATTTTTCCTGTTTATGCCCAAAATAGGACTGAGTGTGCATTACTGAGCCCTAAACACATATAATCTCTGCTTCATTCATACTGGATACCAGAGGGTGCCCTCTCACAGAAACTCTAAGTATGCATCACAGATGTAATAGAGCTCAAGATGCTCCAGGAAATCCCTAATAGGGAGAAAGGTATCTAGCTATCACTGTGATTGAATAAAAAGGAAACAGGAACACTTGAACTGATCTTGGGTATTTTGGGGCCGTTGTATGCCTGAATCTGATTGGCTGACGAACGTTCTAAGGTGTGCAATTGTTTTCAGGAAAAAGCACGGCAAACGTAGTTCCAGGCAGGTCTTGACCGCATTACATGACCATATCACTTCGCCAAATTAATATGAGTTATTTCAAAGGTCCTTACAGCAAAAGAACCAAAACCCACAATGACACTGGCCAAACAAACAAATAAATATAGTAAACGACAGATCATGTCCGTGTTTCTGCCACAAAATTACCTTTTATGTACGGAAAGCACATACTCTATCTCTCCCGCTATCTCTCCCTCACAGACGCACATACAGTTTGCACACACATTAACATGAGCACTAATGTTGTTAGCGCTACTCTGACGATTTTATCAGTAACATAGTTGAACAACTTAAAAACTACATGACTTCTCACAAGCGAGGGAACAACAACAGCACTGTTCGTGAAGAGAATGAACTTAAAGTTTCGCTTTAACGAGAGACATTGCTGCCAAACACTAGTTATTAACTGTATTAGTCTGCTATCAATGACTCAAGCCTCTGTTACTAGGTTTAAAATGACGTTTTGGAATTAGCAAGCATGGCGATGGAGGAGATGCGGAAGAAATAATCATACTCACAAAAGTGATTTAAGTAGAAAAACCAGACGAATACCTTGAAATATATCATCTGATCTAGTGTTGTCACGGTACCAAAATTTCAGTATTCGGTACCGATACCAGTGAAAATCCACGGTTCTCGGTACCAATTTCGGTACCACATGCTAATTAAAAAACATTTTCAATAATAAAAATCAAACAAAAATAAAATGTACAAAAATCAATGCCATTCTTTATACTTATTTAAATTGTGTTTCAAGTTTTTCTGCAAGTAATAAAATTATTAAAAACAGTAAACAAGTTTCCCCCAAATTTAATTTGTCTTTTAAATAATGAAATTTAAACATTTTATTTTTTTTGGTAAAGAGGAGGGTAAAAGGGGATTTACTATTAAAATTAAAATATGGAAGAAATAGTGTGATTATTTCTTTAAAAATAAATATTTATTAATTTTTTTCAACAGTAGTAATAGTATCACATACGTTCTACAAAATAATAGTAATATATTTCTGGCACAATGTCTTTAAGATAAACTTTCATTTTGACGGGTTGCCGTGAATACCTTTAAATTTATGTGTGTAGCTATATGATATGAAGCTGGTTTTACTCAAATGAAACGTTAAAATGCTCATGAAGTGACTCTTAGAGCAGTTCTGGAGACGTTGTTTATGTATTTATGTCCTCTTTGAGACAGCAGAAGCTGAAATCACCGCGAGCGCCACGCGCGCTTCAGTGTATGTAAAAAAAGACGCGCGTCTCTGCCATTCATTCATTCACACAGAGACTCGCAGAACATGCAGGATTCATGTCTGAATCGACTTTTGCGGCTTAATATTTACAGATACTAGTCCGTATCGCGATTTAACAAGTGCAATGACCCACTTTTGATTAATTCATCCAGACTTTGACAAATTCCTTGACATTCCATGCCAAACTGTAACTTCCGTTTTTATAACTGGATTCCGGGATTCCGTCCGCGTTTTCTGCATCGCGGAAATCATAGGGCCGTACGCGTCAAGAAGCAGGTTGACCGGGTACTCGGTACCACCGGTACTTAAAAAAAAAACTGGTACCGTGACATTTTCATTTTTTTAGTACCGACTTGGTACCGAAGTACCGGGTCTTTTGACAACACTAATCTGATCAATGTCTTGAGGTGTGGCAACCGTAGTATAAGCGGAATAATTGACTCTGGTCCGTTGAATTATTAGAAAAATAATGCACACCCGAGGTGTAACAGCCACGACGCGCATTATTTTTCTAATAATTCAACGCCCATTCATCAATTATTCATATATTATATATATATATATATATATATATATATATATATATATATATATATATATATATATATATATATATATATATATATATATATATATATATATATGTGCGCTAGGGCTGTGCAATTAATCGCATGCAATTGTCAGTCGCATCTCGTCAGTAAAGCCGGTTCTGTGATTAGTAGTAAATGTCCTTGACATGCTTTCAGATGGAGTGGCACTTAATAGACAGATGAATCACTTGCGATTATAAACACAATATTGCGTAGCTTGTCAGTGAACTACAGCTCTGTGTATTAAATGCCTCTCCATCTGAAAGCACGTGAAGGACATTTACTACTAATCACAGAACTGTCTTTACTGACGAGATGCGAATGACAATTGCATGCGATTAATTGCACAGCCTTAATATGTGTGTGTGTATATATGTACACACACACACACACACACACACACACATACATATGTATATGTATATATATGTACATACACACATTTCACATTCCCTATGTTGATTTTACTAAAAAAATAAATCCCGAACAGTCGAAGATTTGATGCTTCGATAGGATGAGCCTGATTTGACTACCAATCTCACAGTCAAATATTTCGCAGAGGTGTTACAAAACGAGAATCATGCCATTTTGGCTACACGGGGGTGCTCAATGTCTGATTTCAACTACAGGTTTTCTCCCAATAAGTTAATATACAGCTTATTATGATAATGCTGTAAATAAGAATGTGAAAAGAAAGAAGCTTTTATTAAATATTTTTTATATGCGTGAATAAGATTGAAATCTTAAACAAGACTCAAATTGACACAGGCAGAGTGAAAGACTGGATTTTTTTCAATCAGGTAGGGTACAAAATTTCAAAACATTTCAGCCGGTTCTAATTTGATTTTTGGATGCTGTGAACATAGGCACCGAAAATTTTGAGATATTATCTATTCACTATCATATTGACGAAACAGATCTGGCAAACTATCCAAAGCATATCTTTGTTTGCACTCAGAAGAAAATGAAAAGGTTTATTTTTGTCCAGTGCAAGCTTGCGAATCCTCTCATTATAAACAAAACTTTAAGTCGCACGAAGACAAGGGACAGCTTTTAGTGATTTTAAATGGAGTGCTCTTTGTGTGCTTTCTAGGCATTATATAATCCATTCAGAATTTTTATACAACTTGTATTTTTCGGCCACACACATGCTGCAAAGTTTCAGGAATGACATGCGACCTTTATGCAGGATTCAGACTCAAAGAGCAATGGACGGGACAAAAATGTGTGTGAAAATTTACGTGCATTAAAGCTAGAGTACACTTTCTAAAGCATCCTCACTATTTAATTCTGGAACCGAGCCTGAATAAAACTAGCTGTGTTTGAGCTGTTTTCACAGCACCTCATCTTTATGCGATCACATGGAGTTTTACGCGGCAGTAGGCTATGCTTCAAAGCTGGGAAAATTTGCAGGATTTGTTCATTTCCTCATTATACAGTTAGAGTAAATGCACACGGGCTTCATCGAATACTTCTTGCATCTGTTGAGTTCATCTTATGTGTGGATTATTTGGTGCAAATCTTCGGTTTCATCAGCTCTGATAAGTAATAAGCAACATGATATGCGGCCAGCCAATGTTAACTATATATTAGGGCTGCACGATATATCGTTTCAGCATCGATATCGCGATGTGCACATCCGCGATAGTCACATCGCAGGATGTGCGATTTTTAGTATATTGACCGTTATATTTATACTGATCGTTTTCGCGACAGCTATCGCATCACGCCACCCCGCGACGCACTGTCTTCACTGGACGCGAAAAAGTGACCGTTGCAAATCCTTTGAACTTTGTGTCAGTACGTCATAAAAAAAATGTGGGATTTACTCGCAAGGATTTGGCGTTTCGCGCTGCATCCGGTGTAGACGGCATCACTGATTATAATGGGTTCTGTTGTATTTTGTCAGCGCCCTTTGTAGACGCGGTGAGAGCCACTCAGATATATGTGAACACTGAATTCCATTCAGTTCCGTGTCTATTTGTGCCTGAAATGACACATACGCGCGAAACTGTCAAAATGCATGTCTCTGCAAGTATCCTTGTAAACACAGTTGCTTATGGCTTAGGTGAAGGTAAAAAATTGATAAAGAAAATGTATAGTATAGGCTCACAGCAGTTTAATGTTCCTAAGGCTTTCAGTGTCATGAATGTTAATCAAACAGCAAAACACAGAGAAAAAATTATTTATTAGATTTAATTTATACAGTGTTATTTTACATTTGATTATTCAACCAGTATACCTGAATACTGTTAGACTTACTGGAAAATATAAAGCACTGTTTTTTTATTTTATATATTTGTTCTATTATATTTATCTATGTTTGTAATTTGTTCATTTTTCTATGCTGATTCACTCATCTACAATATTTTTAACAGGAGGATGGATGACGCTGTGATCGGAGCTGTGTTTTTGTTGTGTTTTGTGGGGTTCACAATAATGGACATGGAATGTCGACGTAACTTATACATCAAGTGATTGAAAGATCGGAAAGGAGTTAAAAATGTTCAAAAGCGCCTGCACTTTTGCGTCCGTCCATCTATCGCTGTTCTCCATTCTTGCGAAATATTGATGCGATGTTTACACAGTATGTGTTTACACAGCGTTTTAAATCATGGCGGGTGAGGGCGTTTTCGTACGCGTTTAGCCAATCAGCGTACACTTATGTCACGATAGTTCCTATGGAACTGTTTTAGACCCTACTCTGAAGTAGGAGCTAATTAGTTCCTCCAAACGGAGTTCCAGGAACTAAAACAGTTCCTAGTTCCCGCGGTGCGAACACGCCAAAAAATGGGTAGTTCCACAATTAGTTCGGGTAAAATGAAAAGGTTCCTGCGGTGCGAAAGGGCCTTATGATTGGATGAGCCACATTTGAAACTGTAACAAAATGCTCTTTAAACACTCCTGTAATAAGGTCACAGGTGTGTATTACTGTGCCACTACATCTGAGTGTTGCTGTGTTGATAAATGTTTTCTGAAGAACTACATTTGTTGGCAGACGAATTATTATTTGTTATCAATAAATCTTTATATTTTTGTTGCTGTGTGCATATTTTATGAAACCTTGCCAGGTACATGCGACCATTTTATAAAAGTAATAAGCCCCATAAAGCCAAGGATTGTAGTGATTTAAGAGCAGCTTAGGGGGTTTAGCTGTTCTAAAATAGTTGTAAGGCACAGCTTCTAGGACTTATTACTTTAAAATGGCACTTCATTCTAGACACTTATATGCAATAGGGGCATGTAGAATTTTGTGAATGACAAAGTTCTCAAATCTCTGGCCTTTCTATGGAGTCTTCTTTTTTTGTGCTCATGTGGGTCTAGTTTTCGGGTAATCAATTTCACACAAAAAAAATCTATACTGATTGCCATTAATTTACAGTTTTATTCCCCCTCTTACCAGTGACTGAAGAGTTTGGACTGTTGTACAGACTGCCAGACAGCAATTCATCTGAGCTTCTCTAGAAAGACACAGATGTACACTGCAAATTCAGTAAATCATTCAAATGATTAAAATGTCATGTAACTTTACATCAATCCATTATTCACATTCCACCAAAGTAATACGACCTGTGTGGATGCATGGTTACGCTCCCAGACTTATTTCATATATTTTGATAAAATACCTTAAAATTACATTAAGACAAGCAAAAAAAAAAACAAAAAAAAAAACAACAACAACAAAAAACACTTACCTTGACACCAACTGCAACATCACTTGCAATGCTGTAAAGAGAAAATGTAAAAATGCCGATAAATTCTGGGCTGTTTGTTTTGTTACACTGTTGAAATCACATACACATCGATGTCACGAGAGAACAGAATGTCATTAACACTAATTTTTCAGTTAACGTTACAAATATTGTAGTATAATAATACAACAAGATAAAATGTAATATTAAGGAACCCTCAAGTGTGGACAGTATTGTCAGCAGTTTGTTATAAAGAGTCTTAATAATGCTTGTACAAAACTGAGCTGAAAAGCAAATTATGCATAATAACGTCGTATTCAGTAATGACAGATTAATATTCAGCTCGTGGATGGAACGAGTGGCCGTTAAATTTCAAACAAAGGAAATCGGACGCGCCCGACGCTCAACAACAGTACCGTTAGCCGCGGAGCTACACTACATTACACGTCCCTGTTGTTCACATAATACGAAACAATTCACAGACTGATATTAAATTATTCAGAACGCTGCTATTTGATATTCTGTATACACATCGCACCTATTTAAAATATGATCTGCGGAGCTCGCATGCGTTTGTTATTATTAGCCAACATTGGTTTATGTATCAACAGTCTGCGCGAGCGGCCTTGTCAGAATGCTTAAGATTGTGATTAAATTCGTTTCAGAATTAATTCCAGCTACTCTAAAAATTTGCAATTTTTTCATTTATTCTTTAAACAACGAAGTCTTACCCGTCCATTGCAGGGAAAACGTTCTTCACGGTGTGATACCGATCGCAGGAGCAGAGGAGCCTTCAACACACACGCGTAACTATGCAAAATGGAGGAGAGTCTGTTATTCACGGAGCCACCCGAACACAGCCGAGACACAGCCGAACCGACGAGCATACTCAGAGCGATCTGGGTGACTGATATTAAAAGTTTATCAGAAACAACAAGGGGGGAAAAATCGTTTTCTGCAGCATAGACAGCCGCATTATCATTATTATCAAGGACTTCCACCGTTATGGAAATCCTGGAAACAATACACGATTATTAAAAACTGCTTCAATGCTTGGAAATATCATGGAAACAGGGGCAGCATCTGGGTATGCACGTGCATATGGGTCTGGGCTGATTGGGGGCCCGCCAAGGGCCCTTAATTAAAACGAGGGAATTCGTGTACTAATCATTTGTGGCCACATTGTGAGGGTTTGAAGTTGGTATAGCCAGCAAGCTGAAAAGAATGCATCACATCTGTATCACATCTAGCTTCAGTGACACCTGCACATTTTAATTATCTTTTATTGAAAAGTAGCCATTCTTTACAAGAAGCCTTAAATTAAACACTAAAGACATTGTGGATGAATTTGCCAAAAGAAAGGCCAAGAGAATTAAATTAGCTATAGTGTTTGTTTTTTTTATGTTCTTTTTGTCCTTTTGAGTTTTGGGCTGCTGTGCCAAGAGTGTGTTTGCATTGTATGGCAGCATTTTAGTGCCATAATATTTTCAGAATAAAGTCAATATCGTGAGATTAAAGTTGTGTTTTATTGCATGAATAAAGTTAATCATTGAGAAAATTCCACCTACTCCAACCATCTGTGCAGTTAACTGACTGATTTATGAAAATAATAAAACAATGTTGGCGAGGTTGTTGGCATTTCTGAGGTAAATGTTATGTTATGATTGTTATGAGTATTTACAAGCTGTTTTATTGACTGTCAACTGTCAAAACCAACTGATCGATTACATAAGACTTTTGTGACCCTGGACCACAAAACCAGACAATATTTGTGACCCTGGACCACAAAACCAGTCTTAAGTCGCTGGGTATATTTGTAGCAATAGCCAAAAGTACACTGTATGGGTCAAAATTATCAATTTTTCTTTTATGCCAAAAATCATTAGGATATTAAGTAAAGATCATGTTCCATGAAGATATTTTGTATATTTCTTACTGTAAATATATCAAAACTTATTTTTTTTATTATAAATATGCATTGCTAAGAACTTCATTTAGACAACTTTAAAGGCGATTTTTTTGCATCGGCAAAAAAAAAGTTAACGATGCGATGCATCGGTTTAAAAAGTGTGCATCGGATAGCCTAAGTTGGCATTTGTATCGCGATGCACCATATCTGCATCGGTAAAAACCCATTTATTTATATATAATTACTAGTGGATGCGCTACACTTTTATTGTTTAGAAAGTGACCAATAATCTGTGACCAATATTTTATATGTAGATTGATTTCTTCTCTGGAAACTGTTTCTCGTGCGCGTTCTCTCATCACCGCTGCGCGTGAATATGACGAATCACAACAACACTACGGAGACCTGAGAAAAAGCGGGGATTAAAGTCCAAAACCTGACTTGAAATAACCTAACAAATCAATCGGGGGAAAAACGGTTATAAACGACAATGTAAATTTACACAATCTAACTAATTTGTGCATTCACGTGCTATCGGAATGTACAATTTCCGACTAGGACACTCATATTTCCGATAATTCCGATAATGAATGCAGCATTAATGTCGATCATGGATCAAATCGATCCACCATGACAAACAGCGAATATATCTGTGCTGTTTAATGCACGTTGCGTTGTCCTCAGTGCATAAAAAGTATATTTTTCATCTGTAAATTTTAGAAATTCATGCAAATATATCCATTTTGCTGTCATGAGTGGGTTTACACGAATGGGTAAATAAAATGTTAGCTAATACAGTCCTAATTACTAAGCTCAGATGAGTTAATGTGTGTTTCTTATAGCAGTTAAAATGTAGTTACAGCTGTTATAAAGCCAGAGAGAGAGGCTGCATGGATATGATAGTATGTGAGAGAGTCAGTTGTAATAGAGTGGGGGAACTATGATGTCACTTTGTAGGCGAAAACCCGGAAGCGAGTTAGTATTTTAGCACTTCCGGTTCCAACGTCCCAGAGTCAATGGGTTTTTTGAATGGGATTTTGGTTAAATCTCTAAAATAAGGTCCGTGGTTCAAACAAACTCAAGATACTTTCACGTTTTATTCTACGACATAAAACACACCAGTTACACCCCACTCGTGATTTTTTAAGCTGTTATGTTTCTTAAAAAAGACGGTTGCTAACAAGTTGCTAAATGGGACTACAGGCGCTGCCTGAGACAATCAACGTCATCACGCCGGACAGTTTATCAATCGGTCTTGTGGTTTTGTTGTGTGTGACGTCACCGCGGCGCCATTTTTGAGGTATTGCGCTACTGACTGAGAATTAAAGAGATTACAGGAGTAAAAGTAAATGAGATAACTCTAAGATAACTAATAAGATAAATATTTAGATACGACGTAAATATAACTCACAAACATGGAGAAGCAAAAGAAAATTGAGAAAAGGCCGTACCGAGATAAACTCGATAAAGATGCCAGGGACCGTTATTTAGAGAAATTGTTATCCATTCAGAACATAGATCCATATGAGCTGACTGCAGTAAGTTGGAGTGCTGACCCCGCATTGCTACCTTCATCCTCATACTTAGACATTGTTAATTATCTTGTTTATGGTATAAGCGCATATACCAGTGAACAATTTAAAAACTAAATCTCTGGAAGCCCACGGACATTTCACCAATGGCTGGGTATAGGATTTATTTACATTCCGTCCAAAGGACTGCGACAACACAGTAGTAACAGCAAAGGTATGTTTTCTGTAATGTAATAATGTCATGTTAACTGTATAAGGATGGTTTGTTTAGTTTGAACGTGTCAAATAATTTTGAATACCACCTTCTTTTCATGCATTTTTTCTTTATTGTATTAATTACACAAACCAATACCTAACATAATAAAGCAGAAACATTGTTCCAATAAAATAAGTCAGCATCATGAAACAAATTGTCTGACATATCAATGAACTAAATCAATGTATGTAAAATTTAATAGTGTATATTATTATAGTACCCTCTGGTATATTATACCTTTTGCAGCCCAAGTAAGTTGTTGTCTACAAAATGAAAATGTCGAGAGCAAACATACATAAACGGAGATATGTTTGCAAAGGTGATGTTTTTGCGTCGCACAGCTCCAACCCAGGCCATCCGACGCCTCTTTGTTACGTGTCCATGTCCTTTCTTCAAAGTGGGAAAACTAAAAAACCTTTCCCCGTTACTTAGTTTGTGACCTTTTCTGTGAGACGTACTATTGCAGCCTATCACACAACAAGAACGTACCATTTTATCACAGAATTATTTTTAAATGAACAACACAATTCTCCCAACAGAACACACCAGCAATGATACCTTACAAAAGGCGGCTGCGCCATAATGCACTTCGTGTTCCACGAGTGTGACGTCACCTGACAAAGACCGATATACAGTATTTTCCAGTTGTAGTATAATTTGTAATTCAATTAATTTTAGGTTAATCAATGAATAGTTTACAGCATTTTATATTGTTGTTCGATGTTGTTTTATTTGCTTTGCCCCGAAATGCGACACATGTTTTCGGAGGGAAGATGCTTGTTTTATCGCTTGACACGGAGACGATCCGCACCATAAGGTAAACGCATATTACGATTATTACATGTAAACACCACATTTGTCGGCTTAACGTGGTGAAAGTTAAACTTTAATAATGCATATTGCTTAAAGGCACGTAAAAATTAAATGTTTGCGGCCACATGAAGCGGTTAGAAAACATAGATTGAGGATTTCCTTGAAGCACGGATAAAATAACATTTTGTGTACAGATCCTAACAAAATGAGAGCTGAAATGTGGTACTTTGTTCACTAAATAAGTTTAATCTTACCATATCCAAAAACTCGCTCACTCTGCTGTTATTTAAATACGCGGGATGTTTTTAATTAAAATATTCATATTAATCAAGGATTTATTGACTTTTAATGCACCTTATTTCGAAATGTACAGAAATACGATCTTTAAATGTCCTTTAGTTATGATTATTTCATTTATTCACTATACTATTTATAGTATAGTGTAACTAATGTCTCATTTCAGTTTTAGTTTGTCTCTAGTTTTGTATTTATTCATGAAACGGTACCTGTAGCGTGGATTAAAATTCATATACAGAGTAAATCCTTCACTGAACATGTTAAAAATAAGTTCTCGGGAGCGCGCTGGTGGTGACTCTGAAGGCGAGCGACCGTAGTTCGTTTATAGCCTAAATTTAGCTTTTTAGTTCTGGCGCTTTTATTTAGGCTTCAAAATTCGTCAAAGTTATATTATCTTGTCAAGATTATCTCGATGGACAAAACGTGTAAGTTTCATGAACTATGGTTGAACACAGAGCTTATTTTTTGCGATAATCCAAAAGCCTATGGGAAAATCCTATTGGCTTTTTGTCCAAGGAACCAGTTTCATGCTAACCGCCGATCTGCCTACAAAGTGACGTCATAGTTCCCCCACTCTATAGCCCCTTTCGCACCGCTTTAGTTCCAGAACTAAAAGTACAGTACTAAAGTACTGGGACGATTTTGCGCGAACTATTTCCGAGTACCATTGAAAGGGCTGCATTCGCACCGACAGTGGGTAATAAGAAGTGACTTAAGCCGGTCGACAGCGACGTCATTTGTGCGCGGCGTTCAACAACGAAAACAAAGAAGAACAACATTAACAACAGGAGGATGGAGGGCGCTGTGATCGGAGCTGTGTTTTTGTTGTGTCTCGCGGGGTTCACAATAATGGACATGGAATGTCAACGTAACTTAGGCTATACGTCAAGCGATTGAAAGATCGGAAAGGAGTCCAAAATGTTCAAAAGTGCCTGCACTTAAGCGTCCGTCCATCTATCGCTGTTCTCCATTCTTGCAAAATATAAGTTGATGCGATGTTTACACAGTATGTTTTTACACGGCGTTTTAAATCATGGCGGGTGAGGGCATTTTCGTACGCGTTTAGCCAATCAGCGTACACGTACGTCACGATAGTTCCTATGGAACTGTTTTAGACCCTACTCTGAAGCAGGAGCTAATTTAGTTCCTCCAAACGAGTTCCGGGAACTAAAACAGTTCCTCGTTCCCGCGGTGCGAACACGCCAAAAAGGGGGTAGTTCCACAATTAGTTCCGGTACTATGGAAAGGTTCCTGCGGTGCGAAAGGGCCTTATATCATTGCATTCTTATTGGTCAGTGTTAGAGGAGCTCAGTTTAGCCGGACAGTTTGCCTGCCCTGAACCAGGGGCCCGTTCTTCGTACGTCGCTTATTACTGAGATGATTTGAAAGATTCCAGATCTTCTAATCCTGATAACTGATCTCTGGCTAATTTGGTTCTTCAAACGATTTTGCGTATTAGATTAAAATATCTGGATTAAATTGTCTAAGATTATTGCGCGTTCTCGTGTTCCCTGAAAAGATGTATCGATCCTCAAAACCACGATCAGCAATGCAGCGATTGGCTGGCGGCAAGACAGCAACGTAATGACATAATTTAAAAAAGACACCTGATGAAAAACTTGACAAATTTCTGGACCTTTATAAGGAAACAGCCAAGCAAACAAAACTACATAAATGTTATAATAGATAAATGGAATGTGCACTGTTTTTAATTTATTTGTATTTTTTTAAACATAATTCCCAATTATTTATATTAATGATGTCTGTGCAGGCTTTACATTTTTATGTCAATGTTGTAATTAGCAATTCATTTAATTTTATCTTTGAGGCAAATTTCTTATGTGACAGCATTAATTAAAGTTTCTAAAGATCCAGTTATCTGCATCTGCGATCCATCAAGCCACTCCCATAATAGCCGTCATCACTCATAACGATTCAGAATTTAGACCTGAATAACCGATGAGCGGCGCCATGATTGATTCTAACTTCTGTTTGGGTGCTCTTGTGTTCCGGTCTCCATAGAAATCCGTTAAAACAGAGTAGCATCTGCCTGCAAAACCAGAGGCTGCATTTTCAGGAACGCAGTCCTAGGATCGCATTTCTAGGACCCTTGGCAGCGCAGATGGATGAAGGTCAGAGTGTGAGTATCAAATGTGAATACATTTTTATTTGTTTAAAGGGGTTTACTGCGATTTCACTTTTTTCATTTTAAATAGTGTGTAATGTTGCTGTTGGTGCATGAACAGTATCTGCAAAGTTGCAGCGCTGAAAGTTCAACGTAAGCGGAGATATCGTCTTTTAAAAATCAGGAAGTTTAATGCCTACAAAAACTACTCATATGGGACTACAACGAGATACTTCCTGGGTTGCATATGTAATAAACCCATCAACCCCTCCCTCCAGAACATGCAAAAAAGGGGGCAAGGCCATGTTCTGCGGCTTTGTCGAAGAGGAAGAGTTATAGTGGAGAAATGTAGCCATGCCGTCGAAACGATGTTATTTTCACCCAGCTGTCAGGACGCTGTAGTTCGGGCTTCCTACGGACGCTGTAGTTCATCAACAATGGTTAAAATTTATGTTTGATTATGTTCCTGACAATTACAATCTTAGCTCTCTGTGCTGCGCATTTTACGGAAGACAGCTTCCAGAATCTACACGAGTTCAATGCCGGATTCACACAGAAACTATTACTAAAACATGGAGCAGTTCCAACTTTAAAACCAGAGGCAGCAGTTGTTGGGCCACAACCTGTAAGTAAGATTTCATAATTTTAAATGTATTTGCATGTATAATTTCAGACGTAATGTTTTAGTTTTATCAAGGACGTAAACAAATGCCAAGGCTGGCTTTAGTAGCCAGTTAGTTAAATGCTATTTCGTGTGTCTATGACAAATGCGTACAAACATTTTGGACCCGAATTTGTAATTATGTACTAATTTTGTAAATGTATTTTCCATGTATACTTTATGATGTAATTTTTCGATTTGATCAAGAACGTAAACACAAGCCAACGCGGTTTGGTTAGTAGCCAGTTAGTTCAATGTATTTTGTGTGTATAAGACAAACGTGTACAAACTTCAAAAAATCATATGTAATCACAACAGCAAACTTCCATTCAGAAACGTTTGTAAGAGCCGTGCTTGCAGAAGTTCTGCTTCTCTCTTCATTACCGCTTTCTGGGTCTGATTCTGGCTCAAACTGATACGGCAATGACACCATTGTTTACATTTGACCGGAGCACGTGCAACTGTCGCCCGTGAAGGTAATGGGCGTGAAGTCTCGGACAACGTGCAGTTTAGCTGCGTAGTTTAGCCAATCACAACACACCAGCCCAACTGACCAATCTGAGCCCATCGCCTGTTTCTGAGGGAGTGGTTTCAGAGAATCAGGAAGTCAACCGGTCGTTCAAATGACAGAGGAGAAAGCGGCTTACAATAAAGGTGAAATATATGAAAAATAAGGCGTTTTTTAACAAACAAAACACGAAGACATGTTATATTGCACCCCGTAAACACAATCACCCCTTTAACATTAAAAACAATTGTGATGCATTTCATTGGAAAGTTAACGTAGCCGAAGTGATCGTGATTTGCTAAATAGTCTTGAATGCATAGCCATCATATATTAGCCTCTAATGCTGTAAAATGAATTGTTAGCATGATAAGCCTGTGTTGAATAAACTGTAGCATGTTCATTGTGAAAGCTTGTTAATTACTCATTGTTTTTCCATTTTAATTAAATTAAAATAACCTTAATGTTTTAACTGTCACGTGCTCATTCAGCATGTTTAACGTTACCCCACAATACATGTTATGAGTACGTCTCTTCATTTTGACATGGTTTTATAATGTTGGTTGAGACATATGACATTTTAATAGTCAGACATAACAGAGAGGCCATCATAATAATTGACTGTTAAAATACCACGTGTTAGATTGTGTCATTTACTGTGTACTGTACTCTATATGAAGTGCTTTCAAGGACACAGCTCAGGGCAGGCAATAGTATGACAAAAGATAAAATATAGCTGCAAGCAGCGATGGCGGGCCCAAGCCGTCAGCGCAACCGCCACGCCGGTGGCATCAGGAAAACTGCCCAGCGGGCACATGCATTACAGTAAACCTCTGGCAGTTTGGATTTGAGGGATACAGCAATGAAAGGGTTAATCCAAACTATCAAGACTGTGAAAGATACACACACACACACACACACACACACACACACAAACATACACGCAACTATATATAACAATTGGGTAACACTTTCAATAAGGTTTCAGTTATTAACATTAACTATATTAATTAATATGAAAAATAAATATATAGCTGTTTAAAAATGTTAGTCTCTCTCTATTCTCTCTCTCTCACACACAAACTCACAAATAAAGACAAATATGAAAAGCTTTTTTTTTTAAAAACTTTTCAATAAGTTTTTATTTTTTAACATTATATAAGTTAACATGAACAATAATTATATAATATTTATTAATGTTAATTAATATTAAGTTTAAAATGTATTAATACATTATTAAAATTTAAAGTTGTGTCTTAACATTAGTTTATGTTCTGTGAATTAACATAAAATTTATATTTTTAATGTTAGTATTAACTAAAATTAAATGAAATTAATAAATGATTTTAAAATATATTGGTCCTTTTTAGTTCATGTTAATTAATGTAATAACTTATGTTAACCAAAGAGACCTTAAAGTAAATTGTTACCAATATTTTTTATATTATATAACTATTTAGAAAAAGTATATGATAATATATATATATATATATATATATATATATATATATATATATATATATGTATGTGTGTGTGTGTGTGTGTGTATATGTGTGTATATGTGTGTATATATATATATATATATATATATAAGAACACTGACAGTACAGAACATTTCAGCTGGCTCTATGCAGTATTTTTCATTCTGATAGACAGAGAGGCAGCTCATGAAAAATAAGGTCATGCCTCCATCTGGTGGTCATTCTTGGTATTACACACTTGGTATGAACTTACTTTAAATAAGATTTAAAAATTATTTTAAATTATATTGTTCCTTTTTAGTTCATGTTAATTAATGTAATAACTTATGTTAACCAAAGAGACCTTAATGTATATTGTTACAAATACTTTTAATATTCTATAAGTATTTTAAAAAAAAATATATATATATATATGTGTGTGTGTGTGTGTGTGTGTGTGTGTGTGTGTGTGTGTGTGTGTGTGTGTATGTATATATATATATAAGAACACTGACAGTACAGAACATTTCAGCTGGCTCTATGCAGTATTTTTCATTCTGATAGACAGAGAGGCAGCTCATGAAAACTGAGGTCATGGCTCCATCTGGTGGTCAATTTTTGGTATTACACACTTGGTATTAACTTATATTAAATAAGAAAATTATTTTAAATTATATTGTTCCTTTTTAGTTCATGTTAATTAATGTAATAACTTATGTTAACAAAAGAGACCTTAATGTAAATTGTTAAAAATACTTTTAATATTCTATAAGTATTAAAAAAAAAAAAAAAAAAAAAAAAAAAAAAAAAAAATATATATATATATATATATATATATATATATATATATATATATATATATATATATATATATATATATATATATGTGTGTGTGTGTGTGTGTGTGTGTGTGTAAAGAATACTGAGAATACAGAGCATTTCAGCTGATTATATGCATTCTTTTACATTCTGATACACAGAGAGGCAGCTCTTCAAAAATAAGGTCATGCCTCCATCTTGTGTTCATTCTTGGTATTACACTCTTCACCTTTAAAACAATTTCAGTGATAGTTTTAATTGTTTTGTGGCCCCTGAGCATGATACATTTATGAAACTAAGCATGTTTCCTCAGAATGACCTGTTATATTTATGTAAAAAGTTTTGAAGTGTTTGGAAAGTGCACTTTAAAGATATAAGAAAATTACTGCTATTTGTTTTGCTGTTACTTTAATAAATCACCATTACCACACCGTTCGAGATATCCTAAATCCGTCCGCAATTTAAAATCTTCAGTATATTGGCATCATGTTGACAAAGTTTGGTGTGAACTACTTGTTTCTGCTTGGAGGAGTATGAATTTATTTACAGCCAGTTTTCTCAAAAAACAAATATTCAAAGAAAAATTGTTTTGTGGCCCCTGAACATGATATATTTTTGAAACTAAGCATGTTTCCTCAGAATGATTTGTTATATTTATGTAAAAAGTTTTGAAGTGTTTGGAAAGTGCACTTTAAAGATATAAGAAAATTACTGCTATTTTTTTTTACTGTTACTTTAATAAATCACCATTGCCACACCGTTCGAGATATCCTAAATCCGTCCGCAATTTAAAATCTTCAGTATATTGGCATCATGTTGACAAAGTTTGGTGTGAACTACTTGTTTCTGCTCGGAGGAGTATGAATTTGTTTACAGCCTGTTTTCTCCAAAAACAAACATTCAAATAAAAATAGCCGACTTCCTGTAGGTCGTAGCTAATGACTGTAAAATAGAAAGTTGTCCGGCTTAATAAGAACAATTTATGTACCGAGTTTGGTGTCTGTAGCTAAAACTAACCCCCCCACTTTTGACAAAAGGTGGCGCTATAGAGTGCCTCTTCCACGCCCGTTTATGAGCTTTTTCTGGTGTCTAACTATTATTAATACAGATATGTGTATTGAGTTTCATGGAATTCTAAGCATGTTATCTGCCTCAAAATAATCTGAAAAGAATATTCAACTTTGACAAATTACCACGGCAACAATATTTTAGATATCAATATTCCCTTCACAGTTTCACATCGGCCGTGTTTTCTCATTATTCTGATGAAGTTTGAAGCAAATCGGGTAAAAATAAGATGCTGAAAATGAAATTGACACATTTCCTGCTGCCAGTTGGTGGCGCTATAACTTTTACTCATAATAGTGACATCTATTCGATCGGCATCGTACAACGAACAAACCCCTGAAGTTTGATCAAAATCAGACAATGTATGTGGATGTTATTAGACATTTCGTGTCTCTCATTTCTCGCCATAATTCATCACCTCGCCACGGGCAAACCGTTCGAGATATCAAAAATCCCTCCGCAATTTAGCATCCCCAATGTCTTGAGATTATGTTCACCAAGTTTGGTGGCAATCGTATGGAAGTCCTCAGAGGAGTATATCAAATTCCAGAGCATGCGCTTTTCAAACAGCCCTAAATAGCCGACTTCCTGTTGGGCGGAGCCTATGACATAGAGTAGGAAAGTTGTTCGGCTCAATGAGATCTATATGTGTACCGAGTTTCATATGAATACGTTTAAGTATGTGTGAGATAGCCATCAAGATATCTGGCCGTTTTGTAGGGGGCGACATAGAGCCCCTGTGCCACGCCCGTTTCCCAGCCTGGGCGACGTCCTAATGGCCGCGGATTCCAATGTGTGTGCAAATTTTCAAGAGTTTTTGAGCATGTTAAGGCCCCCAAAAACCCCCGGAAGGTTGAAAAAAAAAAAAAAAAAAAAAAAAAAAAAAAAAAATAATAATCCTTAGGAAAACAATAGGGCCTCCGCCATTCTGGCTTGGGCCCTAATAAATAAATTGGTCAAGTATTGGAATTGTTTCTACACAATGTCCAATGTATCCTTTTTTAAGCGTTAACAGTATTTCTGTTAACCTAGCAGTGATTGTTCTCCATTTACTATTTCAGTGAAGTGGAAGAATTGAATAGGGTGATAGAGAAACAACTGAGAAAAGAGAGCATCCAGGTGGTAGGTAGTGCTGCTGCATACATCACAGTGTGTGCTTTAAATATTTAAAGTCATGTCAATAATATGTTATTTATTTCTATTCAGATTTCTTGCATCTCTCTCTCTATTATTTTTTTTCTCAGTTCAGATGGGCTTTATTGACATGAATGTTTCAAGAACCTTTGTTCCCACAACATCAAAATAAAAATTTTCCAAATCTTTGAACAGTAGCTATGCAATAATAGTATTATGAATATGAACATTAATTAGTATGAAGATTGATATAATTATTTTTGGATCGTATATGTGTGTGCGCTCTGTGGTAGCCTAACTAAGATTTTAAATATGAAATTTAAAATTAGAGAGTAGAACATGTTCAACTAAATGTTCCTTATTTCATTCACTTCTCTCTCTTTCTCTCTCTTAGGAGTCAGTGAAGACATCGTCCATGAAGTTCTTTCTATGTGGTTCACGTCATGAACAAATTTGTTTTTGTGTGTTCAAGTTCAACTGTTGTAATAGATTATTTTTTATACTACGGGGCCGTTGAATGCTTGAATCTGATTGGCTGATGAACGTTCTGAGGTGTGCAATTATTTTCAGGGAACCGCACGGCGAACATAGTTCCAGGCAGCTCTTGACCGCATTACATGACCATATCACTTCGCCAAATGATTTCTGTTATTGCAAAGGTCTTACAACAGCAAAATAACCAAGACCCACAACTACACTGGCCAAATAAATAAATATAGTAAACAACATGATAAAAACGGCAGATCATGTCCATGTTTTTTCCACAAAATTTTGCTTTGATTATGTACGGAAAGCACATACTCTCTCTCTGCTGCTCTCTCTCCCTCACAGACCGCACATATAAGTTACAGTTTGCACACACACTAGCACACACCGCACTAATGTTGTTAGCGCTACTCTGACGATTTTATCAGTAAACAACTTGAAAACTACATGATTTCTCACAAGCGAGGTAACAACAACGGCGCTGTTCGTGAACAAAAGAAACTAAGTTTCACTATAACTACAGACATTGCTGCCGAACACTATTGAGAGACGCACAGAGGTTCTCTCTCTCTCTCTCTCTCTCTCTCTCTCTCTCTCTCTCTCTCTCTCTCTCTCTCTCTCTCTCTCTCTCTCTCTCTCTCATAACTTAGTTATTAACTGTATTAACTGCATTAATCTGTTATTAACGGCTCAAGCCTCTGTTACTAGGTTTAAATGAGGTTTTGGAATTAGCAACGGAGCCGTTGGATGAAATGCGGAAGAAATAATCCTACTTACAATAGCGATTTAAGTAGAAATACTGGACGAATGCCTTGAAATATATCATCTGATCGATGTCTTGAGGTGTGGCAACCGTAGTATAAGCGGAAATAATTGACTTCGGTCCATTGAATTATTAGAAAAATAATGCACACACATTTTTCTAATAATCCAACGGCCCGTCGTCAATTATTCCTTGCATAAATCTTAAATCTACTCCCAGAGTCATCCTTGTGTCTTCCCTCTGTACTTGAAAATGTGGTTGATCTAGTGACTGAAAAGACTATACCATGATTCCTTGTTTATTTTACATGAGTTATTATATTATGCTACTTAGACCCAATGATTACTCAACATTCCTAGGAACCAGGTTTAATTGCAATAAAGAAAGTAGTATTTGGGTGTAATAAAACTTAAAAAAAACCCTCTAAAATTCTAATGTAGTTAAAACTTGGTGGAAATACTGCTTTAGTGGCACTTTTTTCAGTCCTCCAAAACTAGGGTCCAAACGGATATATAGGCTATAGGCTATAGCATGCAGTGTTGCCAACTAATTTTCAGGGGAAGTTGCTAAAGGAAGGTCGATTTGTTGCTAAAAGTTGTAAATGACATTGCGAGGTCATTGTGCGATGACATCATTGCATAATTACGATGCAAAACTGCAACAGATCTCAGCAAAACATTGAATTATTGAACACTTACACATTTTTGAACAATTACAATTAAAGTTGCTGTTTTTTATTAGCAGTAAACCAGGAAAACTACACATTCTGAACAGTTATAGTTTTAAGCAGTGTAGTTATAGTGTGCTACATTCTAAGAAAAGTCTGTAAATATAGGGCACAATCTACTGTGTTAATGTGAAGGAATTTTCTGTATTGATTTTTCATGTTTTTTTTGTTTGTTTGTTTTTTTACCTGCATTTTAAATTATGCATTGTATTTTGTGTTTTCAGGTTACAATGGATAATGGATAACACATAATGTCCTGAAAAATTACTAGTACCTTTTCCATTTTTGTAGAATTTTTTTACAGTGTACTAACTGATCAACAATCACAGGTTCAAGCTAAGGTGTATCATAAATGAACAATTATTCAATTATTATTATTATTAAATTGAACAATTGCAAATAGCAGCTAACTTAATTCATGTGATGTGTGTACTGCTAGGCATCTTTGGTTTCCTCATTTTGTGTAATTTAGATGGAAATTGTTTGCCGGTCACACTTTATATGAGGTGACCTTAACTACTATGTACTTACATCAAAAAATAAGTACAATGTACTTATTGTGTTCATATTGTATTGCAAAACACTTTTGCTGCTATTGAGGTGTGATACGGGTAAGGTTAGGGACAGGTTTGGTGGTATGGGTAAGTTTAAGGGTGGGTTAAGGTGTAAGTGATGGGTCAACAGTGTAATTATAAATGTAATTACAGAAATTAATTACAGATGTAATTACATATAGGTATTTTTAAAAATATAAGTACAATGTAAAAACATGTATGTACACAATAAGTGTACTGTACCAAATTATTAATTTAAATGTAAGTGCATATTAGTTAAGGCCACCTAATATAAAGTGGGACCTGTTTGCCTTTTTATCGTTTAAATCACTTATCAAAAGTTGCCAAATAAATGTTAAAAATAGCTAAATTTGTTGCTAGGTGCTTTTGGAAGAAAAGGTTGCTAGGGTAGTGTGAAAATTTGCTAAATTTAGCAACAAAATTGCTAAGTTGGCAACACTGATAGCATGTGTGTAAGACTCCAATACAATTATAAAGTAATTATTTCATCACTAATAAATCTTTCAATGAGTAAAATTGGCAAAATTCAATGAGTAATACTATTGTCTATAGTATTATAGACTACACAACATCGTTATATTATATTGTTATATTATTTTCAAATTATTTTAAATTATTGTCCCTGGACCAGTGGGGTACTCTTGTAATAAAGTAGCAGTGGCTAGGACATCTTTTAAGTATCAATTCTGCTTAAAAAGATGCAATCTAATCCTGTTTACATGAAATAAGCCTGTTCCCGAGCAGGTTTGAGTTTACGGACCCATTGCTATGACAGCAAGTCTAGGATGATCTTGGAAGAACCACATGATCCGAGATCAAGCGAAATCATCAACAATCAAACCCAGCTAGCTGAGTTAGCGACGTACGAAGAACGGACCCCAGGTTAGCTTTCCAGCAGCCACAGTGACTGAGGTTGATCTTTATTAAATTTGCTTTATGGAACCAAATCATTTGACAGTGAGTCAGATTTACTGAAATTTGTTTTATGAAAAAGGCCTCGAGTTCATTTTTGATTTGCTGTCTGTCTGAACCAAAGAAATAAAAGCGATCATATTTTTTCCATTGCATCGAATCGCATTGTGTTGAATTGAATCGAATTGTAATAGGGGTGAATCCTATCGCATCGCTAGCTGCTTCATATGGTAGGCTATCTATCGTACGCATGTCGTAATCGCATCAGCCTCAGTTATGGAGATGCACATCCCTAATATATATAAATGGTCACATTATATGAAATTTCCATAGTCCCTGCTTAACACATCACACATATATTTTATTTAAATGTTTTTATTTTTTCTTGTTATTTTTGGTATCAATAATGTACTATAGTGGTACTATAAAAGTACAATAATGTACAAAGATGTTTTGTGCTACATATTGATTTCTTTAGTGAATATCTACATTTTCTAAGAGGGGAGGGAGACTATTTCTTTAAAACAAGTGAAAAAAGCGTGGACACCTCAGTGCTCAAATATCAACTTGAGCGGCCCTTTCTGTTCAGCTGAACAGTAGCAGCTCAGTGACCCTTTAAACGATGTTGCAGATTGCTGTGAGATCATCACACTTCACTGTTCTGAGAGCCCACTGGGAAAATGCAATCATACTCTGGACAGAGGGGGCAAATCTGCTTCAACTGACCACAGATGAAAAGATGTTTACTACACATTTCTGCACCAAATGTAACAGCTTGGCCTGAGCATCATTATATACCCTGTATTGATTTCCAATAGCCAGCACATGTGACTGTTGCCTCTGGGACCTTGGCCACCAAGTGAATTGGGAGCTTGCAGTCCTTTGTCACTGAATCAGATTATTGATGAGAGAAGTGGGCCTTCTGGCTATAGTGTTTCATATAACCTTTACCTAACCCTCCTCCGCTTGTCCAACACCAGTTCGGCTGTCTGTGGAAAACTGCCAGTCCTTGCGGGTGTCCACTATTTCTGTGAACCTTGCAGAAACTAAGCAGAGCTAATGCTTTGTTAAGAGTTCACAGTGTGAATATACATGACTCTGTGGTTACCGTAAGGTTTGCTGCAGGGCTCGATCTGCCATGGTTACCTGATATAGCATTTCCTTAATTATTCAAACAGCGCTGTGCATCTCATTTAGCTTGAACTCAGGTGAACTGTTCGATACGGTGAACCCGCTGACCCGTCTGTAATCACTACAATCTGTTTGCTTCTGTTGATTAAAGCCTTTTACAACATTCTCAGAAGGCCTGCATGCACCCAGAGGACCGGGAAGGGTAATAACGACACAAACAGGACCATAAACAGGACCATTTTCAAGCCGAGTCTTTGTGTTACAGTCCCTTTTGTCAATATTCATTTCATATTAATAGAGAATGCTTTTTACTCTCTCTTAATAGTTAATATATTTGCCTGTGACCTTGAATTGGACTTCCTTTTGTAATATAACTTTTATTCCTCCTTGAGTTTGTATCGGTTTGCCCATGTTTTTAATTCAAACCCACATGTTGGCTGTTTTCAATCTCATTTGGTCAATACAAGTCTTGTTATTAGTGCATCAGCTTTGTGAAAGCATTACGGCTGTGTATAAAATATATTTTCTGTGCAGTTAATACAAAATTAATATGTAATGTGATTACTAAATACACAAAAGAAGATGTTTTGATGAACATTAGGGCCCAAAATGATGTAGACCTTATGGGGTAGTGCCATATTTCATTAATGGCAGAATGAAAATGAGACTGTGGGGTTTAGAAGTACAGTGTGTTCAACAGATTAGACTGTAGTTTAACAACATGACAATTGTTCAGCTGACAAAAAATCTTTCTGATAAAATGTTCAGTATAGACAAAAGCTGTACAAAACAGTTTTGAAAATTGTGAGTTTGATGGTGAGTAAATGATAATGTTATTTTATTTTATTACTGTATTTAATCATTTGAATTAGCTTTCATGCTTTTTTTAGATTTTTCATTTTCTTTATATATATATTTTTTTTAAATACTACAAATTTGACTATATCTTTATTTTTTATTTCAGTTTTAATTTGACTTATTTTAGTATTTCATCTTAAACATAATCATTTCAGTTGGCAAGGCCAAGATTTTTTTTTTTTATATTATATTTACATTTTAATTCAATTACCAATTTTTTTTTTTTTTTTAGTTTATTAACAATAGCATCACTGGTAAATGATGACAGATTTTTCATTTTTGTGTCAATCCTTTAACTTGATTTTTTACTGTTCGGAAACTTGACAAGGACTTAGTACTCCACCGAGCAATTTGTGATTACTTTTCACTTGTGAATCAAATTATATCAAGCCTGGAAATTACTTATAGATGTTAATTAGAGATCTCATTAGAATGCTCAATAAAAGCTTAATAGTTCCCTTTAAAGATTAAGTTAGATTCTGTGCCGTCATTCTTCTCTGGCCCATATTGAATAGGTTCTCTCAATGCTGGTTAAATTAATCAATTTTTTATTCCAATTAGATGCTCCAGTGTCTTTGTCCTCTTACTCTTTGTCGTCTTTGGGCCTGTGGTGTAGCATTATCCAGCTTTATTTTTCTGAGTGACCTCCAAGACAACAACCCACCAGCAGCCGTTTATCACCAGCAATGTGCTGATTTTGCGGTTAAAAAAAGGAAAACGCACAGGTGTTTATGGTTAACAACTTCTGACAAAGACCTTCCCCTTCTATTGTAAAAAAACATCAGTTGATGTAAAGGAAAAGAAAGTGCCATTACCAGGTGAATACACAGATATTACACTCACAGTCTTGTTGAGCCGAGTGGCCTTTGGGAGTGACGGCTTGTGATTTCAGACGTGTCTGTTGAAATGTCAGGGCACTTCACATTTCCGCCCCGCTTCCTTCAGCAGGCCACCACCTCATCTTGCAGACAGGACAGTAGTGTTGAGATTTCCTCTGCTGGCCTGCCATGCACTGCTCTGCTATAATGGGCTGCGTTCACTGCGCTCCTGACCCTGCCTGATGGATGAGCTTTAACATACAGTAGATGACAGCAGATGAAGAAAAGTTTTTTTTTTTTCTAGGCACAAGACAAATGATGTAATTTGGGGTAATTGATATAATATTTCTACATCATCAGACAAGTGAAGTGAAAGGACAGTGTTGGTAGTGTTTGTATGGTTTCTTGTGCTCTCTTAAAAATGGAAGGGATTCTTGAGCTGTAATTGCTGCTTTTCCTTGCAGAAATCAATTCAGTGCTCCAAGGATGAGAAGTTCAGCAGGGAAAGTCTTAAAGCTGTAGCTCAAACAGTATGGCGCTATACATTATGTCATGGACATTTATAATAATGTTTAAAAGTGCTATATTGTATTAGAATGAATCAGAATGAGCTTTCATTGCTAGGTATGTTTACACATACAAGTAATTTGTTTTCGTGACAGAAGCTTCCACAGTGCAACAGAATGACAGTGACAGAACAAAAAAAAAACATAATAAAAAGAAGAATTAAAAAATGGAACAAGTAAATAAGGAATACAAATATCCAAATTGACAATTGTATGTACAGGTATATAACAATAGACAGTTGTATGTACAGGTATATTATGTGCAAATTGAAATGTAGACTAAGTGTGTGTGTCAGATAAATAAGTGTATAAATAGTGTGTGTTCCACAATTATTGTCAGGTGTTCATGAGATGGATTGCCTGAGGGAAGAAACTGTTTCTGTGTGCAGTTCTGGTGCTCAGAGCTCTGTAGCGTCGACCAGATGGCAACAGTTCAAAGAGGAAGTGTGCTGGATGTGAGGGGTCCAGAGTGACTTTGCCAGCCCTTTTGCTCACTCTGGATGAGTACAGTTCTTGGAGAGTAGGGAGGGTTGTACCAATGATTCGCTCAGCAGTCCGGACTATCCTCTGTAGTCTTCTGAGGTCAGATTTGGTAGCTGGGCTGAACCAGACAGTTATTGAAGTGCAGAGGACGGATTCAGTGATGGCAGAGTAGAACTGTTTCAGCAGCTCCTGTGGCAGGTTGAACTTCCTCAGCTGGCGAAGGAAGTACAGCCTCTGCTGGGCCTTTTTAACAATGGAGTCTATGTGAATGTCCCACTTCAGGTTCTAAGAGATGGTGTTGCACAGGAACCTGAATGACTCCACTGTCGTTACAGTGCTGTCCATGATGGTGAGTGGGGGGAGAGCTGCTGCCTGTCTGACAGACGGAGGTGGGCACGGAGAGCTTAGTTAGTTTGGGCAGGAGGAGGACCTGGCGCACCTCGTCTTCGCTGATCTGAATTGCAGTTGTGGGGGAGAGGGGGGTTGCTGGAGGTGTTAATGGTTGTATGGAGAGGTGTTCAGGGTGGGTGTGGGGTGTTTTTTCAAACCTGCAGTAGAACTCATTCAGATCGTCTGCCAGTTGTTGATTCTCCACAGTGCTGGGGGATGGTGTCTTATAGTTGGTGATCTCTTTCAGACCTTTCCACACTGAAGCAGGATCACTGGAAGAGAATTGAATCCTTATTTTTTCAGAATAATTTCTCTTTACCTCCCTGATCTTTTCCAGTGTGTATTTAGCCTGTTTATACAAGACATTGTCCCCCTTCCTGTAAGCATCTTCTTTGGCCTGACGGAGCTGTCTGAGTTTTGCAGTGAACCACGGTTTGAACCAGTCTCTGTGAGCACGTCCAGATCGGTGGCAGCAGCTTCAAAAACACTCCAATCAGTGAGAAAGAAACAGGCTTGTAAATTCCGCTCTGCTTCATTAGTCCATCTTTTAACAGTCCTTAAAACAGGTTTAGCTGATTTCAGTTTCTGCCTGTAGGTCGGTATAAGTTGAACCAAACAGTGATCAGAGAGTCCTAAAGCTGCCCCTGGGACAGAATGATATGCATCTTTTATTGCTGTGTAACAGTGATCCAATATATTACTGTCTCTGGTGGGACATGTGATGTGCTGTCTGTATTTTGGCAGTTCACGGGAGAGATTTGCTTTATTAAAGTCCCCAAGAATGATTAAAACAGAGTCCGTTGTTCTGTTGTTCTGTGTCTGTAATCAGATCGGCCAGTTTCTGTAAAGCTGAGCTTGTGTGCTTGCCGTGGAATGTAGACACTCACGAGAATGAACGAGCAAAACTGCGGTGAGTAGAAAGGCTTACAGTTAATGAAGAGCACTTCTAGATCTGAACAGCACATCTTCTTTAACACTGTTACATCTGGTAAACCACCTCTCATTAATGTAAAAGCACGTCCCGCCAGATTTCCCCGTTGATTCTGCGTCATGATCTGCTCTAAACAGCTGAAAGCTCGGCAGACTTAACACGCTGTCTGGAATGGCGTCATTCAGCCAGGTTTCCGTGAAACAGAGCAGCAGAGTTTGAAAAATCCTTACTTGTCCGGCAGAGCAGAAGGAGTTCATCCGTTTTGTTGGGTAGAGAGTGGAGATTCGCCAGATGGATGCTAGGCAGTGCTGTCCGAAATCCACGCTGTCTGAGTTTCACGAGCGTGCTCACTTCCCCGTCTTCGCATCCTGCGTTTGATCAGCGCCGCCGCTCCGCAGACTACAATGTCCAGCAAAACATCCGAATAATCAAAAACCGGTGAAATATCAGGTGGTGTGTACTGCCAAATGTCCGGCAATTCGTCTCTGGTGAAACTGATTGCAGGGATATAACTATAACTATTGTATGTATTTCATGTGACACTTTCATGTGACACTTCATGTGACTGGAGTAATGACTGCTGAAAATTCAGCTATGCAATGATAGAAATATGCTATATTTTATAGGCCTATATTAAGATCAACTATACACTGTAAAAATTACCATGATTTTAACAGTAAAAAACTGTAAAAAGGCTATGGTAAAAACCTGTTAAATGGTTAACGGTAAGTTCCCCTAATATATACGGTGAAAAACTGTAATAGACCTTTCAGACAATTTTACAGTGAAATACCGCTTTTGGAAGTGAAAAAGAATGTAAAATTTACAGGGAAAAACCGTAAATTTATGTTCCCAGAATTCCCTGCGTTGCATTTCAAATTTTGCTTGAATTTGATGTTTTTTCTTTGAAATAACTAGGTTTCTTCTTAGTTTTTTCTTATCAGTTATGTTTATTAGGGTTGTATGGTACATCTAATGTTGTTAAATTAATGTTTATTGCATATTTCAGTTTAACGAGTCTCACCATGATGGTGTTTATTGCTTGTGTGAATGACACTGTGCACCTTCTATATTACTATTTAAAAGCTGCTTGTGATGGGCTTTGGTTCATCATTTGACTTTCTCATCACCTTCTGCATTTGGTGGTTATCAGTGTATTTCAAAGGTACAAAACAGATTTCATTACTTCAGTAGGTTGTTATATTAACATTATATCAGTTAATAAAATTTATGGTATTTAACTGTAAATTTAAGTTAAAACTGTAAAACCTAAAATGTTGCTACTGTATATTTTACGGTAGAATTCCGGCAACCACAGCTGCCGGTTTTTTACCATAAATTTTACGGATTTTTTTTTTTTTTACAGTGTACTGTTATTTAAAACTGTAATAATATTTCACAGTATCACTGTTTTCACTGTATTTTTGCTCAAATAAATGCAGCCTTGGTGAGAAAATAATTAAAAACAAATATTTCCAACTTTTTGTATAGTAATCTATCGGTGTCCGTCTGCCTGTCACATTTATGGTCTGTGTTGGTTTTGTTTTACCCCAGTGTTTGTTCCTGTTTGCCCTTATTTGGTAATTTTCCGTAAATTTGCCTTGTCTTGCCTCAGTTGAATTTGATTAAAGACTGTTTATTTAAGTTATTCTACGTCTCTGTGTTCCTCGTTCCTCCCACTGTGTGCACTGTGACACAGGCTATACAGTGGAAGTTAATTATATGTTTTTACCCAAACATTCTTAAAATATATATTTTTTTGTCTTGTGTAGCAGAAAGAAATTCATACAGGTTTGGAATGTCATGAAGTCACTTTGGATTAAAGCATACACCAATCCATAAATGTAGTGGCAATTTAAAATATATTTTGAAGTTTTGAAATATCATGTCAGATTTCAGATATGAATTAATTAGTAATGTACAATAAACAATAGTAAATGTGAGATTTTAAACAAACACCTTCAAACTTACACAAAGTTCAAGACATCAAAAGTGAAGCAAAAAACAGAGTCCCAGGTGGATCTCTTTCCAGCTACGCTCAAAAATATGAAAATATCAGAATCATTTATCCGTGAAGACCCACACACTGTCATATCATCACGACAGATAATAATTTATATGACTGATGCCTATTAAAAATACATTTTAAATCCCCAAGGCTTGCTTCTTTTATGGTAGGCCTAAATATATAGTCCAGATTGTGTTAGCCGTGTCTTTGTGGCCTCTGCACAAATGACAAAGTGATGAATTTAACAACATGTTCCACAAACACTTTCTTGCACATTTTTTAAAGTTAGGTGAGGCGTGTCTTGTCTCATAATTTACAACATGTAAACACGTCTTTATCTCCATGGGTGCGTGACACTGAGGCAGTTTCCATGGAGACATTCGGCTAAAAAAAACTGTTGTACAAATAAATCTCATTAACCTCTTCACCTCTGCCTACGTCTCTGGAGAATGGTTCTTCACAAACAGGAGCCTGGTTTCTTCGTTCTACCACAAAAATTCATTTTAAGTGCATTGTAACCTGACAAGGTGTCACAGAGGGCAAATGCGGAGGGGCAGACGGCTTCAGCGCACACACATGAACTGTGCTCAGCGGCATATGATGCCTAATGGACGTGTGCTCACATTAATGACTCCCCGTCTGTCCTTGTTTTAAAAAAGAGGCGTTTGTACCAAACAAGTTGCCATCCACTGAAGAAGGTTATTCTAAGACTTTGAATTAATGTTGGAATAAATGTTTGTAGCTGTTGAAAGTCTTTTCCTCTGAGTCTGAAACTTCATTGTTCTTTTACAACTGCTGTATACACAGAGCCGGCCTGTGGGTTTGTGAAGCTCAAGGCCAGAATATGAAAATGGACCCAACTTGTGTAAAATAACATAATAACGTCCACAGAACCACCACAATGTTACAAGTTTTCAAGAGAAAGCACTTATACAGTGTTCACATGGAATATTATACTTATAAAATATATAGAAATAAATACATTAATTAAATGTTTCATAAAAACGGTGTAAATAGATTGAGGATGTCAATCTAACAAACAAAGACAACAACAACAACTGCAGAACTGTATGCAAAAGTGACCATAAGTTAAAACATACTTGCACATAAAAAAAAGTGTGTAGTCAATGTAAAAAAATTATTTCATTACAAACTGAAACTAAATAAAATAAACAGAACCTATAGAAACACAACACTTTAATATACCACAAACTTTTTGAATATTATATGTATTTATTAATGCATATATTGAAACATTCATTTAAAAATAAAATTATAATAACTAGCCTATGTATACAGACCTTTTTCAGAGCAGGTCTTTGTTAGAAATTAATTGCTCTGTATTTCACTCATATTTTCATGTGACAGATACCGTTTCTTAAATGGAAAATTGCTTAAAATATTTGAAGGGATAATTTGCCCCCAAAAATGGAAATTCTTAATTTATGCATGTCGTCCCCAGTATTATTTTAATATTGTTCATAAACATTATTTTATTTATTAATATTTTGAAATAGCTTTTATTTTTATATTTTTCATGTTAATTTTTGTTTAAGTTATAGTAATTTTATGTTTTTGGATTTGTCAAATAATTCTTTTTAGCTTGAAGTTTCATTTCAGTTTTAGTAATTTTAGTATTTCAAGGCAAGAAAGTTAAAAAGTTTCTATATTTAATCCAATATATACATATATAATTATATATACTGTATATAATCTTCTCTGCATTTCAATCAATGAAAACATTTAATAATTTAGTTAATGATAACAACACTAATCATTCCAAACCTGTATAACTTTCTTTTCTTTTTTTTTTGCAAATAAATATATTGTAAAAAAAAAAAAGTTTCGGCTGTGTTTCTCCATATAGGGAAGTCAGAGGGGTCCAAAACAACACTGATAAAATCATTTCTTTCTTTTTTTTCTTTTGTGTTTTCTTTTATGAAAGTCATACAGATTTCAAACAACATGAATGTTTTCAATATTTTATTTTTTCATCTCTTTAAGAGCATGCACGTGACAAGTCAAGTCATAAAACAATTTTTTTTTTCATGAAAACCTGAGACTATTATAATATCTGTATGTGTTTCCAGCATGAATAAATTATACAGGTTTGTTGCATTTATACTGTTGTTAGTGTATTTCTTGCTCTATATCGGTCATAATGTGGCAACCGCTTATATCGCCCATAGGACGAGCGGTCCTGTGTATAATTGCATGTCAGGCATACAGTAACATTGTTAGGTCAAATAAACTCCACTGGTGTTAAATACTCATTAGAACCACAAGAGAGCAATTGCATCTCTGTTCACAACATAATGATTTCCACACAAACAATACACCAGAGAATTGCAGAGAAATAAAGATGTGTGTTACGCTCCCTGGAAGTGTGCATGTGTAATGAGTAATATAAAAAGAGTTGATGTGTACTTGCATGCGCGCTTGTGTTCGCACGTACATCTGTGGCCCCCACACCAAGAGGCAGGTCACCGTTACCCCCTGAAGGGAAGCTGCTTGAGCACTGCTTGTTATCCTGTTGTGGGAGACAGAGTGTGACAGCCCCTTAATCCAGCCAGCTTTGTGCCACTGCCCCTGACACCATGCTAAATTGTGTTTGCTTGAGGAAGCTCTCAGAAGCATCCAGCCCGCACCACATCTGTGACCTTCCTGACACATATAGAGCAAATACCACAGAGACCGCACTGATGGGAAGCTCTGCCATCTCCAACGCGACCAGAGGCTCTTTTGTCATAATTCGTCCATTGATAGCATATGACGTTCCATCTTCCACTCGAGAAGGCAAAGCACTGAACTCAATTCCCCTTCCAAGAGTGCCAGCGACGGCGACGTGGGTCTGATGTTTCCATGGTGTGATTCCGAGTGAGAGCACCTGCCTTGGGAGGATGAGGGGTGGAACGCAGCATACAGAAGTTGGGGAGCTGCTCATACACTGAAAAAGATATATACTTTGGACCAACATGTTTTGCCTAATTTGTTAGCTTTTCTCAATTTATGGTTTCTTTCTACAAATTTCTTTCTTCTGATGAACACAAAAGAAGATATTGTGAAGAATGTTGGTAACCAAACAGCTGACAGTAGCCATCGAGTTCCATTTTATTTTTTCCATACAATGAAAGTCAATGGCTACAGTCAACTGTTTGGTTACCAACATTCTTCACAATATCTTCTTTTGTGTTCATCAGAAGAAAGAAACTCATACATGTTTGTAACAACTTGAGGGTGAATAATGATGCCAGAACTTGAATTTTTGTGAACTATTCTTGTAATATTAATTAAAAAATGACATCCACATAAAATAAAAAGATTATTATTATTATTATTATTATTTTTAATAAAGACCATATGAAGAGTTCATATGCAAAAGCCTCTTAGTGCCATCTGACATTTTCATCCAAAATGGGCATTTTCTTCAGGCTCCTATGTTTAGGTTCGGTAATTTTTGACCTATGGCAATATATAGGTTCTTTTCTATGCAATTAAAGTGAAATAACTGAACAATTATAGGGGCCTGATAAAAATGCTCATTTTAGAAGAATATTTCAGACGGCATTTAGAGGCTTTTGCATCTGAACTCTTCATATATATATATATATATATATATATATATATGAAGAGTTCAGATGCAAAAGCCTCTAAATATATATATATATATATATATATATATGGGGGGGGGGGGGGGTTAAACTCATTTAAACTGAAAACCATGATCTTCTAAAAAATGCACTTTAAGTAAATGCCACAGCCATTTCCCTTTTGTGTTTTCCCTAATGTTAGACTCGGGCATGTGTCCCTCAGAGCGAAACTTTAGCTTGTATGTGTGTGTGTTCATTTTGATGTTCAATGGAGAAAATCCACTGTACTTCTAACAGCTGATCAATATGGCAAGGCTGCATTAAGAGATACCACAGGGCTTTAATACATGACCTTGTACACCTGCATTCAGACTATGACCTACTACTTACGTGCACATTTCTATAGAGTATGAGCAATTTCAGAGCAAATTCTTTATACTGAATATCAGCAGTGCTGCAGATAATCACAGCCATGATCATATTCAGACCAACAGCACCATAGTATCAACAGTGTGGTTAAGTAATTTTCATTTTAGACACAATATAGGCAGACTTATTTTGCTTAAAGAAAATAGTTCCAAACAAAGTCAAAGAGAAATTAACCAACATAGTGCTACATGCAGTAATGGTGTTTAGTTCCTGAATGAATCACTGTTTTTATTTTATTTATTTATTTGAGTGGTTGACTCACTCATATAAACAGAGAACAGTTCTCAAATACTGTATGTGTTCTTATGCAATCTTCCTTGTGTTCTCATACCGCACTCTAAATTTAAAAATATGGTACAGTGTGCTGTACAGTAATATGAAGGAATTTTCTGTATTGATTTTTCATAGGTGTTTTGCCCATGAACTGTGTATTGTACTGTCTTGTGTTTTATGGTTAAAGGATATGAAACTTAATGGAAAATATCCTGGCAGACATTTGGCAATGTTTCTTGCCTTTTTAGAACCGAGAAGCAGCCAGCCACTTGTTTTGTTCCTGAATAAATCAGAGTTTTGAATGAATCAGTTGAGTGAATAATTAATTGATTCAATAAAGACAGTCACTTGTCGCCACTTTGCGGTGTAACTTATTATTAAAGCAAGAACAAACTTCCACTGTGCAGAAATTATGTTCAAATTTTGGAATAAATAATGATTTATTTCTTGACAGAAGAGTTATACATGCAAGCATATTAGACAAAAGAAAATTGTATCCAATCCCAAATGTAATTCCCAGGTAACAAAAATACAAAGTTCTAACTTTTTGTTAACATTCTCATTATGTCATGAAAACATTATTATTAAAATGTCCAGTTTATTAAATATTTTTCTTGGTTATACATACATTAAAAATAAAGACAGTCAGTTGTCGCCACCTACTGGAGTAATAACGTATTTGCAGAAAACAAGTGCAGAATGTGCAATCAACAGCAAATTAATCAAATAGTATATTGTTCTATATTACAATACATATTACATTTATTTTATTTCATTGTATTCATATTGAAATATATTAAAATAGAAAACAGCTGTAATAATATTTTACAATTTCACCGTTTTTACTATATTTTTGATCAAATAAATGCAGTCTTCAGAAGACATTAGACTACTTCTACACATATTATTTTGGACTTTTAACAGCCAAAGAGATTCTTTTTTTATGGACAGACTGCTTTTCATATTTCCATAGTGCAGGCAGATAGCAGCAGAACAGAAAGAGGGTGCTGCAGTATTAAAACAGTTAGCTAGTGTGTATTTTGTGTGACACCACAAAAGAAAACGCTGATGCCCCAGCCCTGTCTATATATCAATTATGCCAGGATCCATCACTGCAGCTAACACATTATAAATTGTTGTGATCAATTTTAATATGTCATACTTTTCTCCCGCACCATAGGGTCCCTCCCTCGGGCTGGGGGCCCTAGGCTTGAACTCAGGTAAGCCTGTACATTGAGCATGAGCTAGATGGTGTGGAAGAAATTCTTACATACGCATCTGCGTGCTGAACAATAAAGAGAGAAATGAAACGGGACTGGAAATAAGACAAACATACCGTGAGGGCTCGTTTCTTCCCGATCCAGCACAGCATCCGCACAGCCGCAGGCATGGAAAAGGACCCAGACTCACAACACCTGCAACCGGCAGCACGAGCACCACGGGGTCTGCAGAGATACAGCGAGACATCTGGGAACTAATGAAGCCACAGATGAGCTAAATGTTAATTAAAGTTTCTGTAATAAAAATCCATATGGTGGCCTACTGATTAGCACACTCAAGATACACTCGACATGTTTCATTATACCAGTACAAGGATGTTACTCTGGTTTCTCTTTGCAAAAGCTCGGGAGCCATCGGGGGAAAGTCTGATCTGAAGCTTTACTGCTTTATGCTGTGGAGGGGGGCTTTTATATATGCTCATAAAACTTTTTTATGTTCATATTTCTTCATAAAACATCAATGTACTTTAAGATGATAGCATTTATTCTTGCTTGGAACAGCAAGAATAAACTTGCACTGTGCAGAATTATGTTCAAATTTTGGATTAATTAAATAACCTTTCCTACCTCTAACAAAGCTTGACAGAAGAGTTTTTCGAAATGGGTCTTTCATGCAAGCATATTGCAGACAAGAGAAATTTATATCTTATTCTGAATGTAATTCCAAGGTAACAACATATATATGTTCTAAGAATGTTTTCTGTTCCCTGAACATTCAAAACAATTTAATCAGTTAAAACAGTTTTTTAAATGTTTAAATTTTTTTTTTTTTTTTTAATTTCGGTTATTTGAACGTTCCACTTCATCATTTTGCAAACATTATGGAAAAAGGTACTGCTGAATGTTCTGTGAACATTCTAAGACAAAGATGAGCATCCAACTGAAACGTTTAAGAAAAAGATGTTTCATGAACCATGTATAAATATCATTTTGGTGCTAAGTTTTTGAGAACATTATTAAAGAAGACCAGACTGAAAGAACGTTTGTTCATATCTTTGAGAGAACCTTGCCAGCAAATTTTGCGAATGTTCTCTGTTAGCTGGGTTATTTTGAAAAAATAAAAAGGCCCTGCAGACTGCATCTAGAAAACTGAGCTCTATGCATCTTTTCATTGCAGTGTTGTCCAGTTTGTTCCTCTGTGGTCACTGTGATGTAAACACAGATTGCAGGGAAACATTATTTAAATGGGGAAAAGGAATGCTGACTGTTCATTTGGAGATTCATTTCACCACCTGATGCTGACTAGGCAGTAATTCTCTCTAGAACCGCAGGTGTAATAGCATCCAGCCTCATAAAATGATTTCTGTTTATGCCTTTGTGCTCTGTTAAAACTATCATATGACGAAAGAGATTTTTTAAATTATTTTACTCTTTGTTTGTGTAAGCATTTATGAAGTTTACAAAGAAAAGACAACAACAGATTACCAAGTTTTGATTTTGTACATGATGAACATAATGCAACTGCCTCGACAGGTTATACTAAACAAGAAAAAAGTCCAAATATAAAGTTTGAAAGCATCTCACATCCAATCAAACTTATTACGGCTTGATATGCACCTACTGTGGGCACTTACAAAGAAATCCATTCATTACAAGCAGTCTGACACGGGCAGATGGCAACTGGTTTAATCTTTTCACCCTAGAATCCTAGGCAGCCTCAGGTTTCCACAGAGGCAATCATACGCACTGAGGGATGGGATAATTGCCATTGATGGCAGCCAGCCTTCCAGAGACAGGCCTCATAGTTTCACAAATAGCACAAACTGACTCGATGGTCAAGGGCTCAAGCCAAAGTTTCAGACAACAAACCAGCTGGCTGGTTGATGGAAGATAATTATAAAGTCTCAGAGAATGATGTCCACAATCCAAAACATCCAGTTACCACTGGTATGCAGTGTTTGCAAAAATTATTTGGACATTTTTGGACTCCCACTTAAAGTGTATGAATCTCATTGCATCACATAGCAAAATATTAAACCAAGTGGCATCTGCTAACAAATCATACTACATGTTTTCTCAGAACTGGCAAAATGTTTTCCAATGCGTTTTAGCCAACTGGTGATTTTTTTTTTTGTGGATGCGTGTAGTCACTTCATCACATTAACTATGAATACTGAAAAAGTAAGAAAAAAAAATCACTCAGAAATGACATTTCACAGCTAATTACAAAGAAACAGCAGTGACGCATTGAATGAAACATGAAATTTTAAAGTGGAAAGACTGAAATAGTATAAATGCCATACTATGAGAATATAAGGTAAAAATATATTATATTATATTATATTATATTAAGATATACACAAATAGGAACTTTACTATACATTCAGTCTGCATCCAGTCAAGTGTCATAATGATGGTTGTGAGCAGCTAAATTGCAGCACTCAAATAATTACGAACTAAACTGAAAATTGGACCTCAGAGTCCTCAAGTGTTGTTCAAATGAAAGAAGATTCAAATGACAGCTGTTTATCCTTGTTAGTTATGGTCTCACATGGACCCCCAGAGAGCTGTCAGAAAAGAATGGTGTCATTTCTCCTAACAGAGCAGAAATGACTCATTAAAAGCTGATGACATGATAGTGATGAGTGCAAGGCAGTGGTCCACAGTCTCCCAGAATGCCGAGCTGCAGTCATTAGCAGGGAGGTTGGGCAGGCTGAGGAATGAGGTTACTGTGTTCCAGGGTTGAGCAGAGCAGAAGGAGGAGAACCACTCTGGCCAGGACCATAATGAGCACATTCAGTGGCTTTGTGTGCAGCCTTTCACACTCTTTCTCTCTCTCTCTCTCTCTCTCTCTCTCTTTCTCTCTCACACACACACACACACACACACACACACACCCTCCCACACACACATGCATGTTTTTGTTTTTTCCCGAGAAAAGAGCAATAGAGAATTACTTTTGTGTTGAAGTATTAAAGAATATTTATTATCATATACTGCATTTTATGCATTAAAACCCATTTAATCCCACCAGTCACAATAGTGAACATAAAAAAAGGTTTTCATTGGTAAAACTCTAAAAAAAACTTACTAACTGATGTTTTAGTGCACTTCCTGCAAATATGGAAAAAAAATAATAAAGGGTCTTAATTAAATATGTGCATTTTCACAAGGTTAGTGTAAACTGTCACATGTCCAGAGCAGTTTATTTCCTGTTTGCACTATGAGAAGATGATGGCTGCATTAAAGGAACACTCCATTTTTTTTTGGAAATAGGCTCATTCTCCAACTCCCCCAGAGTTAATAAGTTGGGTTTTACCGTTTTTGAATCCATTCAGCCGATCTCCGGATCTGGCGATAGCACTTTTAGCATAGCTTAGCATAGATCATTGAATCCTATTAGACCAGTAGCATCGCATTCAAAAACGATCAAAGAGTTTCGATAGTTTTCCTATTTAAAACTCGACTCTTCTGTAGTTATATGGTATACTAAGACCGGCGGAAAATTAAAAGTTGCGATTTTCTAGTCCTATTTGGCTAGGAACTATACTCTCATTCCGGTGTAATAATCAAGGAACTTTGCTGCCATAACATGGCCGCGGCAGGCGCAGTGATATTACGCAGCGCCTGAAAGTAGTCCCTAGCTAGGTAACTAGTTATAATATAGCTGGGGACTACTTTCAGGCGCTACGTAATATCACTGCGCCTGCTGCGGCCATGTTACGGCAGCAAAGTTCCTTGATTATTACACCGGAATGAGAATGCATAAAACCATCAACATATTTCAAAATTGTTACTTTTTTGTAAAATATATGTGATCGTAAAACCTAGAATGTGATCGTAAAACAGTTTAAAATAGCTGGGCTAAGATATATAATAATTTTATGACTGCAGAAATATTTTAATTCAGTATACACATTCTCCCACAATAGTGACTGACCATAAAACACAATTATTCACACACCTTTCCAAAAATAAATGAATAAATAAATAAAATAATTATTGATTATTTCAAAGGGTTACTAATGAATGACACATCATTTGGATATTATCATGTTTGGGAAAAATTTGGGATTAAATGGGTTTAGAATGTGCAAGCCAAGACATTGAGTCCACATTACAAAACAATTTAGTGACATTTTTTTGGAAGTCAAGGTTTAGATTTTTAAACTAGTTTAAAGGATATCATACTGCACCAGATGACTAAAAATGTAAGATTTTATAAGAATGCAGAAAGACCAGAGCTATGTTACAATTCACAGGGTTTGTATATAGTGTTCACTGTTGCCAACATACTCCAGAACATGCAGAAGTATATTTCAATAAAATGTATTTATATGGCATAAACTACAATATCATCATAACAAATTATGTGCAGAATAGGGGTTCTTAGTACATAATATACTAAATGCCAAGTACTTTTTAGAATGAATAATCAAAACAACATAAATAAATAAATAATACTAATTATTATTATTATCATTATTATTAATCTATCTATCTATCTATCTATCTATCTATCTATCTATCTATCTATCTATCTATCTATCTATCTATCTATCTATCTATCTATCTATCTATCTATCTATCTATCTATCTATCTATCTATCTATCTATCTATCATCTGTCTGTCTATATGTCTGTCTATATGTCTGTCTGTCTGTCTGTCTGTCTGTCTGTCGAGTCTATATGTCTGTCTATCTATCGTTCTATCTCTCTATCGATCTATCTATTCTAGGACATAAAAATTCCTTTGAAATGATACTGATGAATACAGTACTTGTTCTCTTTGCAATCTGCAGTGGCCTTGGACCAAACATATACAGTATATCAAAGACTACAGAATACCCAAGACGTGTCTCTCCCTTTGAATAGGGAAAAATGCAACGCTCAATATGGCTGCTCTATCAAACTAAGCCCCGCCTTCTGAGCCAGAGAGCCAATCGCTAATCGGTAAAGTCAGCGCATCACTGCATCTGACATAATTATGTCTATGCTTAGAAGTCCCAGTTGGCGTTCTGAGACGTGCGCCTGACTGCGCATGCGCAATGGTGGGTCTAGCCTAAATAAACAACATTTATGATACAGTTGTTGTCAGATTTCATTGGTGATTTCAAATAGGAAATTTAATCGTAAACATGGCGACCAGTTTTGGAGAATTTGATGTCACCCCATTCAAAGAGATAGGAGCTGCACTTGCATGCCCGAGAGGCATTTCAAATATGGCCGCCGAGTGACATGACTTGCCTTAAAGGGACTTTGAGTATATGCCCTGTGTGATTTGGAATCTGTGTTAAGTCCACTTTGCAGGGCACTATTGGATGATTGGAATGCACTGCAGGAAAAATCTATCTAGCAGCAGCTTCAGGTCCTGAGATCAACAAAAACACATGATTCCAGAAGTACCCTCAGGGCTGTACATTGCTGGGTGGAGCAATAAAAAAGGTCTAAAACATTTCATCACACACTGGAGCTGAAGCACCATTCTAAGTGTCCCACATACCAGTATTTTCAATAAACCTTTCTTGGCTGTCTAAAAACCTATTATCATACCACTGTGAAGAGTACTCAAGGCTGGCACCAAAAACCCATATCACTATCCAAAACAAAAACATCTTTATTTGGAATTTTAAAAACTCATAAAAACAAGAAGGTTCATGAAAGTGTTATTGAATATTTGGGAGGAAAAATTGAGCACTCAACAAGACAGAATCAAGCAGTATATCTGTGGAGTGTGAATAGACAAACCCTCATACCTGTCAGTGCAGAATTTCACAACTTGACTCCAGAAATTAAGCAATATTGCATATTGAACAGGGGATTGTTTTGGTGAGACTTGTAGGAACAGGGCCGTCTATCAAAACACCAAAACCTTTTACAGCAGAAAATACTGCACGTTTCATAAATACCTGGGGAAAATGTTTAATATTTAAATCCACTCTTTACGATATACTGTATTCAGTTGTTTTATCACCCTGAAGGGATTCGTTTTGCAATAATGACCAACTGACTGTACATTTTTCTTTCCAAACAAATAAATGCGTAGGCAGCTTAAATTATTATAATCTTATCTAATAATATTATTTGCACTGCACATTGCTAATTTCATTTTTTCTTAGCTTTGTGCTTAACTCTCACTTAAGAAAAAAAAATCAAGGTTAGCATATTTTACATTGAAAAGACTTTATATATTTAAACGAAGCAAGCAGGTGACTCAGGTTCAGTCTATTGTATATTGTGATTCCTGGGAGGAGAGATATAGTATGAGGTTAAAAAAGGGGTCATGAAGAACTAGGCTATTATGAATTCCATAATTAACCATCCGCCATTTCTATATCTACAAGAATATTACAGTTTTTTACAACTATGAAAAAGATTAGCAGTGATTCAAGGTTGAAAATGGCTAAATTCACAAAAGTATGGGAACATTTTAACCTGTTAGTTTCCTGAATTTAAATAAACCGATGTCGAAATTGATTGCAACTTTACATAACATAATATAATTACACAAGCGGTAATAAGTAACACGGCCAGTTGACCGGTCTGAATGCGGAATTTGTTTGGATTCTTATTCATGTCTGATGAAGACAAATTATTTTTTAACTCCACAAATAACTACCTGATTAAAATCTACCAACACTGACAGGGAAGAAAAAAAAGTTAATTAGCAACTCAGAATGTTGTGATGATTAAAGCAACGATGCTGTGACCTGCTATTCCATTAATACCTCATGTTTGGATGAAAAAAGACACCAAAAATCATTGTGCAAATTTGCTTGTGTCAATCAGGTTGGGCTGAAGTAGATACGCAGTCACAGGGGAGCATTTCAGAATCATAATGCTTTGTCTGATATGAGTAATTACACAAGAGAGATAGCAATTAAAGAATGTTATCTCCCTTCTCTAGTTTGCTTTTCTCTTCTTCAATCACATTTAATTGAAGTCAAGAGGTTTGAGAAAAGAAGGTAGGGAGAATGAGAGGGAGGAGGTTAAGTGATTTGCAAAATGAGTTTTAATAAGATTAAAACAATTAAGAGTTCAATAACGGAATTGATTCTAAAGCGTATGGCTTTCTTCTTTCTTGCTTTGTTCTGTCTCAAATACAGAAATCGGCACTAAAATCACTCTCTGACCTTATCGTGCACTGCTGTTTACCGCTGTGAGATGATTGTTTGTATTTGTAGGCTTCTGTTTGGGAAAGTCAATGTGAAATGCATGAGTTATTCATAATGTGCCACATCAGGTCCATTTGGGTCCACAGAATGAGTTTTAAGCAAATCGTATGTTATTTACTCGTCCTCTTGCTGGTGTTGTGTTGAGCCAGCGAATAGCACAGAGAGCCGTAAGTGTGCTCTTTAGCTTGGTATTTAATAGCACTCCCAGGTGAGGAGGTATTAATGCAGATTTACGGACAGGGTTGGAAAAGCACATGGACCACCCACATCTGCGCTACTGACTGGAGTCTGGAAGCCATTCAGCTTTATGGTGGGTTTAATAACGGGGTGCAGATGCCTAGTTATAGTGCTAAAAGTTATAGTGCTAAAAAGTTATAGTGCTAAAAACAAAGAAAATTTATTTGTACATCTCTTATTATAGGTTTTGCCCACCACAATTAAAACTGCAGAGCTTTGATCATAAAACTAAGCATTTAAATATCTTACTAAGACATTTTATTGTGGAATATTGTATGACAACTGATATTTGTGCATTTTGTAGTCTGCTACTGTTATAAAGATCTCATTGATTTACATGACAGAATTTCATCTTATTTTCAGCCATTTAAATATCAGCGGCTGCATCAAATTGCATATTTTTGCTCAGTTTGGTCCCCTGAACAAACTGAAGAGATTGTTTTTATCCTTGAGCTTCATACTCTCCTGCATCATACTGTATATGAGCCATAAAAGCTTAATATTTAAAAAGTGAAACTCATAAAAAAAATAAAAATAAAAATAAAAGAAGCAAATTATTATGGAATAAGCCTTTCCATTAAAAAAAAAAATCATATGTCAGGCTTTACAGCGTTAATTATAAATTACCTAAATGGTACGTATCCCTAAACTTCTTTGGCTAAAAATACAGGAATTTCAAGTACTTATGGTGCATTAAAGTCATGTCAAAAAGATTGTTCAGTATTTATTATTTAAAGCATATGAACACCACCCAGAGTTTCCTATTTGGGTGCTTGTGGGTAAGAAAACATGTCAAAAGCAGTGGATGCATAATTTGTATTGATGGTAAATTTGTTGAAATTAATTAAGTTGCATCTAATAAAACAGATAGTACAAATTATGATACGATAGCTTCAATAGAATAACAATAAAATTTACAGCACCTTCATAAACTAAATAAATGCACAAAAAAGCAAAAACACAGATGCACGTTCTTCATCATTTTGTAGAAGCAGAGTTTAAAATCTTGTTGAATTTTTGGTAGAAAAGGTGCATCGGCTTCTTGCTCCAACCAAATTGACTTGAATGCACATGACGTCGAAATTACAACTTGCCAACACTTAAATACAAACTTCCCAGGAGGACTTGAACGCACCATTAAACTCAAAATGATCATGCAAAAAATGAAGGCTATGGAAATACCCATAAGCCTTTGCACTTGAATAATACAATAAGAGGAGGGGTCAGTTGTAACACACTGGCTGTATCAGAATATGCATACTAAAAAGAGTAGCATAGAAAAGAGTAGCACGTCCAAATTCACAGTATTCATAAAACAGTAGGCAAAAAGTCCCCGGATGACTTACTATATCTGCTGAGCAGTATATAGAAAAAGACATGGTAAATTTTGCTGGAAGGTTATAAAGCAACAAGCACATATATACCATCAGGACTTCCAGAGTGTTGTGGACAGCAGTGCTGGTGAGTGACACTGACAGAGCCCCAATGCATTCCCCAAAACCACAGGAAAGGTCAAAGAGCTCATGCCACAGAGACACTGATCTAAGCTGAAGCCCCACAAGGTATACCGCAGGTGCACGTCGTTTCCGATTTTCCACTCAACACTACCTTTATGTAGGTTGACCCACACAATAGTGCTTTCCTGTGTCTCGCTCCGTCTCTCTTTAACTAGAACTTTTGAAAGAAGTCCCAAGGTACTGAGAAGACAGTTTTCTAAAGGTTTGATAATTTGAGAGCAACTTGTCATTGGCAATTGAGCAAAGTGTTGTTTTAATGTAAAAACCGTTCCTGAGACAATTATTTTGAAATTTCTAGGGAGCATCTGTCATTGTTGAGGTTAAATTTTCTCAGATTACTTGTCAAAATGTATTGAATGTCTCCCTGTGAAATCTCAGTAAAAGCGTCTCCTGTACCTCTCAGCTGAATCAATTCCTTTGAGGCAATTTTTATAAAATTGATTCATAACACGAGGTGTTATCTCTCAATTTTACCATGAAGACAATGAATGTAGTGGAAGTTTTGTGAAGACGCAGAAAAAGTCACTGTTGCTTACTAGACATTTATTTACTACCAGATTTTGTATTTTTAATATATATATTTGAACAGTTTATTTGCAAAAACAGATAACGCCGTTTTTATTAATTTTCTTTAATCATGTATCTTTATTGTGTTATCATGTTTTTATTGTGTTTTATTGTGTTAGTTAGCTGTATATTTTTAGTTATTATTATTTAATCAAAACAACCCAACTGCAGTTGGATATTAATTTAAAAAAAAAAAAACATGATTTTTGAACATTTTGAGTCATTGGCTTTTGCAAATGAACTTGTCATTTTCTTATATATATTCCGCAGAGAAGGTACACTGCTCTCTAGATTTCTCAAAAAAAAAAAAAAAATCAAATATGCTCACTGTGCATTAGGACGATATAGACACATGTCCTCTTCCAGTTAGATTTTTAACATCTTTAGTTGATTGTGAATTCTTAATTATTACCCTGATGGTGGAAATGGGGATTTTCAATGCTTTATCTCTTTTCTTACAGCCACTTTCTATTTTGTGATGCTCAACAATCTTGTTCTGCACATCAGAACTATATTCTTAAGTTTTACTCCTTGTGATGGATGATTAAGCGAATTTGGCCTTTGTGTTCCTCATATTTATAATCCTGTGGAACAGGAAGTCATGGCTGGATAATTTCATGTTCATAATCACCCTGGTGTGCTAAAAAATGTAAATATAAATGGGAATATACTTCAGAGATATTTTACTCATAAGAATTTCTAGGGGCGCCAATAATTGTGGCCAACATTCATTGGAGAAAAACATTTATTTCATCATGAGATTTTCTCCCCACTTTCAATTGTTTTACTTCAATGATAGGTTAGAATTTAGTGAATTTTTTGAGTGAAAGATCAAAAGGATAAACAATGCAGATTTATTTTCACAGCCGCCTTTGCTCATATTTATCAAGGGTGCCAATATTAGTGGAGGGCACTATATATATATATATATATATATATATATATATATATATATAAAGAACTGCCCCCCCCCCTTCATTACTGATGCTATCTCCAACAAGCCATGGCACTTTCATGCAGTGAAAAATGCACCACCGAGCAAAGAAAAAACTGACAATACGCCAACAGACAAGACAGAGCAGGTCACTTTTCGGGAAAAAAAAGTCATTTTTTAAAGAAATTCAAACAATAAATACCATTTGTGACTCTTTAATGTGTCGTTACAGATCGCTGTAGCGCCTCAGCTCAAGTGGCACGTGAACCGATCATCTTTTCATATTTACTAGCTATAGCACAAAACAAACATGAATGAGCATATTGTTTCAACCACAGAAAGATGTCAATGCACACTATTGTTTAAGTTCAAGCCCACCAATGTTAATCTACTCTCCTGTCTGGTTTAACAAAAAAGACAGATTCGGCATTATGATTGGTCAGATCACCTGTCAGTCAAACTCCCTGCGAAGGGTCAGTTGCAACTTTATTTCTCATAATTATGTCTGTATCTCACAATGTGACTTTATTTCTCAACTTAATATGTTTATGTCACATTTATTTTTACTCCTGAAATGGAAACAGGTTTACATAGGATGCAGAATCACACAAAAAGATTTTTATGAGAAGACAATATTCTGGCTAGTCATATCATGTGATCTCAACATGGCATCCCTGAAGGTTTTATTAGACTATGAGCCTTGGAAGTGTACTTTATTATAGTATTTGGGAAAGATGTTTTTTTTTTTTTTTTTACAATTCCATTTGGTGAAGCTACATAGCACAGAATCACACACTTCACCTTTAAGAAAAAAGCAAAATCTTTACTTTAATTAAACATTAAATTAAGTATTTTAACATTAAATGCATAAATAATATTAATATTCTTATAAATGTTAATAATACAGTTTTAAAATACTTTAAAATATTTCTCAGACTGTTTACGTAAATGTGAATGTGTGCTGCCCATTAAGGGGAAAAAAAGTTGGAGATGAAGGGTATTCATGAACAATAATCATAAGAATTCCTTCACTGATGTCATGCATTGATGGCTTATTCTTATTTCTATTCCAGCATCCAACCAAAAAACAGAGGGAAATGCACCCCAGGCAGATAAATGGATCATATCAGTATTCAGCGTCTGTGGGTGAATAGGACTCATCTTCATTCTGTCTCTGAGAGAGCTCATTGTCCTGTTGATCCTCAGATCAGCTCCCCCGTGCTGGTTTGGAATCAGTCAGAGTCTCACTATTGCTTTGGTTTAGGTCATAACTGTCTCCTGCCGACAGGACTGACAGCGGCCCGAAATAGAAACCGGTCCTGGAGATTCTGCCGTCAATTGGGCAGAAAATAGGAGATGACAGTGGAGCCTGCCCTGCCTGCTGAAATAGATCGGCTCCCCGATGGCTTTAATGTCATTATTACCTCTCAAATGCACTGTGCAAAACGCATCAGCTGGCTTAGAAACGCCACAGTGCGTTACAGAGCAGGTAGTACATGCATGCGGCACCGTGATGGCTTTGACAGGCGAGTCCAGGGAGGCAGATGGCTCTATGCGGCTGCTTCTGCCTCTATTAGATTCTGGCCTTTGCTTGCTTTCTCTCTCACCTTAATGGACCCAACCTTTACTCCTCCTAACTGTCTCGCTCCAGACGTGGCAAGCATATTCTGCACATTGCTGAAAAAGGAAGGCCAAGGAAAGCACAGATCGCTGTGAATTTGTGAAGTCTCATAAAGATCAACTGGTCATCAGGATGAATACTCATGTTCTGTTTTTCACTGACTGTACTGTTTTTAAGTTCGATGTACACTAATGTTCAAAATTTGTAAGGTTAGGTGTTATAATCCTTCAGAAATCATTCTAATATGCGGATTTGCTATGCATTACTTACCGTGATTTTAACGGTAAAAAACTGTGAAAAAGCTACGGTAAAAACCTGTTAAATGGTTAATGGTAAGGTCCCCTAATATATACGGTGAAAAACTGTAATAGACATTTCAGACAATTTTATGGTGAAATACCGCTTTTGGAAGGGAAAAAGAATGTAAAATTTACAGAGAAAAACCGTAAATTGACGTTCCCAGAATCCCTGCATTCCCTGCATTGCATTTCAAATTTTGTTTGAATTTGATGTTTTTTTCTTTGAAATAACTAGATTTCTTCTTAGTTTTTTCTTATCAGTTTTCTTATCAGTTTCTTATCAGTTATGTAGGGTTGTATGTTACATCTAATGTTGTTAAATTAATGTTTATTGCATATTTCAGTTTAATGAGCCTCACCATGATGGTGTTTAGTGCTTGTGTGAATGACACTGTGCACCTTCTATATGTGTTATAATTTAAAATCTGCTTGTGATGGGCTTTGGTTCATCATGTGACTCTCATCACCACCTGCATTTGGTGGTTATCAGTGTATTTCAAAGGTACAAAACAGATTTCAGTACTTCAATAGGTTGGTATATTAACATTATATCAGTTAATTGAAATTACGGTATTTAACTGTAAATTTAAGTTAAAACCTAAAACGTTGCTACCGTATATTTTACGGTAGAATTCTGGCAACCACAGCTGCCGATTTTTTACCGTAAATTTTACGGCATTTTTTTTTTACAGTGATAATAAGCATCATATACCGTATTGACCCGAATATAAGACGACCCTGATTATAAGACGACCCCCCTTTTCCAGATGTAGGCTACCTTTTGGAAAAAGGCTTTTTGAAAACCAAATCTCGTTTTTCCCCCCTCTGTAAAACACATTTTTTCTTAAATTATTTTCATATTGCATATTTTTCCTATTTTAATTTTGTTTTGAAAGTATGGTAAATACTGGTAAAATGTACCAACAATGACATTGAAAAATATACACTTTTTAATATACCATAAAAATAACAGGTAGCCCATCTCAATTATATAACATTTAGGCTACCCATCTCATAGTAGCCTACCAAAATTTTATTAACAGTAGAAGTTAAATCTTATTGTAGTCTTCAAATCTGGGTACTGTCTTATGATTTAAAATCACTTACAGAGGAAGTTTGTTCCCATCAGGCTAAAATGACAGTCACGACTCATGCTGCTGTAAGCTTTTCTTTTTCCGAATATAAGACGATATAAAAACATCGTCTTATATTCGGGTCAATACGGTATATATAGTCCAGATGTTTACCCCAAACAAAACACAAGGGTTGACTTTTTTGGGAAAGAGAGGACAAACAGAGCAGCTCCTGTAAGTCTGGCTTTTCTTCAGATCAAAGTGAAGTCATACTAGCTAAGGGGCCTTAGGTCTCAGCAAGAGGTTGATGGGCTCCTCAGGAGCTGTGAATGTGAAACTGGCAGGAGAGGAAGTCCATGGAGTGCGTTGGTGTGATACACTTTCTCCATCAAGGGGAAAAGAGCTTTTCGCAGAGGGGAGTTGGCAGGGGGCATCAAAAGAGAAGATGTGTAGTAGATCTCCTTTATCCAGGACAAAGACGGTCAACTCGTCTTGATCAAATAGAGATGTTTACACATTTTTGGAATGAATGGCAAATTTACTTTTTTTTCATAGCAACAGCCTTTTAAAGCAACATATAATTGGGATACTGGCTGCAACCGATAATATGATGACAGAAAGATTTTGGGGAAACCGGTTTAATTTTTTTGAACAGATCTGGAGAAATTTAATAATACTAAATTTATATTAGTTATAAGTTAGTTCCTCACCAATGGATTCTCTGCAGTAAATGGGTGCCGTCAGAATGAGAGATCAAACAGCTGATGAACACACCACTATAATCCACAAGTAATGCAATCATCCCAAATGTTGCGTGTTTGTAATAAAATAATCCTTCATTAAGACATTTTTCATTTCTAATATGAGTATTCTATACATAATATTGGTTTCTCCAGTGAAAAAGAAGTCTTGTCTGAATCAAGAGAGAAATATGCACATATCAAGCACAGTTTACAAGCAAAAACAGTCCAAACAATACTAAATATGTTGGTGGATTTTGATGAGGGAATGGACTTCTTCACAGGAGGAAGCATTATTATGGATTATGGACTTGTACTTTGGCGAGAAGCGAAGGTTTAATGGTAAAATCCCATAATGATGGATTTGTCAACACACAGCTTTTCACTTCACAAGACATTAATTTATGGACTAGAGTCATGCGGGTTACTTGTGGATTATTGTGATTGTGTTTTTAATCAGCTTTACTTGTCATTATTTGGACTCTCATTCTGACGGCACCCATTCACTGCAAAGGACCCATTGGTGTGCGATAAAGTGATAAAGAATCAAACTCATATACATCATGGGTGGCATGAATGTAAAGAAATGAAAGAAAACAATAAGGAAAGGAGGAGATCATTATTGCTTTATGATTAATTAATAAGTGAGAAATCATTTATGTAAAATTCAATTGCTCAGTTTAACTCAGATTACTCACCATACACATATAGCTGAATGACAATAAAAGCTGACTTGACTTCAACAAGCTTCAAATGTGAATGGTTTTCATTCAGGGAGGGTCTTCCCACCTCGTGTGAAGCTTAGTGCATTTAAAAAGCATTAAGCGTGGGATCATGCTTCTCTTGTCTACAGAATTACGTAAGAAGATAAACATATCCCTCCTCGCATGTAGGATTTTCATGTTGGACTGGGAAGAACCTACTTAGAATTCATGCAGACTGCGAGTGTGGCGCTCCCCTAAATCCACTTTGACAATCCATGAAAATGTGATTTGCAGGCTAAGTCAAATCCTGAATTATTAGCTCGTCCAGTCTGGAATGATGAAGGGAGTGCAAATCATAAGATGAATAATTGATTTTTTCTTTTCCCTTTTTTTGCATTTAAGCTTAAGAAAAAAAAAAAATCCTAACATTGTTGGTGTTAAATATGCAGTGTGGAAAACCGGAGACCCGAAGCACAATCTTTAATGGCAGGGTTTGTGATAAATGAGCGAGAGGGACAATAAACAAATGGAACACAAAGAGATCAAGACCTCCTGGCCGTTGTGTGAACTCTAGAGTATGTGGCACGTTTGTTTCGATGCAACGGCCCATCACATGCCAGCGCCGGCTCTCGCTCTTACTCTCATTCCAGACAATGCCAGCCCTAGTTAGGAGTCTCACAGGGCACAGACAACATTTTCACTCCTTTCGTGTTGTTTTTTCAAGTCGACAGCTTTCTACTTGTCTCCTTCACTCAGGCTGGATCTACGGGAATGTCTAACAGCTCTCTCGGCTAAATGTGGATGCCAATCAAGCGGACGCTCTCGGTGAATGAAATGAGCAGAGCTCAAAAAATTGAGGGCAGGACCGCTGTTGTTTTTATAAACAAGATTTCATTAGAATTCAGGCTGTAAAACTGGGATGAAAGCAAAGTTTGCTGTAAGACCCTTTTCCACAACGCATCGATCCGGTTTTATTGACCACATGACTCTCAATGGTACTACATTTACACAGTCTTGTCACAATCAACTGTTTTGACTCTTATTGACACTATTTCTAGCAGCAAGTTTACCGAGAGGCTAAACTGCGGAAGGGAAAAAAAGAGCCCTCCAACTCTCCACTTTCCTGAAAGCCTTATCTAATGATCTTTCTCTCACAAACACACCACTCTCAATCAATATGTTTGTCTGGAATGACAAGAGAGAGCCCACACCAAGTGCGACAGTTTAGAGTCAAATGGCTCAAAGAGCTCAAGGTCTCTTTACCATGGCTGACACCTGGGCACACACAGGCGTTCATTCTCTGTAGTCTATGGGCTCTATTGCTGGCTGTGTCATCATCAGACACAAGGCAGTTCTGCCCAGCGGTACACAATGTCAAAGAACTCGCTGTGCTAGATAGGAGGAAGTGACATTGACCATCTATTTCTGAATTATGGACAAAATTACTTGGGCACACACACAGCATCAAGTGCAAGACTGCTCTGTCCTTTGTATTCAGCAGTGTTCAGGACATAAAAGAAGTGGCCTTGGCTTCATTTTAGTGATTGCCTAATAGAACATCTGTATATTATTTGTACTATACATGTGAGTAGTTTGAGGTTCTAATATTTATAACACGAATAGTTTTCACAACAGATACCAGAAAATGTTTTGTAAAGGTTCTTTTAAAACAAAGTCACCAATAAAATGCATTAATATTAATAGAACTTCTTCTAATTAAAATGCTATTATGCTTTATAAACATTCAGAAAACAAGGGTTCTCTCAAAGTTACAAATAAAACATTCTTGCCTTAACGTTAACAGAACATTTTCTACTGTAACTTTAGGCTTGATAAACATTATGTTCTGTTACGGTTCTCTCAAAGTTACAAATAAAATGCTCTTGCAATTACGTTAACAGAACAATTTTTCAACTAAATAATATTAAGATTGATTCTGTAAAGGGTCTCAAAGCTAAAAAGGTACATGTTTTCGCAGCAACATTACTAGAAAGTTATCCATACTTGGTTGGTGTTACCATTTTGTATTCTGTGTTTTTGTGCTTTTATTTTGTAAAGTAGACTTGTAGTTTGTAATTATGTTACATCCTTGATTGTTTTCACATGTGTCTTGTTAGTCTTTTTACATAGTCGTCTGCTGAATTCAGAACTGCATACCACCATACTACTCTTGCTAATTTCATAATATCTTTCTATGGCAAAGAAAAATAAGAGTAATATGCTAGTATGCAGTTCTGAATTCAGTCTTAGCATTTCCTTGGTGAGCTTTTGTCCTTTCCTGGATGTTGCACGTTGGTTTACTTAGTTCTGTTCCTTTTGTTTGGCTGTATGTGGGCCTACTTTTGTTATTTGATCATTTTCCTGGTTTCTGAGTTCATCTTCTTTGACAGTAACGGTATAACTAGAGGACATTTTGACTATTCTTGTTTAAAATAACTGTATCCATGAGTGAAACAAAGGCAATTCAAATCAGTCTAAGTCTTATACAAATGTCTCTTATACAAACTGATATTACCTGATACGAACAAATTTGATATGTGTTCGGATCAGGTAAAGATAAACCTTTTATGAGCATAGTGTAAGTCTTTTTAAACTGATCCCTTTGTGGGTTAAGTTTAAAAAAAGAGCTTCAGGTTGCCTACAATGATTTTATGGGGATTCTGTTGAAAAACCGTGGAGCCGTGCAAGTGATTTATTTTGTAAGGCAAGAGTTCAGACCTTTTCGGCTTTAATGAGAAATTTGATGTATAAATTTATTTGTCGGTTGGATGATTCACAGAATGCTATTAATAACGTTGCTGTCAAATCCTAGGTTTATTCTGCGCAAGACCAGTCACCTATGAGATAACATTGTTATAAGTTTCTTTTGTAAGTGTATTGTATTGTTTTGTATTCTGTACTGTCTGTTTTATTGTTTTGCTAATGGAACTTGAGTCTGGAAATATAATTAAATGAATGAATGATTGAACTTTATTTTGATAGACAGATAGATATTGAGGCAAGTTGCCACATATGTTGTATATTATTTAACTATTACTATTTTAAATTGAAATTTAAAATCATTATTTATGATTTCTTGTTTGTCTTTTTTTAATGTTACTCAAAAGTTGTTAAAATTATTTTAAATACAACTATGCTGGTGGATGTGATTTTATCATTTTAAAAGGTTTTTCCTTAAATCAACAGCAGTATAACTGCTTACCCTATTTATTGTGACGGCAGGTTTGATTAACTCTGAAAACGTTCAATTGTTTCATTTTTATATTTAAGAGTTACATGTTCTTGCATGTTGTAGTTTTTCTTTCACACTCTGATAAATATTCAGTAAACTGTGACAACCCGCAGTCTCATCGACTCATGGCAGAGATGATCATAACAGAAGCACACAAAATAAAGCTGAAATTATTGTTTAAATAAAAAAATCTCGTGTCTGTTTATGAAGACAAATGCAACAGAGTCCAGTACAGTTCCCGACAAACGGCTCCTCAAAAGCGGCTGACAGCGACCGTTTCTCACCATTTTTCACATCCATTTTTATTTCTTCCTCCTTCTCTGTCTCCTTGCCCCGCAAGCCTCCCACAGCTTGTTAAATCACAACATGTCACGCTGCTTGATTGCAACAGTCAAGATCTAACATATGCCACCTGTGGGTGTGCTTTAAAGCCTGTAAATTATATTAAGCCTATAAAAAAAGATCAGCTATCACAGGCCCGTGATGGACTGGAATAATTATGGCGGGTCTCACTTTGACTGTAAAGCTCACGCAAGACAAAGAGGTAGAAAGGAAGAGTGATCGAATAAAATCCTGTGTGTACCCCAAGGAGACAGCATGTGTGATTCAATGCTCCAGCCCCCCATCAGGAGACAGAAACATCTCGTCATGCAACCATAAAAAATGGCTATTATATCACACAAGCCATTATTTCGTAAAATATATCTGAATACTTAAATGAATATTTTGTACCTTTTAATCTGAGTTCTATGTAGTCTTTTCAGTCTAATTTAGACTAATTCATTTGATGGGTGTGGTTTATTTAGATGTATCACACTGAATATGAGTAGGTAGCATCTCCTGCACAAACGCTCACCACAAACTCTCGCTGAGATGTGACTGTTCCAGTGGTGACATGATTTAAGGGTCAGCTCAGCTAATTAACTCTCAAGCCAGTGCTGCTGGTCTGATCAGTGTCTCTCACAATCTTACACCTATAGGCTGGGTTGCGTTGCGGAGGTGTGCTGGTCAGTGGCTAATGAAAAAGATGATACAAGTATATCTGGCAGGCAACAGAGTGAGATGAACCTGCTCATGTTAAGTGTGGCTCGCCTCAGATTGCAACATTCGCTCATCCTTAACCACATATAGTGCAAGATGTTTTCTGTCATAAAATTGCCATTTTAGGTGACAAAATTATTTATTATTATAATATTATGTATAAATGCTGCTCATTGTGTCTTTTGTGTGTGTTTAAAAACAATGTTACCAAAACTCACATAACCTTACAATTTCTATTCATTATCAAAGCTTATATAGCCATCTATCTCCATCCATCCATTGGTGTGTTCACAGAAGCTTTCTTTTAATTAAACATGACATTTGGTATTTGTGTTTGCACACAAATGCAGGAGTATTCTGCCCGAAAGCAACACATACTTAATCTTCCTGCAGTTTGACAGAGTCGTTCAAATAGCAGTAATGGCAACACTGTCAGGTACGAGTACATTAACAGCAAATTTCTCAATTTGCTTCCAAGTCCTTACTAAATGATTATTAGACATAATACATAAAAAGATGATTTGATGCGAGCTGGACTGAGAAGTAGACTGTATCTTTCAATTTATACGTAGATAATAAGTGAAACTCTTTAGAAATATCTATCTATCTATATCTATCTATCTATCTATCTATCTATCTATCTATCTATCTATCTAGCTGTCTCTGTGTGTGTCTGTCTATCTATATGTAGGTAATATATAAGACTAAAGAGCTTCTATATATCATGTTAACAACATTTTCTACATAAAAACGTCTTAGAACTGTTAAATATTCTGAAATTGTTCCATGAATGGTTCTCTCAAAGTAAAATGCTCTTGCAATAATGTTGATAGAACATTTTCCACATAGAACATTCTTAGTCTATAAATAATCTCAAAACATTCTGTAAAGGTTCTCGCAAAGTTAATAAAATGTTCTTGAAGTAATGTTATCCATATTTTGTAAGTGCATGTCTGTGTCTTTGTGCTTTTGTTTTGTAATGGGGAATAATGGTTTGTCTGTCTATCTATCTATCTGTCTGTCTGTCTGTCTGTCTGTCTGTCTGTCTGCAACATGTAGGTAATAAGTGAGACATAGTCTGTCTAAGGGATTACCAGTGCTTGGTGGTTAAAAAAAAAAAAAGAGAGAAAAAAAAACATCTTTTCAAACAGACAAAGTCGACTCAGCGGAGGGAGCACAAATTGGTGTTTTTGAGGAAAAGCTTGTATTGTTGAAATAGGTGCTTTTCAAGGAAAGTGAAAGGGGCAGGGCTGTGATACAGTCAGAGCAAAACTCTTGCCATTTAGCTGATGCTTTCATCTGAAGTAACTTGCAGTGCACTAATTGCAGGGACAGTCCCTTCGGAGGAACCTGGGGTTAAGTGCCTCGCTCAGAGGCACAACGGTGATACAGCAGGATTGTAATCTCAGTAATGGTTTGATTCCAAAGTCATGTTTATTTCATACTAAACCTGTAACTCAGGACAGATCCTTAAGCGTGAGATCACCCCGCTTCAGTTGCATTTTTACCCTCAAATCAGTGCAGTAATTACAGGTAAGATTTTTGAACAATTTAATTTAGTATCCACCAAAAAGACATGAAGAGTAATGTTGTGTTTTGTTTTACAAGAAAATACACTGGTCTTATAATGCAAATGTCTTTTATCTCCCAATAGTAACAAATCTCCCAATTAATACATCAAATTTTCAGATAATCCTTCTATCGATGTGTTAGTATACTTGTTCTTCGGAATTAAAGTATGACAAATGTGTAAAACAATCAAACAAAAAGGATTTGGCACCATATCATGTGTACAAGAAGCCTTATTTGAGACAATTGCTGGCATAATTTACCTCGTTTATATGGTCCTTGAATAAACCAGTTAATCACTTAGTTTTTTTTCTTTTTAAAGACGGAATTAAATCTAGGGGGCTGTTTGTAGCTGATGATTAAAATTTAGGCATGCATCAGCGCTTTAGTCAAACATGTGGTTAACGCCTCCAGACGTCTGTGCTACCTGTTTTCAGATTCAAACTCGTCTCTCCCTGTCGGCCAAAAAAACTCCTGAGCACACCAGAAAGTGAAAGAGCATCATCTGTTCCTCACTTAGATCATCTGTTATTCAAATCTACATGTGTGCTCTGTCACCTACAGTACGAGCCAGATCCAGCATTAATGGACACTGCAGTCTGTTGTGGGATATTCGATATTCAAATGATGCTGAGGTCATGAGGTCCAACTCATTATGAGTAATGAGAAAAGCGCATTTGCATTGCTGGTATACAATGTTGCGCTGTCAATGCGGCCTGTCCGTAAGGGCTGGTCATAACGAACAGCTGCCAGGTATGTCTGTAATGGCATCGTTGCTGTAATTGCGGATATATCACGTAATTCAATCACGGATGCGAGTTCCAGCATCCAAGCCACATGGAAAGTTGTGTAAGAAAAAAGTTGAGAGGATTATTTCATATGAAGCGTTCTGGAAAAATATGAAAAAAAAAAAAAAAATTATTTATTTTTACATTTGCTACCTGTGAAATTTACTTTTAGTGAGTCACCTTCATGTGGTATTTGCATTTAATATATTACACGCTTCTACGGAGAAAGTGGTCTTATTCAAAAAGTCAACAGTTTCTTTTCCCCAAAGGTTCAAATCTCAAACCATAATGAACTACAGTAGAGGAACTCTTAAAAATAATGTCACCTTGCTTATTCTACTATACTAATACTACTACTAATAATAATAATAAATAGGCTTTCGAAGTCTAAATATAAAAAAGCAACAGCTTTTACAGCTGTTCAAATAGACTTCACAGAAGAGTGTAAATTCAACATGCAAGTTTCATCTGTGGGGTGTGGCTCAGTTTTGTCTGTAAGCTGTTTAAATAACAATAATGATACATTATTCGTGGAATGTTTTTTTTTTTTCTAAAGGTTTTAATTGAACATTTTTAAATGTTACTAGCTTCTTGCAAAATTAACATTCTCATGATGTTTTCAAAATGATAAAATGGAACATTCCCTTCATTTTTTCTGTAGCATTTGCATAACAAAGAATTTTTTTTAAATATATTTTAAGAAATTATGTTTTGAGCATTTCAAATATTCAAAATTAAAAATAATAATAAATAGGTTTTAAAAGTCTAAACATAAAAAGCAACAGCTTTTGCAACTGTTCAGATAGACTTGTGCAAATTCCACATGTCAGTTTAATCTGTGTGGGATGCGACTCAATCTCGTCCAAGTGGAGAGAAAACTGTTTATGTGATAATAATGAAAGAATCCTAATTTGAGGAATTTGTTAGTGTTAATGATTTGGAGGGCAGGGCGTATTCTGGTTTGATGGCGCGTTAAACCAAACCCACAAACTTCTGCCAGACGGAAATGAATCAAAGTCGTCGCATTCCCACAATGACCCTGGCACAGGAACGAAAAGTAATTGTTTCTGATCACAGTACGCAGTTATTTAAGTTCTGCCTGCTATGCAATTTCAGCATGCTGACAAATTTGTGTGTATTTGAGCATCTCAAAGAGACGAGGTGACACATGTGAAAATGTGCCATTAAGCTGGCAGGTGGCTCAATTATCCTCTTCCCAGCAATTAGGCAGCACACATCGTCATCTTCAAGGGCATCGGCAAATATGTTTTCTCACTTGTTTTCCAGCAGGATGAGTCAGCCGCAGCCAGCATAATTTTCCCCCAATTGTTTCCAAGCTGGAGGATGACATTTTACAAAACTACAAACTTCCGGCGCTCACCCCTAACAACTTGTGGAGCGTGGACCGGCTTTTTGTTTACACCCTGCCAACAGCAAATATCGGACAAAACTGCCTATTTGCACTTGGCAGAAGGAAAACGTTCACACCATCCCCCGCACACCATGCAGATCTAACAAACAGCATTTTAGGAGAATGCTGCACTAGTAAACTAAACCCGTCTGATTTAATGATGTGTTATTGTGAGACGCGTAAGCTGACCCGAGAGGGGCCATGTGTGGAGACACGGAGGGGAAAGCTCTGTTTGGAAATGTGTCTGGGATCCGTGATGATGAACTGTCTCATCAGAACATGGAGAGAAGGTCACGTTCAGTCATGGACACTCACGAGTGGGAAATGCACAACGCTATAACCAAGCTCTTGAGCGCTGCGACCACAACCCACTTAAGGCTAATTCACACTGCAACGACAATCACCAAATTACAGAATGTCACTTCCCAGACATTCCACAACCCACCAAACGCTGACCGAACATGTTCACTTGGCGGAAACAAGCTAACAGGGAATGCTCACAGAACTTTGGCTAACATTCTGGCAAGATTCTGTCAAAGTTATTGGAACAAACATTCTTCCTGTAACATTAACGCAAGTTCATTCAAACTTATCTGCTATTTAATAATGTCCTCAAAATGTGTTGTTGTTTTTTTTTTTTTTTCATTCACGGAATTATCTTTCTATTTAATTGAATGTTTGTCTAACATTTTTTAAATGTTCCTAGCTACTTGTTTTAGAATGTTGAGAGAACATTCAAAATTAACGTTCCCATCATTTTTGCAGAATGATAAAAAGGAACATTCCCTAAGAAAAATTTATTTTAAAACATTTGATTTTTTTAATTTGCTGTTTTGAAACGCACCAAAATTATGTTTTTTTGTAACTTAATAGGAACCGTAACTAAATTCCTTAACTTACCTTAACATTGACTGGGTAACATGCTAATTCAGCAAAACCAGACGAATGTGTTTGTTGCCATTAATAACAAAGTAAACTTTGTTGTTTACACGTATGTATAGTGCAACATAGTTTGTACACGTGCATTTAGATTTTTCTAACCAAGTGTGCAATGTGTGCTCTGTTCGCACACGTGACTTAAAGAGATAGTCTGCCCAAAAATTTTAATTTTCTCACCCTCAAGCTGTTCCAAACCTGTAGGCCTATAATTTCTTAATATATTTTTAAGAATGAGGGTAATCAGTTAACTGAAGTTATTAGCCCCTTTCACACATATCAGTAAATTGCCATAAAATTACCGGAACCACTTTACCGCTAAATTCAAAAATGTACTGTTCACACAAGCAACGACGTTCCAGCACCATTCACACATTAGTTTAAAAATACCAGTAAATTCTTACATTATTAACCAGAAATGACCTCTAAATGGCTGCGCCTTCCAGTGTTGTGTTTGTAAACATAGAAAAGTATACGTGGTCAGTGTTTTTGTTAATTTTTTTGTGTCAAATGGCCAAGAGACATCGTATTAGACGACTTCAGATATTTCTTTGACTTCCATAAACAGTGCAGAGTAAATGCGTCATCTGCATCAGAATGTTATGATTGGCCCAGAGTAGACATCTTAAGTCAGCATGTCTGAAGTCATATCGGTTCATATCGGTGATCTTGTTCTGCGTTCACACAGAGCACATCAGAACAAATCTACCGATATTTTTGAAAAGGTCCTGTTAACACATGATTTCTTAATGGTAATTTACCAGAAATGTACCAGATGTGTGAAAGTGACTATTGACTTCCTAGAAAAAATACTATAGAAGTAGTTCAGAAGAGGAAATAAATTCATACAGGTTTGGAACATCTTGAGGGTGAGCAAATGATGACAATTTTCATTTTCAAGGTGTTGCACTAAATAGTTTCTCCATAAGGTGAATACAAATATGTGTGAAGACATTGTATCGGTGATAGCTTCTGGAGAGAAATTGTACGCTGGAAATGTTCTGGTGCACATGTTATTTGTGTACAAATTAAATGGAGCATACTTTGTTTGCGTCAAAACTGAAATATACTTTGCACTTTAGTGTCCGTCTCCTGGTGCAGTAGTGTGAATTAGCCTTCAGGCACAGCTAACTGTTGTCAAAGCACATTTGGATTCTAAATAATCAAAATGTTCTCTTGAGAAATACGTATACAGAAATAGTGCCACTGAATATGAGTGGAAGCCCCACAGAGCATGCCAGAGGTAAAATGATTTTAGTCCCAATTGCACTGCAATTGACTTTATAACCTGGAACTCTTTGGTAACTCATCCTGGCTTTGACCTCCACCGTAATGCCAATAATCACCCAGAAGACGTGATGTGTAGCGAGCCACAGGCATCAGATGTGACCATCTGCACCGTCCTGCAGAGCATCCAGATCCTCATCAGTGTTGTAGGTAGGACAGTCCTCAGAATGGCCAGATCTTTGAGTACAGCACAGTTGGACAGATGGAGGGTAAATAGTGACTGTTTCAGGTATATTATAGTCTGAGACTGTACGCCTATGAACCGCCCACAGCCTGTTTACTGACCATCTGATGCACGTTACACACAAAACTGGCAACACTATCTGAAAACCAACAGTTCCAGTTTGACTGGCCAGTTTAAAGTCTGATCTGAGAGTCACGAAATGCATAATGTAATATACAGGCCTACGAACTGCTTATTTTACCAACTACACTACCAGTCAAAAAGGCTTTTAAATGAGTCTCTTATGCTTTTATTTAATCAAAAATACAATAAATATATTTTGAAATATTGTAACATTCATATTGTAATATGGTAAAATATTATTGACATTTAAAATATTTATATATATATATATTTTTTTTTTTTGCAGTTCAATATATTTTAAATAGTCATTTAATTTAAATGTACAGTCAAATGATCCTTCAGAAATTATTCCAATATGTTGATTTGGTGGTCTTATTACTAAAACATTTAAAACATTATGTGCTGATAAATATTTTTGTGGAAATCATGATACGTTATGTGTGAAACAATCTACGTTATACTTTTGCATAGACATATATTATGTTCACAAAATCAACATGCATTTCCACTCATTTCTTTGGGGTTTCTGTCACTGTTATGCAATAATTTAATTTTTTTTTAATGTTAAATTGGAATTGGTCACTGTACATGTCTAAATGGGACAAATATCAAAAGTCTGGCAGTGTGTGACTACTGGTGATATCTTATTAAAGCTCTGTGATGGAAAGAGTGTAATTTTGCAGATTTAACAACAGGTACAGGTGACCTGTGAACTGAAGAGTTATTGACAGAAGACTCTGTTCTGATTTCCACCGTGACCTTGAGCGAGGCACTTAACCCCAGGATGCTCCACACGGCTGCCATGCAATTAGAGCGCAGGAAGTTGGTTTGAACAGACAAAAACCTGCTAAATGACAGGTAAGGAGGACAGGCCTTTCAGTCAAACACATTACAGCGCTTCAGCAAGTCATGTCAGATTCACAATTAACTTGTGTAACAAAAACCTACCAAGCAGCTTTCGATCGACCGTGATTTCACCAGCCAGTGACAGAGAGGTTCTCCACTGATATTAGCCCTGTCAGGTCACTTGTCCTCAAGTCTACCTTCCAGGAAGAGAGAGAGATTTAAAGAATTAATTGAATTCCCTGCACACAGACATAGGTGTGCCACCGGAGCCCAAAGGGGACGTTTGCTCGGGGCCCATCTGGAGCGCTCTCCACTGCATGGCTTGTCAGGACTCTGTGATTTCCACACACGTCACTGCATTTGAGAAGGTTAGCAGTGAATCACAAGAGCAGGGAGACATGGAGAGAGAAGACAGATGCACAAAAATCAGATAACCTGACACGTGTACCTTTCGGATTTTACACAGTTACCTGGGCTCAAACTGGCGGTCACAGGACCTGTAGGTGGTTGCACATGTTTAAAGGCTTAGCGGTTATTTTATTTTGTTTTATTACGCTTGAACTTCAGGAGAGTTAAATATAATCCAGCTGTCTGTCACCATGTCAAATGCTTGTTATGCTGAAGAAGTCGTGAGACAAATCACGCTCGAGCTCTGCGTGCGCTCAACAGCACAACAGCGCCCTCTCCTGTTTTCTCACAACTCACACAAGTTTTTCCACGTTAATTGACAATTTTCTATCTGTATTACCCTAAATGCTTGCTAGAACGATACAAGCAAAGTGTCTGAAGCTAAAACACAAAAAGAAGATAACATGTTATGAAATACTGATTTCTCTCGATACATTCAACATTTAAATATTTACCCAAATCTCTTAACCCAGCCCTAATTACAATTGCCCAGACAGCAGCTATTCCTCAAATTACCCTGCGTTTATCCTCCCTGTGTGTTCGCTTCACATCCGAGGCTCTCATTTCTGTCTTCTTTTTTTTACTTAATTAACAGCAGGTTTATCTCTCACCTAAAAAACATCCTCAGTACTCCAGTTTAATTAAAAAGGGGGCTTGCATTCACGCGCCACATTATTCAGGAGTGTGTCTCTGCATGCAAACAAGGTAGTGCATCTCAGCCATTATGATAATTGGGAATATGAGCTCAATAATGGAGAATCCAAAGCTAATGCCAGGTAAAGACAGATGTGCACCTCTGCAACCAGATGGGATCAGAGCATTAACATGAGTCAAAAATGATTATCCACGAGAGAATTTTATTAAGCCTCATCCATTTATTTGTCTTTTATAATGTGTACTTTACAATTTGCGAGTCATTCCCGCTTCAACTCTGTTAACCGATTTTAAAACCATGGGAGACCACAGACATGAAGACAGTTCAACCGATTTTTAGCCTTATAATTGTCTGAACGCACACAAATTCAACCAGACCGCGAGACCACACACGTGTTGATTGTAGGACCGATTTCACAGTGACACGTGATCTCACGGACACTCGCGAGATCAAACGTGACTAGAGAAGAAAAACAACTAGAGGACAATGTTGCCAGCTGGCTCTGCTGTTTGTTCTGTTTCACAGTGAAAAACAAAGTATACAAAAGAATATGGGTGATGTTCTCTGCTTTCATGGCATGTTTGTGGCTGCCAGTTTTCAGCTGTAGAAGCACGCAACATCCGTTGGACTTGAAGCAGCGCTGCGCAGAATGATCAGTGTATGGCATCAAAGTACCGCGAGAGCGATTCGAAAGCATCAGGATCCATCTGCTCTCTTATCCTCTCGCGGTACTTTGATGTCATGCACTGATCATTCTGCGCAGCGCTGCTTCAAGTCGAACGCGCCTATTGGCTATCGCGGGTATCACGTCAGAGGCAGCCCGATCAAGAGTCGTAAATATCAAACATGTTTGATGTTTACGATTTGAGTTCGGCGACGCTCAGTCTCGATCGGGAACAGATAAATAATTTTGTACAGTCTATGGTAATGACAGCACACAACAGAGGATTTTTGGACAAAAAATCGCTTGCGACAAGCCGCGAATCGGGCGGGGGTGCAAATCGGGCTTAAAATCGGCCTTAAAATCCTCTAATGTGCGGCCAGGCCTTACTTGAAAAATGTGTTATTTAAGGAAATATTTCTATAAAAGGGTAACAGAAATATGCTGATCAGGCACTTCGTATTATTTATTATGACTTTACAGAACTGCAAGAAAATTTACAAAACGGAACTTTTTACTAATCACACCGCTTTCTCTTATTAAACAGGATGACATTTCTGTTGTGAGAAAAACCAACTGATACCACAAAATAAATGGTCAATACACACTTAAGTTTGTGCTGTTGTTTTCTTCCCTATCAATAATGATGTCACTTCCTGGAAGATAATGTCATTAAGGCCAGACCTTTGCTATATATGTAAAGATATAGAGACTAAGAAGATGGAAAATAATAATAATAATAAAATCAAAACAATGTTCCCCCACAAACAAAAAAAAAAAAAAAATTGTTTGAAAGAAAGAAAGAAAGTTTTTTTAGAGGAAACATTGTTTTGATTATTATTATTGTTGTTGTTTTCCTTTAATTGTCATCAGTTTCACTTTCCATCTTCTTTGTCTAATATATCTTTACATAACAAAAGTGCTATAGGTCTCCAAGTACTATACAACTTTTAACAAAAAAGAAAAAAAACAACTTTTTTTTGTTAAAAGTTGTATAGCACCATGGTGACATGGTAGATAAATAAAGAAATAAAATCAGTAACAATTAGTGAAATTAAAATAAAATAATTAAAACCACTCCAAATGATTTATGATTTAATTAATTACATTAAATTTAAATGAAAAGTAATATGATTTCCATTCCTTTAAAAATGTTAATATATTATCCAATATTAAGGCATATGCTGTATGAAAATGCAGTGCATAGCAGGAATGACCCTTGTGTGTTGCTGTGATTAAGTTTCTTTTGAAATTAAAGTTGCGTGATCATTCAGACTGAGGCTAATCGTAAGGTTTGGGTGACATGAGATCTGCTGTCGAGGGCCTGCTTGTGACAAGAGTTCATACTGCATCGACCTGGGTAAAGTTGGACACGGAGGGCTGCATCGGTTCGTCTCAGTCGTGCCTCTGCATTGATTTAACCAGTCCTCAGCAGTCGGATAGAATTCCAAATTGCCGCTTTTAGCCAGATCAGAAAAAGCAAAGAACAAAAGTCATAGATGTAGCATCAATTTGCCAAATTAAAATGTCATTTGGCCAATAAATTTTAAGTTCAACCTAACCTTTGTACATTTTAATGGGCCGTAATTAAAATATTCAACCGGTAACAGGTGCGTGGGGTCGCCGAGCATGGCCTCGTGGCCTAGGAAAGGTAGGAAAGTGTGCTTCTCCTCCGGATCAAAGCCCTGTTTTATACAAGTAAATGCCACTGAGTGGATGACATTTAACAAGCAGTGTTGTTTTGTAAGAACATGTCAGGGAAAAGGTCAGGCAAGGTGAATTTATAGTTCAGAGTGGATCATTGTAAAGGGCGAGGAGGTGATTTTCATTAAGCCTTGTTAATTATGTTTAAAAAAAGTAATTTCATGTCAATTGCTCCTGGACCCTCCTAGGCAACAGCTGTCTGCGCAATGTGTATAAGATAAACATAAGATGACAGCCAGCTATACAACGTGTGCATGTGGGTGTATGAAAAACAGAGCTAAAAACAGAATTGCTTCATACCTTTTGCCTAATTAAAGTTGATGTTGAAAAACCAATCTCTTATAAAACGGATCGCTTGTTAACCTGCCAAAAAGTAACCATAAATTAAAAGATGAGTCTTAATTTGTTTGAAGTACAAAAGCTGTCTTTAAGGTCACTGAGTGTGCCAAATTCAATTTACAAGTTTAATTTAAAGAGCATCCTCACACCAAAGATTTACTTTGTCTTAATTGTATTAAAGAAACACACTGAGTTCTATTCTTAACATTAAGAAGAAAACTTTGTACTTAAGTGTTTGTTCTTATAGCGAGGAGCAGGTAAGATCATTGATTTTGCTTTAAATAAACCGAAGCAGTAACTACAGCTTGTTTTTGCCCCCTAGAGCTTTAACTCTGCCATAGCAATTCAAATCTCAACAATATCCCTACATACTGTAACTGGGGACTTCATATCTGCTACCACTCTTACTTTGGGGTCCAAAGATTTGAAACATGAGATTAAAAAAAGGTACAAATAATTAGAAATATTTAAGATTTGTAAGTCACTAATCAAATATATAAATTTGAGACGCTGTGTGATAATGTGACTCTTTGTACAGATGGTCAAATGATATACTTCCAATCTTTAGATCGTGTCAAGCCATGCTGGAGAATATGATCAACAGGTTTAACACAAACGTGTATAGTTCATGCAGCTTGAATGCTGCTTTCATTAAATTCATGCATATTTCATCTTTTTACTCAATTGAAAAAAGCTGTATTACACTTGAATGAAGCAAAATAAATTAGCACTGATATGCCACCCTAAAGGAATAGTTCATCCAAAAATGATTTTTTTTTTCAAAATGTAGGTCATTAAAGAAATGTAGCATTATATCACTTGCTCAGGATCCACTGCAGTGAATGGGTGCCGTCGGAATGAGAGTTTAAACAGAGCACAAATCCATTATTAAGAAGTTTTTAACTTTAAACTGCTGCTTCTGTGCAAACTAGCAGTCCGTAATCCATATTAATGCTTCCTCCAGTGAAAAATGGACTTGTATTTTAGTCAGAAGCAACAGTTTAAAATGAAAAACATCTTAATGATGAATTTGTTTCTTATAAACACACAGCTTTCCACTTCACAAGATGTTAATTGATTGACTGGAGTCATGTTTTTATCAGCTCTTTGAACTCTTATTCTGATGGCACCCATTCACCTGTTCACCAATTTCTCTAAATCTGTTCTGATGAAGAAACAAACTCATCTACATCTTGGATGACCTGATGGTGAGTACATTTTCAGCCAACTTTCATTTTTGGGTGAACTATTCCTAAATATACTTACAGAAAACAAGCAATTTAATTATAATAATAAATAAATAAACTCTTTACAACATGCATTTACAACTGAGAGGGTTAAAATGGGTTGTTGAGATTTTGTCGTACACCTCAGCGTTTATAACCATAAGTAATTTTTGCATTTTATTTTGATGTTGTTGATGTGGACATTTTCACCTGTCCAACTCTATGAGGAGACATGTCGTCATATGTAACAGTTCAGCTGAGAATATAAAACAGCATATTTTACATTGTATGCTCCTTAAGAAAACTGCATGATGCTTTTATGATGAGATTCCATCAAAGAGCTGTAGACAGTAACTGAGTCTGGCTCCACCCAGTGGAGAGAGAGTGTTAAACAGCAGCTTCCTGTTAGATGAGTGAGGACACAAACTGCTTATAAAGCTCAGTCAGTCCAATAAGATCAAACTCCCTTTTGAGGTCGTGAAGTGATAAAATGTCTTTCACTTCAAATGTAGACATCCTAAAAAAAAAAAGGTGGTGCGGAAAAAAGTCAGCTGTGACAATTAACAGTAGAGTACACAAAATATCATACAAAATGTAAAAAGATGTGTTTAAAAAGTATGCATTGTATATGCTTACATTATCTTCTGTGGAATCTCACACAAGACACTCATCATCTTTTCCTTACAGCGTTTCCCTGAAGAATCAACATCAACTTTAACTGTCTTCTGAAGGTGGATGTATTCCTACAGAGTCAGATTAGCATGTATATTATGTCATCATTAGAATGAAAACACAAATGAAAAACCAAATCAAATACTCTATAAACAGCCAGGAATCACATGAGAAATTAATTTGATGTCCAGAAAAGCCAGTGATGGCTTTGGTATTTATACAAGTTACTGAATCAACAGTTTGGGAAAATGAAAATCTTATTGTTTTGGAATATGTTCTATATGATTTTGTACTCATACTTTAATATTTTCCTTTCTTCCTTGCAGAAGAATCAATATCGGCGTCCCTGTAAAGAGTCTCCCAGTGAGACACAGCTCTGAAGCCCATTTTTCGATCAGTTTGATGTATTTTGCTTTGGATCTCATGTGATCTAAATGTAGTAAAGCGGTCCAGGTTTCTTCTGTGGATTCTGGTCTGATCTCTGCTGAATTGCAGCTTGATGTTTTGCTCAAGTCGGAGAAGTTTTCCTGAAGCCACAGCATTAAGTCATGGACCATGGGCTCCGGTGGAAGTGATTGTGCTGTTTCCAGTAAATGCAGCCTCAGGTCTTGACACTGTTTTCTTGATAAGTGGCTGGAAGTGACGCTGACATCTGGAGGGGTGTGAGGATAGTCAGGACAGATGTGGAACGTAAGGGCTAGTGGTGTCTTCTCATTGTTTCTTTCAATCAGTGTGTGTATGCGGTAGACGATTCCCATCTCAGCTGCATTTAAACATAACATGACATGAGATTTAAACAAAACGGAATGCAATTATGCAGTTAGAACTGCTGATGATCTATATATTTTTTGGTTACACTTTATTTCGATAGTCCACTTTAGACATTCTACTATCTATATAAGTAACTGTAACTACATGTCAACTAATTCTCATTAATTTGCAACTACATAACTCTCTACTAACTCTCAGTGTAGACTGTTAGATTAGGTTTAGGGTTAGTAGAATAAGTTTGACATATATTTGCAAAGTTTCTTATAGTCAGTATGTTGTGGGCCCATCAAAATAAAGTGTTAGAAGATATTAAGCAGACAGTCTACTAATACTCTTACTGTTAGTAAAGTGGACTATTGAAATAAAGTGTCACCTATTTATGAAACTAACATCTAACATGTTTGTGGATCTCATTCTATTTATTGGTGAACTGTTTGATTTTTGTGAATCTCTTTACATTTACATGGATTACAATCTGTTTATAATCTGGAAATATGACAGCTATAACTCCTTATAATACAATTGACTCAATATTCTTTATGCATAACTTGGTCATCAAGTTTAAATTACAACGTTACAAAAATGCACCAGTTATCATATTTTTCAACAAAAGAGCTAATATCATATGAATCTACTTTAAACTGTGTAAGAGGCTTTCTAAATCTTTCAGTATTTTACATAACAATAATACCAAGTTACCACACCTTTATTGTAAATACGATATAAACCATATTACCATGCAAGTAAGTCAAGAGTTATAAACTCTAAAGACTACTGAAATATATAAAAGCAAGACTCACGTGACTCTTCTAACAGCTTGAATTCGTCCTGTTCGCAGTATATGGCGGATAAAACGGACATTTCATCATACGCTTCCCTAGACATTTTGCAGTCCATCTACAAAACTCGACATTATGATTTAAGGTGTTTACATTTTAACATTTACATCTGAGCAGTTTGCTATTGAACTACGTTTTCATATTCCGTGTAGAAACACTACTACAGAAAAACAGTTCCGCCTGACAACGTGTTGTGCATAAATCACTTCTCAACATAGTGATATATAACAAGTTAATTAATACTCGTTGATAGATGATTTTATTGTATAGCAGCATTGCACAAAAGTGCAATTTCTGGGAAGCTCAAATACAAATGACAGCTTTTACACACCAAAAACAGGGATAAATCTTGTTTGACGGTATTTGATTAGTGTTCTAGAGTAAATTATTTCATTTTGGTATTTTGTTTTAAACATCATTTTAGTGGTAGATTCCTCCAAAACTTTCCCCCATAATAATGGACACAACAATTATTTTAACAACTGACTCCATGGTAAAAATAAATATATTTGATAAGCAAGAATGCAGCAGTAAATGGATAAACTAAAAAACATGTATCCGCCTATTTACACAGTCATTGGATTCTGTCATTTTGGATGGTTAACATTGTAAATAATTTAAAATAAAAGGCGGCGTCAAAATGTATCTGTCAACATAAGTCATACTTCACATTTCATTTTCACACACCTGCCTTCATAACACTACTAAAAGATGTTTTGGTGCTACTTTTTTAGTTGTATGACTACAACTGCACACAGTGCCACTATAGCAGTTTTTGAAATTATCATTGTCTTGAATATATGCATGTACCAATTTCATGACAGGAATATAATGAGTTAAGTCATTCTTGATTCATTTACAACAGAGAACATGTCAAAAAAAAAAAAACCTTCCACTGATTAAGCTATATAAATAGCAGTTCCAGTATGTCCTAAAGATCACAAAAGAAAATTCATGTGGAGGTCCAACGCCACCAGGCCACTTTCATACGGTCCCAAACAGCTTCTAAGGAATCAAATGCTGGACGCACGTCAAGGATAGTGTGCTTGGACACCTGACCTCCATCATAGTAGTCTATCACATATCTGACCTCTTTTCCACACCGGTCAATAATCCAGTCGTGCCTGTCAAATGGTAGCTCATGCCTACAACACAGAACACCAAAAGTAACTTTTTATAACTGAATTGCCATTCGACTTATATTTTCCTGAAGATGATCACATAAGTTTTATGGAGAGAAAGATTTTAAGCAAAAAAACAAGAATACGTTTTATTAAGGGATACCATCACTTACCCCATCCAGTGGCGAAATCTGGCTCTGGGTGAAAAGTCTTTTGCTTTTCCACCAAACTTTAAAAGAGAAGGTCCACATGGGCATTCTCTGTGGAGGACAACAGCAGAACATCAGGACTCATCTACTTGGAGACATGTGAGGATACACAGTTGACATTAAAGCAGTAACTGACTCAAATGCAAATTTGCTGTAAATGTACTCACCCTCAGGCCATTCAAGATGTAGAAGAGTTTGTTTCTTAAGCAGAACAGATTTGGAGAAATGTACCATTACATCACTTGCTCACCAATGGATCCTCTGCAACATCAGAATGAGAGTCCAAACAGCTGATAAAAAACATCACAATAATCTACAAGTAATCCACACGATTATATAGCGGTGTGTAGGAAACAAAACCATCATTAAGGCATTTTAACTGTTGCTTTTGGCCAAAATAACTCTCCATAATCCATAATAACACTTCCTCCAGTGAAAAAGTCAATTCCCTTTGTTTGTTTGCATCTAAATCTATCAACATTAGTAACACTATTAGTATAGTAATTAAATTAGTACCATTTTGTGCTGTTTTCACAAACAGTACTTGATCTGTGCATATTTCTCTCCTGATAGAGACCAGATAACTTTTCACTGGAGAAAGCACTATTATGGACAGAGGACCCGAATTTTTGACCAACACACTGCTTTCACTTCACTAAATGTTAACTGGTGGGCTGAAGTTATGTGGATTACTGTGATGATTTTTTTTTTTTTTTATATCAGCTGTTTGGGCTCATTCTGACGGCACCCATTCACTGCAGAGGATCCACCAGTGAACAAGTGATAAAATGCTAAATTTCTCCAAATCTGTTCTGATGAAGGAACAAACTCATCTACATCTTGGATGGCCTGAGGCTGAGGGTGAGTACATTTTCAGAAAATTTGCATTTAAGGGTGAACTATTCCTTTAACGTGACTTACTTGGAATGGAGCTTCTCCCATCTTAAGATTTCCTGCCAGGCTTGCTCATTATTCTGGTTGTGAATCCTAATGATGTTTGTCATATCTTTCTGGTTGATGTCACCATTGTTCCAGCGCCATCTGCTTAAAGAGTCATGAAGCAATAAAGTTGATGAAACTATATGTTTCTGAATCATTATTGGACATATACAAAGCTCCATTGCTCTATTCAAGAGGAACCCACCCTTTCCTCAGCATGGCATTCCAGAACATCTGCTCTGAGGGATAAACCCACTTCTGCTCAGATCCACCACGAGGGATGGTAGATTCCTCTCTTACAACAGAAAGGGAAAACGGTTGACCAGCTGAAGGTTGCTGGTTAGGTGGTGGCATCTATAGAGAACAGTAAATAAATGAAGCTCAATTGCGTAAAACGGAAACTCAGTGCATCCAAGCATTTCTAGGTATTATTAGAAAACCAATTTCAAGGTAGCAAATTACCATGTTTGCTGGATTGATGTCAGACATTGTGGGTTTAGCTCCACTGGCAGCTCTCATAGGACACTCTACAAATTCATAAGCCCTGTCCTGATGTGCTGGTACATCTGGCGCTTTCTTCAGCTTATCGCTGACAGGTGCAGATGCCTGATGCATTGGACATTCTGGTGGAGGGGCACCTGTTGGAGATGGTAAGGATGAAAACTGAGGAGAACATCCACATATTTTAGGTGTATTGAAGCAGATTGGAAATAAACTTTACAGGATGGTGGGTCTCTAGGAACAGGGTAGAAGATCTCTGCATAAAATTGATGATGATTAATCATAAAAATAATTGACAATCAATTTGATTATCAATTAATTGCATATGTGCAATGGGAATGGAAAACATCTGCCAATCATACTGTGTTTCACAGAAGTGAGTACACCCCTCACATTTTTGTAAATATTTTATTATATCTTTTCATGTGACAACACTGAAGAAATGACACTTTGCTACAATGTAAAGTAGTGAGTGTACAGCTTGTATAACAGTGTAAATTTGCTGTCCCCTCAAAATAACTCAACACACAGCCATTAATGTCTAAACCGCTGGCCACAAAAGTGAGTACACCCCTAAGTGAAAATGTCCAAATTGGGCCCAATTAGCCATCTTCTCTCCCCAGTGTCATGTGACTCGTTAGTGTTACAAGGTCTCAGGTGTGAATGGGGAGCAGGTGTGTTAAATTTGGTGTTATCGCTCTCATACTGGTCACTGGAAGTTCAACATGGCACCTCATGGCAAAGAACTCTCTCAGGATCTGAGAAAAGAATTGTTGCTCTACATAAAGATGGCGTAGGCTATAAGAAGATTGCCAAGACCCTGAAACTGAGCAGCAGCACGGTGGCCAAGACCATACAGCGGTTTAACAGGACAGGTTCCACTCAGAACAGGCCTCGCCATGGTCGACCAAAGAAGTTGAGTGCTCGTGCTCAGCGTCATATCCAGAGGTTTTGTTTGGGAAACAGACGTATGAGTGCTGCCAGCATTGCTGCTGAGGTTGAAGGGTCGTCCCAGAAGGAAGCCTCTTCTAAAGATGATACACAAGAAAGCCCGCAAACAGTTTGCTGAAGACAAGCAGACTAAGGATTACTGGAACCATGTCCTGTGGTCTAATGAGACCAAGATAAACTTATTTGGTTCAGATGGTGTCAAGCGTGTGTGGCGGCAACCAGGTGAGGAGTACAAAGACAAGTGTGTCTTGCCTACAGTCGAGCATGGTGGTGGGACTGTCATGGACTGGGGCTGCATGAGTGCTGCCGGCACTGGGGAGCTACAGTTCATTGAGGGAACCATGAATGCCAGCATGTACTGTGACATACTGAAGCAGAGCGTGATCCACTCCCTTCGGTGACTGGGCCGCAGGGCAGTATTCAAACATGATAACGACCTCAAACACACCTCCAAGACGACCACTGCCTTGCTAAAGAAGCTGAGGGTAAAGGTGATGGACTGGCCAAGCATGTCTCCAGACCTAAACCCTATTGAGCATCTGTGGGGCATCCTCAAAAGGAAGGTGGAGGAACGCAAAGTCTCTAACATCCACCAGCTTCGTGATGTCGTCATGGAGGAGTGGAAGAGGACTTCAGTGGCAACCTGTGAAGCTCTGGTGAACTCTATGCCCATGAGGTTTAAGGCAGTGCTGGAAAATAATGGTGGCCACACAAAATAATGACACTTTGGGCCCAATTTGGACATTTTCACTTAGGGGTGTACTCACTTTTGTGGCCAGCGGTTTAGACATTAATGGCTGTGTGTTGAGTTATTTTGAGGGGACATCAAATTTACACTGTTATACAAGCTGTACTCTCACTACTTTACATTGTAGCAAAGTGTCATTTCTTCAGTGTTCTCACATGAAAAGATATAATGAAATATTTACAAAAATGTGAGGGGTGTACTCACTTCTGTGAGATACTGTATCTCTTTACAGAAGCAAATGACATTTCTATGGACAATGTGCACTCATACATTAAGATTTTTAAATTACCGTTAACTTCCACTTTAAAAATGGTAAGTAATCAATATTTTGTATTTTAGAAGGTAATGTATATTTTAATCCTTTACATAATTTATAGCATAGCCTACATAGATATAGTCACTATATTTGTTTTCATTGCCTTAACTGCACATTGTTTGGAGGATAACATTGGTTAGGATACAGAATAAGATTTTGTAAATAATGGATTAAAGTTTTAATGTAAAAAGGTTTGTTTTTAATAATTATTTATTTTTATTTAATAAATGACAATTAAATTTTTAATAAATATCATCAGAAATAATCATTAGTTGCAGCCCTATTGCCGATGTAATAAATAAATAAAATCACAACACAATGGAGTGAATTTTGAGTACTGATGTCTTACTTTTATTAACATCTCGATGCATCGGACAGCCTTGTGGTGGTGCGCTGCCAAAGTCTGGCACCATGATGCCTTCTGCCTTCACTGTAGGGCTGGACATAGTGTCTCCCATCAGCTTCCCAGACAAAAAGATTAAACAACACAGTCAGTTTTGAGTGACCTTACATTTTACACTGTTCACTGTCATATACACATGCATGTTATACATGCATGCAAGTATGTATAAAATCTTACAATGGACATAAAATGCTTGAAGCCAACAACTGAACACAATTATCACGTTCTAGCATGACTTTATGTGGCATCACTTGTCCTCATTTTTGTCTTGTCGTTGCAACTGTACACCTGATTGACTGATGTCACTGTGAATATACACTGAAGATCTGACAGCCACATGTTTCTTCCTTTCTACCCAAGTCCATTGATATGTAATTAATATGTGCAGCAATTACTACAAAATTATGCTTTTCAGAAGTTGTGCAACAAAAGTTACACAAGACACTTATAGAACAGGACAGAAGCATAAGATAAAACCATGTACCTCCCTGCCCATATAGCGTTTTTAACTGTTCAGATTGTTCATATTGCCCTTTGTTAAACTCACATGCGCAAGATATCGCTAATGAAAGATTAACCGCTATGTAACAGTAGAGCACACTTACCATCCACCTCTACTGTCAATGTCGTTCACTAGAAACATGCCTCATATCCCATGATGCTCTGGGTGAATGCATCACGCTTTGTGTGTGTGTGTGTGTGTGTGTGTGTGTGTGTGTGTGGGGCCACATGCGCACTGCCCCCTAGAGTATTGGAGAGTTTAGATTTTATTTTCATTTATTTCATAATGACATTATTTAGCGTAAATTAGTTGAAGGTACAAAATGAATGAATTATTTAATTTAATTAAATGTTCACTAAATATTCTGAATATAATCTTTTTCGTCAATTGCTTCCTAGGGAAGTTTTTCCAGTGGCAATCCACACTAAAAAAAGATGTGTTCAGTGTAGTTCAGGGCTTAATTAAGTTACTTTATTAATTGATTATTATGTTTTATTATTATTATTTAGTCATTCTCGAAGGTGACTGACTTTTCAAGTGTTGTGAGTGAATCGAGTTGTTTATTCAGCAGCCACGTGTTTTGAAAGATAGAGTGAACAAAAAATATGAGTCAATTCAGAAAAAGAGAAACGACTCACTTAAAAAGATTTGTTCAAAAACACAGATTCGTTCGTTCACAAACGAAACAACACTAGTGAGTACAATGAACTGCTTCTAAGTGAATTGTCCCTGTAAGTAAAAAATTAAAATAAAAGAATTGGCTTTGTTACAACCTAACAACCCCATTTACTATAAAGTATTAAAACCATGTTGTTTATTCAAATTAAAACATTGTCACACCACAGAAACACGCATCTCTGACCACTTACATGAGCATTTTTGACATCACAGAATTTGTAGAAATTAATTCCAGTTGGAATAGCTCATACACCTTTTTAAAAAAAAAAAAATCATATCACTGTTGATTTTTAACCGCATACATAACTATTAAGTAAATAATGATAAATAACCTGAAAAGCCTTAACTTATTGAAGCTTATATAGGCTAATAGTTTCATTATTCCAAATCCAACCACCAAACCACATATTACAAGCAAAAAGCTTATACACGGCTGCATCAAGTTATAGATTTTCAGAAACACATATTATATAACATTGTGTCACCTGATATGTTTTCCATTCCAGACATACGGTATATAATACTCTCCATACATAGTGTTCTCCTTATATGCAATAATTACATGTAGACATGCATAGTTTCTTGAGATATCCTGCACTGCTGAGCTGCAATGACAGGACCTTTCACCCATACATTTATCATTTCCACTATACATTTATAATGGCCATTTCCTCTATTTAAATAACCCGATCCATATTGTAATCAAAAAGTTGTTTATCATGGTCTACAGGCACACACTGTGTATATTTGTGGAAGTTCAGTTGTGCTGTTGCTTTGTTAATTGCATTCATAAAGGCAAGTTGGTTGATCATAATAGCAGCTTTATAATAAATAGTGCAACCACAACTGTTGTCCTGATTGTACATGTGATCAGTCTCATGCCTCTTAATCACCTGATTTCTTAAAATGTAAAGGAGCGCCTGTGATCGAATTCCTCCAGTTGAGCCCATATTTGAAGATGACATCATGTCTGTCATTATTAAAACAATAAATGGTTTCTCACAACTATGATGCCACAGCAATACAGCAGCAGGAATAACAAAACATATACGGCATTTACACTCCAGCATCAGATTGGACATGAAAGAGATGGAAGGTTTTTGTGCTGATGTGTTCATTTTCTGTCTGTATCTCCATGTCAGTCTGTCTTTCTAGTTTCCATCTCAGTTCCTGTTTTTCTCGACCAGGCCGAGCGAAGGACTTTGAGACATCCGCGGATGATTCTGCGCATCCACATGATGTTCATGACATCCAAAGACACGCTGGAAATAACCCAGGCACTGCGGCCCCCCAGAGGTAACCGGTAGAAGTCATCCGTACCAAAGACCGAGTACATATGGCTGTAGTAGCCAGGAATGACTGCGATCCTCACCAAGAAGAACGTAAATGCCATGGCGACACCATTGACCAGACTTGGTTTGGAAAGTTTGTGGTAGCCCAACATGTGAAAAAACCAACTGAAAAACATAAAAAATAATGCAATTAGAAAACGAGCTCATGTAACAGTTGCATTGAATGCTTTTAGATGGATTTTTAGGTAATACCTACCGCTGGTTCACGAAGGGGGTGGAGAATTCTGAAAGCAGGCGGAAATTAGCAAAGTATGGCAATATCCCTTGACTCTGCAGAAGAAAAAAAAAAAAGAGCACAAAATAACCTCGGAGATCTTGAGGAAGTAATAGTACACCAGACCAGCTGAAAACAACTTACCAGCACATAGTAGTATGCATAGAGAGCAGCAAAATGATGTATGACAAAATATTTCTCTCCAATAGACTCCCATGAAGTAAACATGAGCAGGAGATCTGAAAAAGAAACATTTTCTTTGTGTATCCATCAAATTAAAAGCAAAAACATATTTTCATTTGACCTTAAATACATTAATGTACACATCTTAATCGATATTTGCAATCAATAAACTAAAGTGTTTTTTACAAAAATTATTAATTACTAATTAAAGAAGCAGTGAAACTGTTTTCTTAAAATGTTTCACTCTATGAAATATTAAAATATCATGACAAAACACTAAATATGATTTCCTTTTTCACTTTATTATGCAGCCTTTTTTCTTTATTATGATATTAGGAAAATTGTATTTACTTTATACCCCCAAAATTAATTCAGAAATAAAAAAAATTCATTAAATAGGTGTATTGAATCATATATATATATATATATATATATATATATATATATATATTATAAATCATGTATGCATTTTAACAATAAATGTTTATAATATTCACATTGAAATATAAAAAGCAATGATTTTTTAAAAAAATATTTTGATGAAGAAATAATAATAAATGATTACTCTGAAACATAAATTAAAATATTAAAATAAATTTTAATTCAAATGTGACAAAAACGCCCATCATGCAAGAAATTCAAACCATGTATGAACTTTTGCATCAATATAGCATCACATCCTTAGCCCTCCACCCACCTGAGATAAGGTAGCCTGAGGTAATGGCCACATTGAGCTTCACCAGTGTGGCATTTCCCCTGTAAACACAAATTAGAGGTTAGATAAGAAAAAAATAGTGTTTGTGAGTCCACCAAAAACATCAAGTCCAGACTGTACTTTCTAGACAGAAACGGCACTATGTTGCATAACAATTTGTTCCGCCACATTTGTAATGGATTGCATGTTCAAATCCTCACCAGACTGGGTCTTTCTGGATAGGTTCATCAAAGATATATATGTAGAGACAGAAAAGTCCCACAACCAAGGCGTGTACTGTTGAGACGGCCCTTTGAGAAAAGAAAACAAAAAAACACAACAGTGAGAGTTTATAGATCTTCCAACTTTAGTTAAGAGTGCATAATAAAACACATGCTTTTAGAAGATAAATCTGACACCTGGAGTTCCACTCTGTCCTTTGTGTAGGGCTGAGCCTCAGGTAGCCTTTGCAGAGCTTCTCAGACACCCAAGGGCTACCTCTGTGGAACAGCCACTGGAAGCCCAAGAAGCTCCCTATTACAACCACCAGCACCTGCAGGCTGAGAGGCTCCATGCCTGCTGAGCCCTAGAGAGAGAAAGAAAGAGACGAGAGCAAGACGGCGGCAAACGTTCAGCAATAACTCTCCCATTGACAAACCCCCCAGCCCGACACATAATGATCCCCCACCACCCCACAAGCACTCTTTAACAAAATCAAATGTTTCTTACTCCAGACCAGTTGAGAGCATAAAAGCCCCAGTCATCACCTGAGCTGCCGCAGTACCTCTCTACTGCCAAATCCCCCAGTATACAGAAGCATTTGCATATGTGCTGACACAGCCGCACAGCCATCCAGAGGTCAGCCGACTCAAACACGTCTCAGATTGCTCCATCCGTGATTTATAGGAGCCACGCGTGGCTTTTGTGCAGTCTGAAATGCTTCCGAGTCCCAGAGATCTCGGCATCCCGTAGGAAACAGCTGATTGTGTGGCTTTGTGCTGCATACACTAACTTCTATGCTGGCTGAGTGGAGTGTGTACATGTTACTCCGGCTATACATTTCTGCAGTATGGACACCGATCGAAATGAAACAGCAGGAAATCAATGCGTGTGATCAATGTGGCATTGTTATGGTCCACTGGGACACGACCACTCCCCTGCTTTGTCCTAGTACCCTTGAAAAAGGCATCAAGCTTCAGTGCTTTTAGTAACTGATAGTAGGAGAAAGTCAAGCCGGCGTGACCTTGTCAGATTTGAATTCTACTGTTTCATTGAAATGTAAAGTTACATTAGAACATGCTTTTATCTGAAGTGACTCACAAAAGAGGAACAAAACCAATTTGTCAAGGAGCCAACACTAATATGCATTGCCAGGTGTATTTGACAGCTAGATTTTGTAACTAGAAGAGAGGAGAAATGCAGAGATGAAGAAAAAAAATGTGAGTTTGTATATATGCACGGTAGGAGTAAAAGGGCCGAATAATCAGGTAACAAAGAAGTAGGACATGCTATCTTTATCATTTTCTTTGTCAGATTCATTGGCTCAAGCAAATTCATTTTTTCTTGCAACAGCACTGCATGACTGCATGCATCCTTTAAAAAATAATTTAGTCAACATATAATGCATGATCAGACTTACCCTTTCCGTTATGAAAGACCCATGTTGAACTGGCCATGGAGAGTGTGCATGAACACAGCTGGACAAGAGGATAAATGCAGGGTTTAAGAGATCTGCGAATCTCAGGTGTTCATCAAGGGGAGGATGGCGGAGAGATTGCGAATGCAAATCGAACAGCCTTCTCCCTCTCCATATTAACTCAGTAAGTGCCTTCTCTTGTGTGCAGTTGCCCAGTGTAATTTTTTTTATCTTTGAATCCTAAATGAACTTCATGGCATAGAGGAACCACTAGATGGAGTGAGACGTCCAACTGGCTAACTTTTTTCTCTTCTTGGTAGCAAAAGAGCTTGTGTTAGGTTGATAAAGTTAGAACAAGGACACTATTGGTATATGAATGTTGTATATTTAGCAAGGGCAGCCCTGTTGTCCTCAATTTCCTGAATCCTCAGCCTGACCTTCAGCTTAAACCAGATCTAGTACCAAACAAAATAAACCCTAACCTTATTTAAAATAACTCCAACAGTAACACTCCGGGGGTTTCTTGTATTTAGAGGCATAATGGAGCAAGTTTAGGGCAGAGTGGTTAGTCTTGCCCTGCAGCTTCAGGTAATAACCTCCCATCCCCCTCTAAAGCACAGTTGTTGTTGTTGTTGTTGTTGTTGTTGAGTCGTCTGCATGTTGTGCCTCAGGGATGGAGCAACGAGGCATTCCTGTTTGATGAACCATTCGCCCCAGAAGAGTTCTGCTCATGGAAAATAAAATGAATGTTGTACCTAAATGTGTATTGCAATAGAATATTCTTCTCACTTTATTAGCTCTGGGTTACATAATAGGACAATGGAAACTAATAGCCAACTCAGTGCTCGCTGCAGAGGCTAAGTGAAATTAACACTCCAGACACTTTTACCAGAGACACAGGGACATGGGGAATTTCTGTTGCTGACAAAACATCCCTTTTTCACGTCTCATTGAGTGAAATATTAATGGTTTTCGTGTAACCTGTTGATTTACTGGAAGACTGCAATACTATAATGAGTTTAAACATATTAATACATTTATAACTACTGAGTATGTGTGCCAAATGCTCTTCTGTTACTATGAAAGCCCATTTCGGCCACATAAGAAAACCATAATCATTAATAATAACATAAAAGGCTGAAATTATGAGAAAAAGTCTTATGGAAAAAAATCTAAATTATGACAGAAAATGTGACTACGTCAAACTTACGATCAAACTATGACAAAGTCGAAATTATGAGATTTTAAAGATACATTAAAGATATTTAAAAAAAAAAAAAGATAAGCTTGAATTTCTAGTCATGAACACTGAAATAAGTAATTATTGCATAAAAAGCTACTTTAGACTTCCTATCTCATAATTATGATTTACCAAAATCATGTTTTTTTTTCTTATGTGGTGAAAATGGGCTTCCATACATTACAGATATAAATGCTATACTAACCCATATGCAAATATTAGTAGTAAAGTATTGCTCAGGGTTAACCACAGTACTGTTATGAAGTGGAAATAGGTCTTGTGCTTTTCCTGACTCAAACCAAATGTCTGGGAACAATCACTTACAATGGCAAACACCTTGTTTTCCGACAGTTTCTTTGTTTGATCACTATAGTGATGGGCTAAACATGAGCCCACTATATCATTAGAATGCATGTTTTGACTTGTCTTTAATTAATTGCAAGTCTTGAAGCATGATGGTACTTTCCATTTTCATTATAAATCAGGGGGGCTGAAAACTGTTTTTTTTTTTTATGTCTGCACTGACACAACATCTTTCGTCTTCAGAAGTGAAAGACATTTCAGATGATGATAACAGTAATTATAGTATGACATGACGTGGCATTGAATGCAGAACCCAAAAATTACCAAGGAGGAATTCAAAAGGTGAGAGAAATTTACTTAATATCTTGGATGAATTCTTTCTGGCATTGAGTCTTTATTGTTGTTTCCTGTTAATGGACAGCAGTGTCTCTGGACACAGAGGCTCAGGAAACACATGGTGAGGAGACTGGACTCCACAAAAAAAAAAAAAGTTATAAAATCAAGACCTCGACCTTCAGATATTTTCAGCATGTGTTAAACATCCTAAATGCAAATAGTGATTCACAATGAATGATATTCCATTGTTTTGACCACAGGTAGCCTACTAATAAAAGTACCATCATGAACAGGGCTTCAAACGAACATATTATTTTTAAATGTTTCTCTGGACTATTTGTTTTATTCCAATTATTATTTTTGCTACATATCATTAGTTTATATTTTATAATTCTGTTTTATTATATTTTGATAATTAATAATTACAAGATTTCGTACTAAGGTGAGGGCTAAGGTCATGAATATTAATAGCGTCAGCTGAAGTTGCTTGGTAACCTTCCTGTAGCTTACGGCACACAATCTACTTAATATTCATAAGCTAAACTTCCGCCTTAGCCATTTCACTAGCGCCACAAACTAACATCTGCATTTTAGCCAATCAGGAAGGTACATTATGTTGCGTCACGAAACCTAATTAATATTCACAACTGAAGTCTTCGCCGTAGTAGAATTCGTAAATTCGCTCAACCTCAGCAGACCTTCTGCTGCTCTTTAATTACTTTGCTGAACAGAAAGAGTTCAGTGCATCCGCTCAGCTGGGGCAGTCATATTTGACTAGCCTAAACACACGTATCTGTGGTCTTGTTTTAAGTTGTGTAAAGCATCTTTTCTCGAACAAGAGGAGCCAAATTAGAAACCGGGGGATCTCTGATTAATTATTTCTTATTTCGAATCGGCGTGAAATAAAAGACAATGACTCAGTTCAACAAGGGCCCTGCATATGGTTTATCTGCTGAAGTGAGAAGTAAGGTAAGGTTTGAATGATTTTACGGTTTGTGTACTTCAACGCCAGTTAAACGACGAAATGGCGTTTGTTTCTTTGCATTGCACTAAAACGCATGGATTCAAATGCATGAAAGTGTAACTGTTTTACTTTAGAATGAGCTGCCTAGCATTTCAGACATGTTCAGAAACAAAAATGCCGCATATAATTTAGTTCTAAACGTACGATGGCCAAATGCACTATTTCTGTAGGTTTTCAGAGAAAGCCATTGTGTTTCCTTTTCACTTGATTCCTGTGATTTGATACTTCTAAGATTTTGGTTTTATGGTCGATGCATCCTTTTGTTTTACTACTACTTTATTGCTTATAAAAGACGAAGGCTCATACTTTTGCACGTAGGAACTAGGAAATAATCCATGTTTCATGTTGCACTAACTAACCGACTAATCAATGAATGAAACTTTCTTTTTTTGCGCGCGCGACGTGTTTCGCTTTTCACGCCATGTTGAAATGCTGTTTGTCATTTTCAAGTTACAAAACCTGACATTCTATCACCGCAAATGAAGTTTACCGTGTGTTATTCTGGCTGATAAAGCTTGCCTGCAGCCTGGTGTGTTGGTGGGTCATGGCATGGGGTCTTTTGTTGAGTTCTGGGTGGAGCTCCAGTTTGAGAGAAAGCAGCGAGGCTGCCGCTCTCTATACAGTGAAACTAAAAAAAAAAAACACACCAGTAAAACCAATTAATCAATGACACTATCAGCCTAAATAAGCGAAATTGTGTGTATAATAAAGGTTTAGTGATGTTAGCGATGTAATTTGTTCTGATTTGTGTGGAAATGTGTTATGGAAACTTTAGTCGAGGTGATGCGCGTGCAGCATCTGTGATTTGTTTTTATTTATTTATTTTTTTTATTAACGTAGTTTCGTTTTCATTCGTTTTAGGACGATATTTAAACTAGTATGGCTGTATAACTGAATTTTACCTACTTTCTTAGTTAAAACCCCTGTGGGGAAAAAAATGGTTCGTTGTCAAATGGACTGTTAATATTGTGTACATGCGCGCGCGCACACACACACACACACACACACACACACACACACACACACACAAACGGGGGTTTTCTCAGGAAAAGAGGGTTAAAACGTCACACTAAATCACACTGAGGCTTTTCTTCTGAATGCAATCCAACGTGCCCCATCTGCAGTAACTGATATTTTCTATATTATTTTTTATCATTTCTTCATGTTTAGATTCCATTCTGTGCGTTATTGTCACAAAAGTAGCAGAACTTGTCTGTAAAACTGTGTAGGCCCCAAACATACTATACTTTCTAGAACTATAGGGTATTTTATTTATTTAAAGCCATATGTTTTCCCCTGTGCAAAGTGACCTATAGGCTACTATAATGACAGTCCATCTGGTGCACCTGAGACGAACGGTGTTGCTCAAGGACCTCAATTCTACATTCACACTCCTGGGCTTGAACCTGCAGTCCTTTTATTAGCCAAGATCTTTAACCATTAGGCTACAAGCTTCCTCATTGTCTTAATTGCATATCACATCGAAAAGCACACAGAGAAAACATCCCTCACTAGAGGGCCTTTAGTGTCTGCGGTTGGTCACTTTAAGTCTATTCAGCAGTATTCCCATCACACTATGTATCCCACGAAGAGTGTGTGTGTGTGTGTGTGTTTAGTCAGAATGAGTGGGAGGGTGGATAAACAATGTAAACCGCAGTGGGGTGATGCTTTCTTGAATCCTGTGCCATCTGCAGAGGTGTGAGGACACTTGACCCCAGCTGACTTTCATTAACATTTCAACTAGGCCATGCAAATAGCTTACTGTACGACACTCCATTACTGACATTATATTTTGTGTGTGTTTGAAGGTAGTTTACTTAAACTCATATTTAATACTTGACAGTTACTTGATTGTATGATTTGGCAGCCTTGGCAGGAATTTCTCTGATTTTGTACCACTTTTCATTAAATGTTTCATTGTCAGGAAATCACAATTTACTAATTTGCAGTCATGTTTTAATTTAAATATGTAGAATATATTGTACAGTACATAAAATATATAAAGTATCTTAGTGACACACTGTTTTGAGATTAAATTATTTTATAATGTGAGGAAAAAGAGAGACCGTGGAGTGATACAAGAGACATGAAATCACCACAAATACATGTGGTTCAAAAATTTGGGATTTAAAAAAATATATATTTATTTGATCAAAAATACAGTAAAACAACAATATTGTGAGAGATTATTGCGATTTTAAAATAGCATTTTTATGTTTTAATATATTTAAAATTTAATTTATTTCTGTGATGTAAAGCTGAATTTTCAGCATCATTACTCCAGTCTTTAGTGTCACATAATCCTTTATAAATCATTCTAATGTGCTGATTTGCTGCTCAAACTTTTTTTTTATTTTTTATTTTTTTATTCTAGTCAATGTTGAAAGCAGCTGCTTAAAGGGTTACACCACCAACCAGTCTGGGGTGGCACAGAAATCTTCATTATTTCAATATAAAAATGTGATTGACTATTTTAGTGCCTAAAACACAACTGAATACAATTAATTTCTACTAAATTGTAATTGAGATATTTGTGAATTAGATAAAGTAATGCTGAGAGAATATGACAACTTGTGTATTTTTCCCCACCTCCAGGTATTTTAATAAAGGGACTCACTATAGCTCAGTCAGCTTGGTTCTGGTTCTCAAAACCCCCAAAACTTGTTCTCCATCATTGATGAGACATGCAGATAGTAATAAGAATTGGTTAATAAAAAATAGAAAAATAAAAAAAGGACGGAAGTCCACAGCACTTAAATGCCAGAATGTAAAGTAAGTTATTTTATGCATTTAAATGGTTTCAATTTTGTTTGTACTTTACAAATAAAAAATAGCGCATGTTTTCTAGTGTAAGTACACTGTGTTCATATTTACTTGTGCATTAAATTACAAAAACAAAATACACAATGGGCTCTGATTGGTTAGCTGGCACAGTGTCTTGTGATTGGCTAAACCGCCTCTAGAGCGCGTCTGAACGTCCTGCCCTTCACCTCAGCGGCATGTGCTCCAGTTGTATTGTGAACAATGCCGTCGTCTATATTGCTTATCAGTTTTAGCCTGATTGAGACGCAGAGGATACTAGTGAAGAGGATCATGCAGAACCTGTGCAAGCATGGCTCTTAATGGTAGGCCTAAGTTTTTTGTTTGTTGTTGTCTCATACTTTTAGGTACACTGTTATTTGGAAATGCTACTGCTTCTGTTAGCTTTTAATATACAGTTTTATTCTGATTAAAGCTTTAATACACTACGGCTACGGCAACCGTGCACGTGTCCATGTATAACACTTCTCATAGCTACAGTATGTGAAAATAAGTGTATTCACTGAGCTGATGATCTGAATGAGAGATGCAGAGCAGGGCGACACGAGCAACAATATTAAGAACACGATGCTAGAACATTGGAACTTGTGAATCCATTAGAATCGTTAGAAGACAGAATCGTGATTCATATATGAATAGATTTTTATGTGCACCCCTAGTTTTCTCTTCCTCTTCTCTAAAGCAGCGCAGCATGGCCTCACTCCCTTTGCTGTGTGTTCCCGGGGGCGGGGTTTATGTAAAATTCTGGGTTCTTGACGTAACGGACCCGTGAAGGAACTCGTTGTAGTCCCTTACCAGTCGTTTTTGTAGGCATTAAACTGGCAGAATTTTAAAAGACAGTTGTGAGTGGGGTGGCCAAGCTTAGGTCAGTGTAAACAATGGCTTCGCCCCTGCTTGTGACTGTCCCATTGACTGCCAAGTAAATAACGCTGTCAAGGCCCAGAAAAGTATGAAAGACATCGTCAAAATAGTCCATCTGCCATCAGTGTTTCAGTCTGAATTTTATGAAACGACGAGAATACTTTTTGTACGCAAAGAAATTAAAAATAACGACTTTATTCAACAATTCGTCTCCTCTGAGTCACCGTAGCGCCATTTTGGAGAATATCCACTGAATGCAAACTGCGTACGCTGTTCTGTGTCAGCCGCACCACACGGATATGTCTTTTACGTTTATTTACACTTTGATTTGAAGGAAAACAGCGTATCTGTGTGGTGTGGCTGACACAGAACAGCGTACGCAGTTTGCATTCAGTGGATATTCTCCAAAATGGCGCTACGGTGACTCAGAGGAGACCAATTGTTGAATAAAGTCGTTATTTTTAATTTCTTTGCGTACAAAAAGTATTCTCGTCGTTTCATAAAATTCAGACTGAAACACTGATGGCAGGTGGACTATTTTGACGATGTCTTTTAATACTTTTCTGGGCCTTGAGAGTGTTATTTACTTGGCAGTTAATGGGACAGTCACAAGTAAGGGGTAAGTGATTTTAAAGACAACATTTTCATTTTGGGGTGGAGTAACCAAGATTCATGTATTTTCAGGTTTCTTTGAATAGTCATTTATTTGAAATGGAAATATTACATCTAACACAAATATCTTTGCTGTAACTTCTGATCAGTTTAATGAATCCTTACTGATTAAAGCCAATACTTTATCAAAATAATTTGAACTGTAGTGTAAATTCATATAGGCCTATAAATGAGTAGACTTCTCCTTGCTTTTCAGTGTTTCAGTATGTAGTGGACTAGTGGTCATATAAACCAGTTGTTCTGCAAACGTATACATCTGAGACCTTGCTGCCACATTATTTGGTCTGCTAGACATTTCCAGAGCAACAGGGTAATTAATTGATCAGCAGAAACAGCTGTGCTGTTCACCAAGTCCTCTCACAGCACTTTTTTAGAGCTCTTTCCACCAGCAAATGTGTAACTGGATTTTAGACAGGATCCTTTCTTTCTGTATAGCTCTGACTGAATATACTGTACCTTACATACTTCCTGCAAGTGTTTCTCTTTTTTATTATTATTATTATTATTATGCACTGTTTTTGCCTCACACATGACTTTGTCCATGAGGCCAGCAGAACTCCCAACATGTTGTTCTCACATGGCCAAATACAGATGTTCTCCCTGTTTTCTCGGTCTTCAGGAAGTTCACACTCTGCTCTGGGCCGATGTGCTCTATCTGAAAGTTAGAGAATGTACCAATGCACTCCTACATTTGTTTTTGTTTTTTTTCTTTAAATGCTTTAGTACACATTCAGGAACACAAGCTCTATTGTGCAGAAAATTGCAAGTGGACAGTTGGATGTGAAGACACCACCGATGTCTTGTAGCAGATGATAAAGGACACTGAGAGGGATTCATAGGAGATGATGTTGCGCTCATCAACCTAAGCTGCTGCATGTGGTTTTTGGGCCTCCACACTTAATTTTGTTGGCCCTTTATAGTATTAAATATCTTGTTTTATTCCAGCAAATACTCTCTGGTGAGTATTGTTGCTTTTAAAGTCATTTCTCTCTTCCATTGTAATGGTTCTGGTGCTTGAGTCCTCTGAAAGCTCTTTGAGTATTATGAAAAGTACTTAAATACTTTAACTCGGGGTGCACCTGAATTAAACATGGCCAGTGCCAATAAATATTTGTATGCCCATTATAACAGTTCCACAACATTTTGTGTAATTAAATAAAAAATACTAGAATCTATCTGGTTTTAAATGCACCAAGTGAATTTTGGCAAGTACAGTATATGAAAGATGAATGTTAATTTTGAAACTTTCTGTAGATTACATTTAACAGTGTTTAGTAAGTTGGATGATACAAAAGTAATATAATGTGGGGAAATTAGGGGAAATGAGCATCAATAATTATCCAATATTGACTAATATAGTAAACTTAAAAGCATTAATAACGTCCGATAACCAACTTGTATTTTGGGCATCTCTCATTTTTATATGCAAATGTAATCTGATTTGCCATCTTTACACTGTCATAAATGGCTTTTGATGCAAGGATAACAAGTTATTGCAAATAATTCATAAAGATATTTGGAAATGTCATTTTAGATTGATTGGAAAGTGTTTGGGGTTGCTGTGAAAAGCAACATATAAAGGCACAGCTCTCAAGGGTAGTTTTGTTGTAAAGTGAGATGGGAGGAAACATACTGTTGACAGTTTTCAGCTTTGTTTTGCTCTGGTGAGGTTTGTTTTCTGTGTACGTTGTGTTATGCTGTAGTGTTGAAGGATGTCCACATTGTTAACCGTGACACCTGAGGCATCATATGAAAAGTGATGACTATCTCTCTTTTTTTCTGTGTTTAAGGGGACTTTACAATAGCACTTTAATAATGGGGTATATGGTCTCAGTTTAAGTTCTGCTTGTCATTCCATCTGTTGTTCAATTATATCTGCCAGGAGACCTTTAAAGAATAATGGTTGTACTCAGTAACACGTGGAAGGCCCTCCGATTTGCTGTTGTTTCTGTCACAGACCCATTTCCTGTTGTCCAATTGTTGACAGACAGCTGAAGTTAAAGATCACAACAGGATGTAGAGCACAACAGCTGTGTATCCAAAGTGAAAATCCCTTTCGTTTTCTTTTTAGGGAGAATGATTTCGAAGAAGAATGTGTAAGGATTTAAATTTTAAAATGTAAAAAGTTTAATTGCTGATATCCCATTAAAGGACTACTAGTAATTAAATCGCTGTTGCTATGAAAATGAAGGCAAAAGAGCTTGGCTGCAACCAAAGAATTAATTTATAATTTATTAAAATCAATGGAGTTATTAGTGTTCTGCAGTAACATCTTTTTGCACTTTTTTGCGTGTTTGAAATGTTATAGTTGATTGGTTTGGTTCATGGCTTTGGAAAGTTTATTAAAGAATTGATTGTGAAACGCCTGTGGAGAAAATGAAAAACATGCCTCTTGAATCAAGGGGCGGCCACTGTTATGCTCTATTTGTCCTCTTATTATAAAGAATTTGTGAAAAGGGCCAGTCGAAGCTTTGTGCCTTTTGGAAGTGTGTTTTTCTGAATGTTAAGGTCTGTAAAAAATTGTTATACAAAGGAAACTTCCCAATTGTCATACATTTCTTAAAGGGGACAACAGGATTGTCAGTAAAATAGACATGCTCCAACCTGTCGCCTCTTTGGATCCTCAGACATTCAGCATGTCATTCAGTTGAAGTTAGGAGCCAATCCTCATTTGTTTGGTTGATGGAATATGTTTTACAACTCATTTACAATTGATTCAAGACCAGACCTGTTGAAGGAAATTAACCTTAAAGTGACAATGATAGGAAGGACTACCTTTTTATTCAAACATGAAGTGACTTGATTTCATTTATACATTATTTTTATTTATACGTTATTAAACGTATCTATTTACTCGTTGTTAGAGGTTTTTTTGCAGACAAGATAAGCTCTTTCAATCTTTTTTTCTGCTTGCTGAATGGCAGTAATGGGGTCTGGATCTGCTTCTGAGTTCACAGATGGGGCAATGCTTTGTAATTTCCTGTCCATCTTACTGCACTTGGCTCTAGTCTTGCACAAAGTACCCAGAGATGAAGAGGAGATGGTTTCCAAAGCTAACCTTAAAACATGACAGTACCTGCATGCTCAAAACCCCTTTGTTTTGGAAGTTTATGAATTCATGAATTGAAACTGTGTAAAAGTTTCCATGCGAGTTGAATGCACATGTTCTCAGTTCCAGACAGCTATTTAGGTTCACCAGTGAACGCATCTAGTGGTACTTTTACTTTTCATTATGTCATGTAAGTGGAAAAAGGTGTGCAATTGAAATTGAAATATGACATTGTCTTGTACTGATTCTAAAACCCCCAAATTTACTTTAAGGAAAGACCTGTTGAAATAAATGTGTCTTTTGTATGGCAGGCCTTGGATTACATATGGAGAAACTGTTTAAGGAAGCAAGAGTTTTCAGTCTCTCTTTCTGGTCCCTGTAGATTGCTCAGAAGTACGACCTGCAGAAGGAGGAGGAGCTGAGGTACTGGATTGAGGATGTAACGGGTATGCCAATCGGAGAAAATTTCCAGATGGGATTGAAGGATGGCGTCATACTGTGCGAGTGAGTCTGTGAGCATAATGTGTGTTTCAGCTTGATTAGGATCTCAAAACATTTGGAGTGCTAGTTTGGCTCTAAATAATGACTTTCAGCCCACCTGTAACCTTTTGTCTTGTTTATTGTAACCCGACAACATGCCAAAATATGGGGTGATTTTAATATTCAGGCATGAGACCCAAAAAAATAAACAACAAAGAAGTTCTGCCAAGCTTAAACTATGTGTTGCTCATATTATAGCCACCTAGTCTGGCATCCACACCTTCTTTTGTTTGCTGTTGCCCTTAAGAAAACTTTCCACAATGTTCCATTATAGCCTTTTAATGAGAAGAAATGTTGTGACATGATGTAATCTTGGTATACACCTACCTTTCAAAAGATTAACATTTATTTTTTTTAATGGAATCTTTTATGCTTACAAAGAATGCAATTATTTGATCTAAAATACGGTAAAAACTGTTATATTGTTAAAGATTGTTACAATTTCAAATAAGCCGTTTTCTATTTGAATACATTTTAGAATTTATAAATTTATATTTATTACATTTATTTTTGTGATGGCAAAGCTGAATTTTCAGCAGTCATTACTCCAGTTTTCAGTGTCACATGATTATTCAGAAATGATTCCAATATGCTGATTTGCGACTCAAGAAACATTCCTTATTATCAGTGTTGAAAACATTAAATACAGTTGAGGTCAAAAGTTTACACCCCCCTTATAGAATCTGTAAAATAATAATTAAAAGGCTCATTGATGCTCCGGAAGGAGGAGGAGGGGGTGAAAACTTTTGCACAGAATGGAGATGTGTACTTTTTTCTTTATTTTGTCTAAATATCATAATTTTTCATTTAGTACTGTCCTTCAGAGGCTAAAGAAGATAGTTACCGACATGTTTCCCAGAAGACAAAATAAATGAAATTTACTCTGATCTTCAAATTCAAAATGTTTTCACCCCAGTTTTAACATGCATTTTGTATGATCCCTCTTATTTTAGTAAAATAACATTTTGCAGCTTCTGAAAGGGTGGGATGTCTTTTGACCTCAGCTGTATTTGATATTAATGTTCTTGTGGACTTTGAACAAAAATAAATAAATTTACTGACCCTAAAAATTTGAATGGTAGTAAGTGTGCACTACAAATTCAGACCTTGTACTGTAAATTGAGTCTCTCCTAGGAGATGTAATATTTGGTCTTTCTCATAGGCTCATTAATAAACTTCAGCCTGGATCCATTAAGAAAACCAACCACTCCAAACTTAACTGGCACAAGGTAAGGAAGATCTGTTTATGTATTGCATTGTTTCAATGTTTTTTTGTGGTGGTGGTGTTTTTTTTTATTTATTTATTTATTTTTTTCCCTCCTTCATTTCAAGTCAGTTTTATTCCTAATCTAAAATTATAATAGCAAAGCCACTTGTCTTATTCTTTTCACTGAAGCTTGAGAACCTGGGCAACTTCATCAAAGCCATTCTTGCTTATGGCCTGAAGCCTAACGACATCTTTGAGGCCAACGATCTGTTTGAGAACGGGAACATGACTCAAGTCCAGACCACACTTCTTGCTCTGGCCAGCATGGTGAGTTTTGTGCAAAACATCATGAATGGAGATGATGAAAGAAGGATGTTTATGTTTGGAGTTTCTGGTATAATGCCACTTTCGTTCTTTCATTCAAAGGCAAAAACCAAAGGTATGGACACAAAAGTTGGCATTGGCATAAAGTATTCGGACAAACAAACCCGTAACTTTGATGATGAGAAAATGAAGGCTGGTCAATGTGTGATTGGACTGCAGGTGAGGAATGTCCTATGTGTTGTTGCTTTAGGAAACCTTTTAAAACCGTTTTTTTCCTCTCTTTTTTGGGATGTCTTCAGTAAGATTCCCTCGCTCATGTTTTGTATATAGATACACATCCTTTGTTTTCTCAATGGCTAGATGGGGACAAATAAATGTGCTAGTCAGGCCGGGATGACCGCTTATGGCACCAGGAGACATCTGTATGACCCAAAGACTCAAGCAGACAAGCCTTTTGACCAAACCACAATCAGCCTGCAGATGGGCACTAATAAAGGAGCAAGCCAGGTGAGTGTGTATTTAAAGGAATAATTCACCCAAAAATTTCAATTCTGTCATCATTTACCTCATGCCTTTCTAAACCCATAAGACTTCATCTTTGAAAAGCAAACTAAGATGTTTGTAATTAAATCTGAGAGGTTTCTGTTCCTCTCCTGAAAGTCCAGGTAACTAAAACTTGGGTCTAAAAAGGTCAGAAAGGCATTGTAATTCGAATCGAACGGTTTACTCAAAAGTCTTACCAAGAGATACGATTGCTTAATATGATGAACAGATTTAACTTAATTTGATTTAAATTATTCACATACATACATACATGAGAGGAAGAGTGTGCAACAATGTGTAAAGAGTAACCTTTTAAAAGTAACAGTGTGGTCGCATATACCTTTGTACAGTGACAAAATAAGTAATCTGAATAGGAATCCATGCAGTCTTTAATTTCATACGAGGAATGTGTAAGGTGAAACATTTCCCCCATTCATATTTCATGTTGGATTCGTTTGTTGAACTTTTAATATGCAAATTTGTCAGTTTAAAGCTTGGTTTGGAAGTGATCTCCTAGTAAGCAGTTGCATTGTTACACTATTGGCAGTGGACCTACTTTGACCACAAAATTTCCTAGTGGGCCAACGTTCTGCTCCTTCCTACTCCAAACATACTTGCCTAGAAGTTTCTAGTGATGCTTGGTTAGCTGGTTCTGGTGTGTTTAATTGGGATGGAATGAAATTCTGTGGGACATTGTCCATCTGGGAGCATGGTTGGACACCCCTTAAGACATTTTAGGCATTGGATTACTAACTTTAGTTTTCACTTTATTCATGCTTTCTTCTTCCTCAGGCTGGCATGTTGGCCCCTGGCACCAGGAGGGATATTTTTGACCAGAAATTGGCTGTCCAGCCACTGGACAATTCCACCATCTCGTTGCAGATGGGCACCAACAAGGTGGCCTCTCAGAAGGGCATGAGCGTGTACGGGCTGGGCAGACAGATATACGATCCCAAATACTGTGCCTCCCCCACCGAACCCACCATCCACAGCAATGGCAGCCAGGGCACCGGCACCAACGGCTCTGAGATCAGCGACAGCGACTACCAGGCTGAATACCAAGGAGAATATCAAGACGAGTACCAGGCAGACTACCACGAGGAATACAGAGCCCACGGCATTGACTATTAAACTGCAAGCTTACAGCACAGATAAATATTTTTGGATCCTCGCATAAACAGAGCGAGTTGTTTTTTTTTCTCTCGCTAGCCTTTTTATACATGACAAGAAACATGTTAAGAGGATGTTTCCTAGATCATCGGTCCTCTGATAATACAGTATTTTATTAGTTAGACTATAGTCTATAGTAGGGCTGGGCGATATATCTCATGCGATATGCATGCGCATCTCGTCAGTAAAGCCGGGTCCTTGATTAGTGGTAAGTCTCCATCACCCGTTTTCAAACGGAGCGGCATTTAGCTAATACATGGAGCCGTAGATCACTGACAAGCTACACAATATCACATTCATTATTGCAGATGAATCACCTTCGATAATGAATGCGATATTGCCGAGCTTGTAAGTGAACTACGGCTCTGTGTATTAAATGCTGCTCCATTTGAAAACAGGTGATGGAGACTTAACGCTAATCAAGGAGCCGGCTTTACTGACGAGATGCGAATGCCATATATTGCACAGCCCTAGTCTATAAGTATTGTTTTGCCCTTTTTAAAAAAAAGTTTGGCCCTTTTTAAAAGTCAAGATGGGTTAGAGAAGCAGTGTGTTTGTCAAATGTCATTCATGGCATATTAACTACAATCTTTTTTTTTTTTTTTTTTTTTTAACCAAGTATATTTTTTACTTCCTGCTTTTTAAATAATTTTAAAATTGTGCCATAGATTTTTGTATATGTTTAGACCAACTCGTATCTTTTTGATCAATCCCTCTCTTCTTGTCTACTGTCTTGTATTTATTGCCAATAATACTCAATAGAGACCTCAGTCCTGTTGAATGGCTATTTTTTTTTTTTTTTTTTTTTTAAATGAATAAAGTTTTTAATTTTCCAGTCAAGTCTGTTGTCATTCTGATTAAAGTCTTTCAGGTTTATGAGTAGGTTTTCTACCTAGAAAAACTAGCTTGTTTATTTTTTTTCCTATTCTACTTGTTTTCATTTTTAAAAAAAAAAAAAAAAAACTTGTTACGTGTACTGCGTTAGGCTAACCGAGACTTGTCATAGCGTTTGCATATTGTTGCTCTTTTGTTGGTTTTGATTGCTTCTGTTGTCCTCATTTGTAAGTCGCTTTGGATAAAAGCGTCTGCTAAATGTAATGTAAATGTTTTCTCACACATTTCAATACATTTATATATTTACACTTATTTATTTATTTTTGTTCTGTGCTTTCACTTCATTTTTATCAGATGAATTTGCCATTGATCAGCTCCACCAGATTTATATCTTCATCCATCCTGGAAAAGATGAGCCCTTGCATTTGAACAAAGGGGCATGAGCGAGTCTGAATGCTGCCTTGTGTCGGCATGGAGAGGGAAACCGAGAGCTGTAGAGTGAGAACACATCTAGCACAGTCTGGCTGATCTCAGAGCAGTCATGACGCATGGAGGACAAGGACTGGCCGGTGTAAAGGGTTCGTGAGAAAAGCAGCAAACCCCCACCTCTTCCCGCAAACACCCTGACGGGGAATAATCCCTGCTTTGTGTGCCTGTGGAATTTGGCTCTGATAATGCAGCACTCAATTAGACAGTCTGACAGAACAGCACAGGTTTCCCCTAGCAACGTTCCCTTTGTATCAAATGTGACTCCACATAAGCAGTTCCAAAGCTGCTACCTGCTTTGGGAAGAGCTTGACTATTACAGAAAAGTTAGTGGTTTTCCAATTGTGTGCTGTTGAGAATTTCTACCAAAATGTACTGCTGTTGTGCTCCCTGTACTTAAAGGGATAGCTTTATCAAAATTGAAAATTCTTTGACAGACTTCTGTGGAATATGTTTTTCCAATGGTAATCAAAACTGGTTCCTCAAAATATCATCTTTAGCGTTCCACAGAAAAAAATAGTCATACAACATGAGGGTGAGTAGTGCCGTGGGGTGCCCCTCATGATAAAAATGAGAAAAATACTAGATTTTTCCATTCTCTTGCCAAAGTATGCATCCCTCCTTGAGATACTTTGTGTACTCTCGCAAAACCTTTGTGTTACCCCGAGAAACTTGATGTTCTCTCACAAAACTGTTTACCCAAGAAAATTTGTTTCCCTACCACCTCATATTTACATAAATAAAAAAACGAGTGTAAATGTTATTGGGGAAGACAGCTTATTCTCTCCCTCTTTCTCGTGAGATATTTATTTCTGTTTTTACCATCGTCATGTCCCATTAGGGTTTTAATAGACTGACCCGTGAGGTTATAATTGACTCATACAAGATGGTGAAATTAGACCTAAACATGATGATAATAGAAAAAAACTATCCTTTTTTGAATTATGAGTTGTGATGAGAGTGCATTGCTTGTTATTATTTAAATGACTCCATTTTAATAAATTGACTTGAACGGAATTTGCAACAAACAAACTGTGCTGAGATTTCAAATGAACATTAAGAATGAAGTTCAGAAATGATGTAAAATGACCCTGCTGGCTGAAGACTTGAACAGAACCTGATAGATTTTTTTTTTTGTATTGTATGGAAAAGCATTTAGCAGAAGACAGTCATTTCTTTTGCGTTCATCAGGGATTTTTGCATTAATGCTGTTTTTCTGCTGTGAAACAAGAAGCAGATAAACGATATAAAGGAAAAACTAAGAGGTATGAGCTCATGTACGCCTTGAAAATGTCAGTCTCAAAGAAAACACTATCATTTTGCTCCACAAACCACGAGATCAGTCTGTGAAAACACTGAAGTAACTTGAAACTTGAAATATTTTAATGCCTGTGGCATGAGCTGCTCCTCTTCAGTTACAAAGGCTGGACTGTACATCTGCCAAGCATTCTGCAATCTCCAACCCGTTTGAGGAGTCATCTCATTCAGGCTTTACAGATGGTATGTGAAATACTTTACATCACAGCAGGCCTGGCATCGAGTACATGAGGTTGGATTGGGTTTTTTGATTAGTACTTTCCACTCGTAGCCCAAAGAGAGTTCCTCTCAGCGTTCAGCTGGACACCACAGCTGCCGAGGGACCGAGGCTGGAAATTGTTTGTCACTCTTCTTTCTCTTTGTCCCCTCACTGCTTACTGTGATGGTTTGTACTCTGGACAGATATACGACTGACAGTTGAAGATTTTGGCTTATGAATCATCAGATAGGATTTCTGGGAGTGCATGACAGTTTCCACTGTTTCTTTAAAGTATGTTTGCTTAAACTTTAATATTTTAAGTTTATGGCCTTTGGGTTCTCCGGTGAGATGTTAGCTGTGGGAATAGTACACTGGACATGATGACTTTTACCCTTATTTACAACACCTCTGTGTGGTTTGCTTCTTCTAAACTCGTTTTAATTATATTAGTGTCACTAAATGGAAGTGCAAAAATGGTTGTTTCCTAAACATTTCCCTCGTCCTCCATTGGACAAACAAAAAGATTGCTCAATTTTGTTGAGCTGGGCTGTTGGGCTGGACTAAACACTGAAATGAACAAAGCAATGATTTTTGTAATGTTTTGCTCTTATGCTCACCAAGGCTGTATTTATTTGATCAAAATACAGTAAAACAGTATAATATAGTGAAATATTATTATAATTGAAAGTAATCTTTTCTATTTTAATACATTTTAAAATGTAATTTGTGATGGCAAAGCTGAATTTTCAACAGCCAGTGCTAGTCTTCAGTGTCACATGATCCTTCAGGAATCGTTATAATGCTGATGTGCTGCTCAAGAAACATTTGGATTATCAATCGATAAAGAAATATTTTGTAGCATTATCAATGACTTTACTGTCACTTTTTTTTTATCAATTTAATGCATCCTTTCTTCATAAAAGTGTTCATTTCTTGAAAAATCGGACTGACCCACACTCTTGAATGGTGTAGCTACATGCTAGCTGAATTTTTTATTTTGCACTTTTTTGGACACAAACAGACCCGCATTTTTGCCGGATTTTATTTCACAACTTTTTTTATTTTATTTTATCTGGCTGTTTTTATATGCATTTAAATTCTTTGCGTTGAGAATTATTTTCTTTGCAATGCAAATGCGACTATCTCTTCAGTATTGTTTGCTTTAATTGTGGTGATGGGAATCTGCAGAGACACCTGCTGACTAACGGCAGAATTACACCCTCTCGAGTGTCCTGTCCTGTCCTCAGACACGTTACAGATAAATCCTGAGAGCAAACAACTTTAATCCCTGGATATTTTAAAAGAATTTAAGTTTTTTTATCGTCATCTCTTAAACGACATGCCAATTATTAAACTAACCTTTGCATTAGAACTTGGCATGAGTATGTACATAACAGCCAAAAGATGGCGCTCACATAACAAGGTACAAACAGGGTCTATGAAAGAATTGACTTTAACAAAAAGAGACAACCGTGTTTTGCAAACAGGATGATTTCCAGCTGGTCAGGGAAAGGTAGAAGCCACTAATAATATTGAACTTATCAGTAAAGCAACACAAAACTGCTGATAACTGTGAGAATAATCAGTCATGAACATTCCAGCCAAAACGGGATTTCATCACTTCAGAATGAGAAAACACAGCAAATACATCTGCTCTACACAATACCAGCTCTGTTCAGTGAGGCCCATAGTGAACCAGAGCATGTGGATCACGTGTTTAATGATCTTGAAAGCTTCCTTTGAATAAAATCTTTAGTAAATCTAATTCAAGTGCAGCAGATGATTACACAAACTGTGAAAGTTATAAACAAAATCAGTTATTTACAGCAGAATGCCAAAGCTGCTTTTCTACATTCAGTGAAAGTTAACAGAGACCACATCTGTGCATTTTCAGTGTATAACAACGACTCTGTTCTTCACACAATTATGCTATGACTTCAGAAATTTTGAAGTATAAATTATGAAATATTTATGGGATTTTTTTTCTTAGCTTTTTAGAGCTTGACACCCTCTGGTCACCATCAGGCTTGTTTTAATACCATTGCTATACTGTTTTAGTTTTTATTAATATTTTTAATTTGGTTTTAGTTTTTAGTTTTAGTTTTAAAACTTTAAGGCCCGGTTTCACAGACGGGGTTTAGACTAAGCCAGGATTAGGCCATAGTTCAGTTAGGACATTTAAGTAATTTTTATTAACATGCCTTAGAAAAAACATAACTGGTGTGCATCTTGAGACAAAACAATGGCACTGATATATTTTAAGATCAGTCAGTGCAACTTTAGTCTGGGACTAAGCTTAAGCCTTTTGGTAAGAATTTTGTTGTGTGTTTTTGTCATTTGTTATCAGTTTTTGTTTTTTCCACGTCTATACAGATATTATTTTAGTACAACCAGATAAAATAGATGAAAATGAGAAATGTTACTTGAAATAACAGTTTGGTCTGGTCACGATCCACTTTCATTGCATGCAAGCAGCTAGAATTTCTGCATTAAATGTCTCCCACAGTAGAACGCGAAATGGTGTGAAGTTTACATTTTTATTTCTACTGAAACATGCTTTATCATCTTAATTGGTCATGAGATGCACTGTACATACTGTACATTCTGAGAAACCCAATGCTATCATAATATGTCACATCCACATATTCATCTTTTCGTAATATCAACCTTTTAAGGAAAAAGTAGGTTTTACATTGTATGTAATCATCATCATTATAACTTTAACCTTATTAATCAGGGCTAGATCTGCTAACTACACTCTGCATGACATTTGTGTGAAAAGTCACAACAGTGACTGATAAGTCAAGTGTTAATACACACTGATACACATGCATTACAAAATGCAAACCGCACAACATACTCTTTACGGTAACAAAGTGCATTGTGGGCTCATCTGAATGTTGATAATGATGAGACCAGAGTTCCACATTATTTCTGAGAGTCAGAAGGAATGTAGTAGAATGTGGAGGTTGAACCAGACTGTGTTTTTCTCTGAGTTCATCAGTGACTCCCCCCTCATGTGAGCTGTTGCATAACCACGCTGAGAACAGTTTAGCAGGTTCAGAGAAGATACAGAAAAAAGGCAGTTTCTACCCTTTCATGTTCTGCATGTTTTTTTTCCTATTAAAAGAACCGTCCCTTGAGTGAACGGATCATAGCATTTGTAAAATGGGAATTGTTCCCAGTCTGCAGGGGTGTGATCGATGCACATGAGAGCATGGGAAACTCAGAAAGGGACTTTTTTAGATGTCTATATTTTGGTATATTTGTTTTTATCAATCTGGCCAGGACAGATGTTCCTACTGGCCTGTTCTAAATAGTTGACATTATATGTTAAGTGTAAACGAATGGAGTTTCCCATATTTCCATTATAAATCAGTGTATTTTCATTTTCATTTCCAAATAGTTGGAGACTTAGTGGAACCACACTTTGCAGGAATGAACAGATTCTGCTAAAAAAATATATGAGATGAAGGGTGTGGAGTTGAGTTGGGTGTGGAGCTGAATGATTGGTGATAACGCTGGTAAATGTTTGTAGACAGCAATAAAAACTGTTCATTTGCAGCAGGGATTGATTAAGACTCCTTAGCGCCGCTTTGCAGAGAGTTTTACCAGAAAGTTCATGCTGTGTTTTGTTATTCAACAAAAGTCATTCATCCACCCATCTTTCAATCTTTTCATCTATCTATTTATCCATTCATTCATCCATATTTCAATCCATCATCCATCTACCATCCATCCATCTGTCAATCTTTCCACCCATCATCATTTTTTTATCATTCATCTTCAATCTTTTCATCCATTCATCTTTTCATCATTCAATCCATCCACCCATTCATTCATTCATCTTTCAGTCCATCCATCTGTCTTTCAGTCCATCCTTTCATCCATCAATCCATCTGTCAATCTTTCCATCATCCATCCAATCCATTCATCAATTTGTCACTTTCCATCATCCATCCATCTATCTGTCAATCTTTTCATCTGTCCAACCATCCTTTCATCATTCAACCCATCATCCATCCACCCATCCATTCATCTTTCAGTCCATCCATCCATCCGTCTTTCAGTCCATCCTTTCATGTATCTATCCATCTGTCAATCTTTCCATCATCCATCCATCCATCCATCCATCCATCTGTCAATCTTTTCAACCATCCATCCATCTATCCGTCCATCCATCCATCCATTTGTCAATCTTTCCATCATCCATCCATCAGTCAATCTTTTCATCCATCCAGCCATCCTTTCATCTTTCAGTCCATCCTTTCATGTATCTATCCATCTGTCAATCTTTCCATCATCCATCCATCCATCTGTCAATCTTTTCAACCATCCATCCATCTATCTGTCCGTCCATCCATCCATTTGTCAATCTTTCCATCATCCATCCATCAGTCAATCTTTTCATCCATCCAGCCATCCTTTCATCTTTCAGTCCATCCATCTATCTGTCTTTCAGTCCATCCTTTCATCCATCTATCCATCTGTAATTTTTTCCATCATCCATCCATCCATCCATTTGTTAATCTTTCCATCATCCATCCATCTGTCAGTCTTTTCATCCATCCAACCATCCTTTCATCTTTAAATCCATCATCCATCCACCCATCCATTCATCTTTCAGTCCATCCTTTCATGTATCTATCCATCTGTCAATCTTTCCATCATCCATCCACCCATCTGTCAATCTTTTCAACCATCCATCCATCTATCTGTCCGTCCATCCATCCATTTGTCAATCTTTCCATCATCCATCCATCAGTCAATCTTTTCATCCATCCAGCCATCCTTTCATCTTTCAGTCCATCCATCTATCTGTCTTTCAGTCCATCCTTTCATCCATCTATCCATCTGTAAATTTTTCCATCATCCATCCATCCATCCATCCATTTGTTAATCTTTCCATCATCCATCCATCTGTCAGTCTTTTCATCCATCCAACCATCCTTTCATCTTTAAATCCATCATCCATCCACCCACCCATCCATCCATCTGTCTTTCAGTCCATCCTTTCATTAATCTATCCATCTTTCCATCATCCATCCATCTGTCAGTCTTTTCATCCATTCAACCATCCTTTCATTTTTAAATCCATCCTTTCATCCATCTATCCATCTGTCAATCAACTGTCAATCATCCATCCATTTGTCAATCTTTCCATCATCCTTTCATCTTTATATCCATCATCCATCCATCCATCCATCCACCCACCCACCCATCTATCAATCTTTCCATCCATCCATCGTCCATCCATCCATTTGTCAATCTTTCCATCATCCATCCATCTGTCAGTCTTTTCATCCATCTTTTCATCATTCAATCCATCATCCATCCACCCATCCAGTCATCTTTCAGTCCATCCATCTATCCATATTTCAGTCCATCCATTCATCCATTTATCCATCAGTCAATTTTTCCATCATCCATCCATCCATCCATCTATCTGAATCGCAGTGCTATGTTCTGTTTGCTTAATTTAGTTTAAATTCAGGAACTGAACTGGAAGTTAAAGGCATTCTAAGTTAAATTCTGAGTGGCACAGGTAAAGACTCTTAACAACCATGTTTTATCATACACTGGACAGCTAAATGACGTAAAGGTTGTAGACAGTCACCAGCCGGCTGTAACCCTAGAGGAAAGAACACTGTGTGGAGAACAGAACGGCACTGCTGACAGGTATAATCAGTAATATCCTGGAGCCAGCAGAGGACAGACAACCTCTCAGCGTCTCTGAATTTGAACTAATGGTCTGGCCACGTGTTCACTGTTTCCTGTTATCATAAAGGCAGACCTACGGTCATTACGATGATGGCTCAGCCTGTAACAATGGCCTGAACCAGGGAAGGGGATCCTTTGTATTAGTCTGATCAGATCAGTTACTCGTGTGACCTGTGTATTGTGTTTATACTGGATAAGAAGCCGATTTGTTGGAGTCTGGGAGACATCTGGGATTTCTAGAGCTGGTGTGTAGTAATTTCCTCCCTCCACAGTTAAATTCCTCTGCATAGAGGGGTGTTTTAGCAGGCCTGTCTCCTGAGGTGGGATTGGGAGGGAGAGTGTCAGGGGGTGTCTGAGAATGTTCTATTGAGCTGTCATAAGAGCACTATGTTGAGACAAACTCACAGCATGAAATTACACAATAGAAATTGATCTCTTTTTTAAATTTTCAGTCAGTTTAAGATTAGACTTTGTGGCCCAATCTCCTTAGCCAGTTGACAAAAATACACAGCGGAAGGACAAGCAGTGGAGGGTTGAGTAACTTACAGCTTTCTAAACATAGCATTTAGTCAGACCTTCATTTGACCTGTCATCATCACAGACTTGATTAGAAACATTCTGAAGACATGTAGACTTCTCTGATTGTGACAAGCTACCAAGAAGGGTATTAGTCAAGAGACTCGTTACAGGAAAAGAACGGTTATGACACATTTCAATGTTCTGAAACATTATTTTTCATTAATAAGCCTTAAGGCTTATATAGGGTTAACTTGGCAAACAGCCTAATTATTGAACTGGATGTTACTCTATCTGTGCTCTTTCTGGGATATTTATTTATAATATATACTTTATTACTAACACTGACGTGTTATTACTAACACTGATATTACTAACACTCAAAGTAGAAAGTACATGAACAATTTTCAGAAATAGGTAGTGCTCGCTGAATGAACTCACCCACATGCATTTTTCTCATTCAGTCGCTGGTAAAACTCCAAATTCTAACACACGGACATGTTTTTTTTTTCTTTTTTTCTTTATTCAGTAATAGAATTTTACTGGTTTACAAGGTAGTGGCTATTCTTCCTGAGGTCCAACAAGTAAAAAACTAAATAACATTAATCCATAACAATAAAAACCAATACAATAAAACATACAAACCCAAAAATTCATTCAGAACATCAAGATCAACAATTTACTGAGTACTGTACCATTAAATATTTCTTTAACGATTTTTTAAACCTCATTTTACTTATTAAAAAACATGTAATGTCTGATGGCAATTCATTCCATTTTTTCATTCCTCTATACATTACAGTCTGTTGCTTAGCATTAGTTTTTGAAACAGGAAGCAAAAAATATCCTTTTGATGCATGCCTGGTGTTAAAATAATGACTAGCGCTACTAAAAGTTGACAGTACAATACACTTGGAACTCTCGATACTGAAATGTTTCTTATAAAACAAAGAAGAGAAACAATTGCCCTATCCTTCACCAGTAGCCAAGCTAGAATTTTGTGCATTCTCATAATATTAACCCTTCTATTACAGTTCAGAATTAGTCATGCAGCTTATAAATCTTATAAAATTGTATTTTTAGTGAAAGTGACATATGGCCAAGTATGGTAACCTATACTCCAAATTTGTGCTCTGCACTCCCCCCACCAACAATTCCTGCCAGACCTGAGACTCAAACCTGCAACCTTTGGGTTACGAGTCCAACTCGATAACCATTAGGCCACGACTGCCCTTAAAAGCAGTGAGAGAATACCCATGTTACTCTCTGCCAGGCAAAAATTAGATGTCCAATTGAAAAGTAATTCCATAACTTCCTTCAACAAGCCATATTTTTCTTTATTTATTTTAAAAGACCTTGTTTTGGAAGCTTTGGCCAATTACTATGATTTCTCTCACTGCTTACATGCTTTATTCTCCCATGATTTTAGTTAAGCACGTGTAGTATAATGGAAATCTCATCTGTACTGTACTATGCTGAAATTTCAGTCTGTGACACTGTTGTACAGAAGCACGTCGCACTCCAGTTCCATATAAGGCCTATGCCCAAAAATGGTAGTCAGACGGCCCATAAAGTCTTACTGGTATACTTACTCCTTCCAAATAATTGAGACCAGACATTGAGAATGGTATAGTCATGGAAAAGAGGACTTGCTTAGTATACTCTCCAACCCAGTGATTAAACACTTTCTGTATTTAAGTAAAATCTTATTCTGTTATTCAAAAATAGAATCAATCCATTCAAATCATGCTTCGGTCACACAAGTGATCTAAATTAGTATGAAATATAATAAGCATTTAGAGACTGATACAGATTATAGAGACATCAAAAAACCACACAGACAGCAGAAATTTCTCACAAGAAGAAAGATTTTGGATAAAGCCTACACATTGCTTAGGGAGAGTCCAAACTGGCCGCTATTAGTAGCAGCTGTAAAAACAAAGAATCTAATACAGTTATAAGGGAATTACGGTACTTTTTTTTTTTTTTTTTTGAAAACATCATTTGTAAAACTGCTGAGAAACTGAAAGCCACTATGTTTATTTATGAGTTTGGAATTTATAACAATTAAAAATTTTATTCAATTCTATGATACATATTTATGATTAGGATGGTACTCATTCATTCAACCGATCAGAAGCAAGGTTTCACTTTCACACAATGCATGTCAGACAATGTCATCACAGTTGAATTTCCTAACATTTTATTTATTTTTTTTTATTGCCGTTTCAGATTAATTTTATTATTGGTTCCATTTCCTTCTTCTTAATATAAGACAAATTGTAAAGCACCCTATTATAAGGAACTGTTATTTCCATTATGTGAACATTAACAGACATCCGCCACAGTTGCCTCATTCTGGCAACATCCTATTATCTCTTGCATTGAAAACAGAGTATTCAACAATCCAGATTAAACTGATTCATTAGTAATCACACATGCAAGATTCCTATGTCATCTTTTACCCTCTGTTTACCTTAAAAAAGACTTTTATTAGATTGCTTGATGCAACAATTAAGTAACTGAGGAAAAACACAGAATCACTGAAAGAAACTGACCACATGTGACAAGTGTCACTGCCGGGGAAAAAATGACAATTATGAAACTGAAAGCTTGTTCAACTTTATGAAGTCAACTGGCAGTTGATGGAAAAAGTTGATCTTGTGTTTTCCTGAAAAGTTACACGCATATAAACTATACATACATATATAGGCTACACTGTTTTAATAATAATAATTCATGACTTTTCAGTTCACCGATGTCCTGTCATGTTCAGCCTCATATAAAATTTACAGTCATTTCATCATCTCAAAGTATGGTATTATGTCTGGCTCTTATGATATGCCCTGGCCAGTGTCTTTCTAGTGCGTGACTGTCAAGATGCCTCAATCTCATACTACATGTCACATATTAATGACTGGACTTCCACTTAAACTTTAAGTAAACAGTTACAGGAAGCAAACTGCAATATTACTCAAACAGTATTTCAGATGTTTAACACTTATAAATAAACAAATTGGCATTGCAACAACTCTAAACATTTAGGTCAAAGGATGTAAACTCTTAACATAAACTAATTAATCTTCTGTCATTTAGAATTGAGTTTATCTTTGTAGCCTCCTAATAATCAACGGAATGAATAATAATATTGGCAGCAGTAGAACATTTTACTGGTTATTATGCTTTGAATGGATGACTTTATATGAGAATGTATGACAGCAGAGACCTTTAGACAATAGCAGCCTTTTCTTATTTTAGGCAATAAAGCCTGTGTTATTAACAAGCAGAGGTTTATAAAGCTCTTTGTTGTAGCCAAAATTGATCTCATCTGCCGTCTATTTCCTCTGAAGGATAACGATGAACTGTTTGCTAACCTTTCCTTCTAGAAGACTAAAGAAGAGTTGCTAAATGTTTTAAATCTGACTAATTATCCACAAGTATTTCATAGCCAGTTGTGCCATTTGTATCTCCTTATCTGATCTTAAAAAGGTAATGTTTTGAAAAGAAGATTCACCTAATACCTATTTTGGATTTTGACCAGCTAAGTAAGTACAGCCAAAATCGCTTTCCTGGCAGTCGGGTGGTCCGACAAAGCCTCTTATAAAGAAAGAAAGGGGCCACCTTCAAATATTTTGTCCTAAGTCTTGTAAATTCAAGTGACTGGCTTGACACAAAAAGAAATATTTGTAGGGGTTAGCTAGAAGGGAGCGCCTCTGTTTTCTTTCCAAACGGCATATGAAGTTTCCAGCATTATAATTTTGTTTGCTCGTAATGAACCCAAGTCAAGCACAGAACTGTGGTTACACAAATCATGCTCGGCTGGTATGCTCTTTGCCACAGAGTTACTTAAGAGTGAATCTTCCCCACAAGATGGCACACAAGAGTGGAACATCTGACTGAAGAAAAAGCTTTTTTAAGAAAACCTATGGAAATTTAGAATGGGAAATGATGATTCTTTGTATACAGTAGGCTAGTTCTTCAAATATAAATACAGGAAAATAAATTTCACTTTTAAAGCAACTTTTATATTACAACTGACAAAACCTTAAAATGCAAATAAATCTCCCATGCCAGAGTTTGGATGATTGATAGTTAAACACAACTATATTGAAATAATGAATGTATAATCTTAATTCTCCGGCACGGCACAGTCTAAAAGCAGCTAAAACAACATAAGCAATGACAATTTTAATGACAATATAACATGATGACATTACAAAAACCACAGGCAAGCGTCTAGTCAAAAGTTTTAAAGTACGTGCTTGGATTTGTAGATTGTCTGCATTAAACCGGTACCCGGATAACCATATATGGTCATAAGGTGCGCGCTACGATGGATGCCCAGCCAGTGACAAAACCCCAAAGTTAAGAAAGGGGCGGAGCGCCATTCATGACTCATCACAAGTCCACTCTGTGGCTGGCAGCGCGGGGCTCTCGCACACACTATAAATACAGGCGGCTGCTGGAAGATTTAATTGATAAACGCTCCTCAGAGGGATAAATTGGATTAAATATTTTACGACTAATTTGGACTCTTTGCTGTCACAAACGATGGAAAGCAAGACCGTAATATTTTCGGCACTTTTTCTTATCTGGCTTACGCTCGTAAACGGATCTCCAGGTAAGATTTTAGGGATGTTTTTTTTTTAAAACCGTGAACTAATCCAAATATTAACTGTTTACTCGTAGTGTTGTAGTGTAGGCCTGTAGTATTCTATAGCACCGTCCATTACATTATGGCATGGCGCATTGTAGTATAAGTTGTATACTAGTTTTGTTGTATGTCAAGGTTGGTTCGTAATTGAAACCATGAACTCTACATGATGCGTTTGATACTGTATTGTTTTGACTGATGTCCTCTGTTCTATTTAGCATCTTTGGAAGTGGGCAAGCTTACCAAAGCAAAAAATGTCTTATGGACCTCTTACAATTTCAAAACAATCCTAACATGGGGACCTAAACCTGTCAACTACACATATACAGTTGAATTTTCAAGGCAAGTACAGAAATATGTAACTTAAACGGCATAGCAGTTAGTCTTGCTTTGTGTTGTTCACTTTAACGTTATTTTATGATTGAAATTCAACAAAGTAAATATGTATTGATTGGATTCTAACCAACATGAACGTTCTCTGCAGAGTTGGTAGGGACAAACAGAGAAACCCTCACTGCATTAGAAGCTCTGAGACCGAGTGTGACCTGACTAATGAGCTAGAACTAAAGGGAGTTTATTCTGCTGATGTCCTGTCGGAGTCTCTGCAGGGGTCTTCTGACTATGTGGAGCCCCCATACACCAGATCAAAGAAGTTCTGTCCTTATAACGACAGTGAGTGTCCAACACTTCCTCCTTCGAAATTCAACCAATTTTTATTTAAAGCAGTTGCTTTAATATCGTTTTCTTTTTCATGTAGCTATAATTGGAAGACCTGAGTTTAAGTTGAAAGTGAATGAGAACAAGAAGATTGTGCTGATCATACAAGACCCCATCACAGCTTTGCACAAAGATGGCAGATCTCTGAACATCCGTGACATCTTTAAGAAAAATCTGAAGTATAACATTGCATACTACAAGGCTGGAAGCACAGGAAAAGTGAGTATAAGCACATTTGCCAGCTATAGATGCTATTGAAGATTACGTGCCATGCGTTTCTCATTTAAATGCCCTCTGGATTGCAATCTGTACATGATGGCTGGTTCGTTTTCAGAAAATGCAAACTGTGGATGAGAGCAAAGCAGAGTTTAAAGATCTAGATGAGGATCAGAGTTACTGCTTCAGCGTGGCGGCGCACATCCCCTCTCGTAAAGGAGACAAGAGGGTCGGAGAGTGGAGCCTTCCCAAGTGCTCCCCACAGGAGCACAAGAGTCTGATTGAGGGTAAGCTTATCTAATATTGACCGCTTGCTTTTAACATTTACTAGGGTGTTACACCCATTTTAGAGACAGAGGAAGGCAGCAAAGGAGTATTCAAGTATTCCAAATGATTCAACTTTTGCTCAAAGATGTAGCTGTCTAGAATTGTAATGGAAAACAGGAACGTTGTTAAGCATGAAGAGGCCAGTTCAGTAAACTGAGTAGAGGAGGGAGGATGACACTGCCATTACTCACACTGACCAGGGCCGACAGCTGTGCTGAAATGGCTCCATTCAGTTGTGTGGGAACCTGTATCATTTATATAATCTATTAATTTAATAAATACTTTAATTCATAATTATTAAAACATTTTAAATATTTGAAAACTTCAAAAAGAGCCCCATTTAAGAACTATTTAAAGAGTCACATTGTTTAGTCAATAAATTGAAACTTTTATTGAATGTTCTTTCAGGTTTTTCCAAATAGTTTCTAAACTCACAATATTTCAGGGTCAGTGATGCTTTATCTATTTATTAAAGATACATTATTTATAAATTGATGATTGAGATTTGTGAATATATTTAAAGTTTAATATTGAGCTTTTTGAAGACATTTAAGTTAGTCAAATTTTTTTTTTAAATCTACTAATTTATTAAAGTATTAATTCATAATGAAATACATTTTTCGTTATAAACTAATAATTTTTTTTTTTTTTTTTTTTAAAAGAGTTATTAAATTGAAAGTTTTGTTAAATTTGTAGAAAACTTTTGCCAAATGTTTATGAACGTGGCACACTTTTCAAGCTAAAAAGGAAAAATCATTGGCCTTCCATACAAACTAGCAGAGAACTGTTTTTCGAGCTGGATTTGAGCAACAGCTGTGCAATAACTTAAATTCAGTGTCTTATGTGAATTTAAAATTGCCAAATAATTTTCCATTACATTTTACATGGTTCATGTGCACTGCTCTTTTCTATACTGGTTTATCAAATGCTGTTTTGACATCACACACCAACATGCTACCTAACTAAGCTTTCCACTTAAATATAATGCATTAAAATGAATTAAAGAATATTTTGTAAAAATGTGATCATTTTAATATTCCTCTTTCTTTTCCATAGAGTATGGACTGGCTGTGATTGGAGGAGCAGCTCTCATTGTACTGGCTTTTGTCATTGCTGTAATCGTTCTGATCGTGGTTTGCTGTAAACGAGCACGAAGACAAACATCGATGGCCAAGGAAACCATAGTATAGACTCCGGCATAAAGGAATACAACATTTCCGCTGTTTGAGCTCAGAACGGGCTGTACAGCTGGACTGTAACCGTTTTTGCACTGAGTGGAACCTGTGTGTGCGCAGCACACCTGCAGTACAGCACTGGACTGGTTTCTATGAAACGCTAACACTACACGATATGTTGTACATATCGGACCTTTGATTTTACTTTTTGTTATGGATGAAGGATTTGTTTATTAAATTGAATAATTTATTTTCTTCAGAAATACATGTGTATTAGCTGCTTTGTGTATACAGTATTATATCTAGTACAAAAAATATTTAAGATTCATAAAATATATATTTTAAATGTGAATTGTTGTGTGGTTTTTTTTTTTTTTTTTTTTTTTTTTTTTTTTAAATGTCTGGGAACGTCACGAGATGGAAATAGAAAATTAATTATACTTATAAATTTCTTTTTTTAAAGAGGTACCTAAACTTAATTGACCTATGACTTGTTTAAAAGGATGAAAATGAGGAAGAACGTGCACTTTTTGAGGCAGCAATTCCTTCTTGTTTTCCGTTTTTAAACAAAAAAAAAACCCTAATGGCCCCGAAAGCATGTTCAGATTGTGCAACACAATGTGACAAAAGGAACAGGGAGACACTCCCGGGTGAATGTTGCATTCTGGTCTCAGTAGCTCACTCTTGTGGTAAGCTAGGGTAAAGATGTAAGTCTTGTTTTTTTTTTTTTTTTTTTCTGTTCTAGACTTAAACTTTGACTTGAAACATGATGTAACTAAAATGCAAACAATTCTGCATATTTGATGCATGCCTTCCAAAGCAGTAACCCATCCTAAATGAAAAGGGGGGGGGGGGGGGGGAGCCTAAAAAAAAAAAAACCTTTCAAGCCAAATGTAAAATTAAAACTAATAATTGAAGAAAAACTAATTGACCTTAATCAATTTAGAGTTTTTGTTTTTAAAATAATATCACAAGGTATTTCATTGTACGTTCTGTAATTCAGTAAAATGAATAAAACAGGTCTGTAAGGCACAAAGTATCCAGTAGGTTCTCAAACATGTATTATGGAAAATAAATTTCCCATAAAATAAAATTCACAAAGACAGCTCATTACAATTAAATACAGTTCCCATAGTATTATAATTATTGTACCAGGGGCATGCAACAGTGTGTTATTGACAACAACATATGCCAGTGACCGTTCCAGTTTCAAAACACAAATCAATATCACAACAAAAAACATGATTTTTATATTACAAATGCTTGATTCTTAAAAGGGATAACAAACCCAATTTTATTCCTTACAAAACTCTTTTCAGATAGTGCACAGTAACCTCTCCCTGAGAGATATTTATCCACAGAGTTACAATCCTTTCCCTCAGATGAAGAAAAGCCATTATATTTCAACGTCTTATAATATAAAGAGTTATGAATTCAATAGGTACACAATAATATTGCTTCAGATCCACATTTAGTACCAATAGGCCTCATTCATGAGTGTGCATTTCTGTGTAAAATCATTCTTGCACAAATTTTCACAAGCAACAATTTAAGAATAACATTACGAATGATTTATGCAAAGATTGGCTCATGAATAAGGCCCAGTGTCATTATTATGATCCAAACTCCACCGTTTCCTTCGTGATGGGCTTAAACTCATAGTTTCCTCTTCCATCCATGTGCAAGTAATACTGTAGTATAGAGATACAAAGATTTTTAAAAATTCATAGCGCATAACTTTAACTGTTTGATGAAAGACAAGGGCAAAGTTGTACCTCATGGTGCTTCCATAGTGATTTCCTGTGGGAGACTGTGAACAGTGTGATGCCAACCTGAAAGGAGGAAACAGATGATTCCAGCTGAGCTCAGGGAGACAGATGTTTCTAAAGCAAACTCCCACAGGAGCAACAAATACATTCCTGACTTCTCACGTTTGACAGAAAACGGTGAGCACCTGTTGTAACTTCTCTAGCCGTATGTTGTAACTTCTCTAGCCGTATTTGCCTCAAATTCTTCATCTTTCACACTAACATTTTTGCATTTATTGTGTATAAGAAGATGACATCTGACTACCTTTCGACAGTGGCTGTAGATGAAGTCCTCCACATCCACGCTCACAGCACTGGTGCACTCGTCCAGAATAGCAAACTGGGGCTTGTGGTAAAACAGACGAGCCATCTGTGCAATTCAATAAAGAAAATGTGGACTTTCGGATACAATACAGGCTACATTAATATCTGTCTCATCCTAAATAGAGAATGATCAACAAATGCAAAGATCAGAGCTTACAGCCATCCTCTGCTTCTCTCCACCACTGAGGACATCCATCCAGTCCTGTACGCTGTCCCAGCTGCCCTCTCTCTCCAGGATATGTCCCAGCTGGACATTGTCCAGATATTCCTTCAGCACCTGACCACAAGTAATAATAAGCACATTTCTTAAAGGGACAGTTCACCCAAAAATGTTTTCAAGATTTATTCATTTTTTATGTCATTCAAAAAATGTTTTTCCTTTTTTTAAAAAAAATACAAATAAAATAAAAATAAATAAAAAAATAAAACTTTTTCCTCTGTGAAATACAAAAGATGGCATTAAGCTTTGTTGTTCTTTTCCGTACAATAAAGGTAGACCATCAGGCTCCAAAAAGGACAAAAAGAGCATCATAAAAATAGTCTATATGATTTTTGACTTAGTTATACTTACAGTTGAAGTCAAAAGTTTACATACACCTTGCAGAATCGGCAAAATGTTAAATATTTTACTAAAATAAGGGGGATAATATAGAATGCATGTTATTGTTTATTGAGTACTGACCTGAATAAGATATTTCACATAAAAGATGTGTACTGTATATGTAGTCCACAAGAGAAAATAATAGTTGAATTTATAAAAATGACCCCGTTCAAATTTTCACATACACTTGATTCTTAATACTGTGTTGTTACCTGAATGATCCACAGCTGTGTTTTTTTGTTCATGAGTCCCTTGTTTGTCCTGAACAGTTAAACTGCCTGCTGTTCTTCAGGTCCCACAAATTCTTTGGTTTTCCAGCATTTTACTCTTTCCAACAATGACTGTATGATTTTGAGATCCATCTTTTCACACTGAGGGACTCATATAAATGCTCTCTGATGCTCCAGAAGGAAAAACCATGCATTAAGAGCCAGGGGTGAAAACTTTTGACCAGAATGAAGATGTGTACATTTTTCTCATTTTGCCTAAATATCATATTTTTTTTCATTTAGTACTGCCCTTCATAAGATACTTAAATGTTTCAAGACAAAATAAGTAAAATTTACCCTGATCTTCAAATTCAAAAAGTTTTCACCCCCCACCGCATGGTTTTTTCCTTCTTCCTTTTTTTTCTACATGTATGTGGATTGTCGATCAATGTTTATAGGAGAATAAAAGCCTAAATTAAATCTGTTCCTCATATAAAGCAATCATGTCTCTTCAAAAGACTCGGATTAAACTGTTTGATTTATATCTATTTCTTTTGTAATCTCTTTATGAATTTTCTGAATCATGAAGTGAAGTTTTTGTGGAATGGACTTTCAGTGAAGGAACCTAAATCCCTTCAGTTTTATTAAAGATATCTTCATTTGTGTTTTGATGAACAAAGGTCTTATGGTTTTCATTTTTGAGTGAACTATCCCTTTATAACATAACATATTTTGATGTCCATTCATTATGAAACTCACCCGATCAGATGTTCCTTTCTTTTTTTGGTCTTCATGTGTGTCAGGATAAATCACCTGATCTCTAAGAGAACCTAGTGTCATATAGGGCCTCTGAAGAAAATAAAAAAAACAAATTGACCTTCAAAAGGGAAGAGAAAAGCAGAACATTTTCTCATTTAACCGGCTGCCATGAAAGACCTCAGTGTGAACAGGCCCACCTGAGGAACATAGAAGAGTTTCCCTCTCTCTGGTTTTGTGAGTTGTCCTCCACATAGAGGCCACAGCTGGGAAAGCAAAGAAACAATGTCAGCAAACAATAAAAAACAAATCAAAACAAAAAAAACCTCTGCTGATGAACAGCTCTAACCTCTCCCAGCACTCTGAAGAGTGAACTCTTCCCACAGCCGTTGGGCCCACAGACCAACAAGTTTGTCCCAGAAGACACCTTTACGTAAGAAGGGAAGGTGGTAATTACCAAAACCAGATTACTAACCCTGTTTTCCAAACTAAAAAACAAGTTTAGTCTAGGAAAATTTATTTAGGGAGCACTAACCTCAAAAGACAAGTCACGAATAAGAATGTCTCCATTGGGCGTCGCTAAAGGTATGTGTTCAAACCTGTGGATGAAAGGATACGGCTTAATTTGAAACACTGATGATACACTGGGTTAGACACGGTGTCTACATTTAGAAAAAAAAAAACAAGCCTTGGGAATTGAGGATTACATGAATGCATAAATGTTAAGAAGCTAACTATGATGGCTTGGTTGATGTTAATTTAGTGTGTAGTACATTGCTTACTTGATAATGTTGTCTGCGATGATGATTTTACCTCTCCCGGGGGTAAGAGGGATTTTCTCTACTGAATCATCTGAGAAAAAGACAGAAAGAAAGAAAGAAAGAATAAATATAGAAAATAGATAGATACAGCATATTAGAGTTATTTCTGAAAGATCATGTGACACTGAAGACTGAAGTAGTAACTGCTGAAAATTCAGCTGCCATCACAGGAATAAATTACATTCTAAAAACTGTTATTTTAAATTGCAATCATTTTTCACATTATTACTGTTTTTACTGTATTTTTGATTACATAAATGCAGCCTTGGTTTTAAAAACAACCACAACAACAAAAAATTACCGACATTCATAGAGACATTTCATATGTCACAAATTTATGCTTAAAACAAAAGAAAAACACATTTCACCCAAACCTTTGAGTCTCTGTGTCACCATGGTCCGTTCATATCTGCCTGAATTCAGCTCCTTAAGGACTTCCTGAATTTCTGTGATCCGTGCAGTGAACCTAATAAATGGATTCACACTCCGGATAAACACACATATACTCAAGCAGATGAAAGACAGACAGCAGACGAGCACTGATAAGGGTAGAGATAATGGATGGCAAGAAAAACAAGCAAAGAATGAATGTAGCACTCACCCGGACAGTCTGGTCATCTCTCTGCCTGCCAGGACGATCCTTCCCAGGGCCTGCGCCAAGCTCATCAACATCCGCCCACTCTGGTAGTAGTCCTGCAGCGTAAAACAAACATAGAAGAACTTCTATCTTCTGTGCAAACATTTATCTAAGGAAATCATTATTGACCCAATAAAGCAATTTTACAAAGCCAATTAAATCTGAAGAGATCAAAGGTCAGTAATTAAAAGTGAAATATTATCTGGATTTGCAAACAGTAACATATCGTCAGTGTATGGTGAAGGTGATTTACACAATTTGAACTGCTACCATAAAAAATATCAGGTACTGCTTTAATAAAATCAAATAAAATCAGCCTTATTAAACTGAATTTCTGAACGTGTTCATGCATACTCACTTCCAGTCGTTCAGAGTATGTGCTGTTCACATGTCGCTGGTTTGTGAGGTCCAGGAACGGCCGGCTAATAACCAGGTAGCCCACCACCATGGCTATGTCTGGAGAATAAGAAAAATGTTTTTCCAGAAAAAGGGCCTTTATATTTATCTTAACAATAAGCCTTTCATACTAGGCCAGTATATAGGCCTATATCACATCGTCCTTATTGACATTAAATATTTCAGAGGACATTACATTTTGACTGAAGATTATGAAGACAAAACAATTATTTGTGGTAAGATATACAAATAAATCTCTCACATCAAGAACAGAAACATGCATTAAAGGGGTGGTTGATTGCGATTTCACTTTTTTAAACTTTAGTTAGTGTGTAATGTTGCTGTTTGAGCATAAACAATAACTGTAAAGTTACGGTGCTGAAAGTTAAATGGAAACGGAGATATTGTCTTTTAATGACAATGTGTGTGTTTAATGCCTACAATTACAACTGGTAGTGACTACAACGAGCTACTTACCGGGTTGGTGATATCACAAACCCTGCCACCCGGAAACACACCACAAAGGGGGCAAGGCTATGTTGCACGACTTTCCCACTGGAGCACATGCAACTTATTGCCCGTAATGGTAAGAGACATGACATTTCCGGACAACGTGCAATACGTGGTTAACGAATCACAATACACTGGGCCAACTAACCAATCTGAGCCCATTACGTATTAAGGAGAGAGTGGTATCATAGAAACAGGAAGTCAACCAAATGACAATGGAGACAGCGGCGTAAAAATAAAGGTAAAATTTATGAAAAATAAGATGGTTATTCAAAAACAAAGCATAAAGACATGATACACTGCACCTCATAAACATAATCAAGTTTAGAAAAAATGCAGTCAACCACCCCTTTAAAACAGTTAAAGGGATAGTTCACCCAAAAATGAAAATTCTGTAATTAATTACTCACCCTCATGTCGTTCCAAACCCGTAAGGCTTTCGTTCATCTTCACAACACAAATTAGGATATTTTTGATGAAATCCGAAAGATCTCTGATGCTCCATAGACAGCAAGGGTACTACCATGGTCAAAGCACAGAAACATAGTAAGGATATTGTTAAAATGGTCCATGTGACATCAGTGGCTCAACCGTAACTATATAATGCTGAGAATACTTTTTGTGTGCAAAAAAAAAAAAACTTTATTCAACAATTATTCTGACGTTCTACGTCAGCAGCATCACACGCATACATTGCGATACTCTCCGTAATGGCACCAGAGTGACTCGGATGAGAAGAATTGATGAAGAAAGTCGTTATTTTTGTTTTCTTTGCGCACAAAAATATTCTTGTAGCTTTGTTCGTTTCTGTGCCTCGACCGTTGTAGTACTCTTGTTGTCTACGGAGGATCAGAAAGCTCTCGTATTTCATCAAAAATATCTTAATTTGTGTTCCAAGGATGACCAAAGGTCTTATGGGTTTGAAATGACATGAGGGTAAGTAATTAATGACAGAATTTTCATTTTTGGGTGAACTATCCATTTAATAAGGTTAAATGTGATCTATGTGGATTCTGCTGCCATCTACAGTAGTTGTCCATATCTGCTTACATTTGGCTATGATGGTGTCCATGACACCCATTGTGAAACGAAAGTGTATGAAGTGTCTCAAGTGGTCCACCTGAAAAACAAGAAGTCTGATTGAAAGCTTCACTAACATTGTGTTCGAATTATTTAATGGAAATCAAAACTATTTTTATTTTCCTCACCAGTTTCTGGAATGTTCCATTAATAGTTTGCTTTTCTCTCCTGTTTCCATTGTAGAATGCAATCTCCTCACTGAAACAATATACAGAAATCATGCATCCTTCATAAAATACATCAGGAGACAAACAGCCAGGCAAAGAGATGGAGTTCCATACACACCTGTTAGTGATGAGGCGAGAGTTAACGTATCTGTACTCCCCCTCATACCTCTGCTCTGTTACAGTCATCTTGCCAATCGGCCTGCGTAGCCTTGTAAGGAGCAGACCGGAGAACACCAGATAGCTCAGCAAACTAGCTGGACCCTACAAATCAGCAGACAGAGGTCTCAAACTTAACACTACAGAGACTGAGGTGCTGAATTAGCTGGTGATTTATATGAAACAGACGCTTACAAGAGATCCAATGGCTGTGTTCAGTTTGCAGAGGTAGATCAATATGTCCAGTAGAGGCTGCAGGGAAAGGGAAAAGAATCAAGCAGGCTCAAACTGAAGACATCCTAGCATATTGTTCAGAATGATAGGAAAAGCTTTGCTTTTTCCTGATTACCTTGCTGATGTTGGAATAGAGGTCAACCACACTATTACAAAATTTCTCCACATCTTGAGTTATCAGCTGGTCTGGGTTGGCAATACGGTTGTCCAGGTTGCCAATTTGATAGTACGTGAAACCCCTATTGGAAGAGATGGTATTGTAAAACAGCAGTGCAGTAGATATCATTAAATTAGTAAAGATCAAATCATCAAATTCAACCACAATTTAAGAATTGACGTTGCCTGTTATTTCAGTGTGAATTTGAAATGGATTTGGCCACAACCCACAGGATGATGAATTGGAAACTGAATCAGAATACTAAACTAAATAAACAGGTAATAACTGCATTCTAGGAAATGTATAACGTCTATCACTATAGACTTTAGGTACTTAAACTGACAATGAAAATACTTCTAAAGCATTTATTTATCTTAGTGTTCATTTATTAGTTAATGTATAATAACACATTATTAAAATCAACAACAGCATTAGCATATTTATTGGACCTGAGCTAACAACTATCAAAGTTCAGTTTAACATAACTTAAATAAATAAATAATGTAAAAAATATATATATGTAGCTATTTCTCAATGTTAATGTTAGTTAATGCATTACTAATGAGACCTTAGTGTTACCTATTGTTCTTTATAATTCTTTCACATATGAATCTATTTGAAGCATGTGTTTACTTAGAACATTTCAATACAATAAAGCAATACACAAAAATGTAGGGTTCTGTTATTATACCTGTTATACCATTTTTAGTATAACACTTTGCAACTTATTTCAATATCGTGATAATACCGTGATATTGTGAGCTTCATCAATCATGAAAATCTGATATCATCATGTGCCTATGCTCATAGGCTTATGGTGTCATTCATTTCCAGTTATTTTAGCTGCAAAACAACAGTATGTTATGCTCCTTTATGTTGCAAAATGGTATAGTTTCATATTAACTGAATTTCTTATCGTAATCATAAACACACTGGATTATAGCACAACTCGTTTAGCATATATTGCACTGCTATTCTTATAGTTATTAACATACAGCCGCTAATAAATTGAACTGGATTCAATTTAAGCATCATTAGGCTGAAGAATATAACTTACGTCAAGTAGTCATTGTAAAGGTGATTGGTCAGTCTCACTCTGAAACACAGCTTCAGTTCGTTGAGTCCCAGCTTTAACAAGTTATTCACTAGAGATATCTGATGTGTCACATAAAACACAAAACAAATAGGCTTTTAAATAAACCTGTGTGAAAATAAATTTGTATGAAATGTGCACAGTTAAAGATGTTACATTTCTACAGCTGCAGAAAAACAATGGTTACTAAAATATATCCATGAATTACCTTTAAACAATGCATAATTATTGTTTATGGTATACTAACTACATTTTAGTCACATATGATCCCTTTATTAATATTATGAGATGATATGATTCCTTTTTTATTTAATACTGAGAATTAAACATTATATTATCAAACTATATGCATAATGTCTTGTCAACCGACTTGTAAAATAGGACACTGTAACCCTGTGCAAAGTTTAGACCACTTACAAAAGGCATGACTGTGATAAAGTTGACCAAGTATCTTTTGAAAGCGGTTGTCGAACGTCCAATAATTGCACTGCAAACCACACACACACACACACACACACAAACACACAAACATTGAAGAACAGTCATTTTGTGCTTTAGTCCACGCACAGTACAAGAAAAACAGGACAGACAGCATTTAAGTGATCTGGCATGTTCTGCTGGCAACGACACCCAGAAGAAATCATCATACCACTGAGAAATGCACTCCACTACATATATAACAGGTATAGGAAAAGGGAAAGCCTAGTAACTTAAGTAAACTTTCATAATCATGATTGAAGATCAGATGTATATGATGTATTTGCATATAAACACATCCCCACATATCAAGGAATTATTTGAGAAGTATGCACAGCACAAGAGACTGTAATCTTACAGCATGTGGTAAATGTGATCAAGGATCTAACATCTTGAATACCTCTCAATCATGGTCCCATTATGTATCATCCAGACGTCACAATAGGTTCTGGCCATGAGAATGACAGCAATCAGAAGCAAATATCCTGACTGGGGAGAGCAAACAACCAAAAATAGTTTGTATTTGACCTAGATCAAGTAGCCAGTGGAATTAAAATATACAGAAATTGAAATATACACTGACCTCTTTGCAAAAGGTCTGTGGCAAAAGGATTTTGATGATATGATAAACGCGCCTGAAGAACACCTTGTCCACCGCAGCCTTGTCAGTCTTTCTATCCTTCTGAAAATGTGAATATATACATATGTATATGAAGAGTTCAGATGCAAATGTCTCTAATTGCCATCTGAAAATTTCTTCTAAAATTAGAATTTTTATCATGCTCCTATATTTATGTTCAATTATTGTGTAAAATTACTGAACCCGAACATAGGAGCCTGATAAAAATGTTCTATTTAGATGAAAATTTCACACAGCACTTGACAGCATCTTCATATATATATATATATATATATATATATATATATATATATAAATTTCTACTTAGATTTAGACAAAGGAATATACATACATCATTGTCCAACAGTGGTTTTGATGCCCCTTTCTCTCTAGAAATGAACACATGGGTAAGGCACAAGAAAACAACAACCTTTGAAATCAGTGACATTGAGTTTCTATGTAACTCCTTTCCAGAAGCACGTTAACGTCTGAATAAATGAAATGTCAATGATATTTCAATGTCGAAGAGGTTATATAGTGCACCGGGTACAGAAATGGCTACAGGCATAAGAAGCAATGATCTTACCCATTGGTTTCCGAAGACAGTCTCTGTTTTAATACGTACACGGCGAACAGCAAAGCACCTGCGATGGAGGAATTGCCGGCTGTCAGATACTTACTAACAGCCGCCATGTTCAATACGAGACCAATCAGGAAGCGACGGCGGGCAGCGAAGGACCCACCCGGTGGATTTCCTCCTGTTTCTTCAAAGCACGACTGTTAACTGGGAGTTTCTATAGGTCTACACATGCCTACGCTCATACGAACACATATAAACACACCTCAGAAATATCATACACACGCATGTAAATATACAGGTAATGACACTTTCAGCCGCAAGGTGTCGGCAGAGTCACGTCATTCTTCAAAGGCGCTACGTTTCTGATGCGTGCTGCTTTTGTTTTAGAAATGTTTTTATTTTGTAGTGTTAAACGTGGATTAGAGTTGTGATTAATAATTAATCAGGATAAACTTTATATTTCACATTTTCCCCATTTTTTCTAGTTATAATGGGATCCGCCTCTCCGTGCCAATGTCTCTCGTTTATTAAATTATATTGATATTATTATATAAATTTATTTTTTATTAGAAAGTCCACAATTTGATACAATATATATATATATATATATATATATATATATATATATATATATATATATATATATATATATATATATATATATATATATTCTACTACACTCATCAGTGTTATTTTTTATTATTGTTTTTTTCATGATTCCTCTGTTTTCCTTTTCCTTTTACTGCCTGTATTTGGTCATTTATAGATAGATAGATAGATAGATAGATAGATAGATAGATAGATAGATAGATAGATAGATAGATAGATAGATAGATAGATAGATAGATAGATAGATAGATAGATAGATATAGAATAATTAAACTATTTGTTAAAGTGAAGTTAAAAAAACCCTCTCTATATATGTACTTATTAAAGTATGTATTTTTATCATAATATAGCCTTGCTGACGTCATGCCTAACATATCATTCTATGTGATCAACATCTCACTCACTGTTATCTCTAAACGAAATAAAGCACCTTTATTATTACTGTACATTTCTCCAGTCTCAGAGGAGCACATGTAATTTTGACGAGGAAAACAAGCGGCTTGTTCTGCCGCACTCCACCAGCCAATAGGAAGTTTGCTTTGAGGTCACGTGTTTAAGTTTTGAGTCAGTCAGTCCCTCAGTAAGTTTTTCTCTCGTCAGTTGTGATGTGAAGAGCGGTCAGTCTGCGAGCGTCTCTTTTGAGCTTGTTTGATGGATTTACAATGGATTAAACAAAATAATTCTGCAGTATGATGCTCTTCATGAACTATTCACGTAAGTACCACTCGTTTGAGACGCTCTAAACGCAGCAAATAATTGTTAAAGATTTTAAAGTGTGAAGTGGTTAGCTAGCAGCGCTAAAGTGTAAAGCGGCTATGAAGTGGAGAACAGTTACAGTATTGAGAGGTGTTAGTTATTAAACTCGGTTTGTCACATCATATGCGCTCCCTAACAGTCAAAAGATTACACACTTTTAATCAAAATACAGGATTTTAATAATACACAAGTGTGTTTTAATGCTTATTTTATGCACTATTAAAGAGCCAAGCTTGTCAAGCCAAATCTGTACATTTAATTTTGACGTAAATCTATTATTGGCTATATTCAACCTCGTGTCCGTGTTTTTTTTCCTGTCCATTTCCTCACGTAGCTCTGAACACAGGCGAGGGGGTTAGTTTTGAGTGACAGGTGTCAAGCCCCTGTTAAATGATAAGATCGGTGCATTACTCGCATTCTGCGGCAGACGTGCGTCACCTGTAGACAAAGGCAGTCACGTAATCATAGTGCACAAGAAAACAGTCCTGATTGCAAGAAATACATGTGAATGGAAGATGCAGCCGTAGATAACGGGGTCAGGTAGTCTGAGAGATTGAGTTCTAGTTGTTCCTCCTATATCATTATAGTGATACTGAAGAACTGGAATGAGAGCCCTCTGGGAGCTGTGGAAACTGGTTTTAAAATTAAAGTTCCTGTTTGGTTAGGCAACCCTGATATTTTGATGAATTTATAACATGTCAGGATAACCTATCCTTTCAGTATGTAAGTGAGCAGAAATGTGTCCTTTAGGTCATGTTATTTTATATCCAAACTAAATCAAAATTCACTTAACACAGACCTAATCCATCTGGAGTAATCTAGGTTGAGGTACAGTATCTTGCTCGGACCCACAACAGTGAGAAGTTATAGGTCACCCTTGTGGGAATTGAACCTACAACCTTCAGTTACCACTTCAGGTTGCTTATCATATGCAAACTTTTTGCACACTCGTATAATCCAACTCTTATAATCAGTTAATCCGACATGATTTTTTGTTAAGTTTTTGAAAAAATCTTCTTATGTTCATCAAGGCTGCATTTATTTAATCTGAAATACAGTAAAAAAATTAATATTGTAAAACATTGTTACATGCACATTAAATGCATATTATTACTGAATTTTCAGCAGCCATCACTTCAGTCGTCAGTGTCACATGATCCTTCAGATATTATTCTAATATGCAGATTCACTGCTCAAAAAATGTTTCTTCTTATTATTAATGTTGAAAATAGTTGTGCTTCGTAATATTTTTGTGGAAACCATAAGACTTTTTTCCATGATTTTTTTGTTCAATAGAAAGTTCAAAAGAACAGATTTAATTTGAAATAGAAATTTAAATTTTTTTTTTTGTAATTTTAAATTAATTTAGTGTATCCTTGCTGAATGAAAGTATTAATTCCATTATTTTTATTTTTATCTACCTCAAACTTTTACTGAAAATGCTAATATATCACAGTTTCCACAAAAATATTAAGCAGCAATTTTAAGCAGCAAAAAGTTTCTTAAAGGAATAGTTCACCCAAAAATGAAAATCGTTTACTCATCCTCAAGTTGTTACAAACCTGTATACATTTCTATCTTCTGCTGAACACAAAATAAGATATTTTGAAGAATGTGGGTAACCAAACAGTTTCTAGTAGGACTGCTGGATTAATATCAGTAAAGCTGGTTCACAGAGCCGTAGTTTACTGACAAGCTACGCAATATCGTGTTCATAATCGCAGACCAATCGTTCTGCGATAATGACAGCTGTTTGCGTAGCTTCTCAGTGAACTACGGCTCTGTGTAATAGCAAATGCTGCTCCATCTGAAAACACATGAAAATACCATATTTAATAACATGTTTTTACTCCAAACTCACTTCATAACGTCAGTCGAGTGTTTGAAACAAATTCTTCTGTGAGATGATTTGGCTTCTTAAACAGAATAAGGCACACAACATATTTCATAGTATTCTAAGCAGTGATAAAGGATATGTTGATTAGCATTGCATTATTATATACTTTATTATAATAATAATTGTAATAGCTCAGATAAATCATATATTGTCGTAGTACTGTGTTTATTAGTCACTTTGAATCAATGAAAGCAGTTAAATCTTCTGTTTATTCAGCTGCAGCTATAGGTATTTCCTGGGTTTTTTCTGCGGGGTGTATTTGGAGTTTCCGTGCGAGAGCGCCCTCTGACCTTCGGATGGAGATTTACTACTGATCACAGAACCGTGCTTCATTGACAAGATGCGCATGACAATCGCAGCTTTTGCCTAATCGTGATTGCAATTTCATTTCGATTAATCGAGCAGCTGTAGTTTCTGCTTCCCATTGACATCCACAGTATTTTTCCGTACTATGGAGGTCAATGGGAACCAGAAACTGTTTGGGTGAGTGAATGATGACAGAATTTTATTGGGTGAACTATCCGCTTAATAAAGAGATATTTCTGGGCATTGAATTGTTGCATATTGCGCTTGAATTTAATGAATCGTTCATAGGAACATTTGGTAAACTGTTCACATGTAGAATCATTCTGCACATTTGTTTACAAATGAGGCCCCAGATCTTAGGCTCTGCTATCCCGTATGTTGTTTTAATTGATCATCAGCTTTTTGTCTTGCAGTGCCTTCAGCTCTCCACTGGCAGGAGGGCGCTTGGATCAGAGGCTGAGGCGGCTCAGTATCGGCAGAAGCGGCTGCTGGAATGTTCCGTCAGGGCAGCAACAGTGGGAATAAGCGCTTGACAAGCGGTGCTCGTCTCTCCCAGCCCAACATCCCTGGGTGCCTGTCCCCCAGGTCCAACAAAACGCTAGAAATGGGCCGCAGCTCTAAGACGAACCCTCTCAACGCTATGGGCCTGGACCACACCACCACCGCCCCTGGAGGGGACCCTGACTACATCATGCAGCTGGTCAATGATGTGCGCAAGTTTTCTGACGTGCTCCTGAGCCTAAAGGAGGCTTTTCACTCCAAAGGTGAGGTTCTATTTAATGCTTGCATTTAAAAGTGCTTTGTTGTGGTATCGCTGTTTATAACGTTTCAGTTTCTTTTAAATGTGCATCAGTCCATGCTGATGTCGAAGGTTTGTAGGCTATGTTAGTGTTTCTCATTCCCATCACTGGAGGAGTGCCACGTCTGTCAGGATGCCACTGGTAAACTCCTGGCTATCCTGCTGAGAGTGTTTCTTTTCTGCTGTACAAGGCATCTCTGAAATTTGCCTCCTTGTGGTAGACCCCCACCCCCCCACCTTGATTAGATATGACTGCACAGGATACACTGAGCCTGTTGTTGGTTATTTCTGTTTGCTTTTTCAAGGTACTTTTTGGAGAACTATGTGTTCCTGTTCTGCATTATTGGAAACAGCTAGAAGATTATGTTCCTGTTAGATTCTTTTAGAGAAACAGTTGCTATGATGAAAGCATGAAAAGCCGCTATTATGTTGTCTTCCACAGTAAATACAGCATTTATGACAGAGCTCTGGAGTATATATAGTGACTGGCCAATTATGGTTTGTGGTATATACATATTTAAATATTTTCCCATCTAAGAATAGTCAAACTGTCCTACCCCCAGCAGGCAATTATTGTTGTTGTTTTTTTTTTCTTTGCAAAAAGCGCTTCACCACCTAAAATGGTGGTCAGCTGCAAAACAAGTGTGGTAGCTGTATATTTTCTATTTTGTCTTAAATATGTTTATGTGCAGCACTGTAAAGGATTTTGGTTATATTAAAGCAGTAATTCATCTTTTTAAAATGTCTTCACTACCACAGATCTATACTACCATTAAAATGTGTGGGGTCAGTAATATTTTTTATTCAGCAAGAATGCATTCAATTGTAGTAAACACATGTATAATGTTCTATTTCAAATAAATGCTGTTCTTTTGATCTTTCTATTTACTGAAGAATTCTGAAAAGAACTGTTTTAAACATTTATAATAAAAAAAAAAATTTTCTTGAGCACCAAATCAGCATATTATAATAATTTCTGAATATTCGTGTGACAGTGAAGACTAGAGTAATTGCTGCTGAAAAATCAGCTTTGAAACACACATTTTAAAATATGTTAACATTTATGTAAAATTACAATAGTTCACAATATTATTGTTTTTACTTTATATCCATCATAATTATGCAGCATTGTGAGCATAAAAGACTTCTTTCAAAGACATTAAAAAAAAACTTACCGACTCCAAACTTTTAAACGGCAGTGTAGATAAACTAACCGTTGCTTGACTTCATCCAGCATGTACACTTTAATCAGACTGCAGTCTCAAATATTCAGTTGTTTTGAGTCATGAATGATTGGACAGACAGATAATAGCTCACTAGCACACTACACTGTAAAGACACTTCCTGTATTTCTCACAAGAAATTGCACAAATTCAAATTGCTTAATTAGCATGACATACTTTTATATGTATTGCCAAAGCATTACCTGAAGTTGGTAAAGGGGGAATAAAAAAGCACAATCGTTATCAAAAGATGCTATTATAACATCAGTACTGGGAAAATGTGGCAGTTGGCCACAATAAAAACACAAATACCAGCAAAACAAATGGAATGAATAATCCGGATAAAGATTTGGTGCATATTTGAATGAATATGAACAGCTAATTCTGTTTCCCAGTGGTTCTGGCAGTCCAAATGGGATTCCGGCTGCTTTTATTTCAACTGTTTGGTTAAGTATTGATGAGTGAGATTCTCCACACCACCCTGTGTCAAGCGGCCCGGTGACACTTCCCACAAGCACATGTTTTTGACCTCCCCACTCTTCCTCTGCCCTGTTCCCTCTCAGTTGAGGAGATGCTCACTGACCCTCTAAATGTATGGATTCATCCTGTCTGCACAGAGATTGATCATCACAGCTCTCCTCGCCTCCCTGGCTTTTATTTTACGCCAGCTAGGATCTACAAGCCAGCCAGGAGGAACGGTACAGGAACTCATATGCGTGCTTATTTGCTCTGCAGTCTGAATGCACGTCACATGCGAGGTTTTTGAAGCCACAGTGTGGTTAATTTAAGCTACAAAACTAGTGGGTTGTAAAGTGTTTATCAGAAAACGCAGTCACAGTACTTTTTTCGTTAGTGTTTTTGTTGACGACTATGAGCTTGGCTCATCTCTTTGATCGGTGCGACCAAACTCTTCTCGTCGGTGATTCCTCCTCCGCCATGAAGCCCCCTCCTCCTGCATACCCCGCATTCCTTCAGAACAAATGTTCACTTGTTGCTATGGTGCCTTCGATTGACTGTTGTTAGGTGTGCGACACATGAAAAATGACTCTTCCTCACCGAAATTTCTGAATGTTTTCAAAGGCACTTTTCACCTCGGTTGTGGTTGTTTGACTTTTTGGCAGCTGCGGAATTTTTAAGAAGTTCAAAGTTGTCATAGGCAAATTGTTTTTAAATGGTTAAATGGTTTTGTACCTTCCTTCTTTCAGATCGACGTCTTTCCTAGTTAAACACAGAAATGCTCCCTTTTAGTTGTTTTCTTTGTCAAAACACATCAGAAAGCCAAGCCTAGTGTGATTTTTCTTTGAATCCAACATTGAGATGTTTTTAGTGTAATGTTGAACTCCCGTGACAGTTGGACATTCAGAAGGGTGGGATGTTTTTACTGGAAGGGCTAAATATCAAATAATTCCCTCTGTGATTTTAGAGAAGCACGCCCAGAGCGAATGGAAGTATTTATTGTGGCCTGTTGACGCTCATCATGTGGGTAGCTGAAAGAATGTGCTGTTCTGTTGTGAAGAAGAGTTTCTCTTAAGTGCTCTGAGGTTGAAAAGTGCTGTGATGACAGCCAGGAAGTCTTTCGTTCTTCCATGCTCTGGGTCTGTAGACTGGTTTTAGTGTACTACTAGCAGCACTGAGTTTTTGGCTTTTTTTTTATTTAATTTTTTTTATAAATGAATTGATTGATTCGAGGTGAAATGGACTTTTTGTTTGTTTTGACACTACTTGTTTAAAGTGTACTACACTACCAGTGATAAATTCGGACATAGCTAGTCATTCTTTATTATTACCGTTTCCCACAGTTTAGAATGATAGTAAAGTCATCAAAACTATTACATAACACAAATTGAAGTATGGCGTATTATCTAGTGACCAAACAAGGTTAAACCAAAAACTCACTGCGCATTGTCTAGGCTGAATCACAGTTGGGTCATTTTCACAACTAACTTCATGAGGTGCATCATGGGAGGCTTTTTATACAGCATTGAAGCAGTTCATCTATGCTAGACATTGGTTGGCTGTTTGTCCTTCTTCATTAAATGAAATAATCATCATAATTTTAATTTGCAAAGAAATGCATAACTTTTTTACATTCATTTATAAAGGTCATGAGAAACATAAATTCAGTAAAATGTGTTTATAGTATCTGAACTAGGCATATACAATATCAATTAATCTAAAATTTAATTTTAATTTAATTTATCTGTGAATCTGTGCAAAGGATTGATTGATTTTTATTTTTTTTTTAAAGACTTTCTCAACCCTTAAGCGTGGGAACTGAGTCCACACAGAACCAAGCAAAACGATCTCTAGTTTAAAATTAGCTCAAGTCTTTCTCTTTTCTTAGACATGGTTAAAAAATAGTCTTCCAGTAGAGTTATTTTCCTCCGGTCGTAAAGCTCTTATTATGGCTCTCAAAGATTGTACACATAGGCCACGTACACACTGCTAAGTTTTGGGAGTGACGACCACATTTATATGAAGGAGTACTATCACTGGTACATGAAGTATGACTCTCTCGACAGTAATCTATGGGTTTCCCCAAGACCACAGGCCTTGTGGGTGACACTATGGTGCAGAGAGACAGTATCAAAATTTGTAATCGAGTCTAGACGTGTTTTTGTACCTTGTGAGTTTCACTAAGAGAGTGGTTTAACTGCATTAACAACTAAAGGTTCAGATCAGTTATGACACACCTGAGTAAATGATGAAAATGTTCATTTTTGGCTTATGTATTTTTATTTATTTTTTGATACTGTATGGGTTTGTTCTTTATAGACATACAGTATTAATTTTATTTGCGCAGATCTTAAAAATTGTATTTTTTTAAAAACGCCTGCTGGTTTAAAATTTAAACAGCCAATCAGGTGGTGGATTTCATTTATTTTTATTACATTGGATGTAAAAAAAAATCAAGGTTTCAAGCATAAAAAAGAGTGTTTTCTCATAGCTGGGCCTGGTGGATGAACTGTTTTCGTGAATGCACCAGCCCGTTGGAGGTCTTGGTACAGAGGCCCCTTTGGCATATTGTAGTGCTGTTAATCTGGGGATATGGACAAAACCCTCTAAATTGAAAACGTGAAAAAAAAACACCCACCCTCGTGTAACGAGATTGCTTCACAGAGTTTTGCGGGTGGCACCATTGCCGAAGCCCCCGTGGTAGGCGATATAATGGCTCGCTGCGCTTGTGAAGTGGAGAAGAGAGATTTGTTGGGCAGTAACTTTCCCACTGAAGGTGAGGGATGTTTTTGTGTGGGCCTGTGGTTGGGTAGCATTTCCTGGGGTGTGGATTTACAGCCGCAGTTCAGCAGATTGGTCATGGGGATGTGCCAGTTGGCCCATGAAATCCTAGCAAAGTACAGGGCCATCATTAGTGCTGGATGAAGAGCGTGTTTTTTGGGGGTACACGTCAGATGAAGGCCTCTCGATAGAGGTTATTTTGGTTTGGTTGGATGAAATATGTAACTGAACTGAATTTGATCATAAAATTTTTACTTATTGGTTTAGAGTGCTGTGTTTATTTACCTTAACATGCTGATGGGACACTCCAGTCTTTGCTAATTTCCTGCACTTCAAAGAATGCTCTTTCTGTTCCCGTAAAAGAGAAGTGGTGTGGTGTGAAGAAGGCTGACAGGCACAACGGCAAACCAAGAGCCGCTTTCTCACCGGTGAATCACAACAGAGCGTCGCTAAGCTCGTATGCCACTTTGGGCAAAGTGCAGCTAAGGCAGGTCGAGACGTGCCTATTGATCACCTGTTGTTAGCAACAGAGGAAATACCAGCAGCTGTGCGTAAAAGCTTTGAAGTGTGTTATGACACTGTGTCAAACAGCTAATTTTCAAGGAAACTATTGGAACATATGCTGGAACAAAAAACGTACAACCTATTTTCTCAGGAAAAGTGTGATGTTTTCATTCCTGGCAGTAGCAGCCTTTAACGTGTAGCTGATGTTTAATTGACAAGCACAAAATGTCATTAGTGTGGAAATAGTTAGTGATAGGATTGGGAAATTGAATACATTCATTTCTGCATTTAATGTGGACAGTTTAATGCCTTATCTGCATTTTCTGTTGCTAGCATTAATAATGGCATTAAACAGATGTTATTTAAATTATTATTTATTATTATTTGAATAATAATTTGAACTATTTATATGTTTAATATTAGCTACAATATTATTCTATTCATTATGTTGATTCCATATTAGTTTGGGGAATAAATGTGCAAATATATTTATAATTACAGGTGTCAACGTTAGGTGCGATTATTATCAGAAAAATGTGTGATTTAGTTGCTTCTTTCAGTTGAATGATTATAATGATTTGAAATCACAAAATTTGATATTTGATTTCACTGCTGCTTCTGTTGCTAGAGGTTTAAAAAAATACATGTAATGAAATATTAATTAAATGATTTTATAATATTGTTTATATTTATTCAGATAATAAATAATAATAATGAATGTTTTTTTATATATATATTAACTGCATTATACTTTATGTTGAATTTATCTTAATTTGGTAATTAAGTATGTTCTGTAAATATGTTTATAATCAGAAAAGTGTGCGATCAACTAGCAGTTGTATCAGTTCAATAGAGACTGATTGATTATAATGATTTGAAGACACAAACACTGCTTGGATTTCAGTGCAGTTCAGAGAGACCTTAAGCAAAGTCAGATGAGTCCTGTGATCAGTGTTTCGTTAATTTGATGGACCTTCAAGTCTGTAATTCAATAACATCCTGTTGCATTTTGTCCCTGTGAGCTAAGGACATCTTGTTCACAACTTTAATTTGAAGACATCCATCTGTCAGTTTAACTGAGATCTAAAAAATCTGTCAGACCAGTCAGCGACGTGTGTGTGTTCATGAGAAACTATGTTGACTTTTTTGCCGATGGGACTGAGATGTGGGATAGGGGCCGTTAGCAGTCTTCGTTCTCACACTACGGTGTGAGGCTTGTTGGCAGTTGGGTGAGATTATGTTAAACGGCTCTGATCAGAGACAGCGGGGCGGGCGAAGAGCACAAGTGAAACATGAAGAGACTGAGCGTGAAGCGTGGCTGGGCCAACACGCAGGCCGAGCGTGGGAGGGACGGCGACTCGCTGCTGGAGCTCCCGGAGTGAAATAGACCCAGGACGGTGGGCCATCAGCAGGGGGCTCGTCCCGAACAATGCGTGTGTGCCTCTCTGGCGGTATCCCCAATGAAACAATGTCCCTCAGTTCCCCCTGAGCAGTTTTCATGCATACTTTTTAAAATCCCATTGTTTTGACACCACTGAAGTGTTTTGGGGCCCAGATGATGCATTATTCATAACAGAGTGAGAGCGGGTTTGGAGAACGCCGGTTGCTACACTGGCATGAAGACGTCCCGGGACCCCAATCAGCTCTGACACATGACATAGTCCCCTGTGTGGTGGGCCCCAATGGGTGGACGCAACATTCCATCAGTCTTTTGAGGGGTGGATCAGTCCCTGTCATTCATGCGGACCTGTCCTGCATGTCAAGCCACACTTTGATAAATCAAACATCTTTAAATACCAAAAAGCGCTTCGATTGTGCTTCTCAGACTGGGCTGCAATACATCATCATTAAAAAAAAAAAAAAAAAAAAGCTTGATCAGAGCAGGCATTTTGGTCTGTGACCTGCTGCTTGACCCCTCACCAGTAATTAGGAAGGCAGTGAGGGGAAGACCTTTGCTGGGGTGGGAGCTTCTGATGGAGGCCTTTTGTCTGAGGGACACTTCAAAGTCAGAGAGGAGAGAGGACACTCTTGAGTATCCCTGGGGCTAGAGCCTCCTCTCCTCTTACCACACTGGAATCTTCTAATCCTGACGGGTCAAAGTCGTGCACCTGGTCGTCCAGGTGGAGCAGGGAGGTCATTGTGTTGTTGTTGTGATAATGGAGGATCTTTTAGTGGCCTTAATACATGACTTTAAGTTTTGGCTTTTGTGAATACTGGTATCTTGCCCTAAATCACAAGAGAGAGGCCTGGATGGAATGGATTTTTAGTTCCACTCCCTTCGACTCCCAGAAAAAAAAAAGTGTTCTATTTTGTCCAGTTCCTGCATGTAATTTTCAAGTTTTGTCCTGCTTCCCCCCACAAAAGTCCACAGATAGATGTCTATACAAATATATATATATATATATATTTGTATAGACATCTATCAGAACGAGACAGAATATATGTAAACCTGTAAAGCATTTTATTTTTGTGGCTGAACAGACAAATAACACAAGTATTTTATTTCTATACAAATAAATTACATCTGACTAAGTTTTATTTTATGTTTTAATATTTATACTTTGAGAGCGTCTCTTGCCTTGTTTCTTTTTCCCACTTCCTGTATCTTGTATAAATCAGTATCATTTTTTGGATTTGTTCAAAACATTTCACTTTTACTTTAGAGAGACAGTTCGTCCAAAAATGAAAATTCTGTCATCAATTACTCACCCTCATGTCATTCCAAACCAAATGAAGATATTATTGATGAAATCTGACTGAATAACTCTAATGAATGGTTGCGGAGACTGACCGGAAGAGAAGAGATTGATGAATAAAGTCATTATTTTTGTTTTCCTTGCACACAAAAAAGTATTCTCATAGCTTCATAACATTAGAGTTAAACTACTGATGTCACATGGACCATTTCAACAATGTCCTTACTACCTTTCTGGGCCTTGAATTTGGTAGTTATGTTGCTGTCTGTGCAGGGTGAGAAAGCTCTCAGATTTCATCAAAAATACCTTAATTTCTTACGGGTTTGGAACATCATGATGGAGAGTAATTAATGACAGAATTTTCATTTTTGGGTGAACTAGGCCTATCCCTTTAAATTTAGCAGTTTCTGTTGGATATGTTTGTTGTGGGAAAAAACAAAAACAGTCCCACACAAAAGAATGGTAATTTGTATCTTAAATTCTGATTTTTAATCATTAAAGTTTTATAAATTTTAAAAATATTTGGCCCATAACATGTTTGTTTATTAAATATCTTTTGGTCAATTTTGTTTTGCCTTTAGTTCATTTTATTTCTCCAGAATTCCAAAACAATTTCCTACAAAATCAGATTTTTTGTCCAAAAAATCTAGATGATATAGATGATACGTTTTGTCGGTTGCTTGGTAATGATTTCTGAAGCATGACCCAGGGTAGCCCCGCCCACAATGAAGACTCATTGGACAGAAGGACTTAATCATGAATGTTAATCATTGCATAATGACTTGATTTAAACAGAAGTCTTAATGCCACAGGCGGAGCAGTCGTTGCATGCACATGGATTCATGGAATTGAGGAGAGATAACGGAGATTCACGGCAGAGGTGATGAGGCAATAAACAGCCCATCACCAATCATTTTGGCGCCACACTGAGGGTCATGACTTTGTTTCCCTGACATTGTTACTCGTGTGTTTTTCCATGTGTTTTCACACTGAGGGGAATTAACCAGAATGATAAACTGAAGATGCTTATCTGTCAACAGTTTGTGCTTCCTACTTTTTTCTTCCTTTTTCTTTATAGTGGGAGAAGTGATCCTCTGTCTCTGCCGCCAAACACACATACCTTCCACGTTGTAACTGTGCACTCATAAAGCTTCTGTCTCATCCTTGTGGCATGATGTACATCTGCACAGAGAGGATAAAAAACAGATGCTCCTGCTATCAAAACTCTTCGACGCCTTCACAACATTCAGTTAGAAGTGAAGTCATCTGCTGCACACAGCCAAACGACCGTCCACTTTATCCTAATACAAACAAGAGAGATTGCGCTGTTTTTTTATGGGTTCGCATGATGCAAACGAACACTTTTAATCCCCATATTTGTTTACATGGAGTCTAAATATTTGTAGTTTGAAAAACATAATAATATTATAATAATAATATTTTGAAACTTGTTAAAATGTCTTAATTGATATTTGAAATTAAATTATTAATTCACACATAACCTTTTTCAGACTGAGCAATTTTAGTGCTGTCAAATGATTAATCGCATCCAAAATGAACGTTTTTGTTCTCATAATATATGTGTGTACTGTGTATATTTACTATGTATATAAACTACACACACATGCATGTATATATTTCAGAAAAATATGTTCTTTATATATTAAACATATTTTATATAATATAATATAAATTATATGAATATAAATATATACATGTAAATATTTTCAAAATATATAGAGTATGTTTATGTATTTATATATACACAATGAATATACACAGTACACCCACACATATTAGGTAAACAAAAACTTTTATTTTGGATTAATTGTTTGAAAGCACTAGTGAATAGTTTGGTTTAAAAAATTGTTTATGAATATTTTGTCATTTAGTTATAGCAAACTTGGTAGCCTTTAAAGTCGCCTTGAAATCAAAGTTGATCACCTTATTTACTCTACAGTTGACCTTTATTTAGGCTGCATGGACTTTTGATATTTGATGATTAGAATGTTATGAGGTTAAAAGATAAATATAGCTCTTTAGGTATTGCGTTAGCCAGCATTTCCATTCTAATATGGTAAGCCCACTTTTCTATTCCCAATGGATAAAACAGAGTCCCACCCTGCATTTTTTCTTGTTTAATATCCTGTTTCAATTGAATTTACATTACAGAAGTGGATTAACTTTCAAAGGGGCTTCATGTTGATGTTAAGGTTGTTTGCATACTTCTGCTTATTTTTGAAATATGGATGTAGTGTCAAAACCAACTACAGCAAAACAGTTATGTTCTGAAATATTGTTTACAATTTAATTTAAGAGTTGAATAACTTCTCTATTTATATATATATATTAAATGTAATCTATTCCTGTGATGGCAAAGCTGAATTTTCAGCATCATTACTCCAGTCTTCAGTGTCATGTGATCCTTCAGAAATTATTCTAATCTGCTGATTTGGTGCTAAAAAAAAATAAATAAAAAATAATAATAATAATAAATGTTGAAAACAATTTTGCTTCCTAATATTTTTGTTAAAACATTTTTTCATACATTTTTTTTTTTCAGGATTCTTTGACAAATAGAAACTTCCAAAGAACCTTATTTGTTTGAAATGTAAATCTTGTGTAGCATTATAAATGACTCTTTTGATCAGTTTAATGCAAAAACAGGAAAGAATCAAGTCAAAACTCTCTAATCCCCATGACAGCAGTAATGCAGTGCAGTAAGCATTAATGAAGTACCTCACTCTGTCACTTAAGAAAGAAAAAAAAATCTGTTATTCACACATGTCTTGATAGGTGTGCATAGCTGCTGTCGTGTTTGTCTCTTTTCTTATCTTGCTGTCGGCCATCTCTTGAGTGCACAGTGCTGCGTCTGCATCTCAGCCAAAGCGCAGCCTCATACTCAGCTCGTCATCTCTAACCACAGGGGCTTACACCTTCGCAGAACAAGCGTGCTGTTAGGATGCACCCGTGTCAAACTTCATGTGCACTTTGAGGAGGTTTCACATGGGTATTTTTAAACAGACTCAAAATTTCAAACCTTTCGATGTTGCTGCTGCACCCATACTGTTTTAAATTTGTGCATCTTCAAAACGCGTGGAGGAAGTTGAGCTGATGACATTGTGGTCTCTGTCTGTATGTTTGTCACCCACAGAAAACCAAGAGTGCTCACAGCACGTGGTCAACGAGCGACTTGGAGAGCTGGTACGTGTGCTAAAGTCTGTCATTGGCAAACACCAGGCACTGAACTCGTCGGAAATTCTTGGTGCTGCAGGCACCGTCATCGCCAAAGTCAAAGGTGAGCAACCCCTTCTGCTCCGCCCCACTTCAGAATCAACAACTTAGATTTGATCTCGTCTTTTTAAAAAAAGTCCATTGTTTGTGTATGTATTAATAGTTTTCAGTTACATGGTGTGGAGTGCTAAAAGGCAAACCATTCATAGAACTGCAAAACAGACGTGTTTCATCGGTTTCAAGCCACAGATATTTAGATGATCTCTAAAAAGAAGAAAAACTTTGCATGTTGCATTAATCAAAAGGAGATAATGCTTAATGTGGCTTAATGCATCAAGACAAATGTTTTAACTCGTTTTTAGCTCAAATGTTATATAATGTGGAGTTGTGTGTTTGTATCGATGGCAGACTTCTTATTCATGTATTATGATTATGAATAATCTAATCTTATGTTTTGCATCTATCAACTTAAAGAATGAAGAAAAACTGCTTTCGTGTAAAAAACAATAGAAAGACATTACTGCATCGTTATGTAATATATAAAACAAAGGTGCATTGTGAAATATACTCTAAAGTTTCATAGCATGATATTTGTTTTCCAAGTCTAAAATAACAGGGTAATTCTTCTGGCTAGTGCAGCACAGGAATGTCCATGTGGTACATTTGTGCAGTTTGCAATCCAGATTGCGGCTGCGAAAGAGGGAGTAGATGATTTCTGTGCTACACGGACAGAGTGAATGTGTTTCTTATTGGTTATCCACATAATTTCCAGCTGTTTACAACATTGTGTTTTCACTTTGGCAGCATTGATTTAAGTGGCCACTGGGGTATCATCCTTAACCACTAGAGGGCCAGTGACCCCTCTGAGCTTCCATGTGTCCCTTAAAGGGCCAGACTCGTCATTGTTTCTGTCAAAGGGAAGTCTTTAACAGAGGAAAATAATCTGCTTGTCTTTTTCTGACATGCTTCAGGCCTTCGCCTTTTTTGTTTGAATGGGGAAGCTGAGAAGAAAGGCCGGTCACCTCAGATACCTGCCTCAAGTTACCTGTAAGACCGACATTCCAGCATGCGCTTCCCACTCACGCTTGCATTTAACACTCCACGTCCATGTCAGCCGTCGGTCTTTCTCCTGATGGAATGTTATGAACTTCAGGAAATCAGATGCACATATTTGCCCCCCCATTCACGCTCAGTCCGTGCAGTTTTTTAAAATGCTGCATAGTTTTGCTGAAGAATCTCTCAGGGGCGCAGCAATAAAAGTGTCAAGTGTCTCAAGTTATTGAAATTCTTTCTTCCCCCGCCCTTGTCTAGAGTGAGTCAGTGGCATCTGACTCGCCGTATTTTTGTCTTTTCTTCTGATCTGGAGGAGACTGTTATCTCAGGTATTTTATCCCATCTTATGACGCATTGTACCTGATAAAGTGATACCTGCATGTGTTACTTTGCCAGTATATGGTAAGAATCATTCTTGGCTATTTTCAGAAAAACAGTTCACATTGATGCAGAAAATGCTTTCGGGGGTTTTTCTTTGAGAGAACTGCTTTCTGAATGTAGCCATTCCCGTATTTGAGCTGTGAAGGGGGCAGAAGTGGAAGCATTGTTGTGGAACTGCAGGATGTCCTGAGGAAGAAGTCAGCGTTCCATTGCAGGGGCCACTGAGCCGCCCGCCTGCATTCAGAAGCAGAGAGGCATGCACCAGGAGCCACGCACCTCTCACACTCTCGTCTTCAGTGCCGTCTCCTCTGCTCACTTCGTAGCTGTGAGTATGGGTGGCATTTGAGGGTGGGGATTCCCATCTCTGTGGACAGTCGCTGTGTTTTGTGTAACATCAAACCAAAAAAATTGCCCATGCGGAACTGGAAACTACAGATGATGTTGGGTTTTTTTTGGCCTCGTCACTTTTTTTTGTATGTGAGGGGGAAAAGTGGAAGTCAAGCTTCATTGAATCATTGAGGACTAGGCTGTGGCATTAGTTCCTGAAGTTCTGGGCAAGTTTTGACTGTCGTTAATCTATGCTTTACCATAACGAACCTGGATATGACTGCAAGTGCAAGTTAAAGGAGTTGGTAAGTTGGGCGAAAGTTGTTCGAACGTCCTCTGAATGTTTTGAGAGTTCAAGCTTTGTCAGTGTTTCCTGTAAAGGGGAGGCTCAGCTAGCAGACAGGAAGCTCTTGGTAAATGCAAGTTTCATAGTCTCTCGGAGTCTTTACTTGTTGTCTGTCACATATCTGATTTTTAAAATTAAGATTTAACATCAGTAGGATGTTAATTTCTCTTTGATCAGCTCAAGACATTTTTGAAACAATGAAATTAGTTTATGAAGAAAGGCATCTGTTGATTTATTTACATGCAAACTATTCAGCATTTGTTGTGTACTCATGGGAAGCACTACCTGATAACAAAGCAGCATTATGTTAATTAAGGAAGAACCTGTTGAGGTTCCTTTTCTTGTTCATTGTTCAGAACGAGTCTGACTATACAGCGGTCTAAAATTACTCTCATGTGGAATGAATGAATTCTATATTATCCGAGAGTGTCGTTACTAATCAGTCCTCGGTAGCTGTGGTGGTCCACTGTTGAGTGATTCATATTTCCACGAACACAGTGACCTTTAGGTCTACACCCCTATTACTGATCATCATCTATTAAGAATTGTAATTTTGTTGCAGACGTTTGTGCCATTTGGCCACACTTCTCATGTGGTTTATCACTTCCCACAGGCGTGAACGTCAAGGAAGTAAATAAAGAAAACAAAGACACAATATTTGGCGAGATACACACCTCGATTGATACTTTGGCATTCACCTTTGGCAATGTGTGAGTACCATTGACTTCCCTTCTGTAGTCATATGTATATTCTGAATGCTCTTCATCTGTATAGACTTACTTTCAGTTTCCATGGCCAGTTTTACAGAATACGTCAGCTGTGCATCCTGTTGTCACTCTCTAAATGCTGATGAAATGTACTTGTGTCATGTTGCAATGTTACTTAAAATTCAATTACTCATCCTCATGCCATTCCAAACCTGTAAGTCTCTTTCATTCTCAAAACACAAATCTTGGAGATTTCTGTACTTCCCTTGAAAGTCCACACAACCACAACTTTGACACTTCAAAAAAGACATCATAATCCATATAAATCCAGGTTTTAAAAAATCCACCAAAGAGACATGATTGCTTTATATGATGAACAGATTTAATTTAGCCTTTAATTCACGCATAAACATCGATCGACACACATACATAGAGCTAGGGGTGTGCGATTTTTGATCGCGGATGATAAAAATGTCTCTACGATTTTTTTTTTTAAGAAATATCGTAGCGCACATTCTGTCGATTACAGTTCTGGCGCCACCGTATCAATATACTGTACAGCGTGACATACATTCACATCAGTGTTAACTGAGCGGTAGAGTTACACTCACAAAACACTGCACTTATTCGGAATCACAAAAGTACATAATTTGCGTGTATTTTAAAACCTTGCCGGTTAAGCTTTTAATTTGCACGCTTTTCTGACGTGCCCTTTTTTGAGCCTGTAATGTTACACCTGAAGTGCGCGCACTAGAAAGCCTGTCTAACAGCGCCTGATTACTCAACTAAGTTATCTTTTGAGCTAATATTGTCAAAACACACAAGGTTTACATATAGACTGGTTATGTCTAAAATGAAAGTAAACAGTTGAGAGAGAAATGGATACAGGCCTGTATATTTGATGCATGCAGGTCTTAAAGTTAAAGGGACAGTACTAAACATGCAGCCGACTGTCATTAAAGGGATAGTTCACCCATAAATTCAATTCCTGTCATTATTTACTTACTCACATGTTGTCCCAAACCTGTATTAATTTCTTTCTAGTGCTGAACACAAAAGAAGATATTTTGAAGAACGTGGGTAACCAAACAGTTGCTGATCCACTTTGACTTTGATAGTAGGAAAAAAAAAATACTATGAAAGTCACTGTGGACCAGCAACTGTTTGGTTTTCCACGTTCTTCAAAATAGCATTTATTTTCAGCAGAAGAAAGAAACTCATTCAAGGTTTAAAACTAATCCCCTATACATTCACTATACATGAGTAAATGATGGTATAAAAATAAAACACTATGACAGAATTGACAGACAGATGACAGAATTTTTATTTTTTAATGTTAAAACAACAAAACACAAAGAGGAAAAAAATAACTCTCTACTCTTGACTGAAAAAAAATAATAATAATACAGTTACTTTAATAAGAATCAATCTACATAGTGTTTTATTGTTATATTTTTTCATTCAATTTCTGGAATGATCCTGCTAAATATGCCTATTGTACCTGAAAATAAAGCACTGTTTGTTTTATTTGTATATTATGTGTATTTGTAATGTGTATCTCTGTTCTTATTTTTTAATTACAAATATAAAATAATGACTTTTTATCTTTGCCCACTTTGGCTTAAATATCCACCATTCTTTTTTTAATTTTGTTACCTTGACTTTATAATATGGAAATTAGTTTGGCTGTACTGCTCAGACAAAGTAGTAAAACCAACATGACAAAGAATTGTGATAAAATCGTGAAATCGTCATATCTGTAAAATGTTATTTTTGCCATATCTCTCACCCCTACATAGAGCACATCAAACATGGTCAGCGGAAGCTTAACCAGGCTTGTGTGAAGTGCGAGAACAAATCTTATTGGTTCTTACGTGTCAAGCAAGTAAATTTGACATTATGTTTACCATATTTGATGTGCTTTCAAGTTGTTATACAAAATGATCAGAGAATATTAAAAATACCATAATTTGTGGTTGTTAATGAAGTCATGCAGATTAGGAATGATGTGAGGTTGAGTAAATGATGACAGAATTTTCATTTTTGGATCAACTAACCCTTACTACTGCTCGCATTCTTGATCTATTTGGGATGAAAAATAGCACCATAGTAAACTTGTAATCTTATGTATGTTCAAGTTATGTTATGTGCAGTGTACCAGCAGTGACTTGTCTTACTTTTACATTTCAGAGTGTCTGACTTCCTTATGGGAGATGTGGACAGTGGCTCCAGGTTGGGGTACCCCCAAGCCAGAAGAAGTCGTGTAAGTAATCACCTCCATTGCCTTAAAAGTTCCTTGAAAAAAAATCATTATTTACTCATCCTCATGTTGTTCCTAACCTGTGTGCTATTTGTTCAGTTGAACACAAAAGAATAGTTTTGCTCTTCACACAGCTCTTTTCCATACAACAACAGTTCATAGTGACCACGTCTGCCGATATATAAAGCACCATTAAAGTTGTATGCTGTGCTCCATGTCTTCTGGAGCCATACAATAGCTTTATGTGAAAAGCAGACTGACATTTAAGCCAGTATTCTCTATTTATAAACAACAGTATCAAATGGCTTCAGAAGACTTGAAATACATTACCATCCAAAAGTTTGGTGTAAGTAAGATTTGAAATGTTTTAAAAACAATTTTTTCTTATGCTCACCAAGGCTGCATTTTTTTTTTTTTTTGAAATGTCATTTATTCCTGTGGTTTGGTGCTCAAGAAACTTCTATATAAACTGCTTAATATTTTTGAGAAAACTGTGATACATTTTTTTTTCAGGATTCTTTGATGAATATAAAGATCAAACAGCATCTATGTGAAATAGAAACCTTTTGTAAAATGATACATGTCTTTAAGGTCACTTTTGATCAATGTAATCCTCGCTGAATAAAAAAGTGTGTAGTTGTATGGACTAGTTTTATGGCATGTGTATGATTTTTATGTCCTTATTGGCACTTGACAGATGTGGTTACTATGAACTGTCATGTGGAAAAAAGATGCATGACGGTTCTGCAGAATTCTATATTTTTGTGTTCCACAGAATAAATAGATAACATATTTTTAGAACCAGTGTGAGTAAATAATGGCATTTGATTTTTTTGGTGAACTATCCCTTTAAGTTGAGAAGTCTGCTTTGAAAATAATGAAACCTGGCTGGCCCCTTGTGATTTAAAGGCGCAATGTTTGATTAACTGAGTAATTGAGAGACAAGATAAAAGAGAAGCACTCAAAAGAAGCACCTTTTCATCCCTCACCTCTGTAATCAAACTTCTCATCCCGCGTGAAACGTCTTTCTCTTTTTCTCCTCTAGTCTTTTGAAAACCTCTCTGAAGATTCAGGAGGCTGCAATCAAAATGATCTGGCAGGTAAATGGATTTCCTTTCCTTCTCCTTTGTCTTGCCTCCTTCTATCAAGGTTTTCATCACAAAGCACAAAGAGGCGTTGAAGAGAATCTATCTCATCACATATTTTATGTCCCTCAGAGCAACAGTAATACAAACTTCAACAAAGTTTTCTAGTTAAACAAACCACACATGAAAGGTGTTGTTCTAGCAGAGAGACAGATGAGATGTACTGACATAGGTCATAATCGACAAGAGAGCTCTACACACCCTGTACCTTCACACTTGTGTTGTTTTTCATATAGTCTAACATTCTTCTTGTTTGCCAAATGGTTGACATTCTTTGGGGGTTTTTTGGACGTTTGAGTGAGGAATGGGAACCACATGTGGCTTATTGGGTGGGGTGCTTGGATTCGGCGCAGCTGAGTTGCGTGTCAGTGCATTTGACAAAGGTTAAGCACAGATTTTACGAGATGATCTCACACGCTCATGCCATGCAATAAATCGTACTGTACATACATCTAATGCTACCACAGATTAGTGTCAGTTTTGGAAAGACCTCTTTTTCTTTTAAGTCAAGGGGATGGTGGAGAGTATTTATTCCTCTTAAAAGCAAGTTTGCCACCCATTTCAGGGCTGTCGCTGCCTTTAATAAAGCTGACTTGTAAAATTTGCCTTGTAACTGTTGGCCTATAAACCCTGTAGGGCGGTAACGTTTAAAAGTAGATTTTAAATGACAGTTTTAGAGAGCGGAGAGACATGGTTGAGGAAATATAAATGTCTTCAAAGGGTACCTCTATGCATTTTCAGCAATCTTTTTAAACAGAGTGGAGCATTTGTGTATTTTTTGGATGTGTGTTTATGTGCGGTGTTCTGCGTGTGTTTCTAGATCCTGCTCTGTCCCCAGAGCTGTTCACTGTGGAGCAGGTGGACCTTCTTCTGCTGAAGAATGACAGTGGAGTAGAGTCGGCTTTGCTCTATGCCAAGGCCTGGTCCAAATACACCAAAGACGTGCTGGCCTGGGTGGAGAAACGCCTCAGCCTGGGTCAGTCCATTCTTAAAGCCTGATCTTTTGTTTTGTCTCAATTGTTGAACTTTAGTGTTTCATTTGGTGTCTCTGTATTTGACAGACATGGAATGTGCCAAAAGCTTTGCCAAGATGGCAGAATCTGCAAAGGCAGTGGCAAGTCAGCAGGTGATGGTCTTTTGTTTTGATCATTTTTGGGGAAATTGTTTGAAAGAAATTAGTACTTTTATTTCACAAGGACGTAAAATGAATTGAAAGTGAGAGTAAAGACATTTATAATGTATTTCTATTTCAAATAAATATAATTTTTTTTTCATGGTTTCTATAAAAATATTAAACAGCACAACTCTTTTCAACAACAATAAAAAGAAGAAGAAATGCACCAAATTATTTCTGAAGATTCATTTGACACTGAAGTCTGGAGTATTCAATTTTTCCATCACAGGGATAAATGGGAATACATTTTAGAATATATTAAAATAGAAAATAGTTATTTTGAATTGCAGTAATATTTCACAATATTGCTCTTTTTAATGTATTTTTGATATAAAATAAATAAATAAATAAAAATTCAGCCTTGTGAGCATACGAGACTTCTTTCAAAATCATAAAAAATAAATCTTACCAATCCCCAAGTTTTTGAATGGTAGTGTATTTGATTTAGGCCTTTAAGTGATATTATTGTGTGACTGTGTTTCTTTATCTAAAGGACTTTATGCCGTTCCGGGATATTTATGTCTCTGCCTTTAAAAATGAGATTGAGTACAATCAGGTTCTGCTCCAAACAGCTGCAGCTCTACAAACCAACAAATTCATACAGGTATGATGAGTTATATCTGCTGTACACTTGTAACTAACTATTTAACAAATAAGTTCCTTTAATTCCACAAAATTCCCATAATACCAACAGCCACTGCTGGCCCGCAAGAACGATCTGGACAAGCAGAGGAAAGAGATAAAGGAACAATGGCAAAGAGAACTAAAGAAAATGGTATATGTGATTATTTGAATTCTTTGAACTTTATCGCTAATGTTTCTTCACGAACCGGTAGTGCTTAATAACCAACATGTTTTCAGAGCGAGGCTGAGAGCGCTTTGAAGAAGGCTCGGCTGCTGAAGGTGCAGAAGAGGGAGGAGTACGAGAAGGCACGCAGCTCCACCAGCCGCACCGAGGAGGAGCAGCCAACGGCAGGAGGCAAGACTCTGGAGAAGAAACGGAGGGTGGAGGAAGAGGCCCTACAGAAGGTACTGCAGAAACTGCACTGTAACTCTAAATTCAACTCCAACAGGGTCACAGACTGCACAAAAAAACACACCCTTGAGTTTATGGACCTTGTTTATTGGGCATCAAAGTGGTGATGAGAGAAACAGAGTTTGTGGGAACTTGTTTGATATTCCTTAACGTCTGATGTACTGTCTGAAAATCAGGCCATATAATCTAAACATTACTGTTGCTATTACAACCCAGACACCCAGCAACTGCACAGCATCGCACCTTAGCAAATGTGAGCAAAATGGAACATTTTTGCAGTCCTGTTTGGTTCCACTGGTGGCACAGAAATGACAGGCTAGGAAAATCACTATGCTTTTGTTTTGTTTGGCTGATTGTCTGTTTTTGTGGTGAATTTAGGCTGAGGAAGCGCAGGAGCAGTATAAAGCCTGTGTGGCCGATCTAGAGGTGAAGAAGGTCAGCCTGTCGAACGCTAAGAGTGAGATCCTCGCTCAAATTCGGAAGCTGGTCTTCCAGTGTGACCTGACCCTCAAAGCGGTCTGTATCCATGTCATAACACTACAGTACAGTTCAAAAGTTTTTGGGTCTGTAAGATTGTTCAGTGTTTTTGAATAAAAAATACAGTAACATTTTTAAATATTATGAGAGCTTAAAATAACAGTTTTCAATTTAGTATATTTAAAAATGTAATTTATTCCTGTGAATTTTCAGCAGCCATTAATCCAGTCTTCAGTGTCACATGATCCTTCAAATATGCCTATTTGCTGCTCAAGAAACAATTATTATTATTATTATTATTAATGCTGGAAGTGTTGCTTAATATTTTTTGGAAACCATGATATGAATAGAAATTTCAAAAGAACAGCTATTATTTAAATTACAAATCTTTTGTAACATTTTAATTAGATTTTCAATTTAATGCATTCTTGCTGAAAAAAAAAAATTTACTGACCCCAAACTTTTGACTTTCTCTATGAAAATAAATACCATTATTGCATACTGACTATTCTCAAAAACTCTCGCAGGTGACAGTGAACTGGTTCCAGATGCAGCAGGCTCAGACCCAGCCTCTGTCAGTCAACTACCAAGCTCTAAGTGAACAGGCCAAAAAGTATGAGCCAGGCCAGCGCTACTCTGAGTTCGTGTGCAGCCTGCCTAAAGAGCGTGTGTGGCTGGAGTCTCTGTCTCAGGACATCACAGCTTCCTCAAAAACGGGGTAAGTCCACACTCAAGTTTCCGTGCGGGCCAGAGAGAGGCTGCATTGTTTGCATCTTCCTCAGGAAGAATGATGAACGAAACAACGGTCGGTAGCGTGTTGTTTATCCAGAAGTGCTGCGCTCCATAATCACTGCCTCGTGTAAACTCTGCTTTTCAGCTTGACCTCTGAATCTCACACACACGTACAAACATACTGTCCAGTGCTATCACCTGTCTTTACAGTGCATTCAAATCTCATGTTTTCCTGTTGAGTAATCTATTTCACAAGCAGCTTTTGAGATTTTGATCAGACTGTTTTGCCTGAAGTATTTTAATAAAACTTTCCTTTCTAGAATGTCCCTTCATAAGAGGTCTCAGAGCAGCACCCGCTCATCCCATGGGAACCTGTCGCAAGGCTCTGTAACTTCTGCAGATAACAACAGCATAGATGGGGTTGAGGGTATCGTACAACCCTGCAAGGCCAAGATCGCAGAGAGGCGGTCCAATAGCAGTTTAGACATGCAAGGTAAGAGTCGCTAAGGATCTAGACTGGCAACTAAAATTTGTAGGTTTAGAAAAGATCAGTTTCTGTTACACTAAAAACAATAATGACTTCCCCTACTTTCATTGTTTGGACAAACAGATAGTCCTGATCCAAACTTACTGTAACTCACATTGAGCCTAAGTGACTACGTCAGGCTGCTCATGCAGATCTCATGCAAGTCTTTGGGTGACGTCAGCCTACTCAGCCTTAGGGCCCTATGAAATCCATTTTATTTTTTTTCCCAAATTCCGTTTTAAAATTTTAATTTTTCTAGGCTCTGTTTTTATGGTTAAATTAAATGTTATTCATCAGAAAGCATGTCTAATTAATTAAAATCAGGAAACAGAATATTAAACAGCAATTTATTAAATGTTTAACAAAATTAAATTTTTAAGGCCCTGTGAAATGTTTAATTTTTTTTTTCTCAAATTCAGTTTTATTTATTTTTTACCAAATTCTGTTTTCTATTAATTTTTTGGATTCCGTTTTAATGGTTTAATTAAATATTAGTAATCAAAAGCATCTTTAAGTAATTGATTTAAAAATTACGTATTTAAATAATTTAATAATAAATAATAATTTATTATTATTTTATGTATTTCTTCGGGGGTTTTTTTCAGAAATAGTGTGTTGCGTATTTACATTTTTCTGATAATAAATTCTGGTAAATAATTTCTCTGGTAAATATTCCTTTAAAAATAATGTTTTAAAGGGTTAGTTCACCCAAAACTGAAAATTAGCCTGTGTTTTACTCACCCTCGAGGCATCCTAGGTGTATACTTTCTTCTTTCAGCCGAATCCAATCGGAGTTATATAAAAAAATTGTCTTGGCTCTTCTAAGCTCTATCATTGCAGTCAGCGGGTGTTTCTGTTCCACAGTCCAAAAGACGTTAAATAAAGCATGTGCATCCATAATAAAACATGCCTCACACGGCTCCAGAGGGTGAATAAAGGCCTCCTGTAGCGAATCCATGCGTTTTTGTTAGAAAAATATCCATATTTCATACGTAATAAACAATTCTTACAGGGGTCATAAATCAATTTTATTAGCCTTCTCTAAAAACGCACATGACATGGTCTTAGAAAATTTTTCATAAAATTCACAGTTTTAGAGATTATGTTCTGAAATTTAAAATGAATTAGTAGGATTAGTAGGCTTGTGGCTTTAGCTTCTTTGTGTTTCTAAAATCATATCCTACAAGCAACATTTGTTTTATACATTTAAATAATATGTTTTTAATGTTTTTATTTTTGTTTTCGTATTTGAGCTTATATATCTTTATTATCATAACAGTCTGAGTAATTGTGTCAGCTTTGTGAACATATGGTGATTATGTATCTAGTAAGAAAGACTCATGCAGGAACCTTTTTATTTTGGGTATGTCATTTGTGTCTCCATGCTGAAAATGGGGGTGACAGCTAAGGGGTCAAGTTTCTGTTTGTATATGACGATAGTTTTACTAAAAAGAAACGGTGAAATGCTCATGAAGTGACTCTCAGAAATTGTTTCAGTGTTCATGTCCCCATATATTGAGGCTGAAAACACTGCGAGCGTCACACGCACTTCAGTATGTGTGTAGTAAACAAAACCGCGTGTCTGTGCCATTCATTCACACAGAACATGCAGGATTCATATTTAAATGGTATTTTTGCAGCTTAATATTCTAAGACACTAGTCCATATCACGTTTTGATTTAAGTGCAGTTTACCTTTTATGACTGGATTCCGCAATTCCGTCTACATTTTCTGCATCACAGAAATCATAGGCCCCTATAACCTGCATTTGTTAGACTCTAAACCTCCCAGACATTTATTTTCTTCCCACTTAAACAAGATCCTGAGATGTTTGGCACTATTAGGCACATATGTTTGGCAAGCTTCAGCATCCTGAACAGCTTATTAGTTTTATAGCTCGACGCGTCCACTGTGGGTTTTTACCCAGCGTTGGCCATCCACAGCTGGATTACAGCCTGAGCTCACATTTAACGCAGCATCCAGACTAGATGACTAAAATCAAGCACATAAGCAAAATTCTCAAGTTTTTGGAGATGAGAACTCTGAAATGTAGACAGACTGATTGTCCTAAGTCCTAACACACGCAGGATTTTCTCCCTCAGTTTTAGGAATAGAGATTTCCTAGATGAAAGACGAAAGTTAATTCTGAGGTTAATTCTGTGTGTTGTAGTGTTGAGGACGCAGGGCTCCCAGCGGGCCTGGAGCTCAAGCAGTGCCGGTGGAGGAGGGATGTGCAGTGACTCAGAGAGTGCCGGAGGAAGCAGTGAGTCTCGCTCGATGGACTCCCCCACAGCTAGTCCAGGTACTTTTTCTGTGTCAACACATAGCATCCTACAACGCATTTCACAATAGGAAGTTAATTCCACACCGAAATTGGTTTAATGTAATACGTAGGCCAATATGTTTGATGTTCAATTTACATCAAATCAAAGTCATGTCAAGTTTTTGACTTCTTTCTTGATGTCAGTTTTGATGTCAATTTGATGTCTTTTCATTATCAGTTGACCCCTGGGTTATATCAGTGTTTATTTTCTATATTTTTTATTCTAGATTATATTCTATACATTTCTATATTATTTGTTTGTTCTATTGTTCTTGCTAAAAATAGCTGTGCTGGCATTAAACAATATACTACTACTGCTGTATTTTATTTGCCAACATTAACAACAGTTTTAAAATATATTTTTTATTAAACAACTTGAAACATAATTTATTATGTGCAATAATTACTGGAAATTCTACAGATGTTGTGACAGCTATAAATCATGCATCCCACGAAGATTCATCTACATTAACCAGTTAGCTAGATATTAACATATTTATATCAGCAGAATTGAACAGAACGTACAAAACAATAATGTTCACAACATCAAAGAAAAAGCAGGCATAAAAAAATGAATGTGATCAACAGATTGTTAGGACATGAGAATGTCAGCACTGGCCTAATCAGGCAAGTTTTGTCAGATGTCCTTAAATGTTTTACTCTGGCCAGTTGCATCAGCCATGCTTATTGTCGAGTGCAACGTGTTAAATCCAAAAAAGAATTTCCTCTAAAAAAATATTGCTATTGTTTGTAAGTTTTGCTTGTAAAATGGTTGACCTAGTTCTCAGTGGACAGGATGGAGAAGTGCTCTGCAGGACGGAAGTATCTAATGTGTGTTTATGTATGTGTTCATTTTACAGGGGATTTCAAACGCAGGCTTCCCAGAACTCCCTCAACTGGTACCATGTCTTCTGCAGATGACCTGGATGAGAGGGAACCACCGTCCCCATTAGATAATGGTTGGTAGTACAGACCGAATAGTGTGATTGTGAGTGTCTGTGTTCATAGATGTGTGGTGACACCACAGGTTTGTGTTTATTATGCAGGTGCTGAATTGCTCGCACCCATGTTTTTGCTTTCAGTGCAGCTGTGCAGATGGGTTGGGTGTTGACATTGGCAAAATGCCACAGTTGGCAGTTCCTGTCTCTCCACCTAAAGTGTTACATCTCAGTAATAATTGCTGAATGTAAACAAATGTTAAAAGTAGGGAAATGCATTTGAGGAACTGGAGAGAAGGCAATGCTTCCTCAAAAGAACCATTAATTAAATAGGAATGCAAGAGTCAATTCCCATCCCGACTCACATTTAAGACTCTTGATGATCCTGTGGCCACACCAGAACTTTATTTTTTTGTTTTGTTTTTAGCTATTAAAGCACATGTCTTTTCTTGTCTCAGGCCTTGCTGAAATGGTGATGGAAACGGCCAGTTCTCCCGGCCCTTTTCGTAATGCTCTGATGTCAAAAGCGTCACAAACTCACAAGTTGCGGAAACTGCGAGCACCTTCCAAATGCAGAGAGTGTGACGGGCTGGTGGTGTTTCACGGGGCTGAATGTGAGGAGGTACGGTCATCGTCATCAGCACCCACATCTGTTCCGTTCACATTGTTCATTAGAGCGGGTTTCATTCCCTGATCTCTTTTTACATAGTGCTCTTTGGCCTGTCATAAGAAATGCCTGGAGACTCTTGCCATTCAGTGTGGTCATAAGAAGCTCCAGGGCAGACTGCACCTGTTTGGGATTGACTTCGCCCAAGTAGCTAAGAACAGTCCTGACGGCATCCCCTTCATCATCAAAAAATGCACCTCAGAAATCGAGAGTCGTGCCCTGAATATTAAGGTGAAGAATCGAGATGCAACTGAAAGGAATTTGTTTAATTCAATGTTTGTGAGTCATTGTGTGAGTGACGCCTACTTTCGGTTCATTTCAAGGGCATTTATCGGGTGAATGGGGCGAAGTCTCGTGTGGAAAAGCTGTGCCAGGCCTTTGAGAATGGAAAGGACTTAGTGGAGCTTTCTGACCTCCACCCACATGACATAAGCAACGTGCTCAAGCTTTACCTGAGACAGGTGTGGTGGGACAAATAATCCCAGTTTCATCATGTCTAAATGAAACTTGACATAATAGAGTGCAACAGTGTCCGCCCGCTTTTTGGTTTCGGAAGTACTTTTCACATAGGAATTTTTTCTTTGTTATAGAGTTATAAGCCATGAACCAAAGCAACCAGCTACGAGGTGAATCACAGCATTGCCAAAACCCAGCTGTTGCACTCTATAGGGTTCCATTGCTCTTCACATTTTGATGATTTGACACTGTCTAAAAAATAATTCAACTGTCTTTCAGCTGCCAGAGCCATTGATTCTGTATCGGTATTATAACGATATCATCGGGCTGGCAAAAGAGACTCAGAACATGGACGAGACTGACTCGACTAAAGAGAAATCACCAGGAGAGAAGCTGTGCCTCAGTATTGAGCTTAAAAGAGTCCTCTTCAAAATCAGAGACCTCCTTCGCCAGCTTCCTGCGGCTCACTACAGAACCCTGCAGTTCCTCATCACCCATCTGCACAGGTACGCTGACACAAACCATGAACCAAAGCGTGTTTAAAAAGCTTATATAGCAAAGAAGCAGGAATCCGTTATTGGGATCTGTTTTTTTTTCTTGTTGCTTGATGTCCTTAGTGAGAATGAAATATAATTTATCACTCATTGTTCTACAGAGTGTCAGAGCAAGCTGAGGAGAACAAGATGACCGCTAGTAACCTGGGCATCATCTTCGGTCCCACACTCATCAAGCCCAGGCAGTTGGAGGCAGAAGTGTCGCTGTCCTCTCTGGTTGACTACCCCCACCAGGCCCGCATGGTGGACCTGCTCATCAGGCACCACCAGTTGATCTTTGATGTCCCCCTGAGCCCTGTGTCTCCCACCAATCCGACAGCACCACAGCCAGCACTCAGCCGCCACTCCCGATCTCTCATGGATATCAAAGAGGTGAGCTGGGCCAGAGAATAAGCTTTTTTTTTTTTTTTTTTTGAAATATGATTCTGATCGGTTTATCCTTCATGCAGAGTGCAAAAGTCTACAAGAGACACTCATCTGTGATTACTTCTGCACAGCTGATGGAGGGAGTGAAGGAGATAAAGACAGGGGATGATAAAGCACAAACACCTGGTTAGTATGATTGTCTCTGCTCATTTTGATATTAAAGTTAACATGAAATCAATACTGACCCCCTTTGATGAGCCATGGTTGCATGAAAAATAGATCACATTTTTCATTTGAATGTGAAAGTTTATTCAAGAAAAATGAATATATTTGTTTTGAAAATATTCTTAAGTAATATTGATGTGGTTTTGTTAAAAGAAATAATGTATATTTCATAAATGTGGACTGTTTTGTGCAGTTATTATGAGTTATAAGTTCAAAGGAATTTAATGTTCTTATATATTTCATATAATGATATAGAGCTGTACGATTCTGGATAAATAGAGATCACGATCACTGAAAGTATTGTGTATGAACTCATTAATGGGAAGTTGCGGATCACATACAATATGGTTTTAGTTGAAAAATATGAAGTATTGACTGTTTTATAAGTTTATGTTTCAGTTAGTCAAAACTGACCTGGAAATTCAAAAATTGTAGGCAGATTTTTAGGGTAATTTTTTGATGTCTCTTCTGAATTAATCATTTGTATAAATTAAGTTCAAACGTATTTTTCTTATCAGCAGGTGAATGCTCAGATGGCAATGGTGTTGGCTCAGCTCCTGTAGACGTGCAGAAATCCACATCTGTGTTCAGCCAGCCTGGTGCCAGCAGCCGAGTGGTGCAACTACGTCCTCAGCGCACCAAGCCAGCGTCTCGGCCCATCAGCATGCCTGTGGAGCGACTGCTCAACGAGCGCAACAGTCGCAACACAGAGGAGCGTGAACACTCGCCGGCCGCCATTCAGGAGACCACTGAACCGGAAAAGCCCACGACACCACGCCTCACCAACTATTACAGAAACCCCTTCATCGACACACAGACGCTGAGGAGGACCTGGGACAGACAGTACAGGCATTATGATGTGACGCCCAGAACTGCTATGATAGTGGCCAACCTGCCATCCTCTGGTGTGCCAAAACCATCGGAAATTAGCGTTGTACCCCAAAGCAGCACTAGTAGAAAAGATGGTACAAGCCAGTCCAGCGGGGCTCCGATATCCTTCCGAGCGCCACGGACACTGAAACCCCCTCCTGGAACATTCTATAGACCTCCATCAGTAAGCCAAATCAGGCCATTTGACTCACTGGCAAAACCCGTTTCAACAGCAACAACCACTACCACAGGAGCTATATACACAACAGCCATTACCATATTTACAACAGCGGCCACATCAACAGTTTCGACAGTCTACACAGCCGTCACGACTCCCCCAACCACACCAACAACTTCAGTGAGTATCGCTCTAACGGCCAAGCCGACCGTTACAACAGTGATGAGCGCTGTATCGGGAGCAGAGGAAGGACTGTCAGAGAGCGACTCCATCAGCCCCGCCACACTCTCTCCGCCTCAATCTCCAAGCTCCAGCGCAGAGGAGCTCAGCCCTACAGATGCCAAACCCCTCTATCAGAGACGCAGTCGCCGTATGGAGGAGCTTGAGCACCGAGAAGCCCATTTTGTTTAAAAAAAAAAAAAAAAGCCCTGTTGAACAGATCTCTTGTTTCGCTTGGTACAGTATCCTATATGTGACACTCAGAAAGTGACTGATTCCTCCACAGGCCTCACAAGGTCAATTTTAATAGTCTAGTAGATCCGTCTACGGCTTTATGTGTATGTATTTGTATGTAAACTATCATTTTTGTGCCATACTGTATATATGAAAATTGTTTTAATATCCCTTTGAGAAAGGGCAAAAATATTAGGAGAGAGGTGAAATGTCTCCATGAAATTTTGTCTCTTTAAGCTACTATTTGAGCCAGAAATATCAGCAGAGGTCCAAAACATTTGTGACATTCACTTATCCATAAGTGAGCACTCTTTTATGCTATTTTCGGATGTCGTTTCTGAACGTTTATGCCAAATGTGTCTTATTCTTATTATCTCCTTCACTGTGATAAGACGAGACACTTCTATATCAGTAAATAATCAGCTATATTAATGTGTTAATAAAATCAAAAGTTCTGTGTAATAATTGTATAAACTGAAAAGGAATGTGTATAGTATTGTCTGTAAATTCATGCCAACTTGCTCATTGTGATGCACTTGCTAAGCCTAACTTTTTAACATACATTCATCACTGCCCTCGCATGATGCAGTCACTGCTGGCTGTTATATTTGTTTTATAGTTCGTCTCTTGGAAACACTCCTGCTTGTGTGTGTTTTAGGCTGCGAAAGTGCATCTGTTTCTGTTTTATTTCAGAGTTATATATGCATTTGTTTACATTTTTACACATAACCTGCTGCCATAAACATACATCTATACCAACAGTTCTTGAAGTCATGCAACATGTTTGCAGATTAAATATTTAGTTAAAACTGTTTTCTGCTCTTTTTTTCTGTCATGTTTTGTCCATTCAAGTGTAAAAGACGAAATGTGGTTCCAGTCCCTCCAAGTGTTGTTATTGCGAACTGAAACTTATTATTAAAAATGGTCTGCATTAAAATATAAATATTGGATGAAAAACTTTCATTTAGAACTTATATATATTAGATAATAAATTAAGAAAACTTTAAGGACAGTTAGAAATGTTTCAGCTTACTGAAATAAAAAAACAAAAACAAATTAATTTAAAGCTCAATAGCAATATGAATATAGCTTAATTCTAGGGATGATACATTGATATATTGGCATCAATAATTGGCATCAATCAAAAGATTTTTAATTTTGGTCAAAACATGAAAATAATTATATTGCTATAGTGAATATAGTAATAAAATATACTATTTTATTAGTATAAAATATAATGAAATAAAAATAAATCACTAAGACACAAAAATTCAAATATCTGAAAATATAAAAATAAAGCTCATTCAGAATATTAATAATACTAAATACATCGTGATACAAATACATTTCTTCCCTGTTTTTCATCTGCCAGATAAAAGTTGTATGCTTCATCACTTAGAAAAGTAATAGTACATCTATTTAAAAATAATAATAATAAATACATTTTATTTATTTTAATTTGAAATCATAGTGGAAGAATTATGTTTAATACCTAAAAAAAATAACAGTAACAGAGAATTCCTGCCTTAGCAAGTATGCTAAATTAAATTTGTACTGTAATCAGGTGAGCATACTTCATGCCAGAGGTTATTTTGTGGGAGGCCGCACTTTCTACTCAGTGTCCTGATCGCAGAGGGTGTTGTTGCCTGTTGTCCTCCATCCCTGTTTGGCTGAAACTGTCCATGACAGGCTCTCCCTCCTCATCCCTAATTAGCCATGTCACCTGAGCTCCAGCACTGAGCTGCTCAGGACTCAACCAACAAACACACAACGCTTCAACAGAAGACTTCAAATATAACACACAATCTCCAAATGTCCAGAATACACAATATAACAACACACGCCATCAATATTCCGAAATGCCTTCCCCAATCTCCCACATGTACGTGTAAAAAACAGTAGTCATGTTAAAATGGAGGGCTTTGCTGATGGCGATGTTAACCCTGCAGATTAAGCCGATCAGATTAGTTGAGTCAGTCAGAAGCAGCAAGTTTGGCTGTTGTGTTTCAGCGACTATCATGGACTGTAATTATGTACTTTTATTCGTGAATGATAAGGAACTCATATTTCTTCAGCACTGAGGTAAGTGTACCATTTGTTTTAAGGGAACACTATTCACTATTAACTAGCTGCTTATTAGCAGCTAGTGTAACTGTTTATTAGCACTTGTATGAACACATTTCAATGCCTTTTTCTTCACGACCATATTCTAGATCCCTAACCTTTCCCAATAGGCTACCTAAACATAACAACTACCTTACTGTTAATTAGCAGCAAATTAGAAGTTTACTGAAAGCAAACGCTCAGTTATAAGTTATACAGTTATACAAACTTAAAAGTGAATATGTGTTTCCTAACCTAAAATGTTACCGATTTAAAACATGATTGGTCAAATCAAAAAGATTTTATTGTGTCTTTTTTAATACTTCTATTCAGTAATTTAATCAAAAGCGACAGTGAAGACATTTACTACAAGTTTCAAATAAAGGCTGTTCATTTGAACTTTCTATTTATTAAAAAAATTAATAACTGTTTTCAATATAATAATATATGTTTTTTGAGTAGCAAATCTAGAATGATTTATAAAATACCATGTGACACTGAAGACTGAAGTAATGACTGCTGAGAATTGCAACCACAGGAATAAATTACATTTTGAAGCATATTAAAATAGAAAACAGATCATTTACATAGTAATATTGTTTGGTCAAATAAATGTAGCTTTGGTGAGAATAAGAGACTTTCAAAAACATTATCTTTCTGAACAGTACTGTACATTCATGAAGGGTTAAAGTTGCTGGCCTTTGTGGAGAATATTGCCATTTAATGTTATGTTTTTAATTCTTTGATATTCATTTAACTATTAAGATCAATAGTTTGTGCAGTATGTCTGTCAAAAGAGACTCAGTAAGATGAGACATTTGTATCTGAACCTGAATTGAAAGAGCTTTAATCAGTGTTTGTGTTAAAAGATTACTGTGGAAAATTAGACGTCTAACGGACATAATAACAGCTCTGTCTGTGATTGCTGTGCTGTTTTGGTCCTGCTGTAGTAGTCATTGCTATGGCTCAAAATAGTTCAGTGGTTCAATGCTAGGCCCATATTTTCCTCTAAAGATTTGTGACCCAATTTCACATGACTAACAAACAAAGTCTCCAAGCAACATTTCACTAAAACAGCTGTTTTCATTAATGAGGACTAGCTGTCTGAAATCTGATTACATGGCCACATGTACAATGCTCTACAGTACAATGCTAATGACATTCATCTGTCACTTGAATTTCTGTACACCAGCTCTGCGAGTTTTCTTTTAGTATGGTTGTGAGGGTGAAGTATGTGATGTGTTGGCAGGTTTGTTGCAGCTTGTTGACCCCTACACGGGGTTAAGTTGGAGCCATGAACACAGGCAGCCAGATCCGTCTGCTGCTCTGGAAGAACTGGACGCTCCGCAAGAGACAAAAGGTACAATTAACCCATTCACTGGGACACAAAACAATCATCATCACGGGCTGTAGTTTCTAAAGCCTGAAAACAGCTTATATTTAGAGCACTGTGTTTATATCATGAGATGCAAACCTCAGAAATTTGGTTCCGAGTGCAGGATTTAGGCAATGAGGTGTGACATACCACACAAAACCAAATATAAAAACCTGAAGCTGAGTGTTTTAAAAGTGCATTTTTAAACCTCTGCTATTGTTTGTTTAAAATTAAAGCAACACTTTACAATATGGCTTAATTCTAGGGATGATACATTTATATATTGGCATCAATTCAGTTATTCACAATGTTAAAGATTTTTTTCAGCTGATGTTGGATGTTAAAGTTTACATTTTGCCTATTTTTCCAGATAGACCAGCATCTAATGCTCATTTTATTGCTCAAGTTAATCTTTTACAACATTATAATTTAATAACAATGTTACTAAATACTTTTATTCAAATTAATAGGCCTACCTAAATATCCAGTTGTCATACTATACTTTATAATGTTGATGCTTAAATAAAAAAAGACAGTGTTTTCAGTGTTTTCAAATTATTTAGACAAAATAGTATAGATTTTTAATTTTGGCCAAAATAATTATCATATTGCTATTGTACATCCCTATTTTTGCCATTACTATATTCAGATCTGACATTCGCATCAACAAAAAAGGTTAAAGGTCAGACTATTGAGTATGTGCAATCCTGTAAATACCTTGGGACTTGATGCACAACTGAACTTTGAAGCTAATTGCGCAGCTGTGTGTAAAAAAGGTCACCAGCGCTTGTATTGTTTAAAAAACTATCACACTTCCATATCGACCGAATTATCCTGCTTTTATTGAATCATTTTTGTCCTTTTCTTTGGTCGCATGGGTTGAACACATATCCTTAAAAGCGAGAAATTCCTTAAACCATATAGTTAAATAGTCTAGTCGATTGGTTGGTGAATCAGAGGTGGAACCAGCATCCCTGTATACTGTACCAAACAGTTACAGCGAATGGCTAATTCTATTTTAAATGATGACTCCCACCCTTTGCACAGTGAGCTTTTTCCCTCTGGACGGAAATTTTTAGTCTGTTAATAAGCTGTAGGATGGTGGAGTTTTGAGCACTTGTATCATGTATAATGTTATTTTGTTGTGTTGTATTATGTTCATAAATGTGTTTTGAAATTATGTGTCAAGGATGGATGTCACTGTCATTTTACTGCAAAACAAATGTTCTTGCATCTATAAATGAAGTAACCTAAGCTGACGTGTTTCTGAATAAACTGCTCTCTTGTCATGTGTACACAGATTCGCTTCCTGGTTGAGATTCTGTGGCCTGTGTTTTTATTCATTGGACTTGTGTGGCTACGAAAAGCCAATCCTCTGTATCGCCAGCATGAATGTAAGAAAACACATTATAGTATCGTTACTTTAGGTTGTACAATTTCACACTCTGAGTCAGCTACTGATAATGGTATTCAGAAAAACAGCACAGCTTGAAAGTTCATTAGCATCTATGTGAGGTGCCTGAGGACTTACTCATCATGTCTGTAAATGTAGGTCATTTTCCCAACAAGGCTATGCCCTCAACGGGAATCCTGCCTTGGATTCAAGGGATTTTCTGCAATGCTAATAACCCATGTTTTCGCCATCAAACTCGAGGAGAGTCGCCTGGGGTCGTTTCCAACTACCACAACTCCATGTGAGTCAGACGCTCCTTCACATCTGAAATCTGGAAGGTTTTCCTATCTTGCATATTTTGTGTTGTAGGCGTCCAGAGATATTTCTCTGACACAATTCAGTTTGGAAGAAAAATTACTCTTCCTGTGTAGAGGAGTTTTGCAGACTGTCAAACAGCTCGATAACCAACAGTTGGGATTGTAAATTTAGTCTTATCCTATTAGAGTTCATACCATAAAATGTTGGGAGATGTTTGTTTTTAATGGACTAAGTTAGTTTGAATCCAAGTTTCAGTTTATTGTTGTAGCTCATTTTTTCTATTCTCTTTAGACTGGCACGGTTTTACCAAGATTCACAGAAGCTGCTGTTCAACGACACTGAGTTCCGTCAGCTCGGCCGTCTGTGGCATGAAGCCACCATCTTGAGCAACTTCATGGAGACACTGCGCACCAATCCTGCACTGGTGGCAGGTATGTAGGGCAGGGGAGCGTCTGCTGTCTGACCCATTAACCCGGCCCTCAGAGGAACTGATGGGACCTCTTTAATGGATCTGAGTGATGGATGGAGAGAGTGGGCATTTCCTCTCTTGTACTTCCACTCCCCTCATACCTGTTTCCTTTTCCTGCTCCCTCTAATGGGCCGATGACTAGTCCAGGGCGAACCTAAATCTGTCTTAATATATGGAGTTAACACCAAGGGCGATAACGAAAGATAACGAGAAAGATATAGTTTTAAAAACAACCTGGTCTCATGGTATAAATGCACCTGGGTGCACTTTTTAGCGAGACCGTTTTTATTTACCTCGCTGCACGTTTCACAGCAGTTTCATAGAGAAATGTCCACTGAGTGGCGCTAAAACACGGGTTCAAAATGTAAACCTTGGCACATTTTTTATTACGTTGCTTCAGGTACGTATTGCAGCTGTTCAGAATCACAGTTTCCAAGTCTGCGTATTATACGCGACTTTGGGCTTCTTTTTTTGTAAAGTTGCGTGAAAAAATCCCTGGTCGCGGGTTGCGGTTTTTTGGGTTTATTTAAAAAAATATGATTGCTTGTTAGGGAAATCTGACAAGCAACTTCGTTTCTTTATTTACGTTCACCGTATTCTCCAATGCATTGATTGACACTCTGTCTGCTCGCAGTTAATAGCCAACCAGTGCAATAATATAAGTGCCTTAGCGTAATTTGCCAAATGTTCCGCCACCTCATTGGAGAAAAAGACCACATTATTAGATTAACTTTTGACTTTTTTAATATAATATATTATAATTTAATATATAATTTGATATAATATTTTTTAATATATTTTTCTATACTATTTATTTGGCTTTTTAAAATTTTATTTGATAATTATGTATACATTATTTTATTTTAAATGGTATAAAAACCTGTTTTTGACCTCGAAATAAAGCACTTCCCCTCTGTACATGGCTGTGGGGACAAGCAGTTTTGTGGTGCTTGGAATTTTTTTATAATTAATTAAAAATAAAAATTGCCACATTGATGGCTCAAGAAGGTGTAATTGTTCAAATAACACATTGTTTCATTTTAAAGTATATATATATATATATATATATATATATATATATAAATTGAAACCTAGTGTTTTTCAAATGTAATATTTCTGTAAAGGCTAGGGACATAAAAACGGACATTTCCATAGAATTACCCCTATATATTATAGGCTGTGTGTGTGTGTGTGTGTGTTTTTTAAAGTAGGCACATTTTTCAGTGTCACATGATCTGTCAGAAATATGCTGATTCACTGCTCAAAAACATTTTATTATTATTATTATTATTATTATATTATTATAGGATTGGGTGTATAATCATGCAGAATATGTGCTTTATAAGTACTAAAGAAAATAAAATAAAAATCAGAAGTCTTACACCACAAATGTTTTTATGGGAGTATTGATAGAAACGGACCAATTAAGGACCAATTAAGACCTAAACTGGGACCAAAAACTTTTCCATATTTCTTTTCATGTTGTTAACCAAAACGACAGTCCTGTAGTTTACCTCAGAACACCTTTAACTGGAGTTGGTTAGTTGAATCTAGCAGCACTTTCTCCACACACGACTCTCATGTCGTGGCCTTTCAACACAGAGTCCTGTTGAGTGACAAAGCTTTCAGTGAAGAATTCAGTGATCAAGTGATCCATTCAAGCACTTTGTCAGCACAGTTTGTCCTCTAAATGAATATATGTCAAAGTCATTATACACGCTGGTCAGCACATTGCTGAAGTGTTAAGAGTGCTTCATTTAAGAAGGAGTGGAATGCATTCTTCCATTGTGCCCATGTATCTAGGCCACAAAAAAAGGGAATATTTGTATTTGTTTACTTGCATCTCAAGTAAAGCTTTAAAGGATTTAGTTTAAGAAGGCTTTTTTTTTTTTTGATGATTTAAAATAAATCCATCAAAATCCACATTTTTTCCTTCATGTACTCATGTTGACAGTCTCACAGTACGCTGTTGTTTAATCATATATTTCCCTCCATGTGCCATCAGGTAAAGGACTGAAGGTAGAGCACATTCTGAAGGATGATGAGGGTCTAACGTCATTCCTGTTGCGGGACGCTGGGCTTTCAGAGGCTGTGGTGTATGATCTTACAAATGCTCAAGTGCGGGTGGAGCAAGTACGTTATTGCAAATTTTGCTTTTTAGGCTACTGCTTTTAAAAAAGCACATTAGCTTCCTTCTCTTGTGAGCCATTTGTTTTCATAAATGCTTTAACAGCTTCCACTGCAAGCAGAATCCTGTCACACAGTCACATCCTCAAACTCTCCTTTGGGGATTTACTAGATGTTTCCAGCAAAATCTAGTGGATTCATGCGGTGTTTTGTGATGTTAACAGACACTAAGAGTCTTTCCTGAGTTTGTATGGCAGTGTCTTCGTGACGTGTGTCTTCTTTTGTTTCACGCTGGCCTCTCACACACAGACTGATTTATGGTGTAGCCCATTGTCTCAGTGATTCAAGCAGTCTTTGACTCAAGATTGACTCAAGCACACTTAGGCTTCTTTGATCTTACACTTTCCTAAGTGCATCTCAATGTATTGTGAAACACACCATAAATAATGTATAGATATATGTGACCCTGGACCACAAAACCAGTTATAAGTAGCACAGGTATATTTGTAGCAATAGCCAACAATACATTGTATGGGTCAAAACTATTGATTTTTCTTTTATGCCAAAAATCATTAGGATATTAAGTAAAGATCATGTTCCATGGAATTTTTTTTTAAATTTCCTACTGTAAATATATCAAAACTTAATTTTTGATTAGTAATATGCATTGCTAAGAATTCATTTGGACAACTTTAAAGGCGATTTTCTCAATATTTGGATTTTTTTGCACCCTCAGATTCCAGATATTCAAATAGTTGTATCTCGGCCGAATATTGTCCGATTGCAAACCATACATCAATGGAAAGCATATTTATTCTGCTTTCAGATGATATTTCCTAATGCATGTATTTGAATGATTTCTTCAAGACAAATTTAAGACACTTTTTGATGAGTCAGACCAAATCTTAAGCCATCTGAAGATTTATTTCTTATTTCTGTAAAAACATGCTGAGACAGTTGTTTTTGATCTTGTAACTAGTGTACTACTTGAAGAAACAAAAATGAGATAATATCATAATAACAAGATTAAAAATAGAGCAAATATATCCAAAGAAAACAACAACTGTAATCTCATATGTCCTCTAGTTTGTCAAAAACATCTTAGCAATGTTTCACATTGTGCTCAGATTCACCAAGATACCAAACTCTGCAGTCAAAAGTCAGAAATTTCAAGACTTTTTCATCAAATTCTCCCAAAACATGGACATGCTGAACTACTTCTTCATTAACAATCATCTCCTGTGTTTCTAGTTTGCATATGGAGTCCCAGATCTGACTCTGAAAGAGATCGCCTGCAGTCAGGCTCTTCTGGAGCGATTCCTCATCTTCCCCAGTCGTGGAGGGCTGTATGGGGTCCACAATGCCATGTGTGCCCTTTCCCAGCAAAGGCTGCAGAAGATCGAGGACGTGCTGTATGCCAACATAGACTTCATCAAGCTCTTACGACTGGTCAGTCATCACGCTTTTCTTTACACTCACTGTTTTGCACAGTTATACTTATGTTTAGTGGACTGAGATGTTATTCAGTCCCAAAATATGACCAAGAGTAATGCAAGGGTGACTTAAAATGACATGAAGGTTTGTGGTACAACTTTCCAAAGACCTGCTAAATTGATCAAAATATAACTGTAAAGACAATTGTAATTTAATTTAAAAAAAAAATTGCATTACAAAAAGGCTGCTCTTTTGACGATCCAAATTTTTTTATTATTTTTTATTAAATTTTTAAATGAAATTAAACTCTCGCTGTTAACAAAACATTAAATACGACTTTTGCCTCAGTAAAAACTCCTAATATGTTTCTTATCAGTAGTTAGTAAGGTAGTTCTTAAGTTTAGGTATTAGGGATGTCATGCAAAATATGCGCTTTATACAAACTAATAAACAGCCGATATGTTAATAATAAGCATACTAATATATTAGGCAACTATTAAACAGTGAGAATTGGTCCCTATACTGAAAAATTATAATGGTTTCCACCAAAATATTAAGCAGCACAACTTTTGAACACAGAATCAGGATATTAAAATGTTTTTTGAAGGAGTGTAATACAATTTTACAGTATTACTGCTTTTATTGTATTTTTGATCAAGCTTTTGAATGATTTCGAGTGTATATTTTGACCGGATTTTTAAAAATAATTTGACACTAAATTATATTATCATTATAATAACTTACATTTTTAAATATAATAGTTATAAAATTGAATAGTTATTATATGAATGTAATAAATTTACATTTTAAAAAATTTATATTTTTAATAGATTTAAAAGATTTAACAGTTCAACTGAAAGCTAGTTGCGGGTCCCAAAACCAGCTCATTAATTTTTCTTAGATTTTGAAATGTCTCTAAACGGACACTGCGGAGGTCAGCACTCTCTGTTTTAAAACCAGTCAATTTGGTTGCAGAGAAAGTTTATTTAAAACATTGCGATTGGAAATATTTAGCTTAGATTCTACAGTAATTCACTATGTTAGTGTAGTGTAATGTCACATGATGTGTCACATGCTTGGAATTACGGAAAAGCTGTTCTAAACACATCATAAGTGTTCGCAGGTGGTGCACTAAACTAAATGTGGGTCATGAGCCAGACCTACTTACCTGTTGTTAGATTTTAGACGGCCTATGAATACCACTGCTGAAACAACACTACTTATCAGCTTTCTCTTTCTAAGTCTCTCTCTCTCTCTCTCTCTCTGTCTGTGAGGTTTACTCAGGGTTAGATTGAAGCAGATGGTATTGTTAGCATGATGACACACTGCTTGGCCTCATTTACTAATGAGATTAAAGAAGATACTCCCTCTGGTGATGAGGACGGCTGAGGAAGCAGTTTTCTGTTCTTTATGCAGTTTTGCTGTGTCTCGTGATGATGTTTAAGTTTCAGGAATAAGTTGCTGCTCATCTCTCTAATTGTGTCTTAGACACCAAATAACTGTACAGTGAATAAACACAGTCATTCAATATTAGCTTTCATCTGCTTCAGAATTTCATAAGCTTTAAAGTCAACATGGGACTCTGATCGCAACCTATTTTACTTCTGTATAGTTTTTCCCTCTTTGGAGTAACATGCACCAGTTAATCATTTGCAGTAAAAATGAACTTTTTTTTTTCCTACAAAGCACAGATATTCAAAACAATTAAATGTTCAGGCCACTGTGTAGTTTAGAAATTGTGTTTAGTAAAATAAATTATTCATCGAAGTTCCTAATACAAAATCAGTTTCCACAAAAATATTAAACAGCACAACTGTTTTCAATATTGATAATAATAAGAAATGTTTCTTGAGCACCAACACATCATATTAGAATGTGACACTGAAGGCTGGAGTAAAGGCTTTGGGAAAAAAATACCTTAAAATATATAAAAATTAAAAATCCAAATTCTATAAAAATATAAATTGAATAGGAATACAGGTCCCACTTTATATTAGTACTACTATGTACTTGCATTTAAATTAATCATTTGGTACAATGCACTTATTGCGTACGTATATGCTTTTAAATTGTACTTTTATTTTTAAAAATACCTATATGTAATTACATCTGTAATTAATTTCTTAATCCCTTACACCTTAACCCACCCTTAAACCTACCCATACCTCCAAACCTGTCCCTAACATTACCCGTATCCCACCTCAATAGCAGCAATAGTGTTTTGCAATACAGTATGAACACAATAAGTAAATTGTACTTATTTTTTGATGTAAGTACACAGTAGTTAAGGCCACCTCATATAAAGTGTGACCGGAATACATTATATTGCATATAAAAAATAATAATTCAAATAGAAAACAGTTATTTTTGCAATAATATCTCACATTATTTTAATTTTTCTGTAATTTTGATTAAATAAATAAATGCAGCCTTGGTGAGTATACAAGATTACTTTAAAAACAGTAGTGTATATGTGCTGTATTTTAATTTTAGTATTTAAAGGAACACTCCACTTTTTTTGAAAATAGGCTCATTCTCCAACTCCCCCAGAGTTAATAAGTTGAGTTTTACCGTTTTTGAATCCATTCAGCCGATCTCCGGGTCTGGCGAGAGCACTTTTAGCATAGCTTAGCATAGATCATTGAATCCAATTAGACCAGTAGCATCGCGTTCAAAAACGATCAAAGAGTTTCGATATTTGTCCTATTTAAAACTCGACTCTTCTGTAGTTATATCGTGTACTAAGATCGGCGGAAAATGAAAAGTTGCGGCTACCGGGGACTACTTTCAGGCGCTGCGTAATATCACTACGCCTGCTGCGGCCATGTTACGGCAGCAAAGTTCCTTGATTATTACGCCGGAATGAGAGTAGTTCCTAATCATATCAGCCTAGAAAATCGCAACTTTTCATTTTCCACCGATCTTAGTACACGATATAACTACAGAAGAGTCAAGTTTTAAATAGGAAAACTATCGAAACTCTTTGATCGTTTTTGAACGCGATGCTACTGGTCTAATCGGATTCAATGATCTATGCTAAGCTATGCTAAAAGTGCTCTCGCCAGATCCGGAGATCGGCTGAATGGATTCAAAAACGGTAAAACTCAGCTTATTAACTCTGGGGGAGTTGGAGAATGAGCCTATTTCCAAAAAAAAGTGGAGTGTTCCTTTAAATCATAATGTAAAGGTATTAAAACATGTTTAGAATTATGTACTCAAATGAATGAAATCAGTATTTGGCTACATTCCATTTGTGCACATTTTTGGTTATAAATAAGGTTAATGTGAACTCAAATGTCTCTCTTTCTGTCTGTGTTCAGTTGCCCATGGTGCTGGATAACCACATGACCGGGATAGACCTGCAGTTCTGGGGTCAAGTGCTTTCAGCGTTGTCCGACAAGCTTCAGGAGGTACGGCTGCTTGAGAAAGTTCAGTTCCTCTCCCCCTTTAAAGACCCTTATTTTAGCATTCAGGAAGCTCCTCACTTCCCTTCAGCTCTTCAGAAAGCTCCCTGAGAGACGTTAGGAAAGTATGTGTTACGGATCATTTTTGTCTATCACATCAACCTCAGTTTCGTTATTAAATCGCCATAACCTCATCTTATGTGCTTTATGAGGACAGATAGTGTTTATATGACCAGTTCATGCATGTACGTGTATCATCATTCCTGTTTCACAAATATGTCGAAAGCACATTCCACTGAGGTCACATCCTGTAGGTGGAGTACATTTCTTTCCCTTTTGCTTGGGTGACAGAAAGCCTGGCCAACTAATGCTATCACCCATCAATAAATCCATCTGCGCTCAGTATGAATGTGTATGAATGGGAAGGAGGGAGGTAAAGTGTTAGTTTAGTGGAAGTTGAGCAATGACTCATTCCTCATACTGAAAGCCTCTATGGAAATCTTCGTCACGTATCTTGACCCGGTTTGACTTATTTTGGCTATCATGGTGTGCATTAGAGTTCATGACCCACAGAAGAGCGCTGGATCTCACGTTCACCCCGATAATCGGCTGGCCTCGTATTTTGATAGAGCAGTGTTTGATAGGCTTTGTGGTTCAGTCCGGAGTCAAACCTCTATGATTTTATTTGTTCTATGGAACTCAAAAGAAGATATTTGAAGAAGAATGTTGAATCTGGTTTTGTCAGTACAATGAAAGTCAATGGGGTTCAAAACAACACTGGACATTGTGTTGACAAAAATAATCTTTATTTCTATACAGAGTTTACCAGTTGTTCATGCACATGGTTGAGTTCAAATGGGATTAATTGCAAACCTCAGGTTCTTACCTTATTTTTACTTCCAGGATACCAAATTCAGACACAACTGTGCCTTAGGGTTTATTTAGGGATATCCTCTTCAAGGACGTGCACCTTTAGGTTGTCACAGGTCGTGTATTGAGAATAGTTTCTGGCAGATAAAACGTGGCCGGTCAAACAATACGGTGACATAAACACAACTCTTGCCTTAAAAGTGTGCAGGGCTGTTTTATTCTAAAATATTTTGGTATTATTCTAAACTGTTCAGTTATTCTAAAATATTAATTATAAAGAATGAATAGGTACACTACCATCGGTAAATTATTATTACAATTATTACAATTTTGTTACAACTTTATTACAATTTAAAATACTGTAGCTGTTTTAGAATTTAATATAAATACTGTATATATATATATATAAATAATATATATAAATATATATATATATAAATATATATAAATAATATATACTGTGTATGTATATATATATATATATTACAATTTAAAATACTGTAACTGTTTTACTGTTTTAGAATTATATATATATATATATATATATATATATATATATATATATATATATATATACATACACAGTATATATTATTTAACAATGCATATTTATTCCTATGATGCAAAGCTGAATTTTAAGCAGCCATTACTCCAGTCTTCAGCTTATTACTTTCTGGAAACCGTGATACATTTTAACAGTATATTTTGATGAATAGAACATTTAAAAGAACAGTATTCACTGTTAATGAAATAGAAATATTTTGTAACATTGCACTACTTTATTGTCACTTTTGATCACTTTGATTAATAAAATTTCTATGAAATTAATTTCTTTAAAAAAATAATTCTTTTCTGATTCCAAATTTTTGAATGGTAGAGTGTTGTTATCAGTCATAATGGCTTGCAAAATTAAATAAATAGTTTTTACACAATGTTCTCTCAGCATTTATTACTGTCATGTTGTTTAAAACCTTTATAATGGTTTTTCCCCATAAAATGAAAGTAGTTTGTAGCTCAAGATCAAAAATTTCTTTAAAGCATCATAAAATTATCATATGATTTGTACTGAAAATCTTGCCTTCCTCCAGCTCTCATGCCCTGATGCATCTAAGGCCCATAAATAAACTATAATCTGTACATATTGTAGCTTCTATGTAGAGTTTATTTTTAAAATCAGGCTGTAAAAGTTTACATTTACTAAAACGGCCTTCCTCTCATAGCTTGCGGAGAGGCCCAGCTCCCAGGACTTGATGCGGGTCATGTACTCCATCTTCCAGTCCGGGGGTCCCTCGTCCTTCAGTCAGCTGATGACCACTGTGTCAGATCTCTTCTGCGGATACCCAGAGGGTGAGATCACCCGGGTCTTCTCCTTTAATTGGTATGAGGACAACAACTACAAGGCTTTCCTTGGCATCAACAGCTCCAGAGGACAAGACAGCTACACCTATGACAAGACAGCAAGTGAGAGCTATTGATCTGTTTGTTCTGTTTCTGTTTCACTTTTTTCACTCTTTCACTTTCGCTTTGTTCTAATTTGTCTTTTTCACTTTCTTTTTCTTCCTCTATTTCTCTTTCTCTCTCTCTTTGGCCCACAGCTCCATTTTGTAATGCATTGATGCAGAACCTAGAGTCGAACCCTCTTACGAAAATCGTGTGGAATTCAGTGAAGCCTCTGGTGATGGGGAAGATCCTCTACACCCCAGACTCCCCAGCTGTCAGAAAGATATTAAAAAGTGTAAGATACAGATATCCACCTACTTTTACAGATATCCATGCACTCTCACACATGCACTGTCTTGTAAGATTTGTAAAATGTTCTTAGAAGAAGTCTATTACCATGCTCACCATGCATTTATTTGATCAAAAACACAGTAAAAGCTGTAATATTGTGACATATTGTCACAATTTAAAGTAGCAGTTTTCTATTTTAATATATTTTAAAATGCCATTAATTCCTGTGATGGCATAACTGAAATTTCATCAGCCATTTCTCCAATTTTCAGTGTCACAATGATTCAGAAATCGTTCTAATATGCTGATTTGGTGCTCAAGAAATGTTTCTTATCAATATCACTGTTGAAAACAGTTGCACTGTTAAATATTTTTGATACATTTTCCAGATTCTTTGAAAGTTCAAAAGAACAACATTTATATGAAATACAAATAAATACAATCAAATGTCTTTTCTGTCACTTTTGATCAGTTTAATGCAACCTTACTGAAAAAAACTGATGTAACTGATCCCACATATTTGAATGGCATACAGTGGGGACAAAAAGTCTGAGACCACCATTGAAAATGCTTGTGTTCTGCTTAATCAGTTTAACAATTCGTGTGAAAAGTTGAATTTACAAATGAATTTGAATGATCCCTCTTTTTCTTTAATGACAGCAGCACTCAAGCTGCATGAACTCCACAAATTTGTGCAAAACCTGAATATCACGTTTTCCAGCATTATTTGAGATGATCCAAAGAGCATATTGTGTGCTTCAATTCATTGTGTGTGTCAAGGCTAAACTTATATTTTTCCATCTGGATAGTTGTTTTTGTTTCAATGCGCTGGAACATTGCTGAGTCAGTTGTTTTGTTATTGTGCATCCCTGTAGACAGGTTAAGGTGCCCTGTACACATACAGTATGATGCTGACAATGCATATGAATTTGTGTGTGTATGTTTTCTCCAGGCCAACACTACTTTTGAGGAGCTAGAGAGGTTGCAGAAAATGGGGAAGGTCTGGGAAGAGGTGGGACCGCAGCTCTGGGAATTCTTTCAGAACAGCGTCCAAATGAACATGATACGGGTAATGTATCTGTTTCTTTTCATCTCATACACACATGCACACACACCTCCCTTTATCCCTTCACATGCCACATTATTCCAACAATCTCCTGAATATACAATACACTGTCCTCCTCTGGTCTCTGTGTAATCTCTCATGGGATTACGTTGTTATATTTTATTATCTGTCATGATATCTGTAAGTGATTTCATCCTTAAATATTGTCTTTGTATTTGTATACACTACAGTTCAAATATTTGGGGACTGCAATCATTTTTCTGAAAGAAATTAAATTAAAGGAACACTCCACTTTTTTTTGGAAATAGGCTCATTCTCCAACTCCCCCAGAGTTAATAAGTTGAGTTTTACCGTTTTTGAATCCATTCAGCCGATCTCCGGGTCTGGCGATAGCACTTGTAGCATAGCTTAGCATAGATCATTGAATCCGATTAGACCAGTAGCATCGCGTTCAAAAATGACCAAAGAGTTTTGACATTTGTCCTATTTAAAACTTGACTCTTCTGTAGTTATATTGTGTACTAAGACCGGCAGAAAATGAAAAGTTGCGATTTTCTAGGCCGATTTGGCTAGGAATATATACTATACTCTCATTCCGGCGTAATAATCAAGGAACTTTGCTGCCGTACCATGGCGCAGTGATATTACATAGCGCCTGAAAGTAGTCCCCAGCTATATTATAACTAGGTACCTAGCTGGGGACTACTTTCAGGCGCTGCGTAATATCACTGCACCTGCTGCGGCCATGGTACGGCAGCAAAGTTCAATTAATTATTACGCCGGAATGAGAGTATAGTTCTTAATCATATCAACCTAGAAAATCGCAACTTTTCATTTTCCGCCGGTCTTAGTACACGCTATAACTACAGAAGAGTCAAGTTTTAAATAGGACAAATGTCGAAACTCTTTGGTCATTTTTGAACGCGATGCTACTGGTCTAATCGGATTCAATGATCTATGCTAAGCTATGCTACAAGTGCTATCGCCAGACCCGGAGATCGGCTGAATGGATTCAAAAACGGTAAAACTCAACTTATTAACTCTGGGGGAGTTGGAGAATGAGCCTATTTCCAAAAAAAGTGAAGTGTTCCTTTAAGCAAGGATGGATTACATTGATCAAATGTTACAGTAAAAACATTTATAATGTTACAAAAGATTTCTATTGCAAATGAATGCCATTTTTTTTTAAACTTTCTTTTAATCAAAGAAAAAAAAATGTATTGTGGTTTCCAGAAAAACTAAGCAGCACAACCGTTTTCACAACTGTCTCTCTCTTTCCAACCCACTGCAGGACACACTTAGAAACCCCACAGTGATGGACTTTTTGGACAGGCGTCTTAAAGAAACACAGTTCTCCACCAAAGACATCCTTAACTTTCTGCACAATGGCCCAGAGCAGGACAGATATATGAACATGACAAACTATGACTGGAGAAACGTCTTTAGGCTGGCTGATCAGGCTATTCGGATGTTCAACCAGTACAGTGAGGTAAGAGCGGTCATCAATTCAATTTAGGTTTAGGGATAAGTTAGTTAGAAGTGACAAAAAATGGCATTTAATAAATGCACTCTTTTAAACCACCTCACGTTTCCTTTAGAACCAAACCAGATGACATTTTAGTAGTCTGAATGACATGCAAACATATCTTGTTTCAGCATTTTTCAGCTTACAAACACTTCCACAAATGGAGTGTGCATTGAAAACCAAAAGGAATGTTATTTAGCACTGTAATATATTATTTTGGCACATAACTTTACAATGATTCTTTCTGCAGTTGTTCCACCCGTAGGTGATGATTTTTTCATTAAACCGATTTGTTCAAAAACACTGGAGTGAAACAATCATTTGTTCCACAGATTTTACAAAGACACTGATTCATTCTGGAACAAAACAAAAATTCATTCAACAGATTCATTCAAAAACATTGATTTATTCTAGATAAAAACAATAATTTACTCAACAGATTTGTTCAAAACACTGATTCATTCTAGAATTAAACAATTTACTCAAATTTGTTCAAAAACACTGATTCATTTGAAATTAAAACAATAATTTACTCAACAGACTTGTTCAGAAACACTGATTCATGCTAGATCAAACCATAATTTGCTTAACAGATTTGTTTGAAAACACTGATTCATTCTATATTAAAAAAATAATTTACTCATCAGATTTGTTCAAAAACACTGATTCATTGTGGATCAAAACAATAATTCATTCAGCAGATTCGTTCAAAAACACTGATTCATTCTAGACCAAAACAATAATTTACTCGACAGATTTGTTCAAAAACTCTGATTCATTCTAGACCAAAACAATAATTTACTCGACAGATTTGTTCAAAAACTCTGATTCATTCTGGAACAAAACAATAATTTACTCAACAGATTCATTCAAAAACACTGATTCATTTATGTCAACACTGATATTTTCAAGAGTGAAAAAATGCTTCACTCTGCAGATTCATTGACAAAACTGATTCGTTCTAAAGCCAATGGAGTTAGTGAAAGCAGGAATGACACAAATTAAAGGAGTGAAAAGAATATTATTTAGCACTATAATATATTAATATTGGTAAATATTGGTATTATTAATGATCCATAAATAGAGGCAAATTTACAGTTCTTTAACCTTGCCCCTAAAACATTCAGCTCTGTCCAGATTGCTCCAGCCCTTTCTGTGAGGTCTAGCGATGCCCCTGTGTAGAGCATCTCCCTACAAACCAGCCTATCTTTTCCTCACTTGACAGAATGAGGCTCTTTAGCTCTGAGCACCACAGCTCTCATTCTGCAGAGCGCAGATTGCTCTTAGCACATCACCACAAGAAAGACCACTTAGCACGGCTATATAGAGCCCACCGTGGCCAGATGGGTGAAAGGGAAAAGAACAAGCAAGCTGTCAACAGCATGCAGGCCTCTCTATTGTGAGGCTTTGATTAAGTGGGGAGTGGGTGGGAGAGCCACCCTTTGCCAGCACTGTGTTGTTTTTGTGGACGGGGGGCTTCATTGAGAAACAAGAGGGGCAAATCACTCAGCTTCACTCTGTTACCTCACCTCCCCAGCCATGACCGGCCCCTGTCCCGTAAGCTGGAGGCCTCTTCCCGCAAATTGATTTGAGTGGGACGGCAATGGTGGGAGAGGGCTATCATAGGCTGACCCAGCCTCTCTTCATCTACATCCGAACGGCGAGCCTTCATGCTTTACAAACAAACCTTACCCATTTAACCTATTAGCTACAGCTGTCACTCTTCAGCCCTGCTCAAATGCTACCTTGATGAACAAGTTACTGAAAAAATATAATTATATTCTCTCAATTTTGGTTTATTTGTGGTTTTTCAGTCCATGAGCTCAAGCTGAGTGCCTCTGAATGTGAATGTTGTGTTTTTCAATTGAAATGTGTTGAGAACATGTGAGTCCTGCAGGGGTCTCATTGAATCTTTCCATTCAGTTGTTTGTTCGGGACCTCTGGTGGCATTGTACATTACTGTGAATGACTCCATTAGATATGGTGCGCATGAAGTAGGAGGCCTCTCGCCTCCAGAGGCATGTGATGTGAGAGCAAGCCGTTCACTCAGCTATTGTACAGCAGTCCTCCAGTGAAGAGCCAACACAGACTCTGTGATTTTCCCATGTCATTGGAGCTCTTTGAGAACAAGAGGCCTGCTACATGGAGAGCTGTTTTGGCTCTTGAAAGCGTGACATTCTTACATACCAATGTGAACATACACATTATTATACAACATTATTAGTTCCAGTTTTGAATCTGATTGGTTGCTGTGTTTGCCCACTCTAGGCCAACTGTCAATCTGTGCATTAATGTTTGGGATTTTACAGTGACTCTTTTTGCAGTTGCGCTAGTAAACCAATTTGTTAAAAAACACTGATTCATTCAGGAGCAAAATAATCATTCGCTTAACAGATTTGTCCAAAAACACAGATTAGCAGTAAAACAAAAGATTATTTCAAAAATACTGATTCATTCAAGAGCAAATCGATAATTTAATAACAAATTTGTTCAAAAACAAATTCCTTCAGGAGCAAAACAATCATTCCCTCAGCAGATTTGTTCAAAAACACTGATTCATTCAGCAGGGAAACAATCATTCCCTCGACAGATTTGTTTAAAAACTCTGATTCATTCAGGAGCTAAACAATTATTCACTTAAAAGATTCTTTCGAAAACACTGATTCATTCAGCAGGGAAACAATCATTCCCTCGACAGATTTGTTTAAAAAAGCACTGCTTCAGAGCAATACAATGATGCATTTGACAGGTTTGTTTAAAAACACTGATTCATTCAAGAACGAAACATCTCTAATGTCTGCTGTTGCTTTGTTTAGAATTATTTTTGTTGGTGGAGCAAAAATAGACAAATTAATGGCAATATTGTGTCTAAAATGGAATTTGTTCATTATTAATTATTAATTAATCTGAATATTCATAACAAAAGTGGGACATCAGCACTTGATTATACAATATTTCTTCAAAAAGCAATAAATAAATAGTACTAATAGTAGTAATAGTACTTAAACACTAAATAAATAGTATTAAACTAATATTTATAACTCGTCCTGCATCTTTTGTTCATCTATATATGATCCACTGTACTTTGTATTGATGCCACAACAAAAACATACAGGAGTCAACTTTCAACCATGTTATTTTCCATTTCCTCACAGTGTATAAGTCTGGATAAGTTTGTGGGTCACATGGATGAAAATCTGATGACCCATCAGGCTCTGCACCTGCTGGGGGAGAATAAGTTCTGGGCAGGTCTGGTCTTCATGGACATGTACCCCTGGACCTCAGAACTGCCCCGCCACGTCAAGTTCAAGATCCGAATGGACATTGATGCAGTGGAACGCACCAACAAAATCAAAGACAGGTGAGAGGTCATCCATAATTGTGTAGGATGAAACTGCTTCATTGTTCATCTGATCTAATAAGGTTGTTCCTTATGTATCTTAGGACTGGGTGGAGACCATTAAACCACTGAAGTAGAGTCAAACTGAATCTATTTAATATTCATCTCAATCACCAATTTTAAAGAAACCATTTTGGCATTCAGGACTAACTCATCAAAATCATAGTAAAAATGAGGTTTTATGGTTTCAGGGATGGCAAGCAAATGTTTAACTAATCTCATTTTAACTCTAATGTGATCAGGGTTGAGGGAACACTGAAGGAACATTAAATTATAAGTTCATGTCTCATCTTTCAGAGTACATGTTCTGATTCAGTTTTTATATAAAACTGATTGTGTAAGGAGAGAATAGAAGATCTTCTCTTAATTGTTCATGTAAGGTGTTATTACTCAACACACTATTGTTAGAGCAAGAGAAAGAGCAGGCACAATCATACATCCTACGTGGAGCTCCAGTGTGCTGTGCCGTGCAAAATGACACCACTCATTACTGAGAGTCCCTCTGGAGCACAAAACATGCCTGCAGGTGTTAGTCTGGTTAGATCTCACTGTAGCCGTCCTTCTTTGACACAAGAAGACAAATATCCAAGGATCGAATCACGCTGTGGGCCTGTGGGTTCATTGTGTTTTCATTATGTGGGCATAATGCAAAGTGCAGCCACTATAAACAAACACTGTGAATTGAATTACAAATTGTGATTTTGCCACTCCTATTGAAATAGTTTGGACTCATTTTAAGCATGTTTTATGAGAACATTTTCAGGCTTTTAGTATTAGCATTATTGTAAGTATGCAATAATCTTCTTGGGTTTGACTTTCTTGTGAAGCCTTCCCAGTAAACTAGGAGGTTGAAATTTCGATACGTGTCATGTCAAACTAGCCCTCTAACACTCTCTAAAGTTTCATGGTGGTGGAATATTTATATTTCTCACTAACCCCCTGAAAGTACACATTTAGAGGCTTACAGTTGCATTAACTTTTATAGAGGTCTTCCCAGTGAGCTAGAAGGCTGAATTTTAAGTATGTTCATCTCAGAGCAGCCCAATGACACCCTATAAAGTTTTATTAGTCAGCTCAAGAAACATTTTGTGTTCTTGTTTAAAACTTTTTGAATTAGCACCAAATAAATGTTTCCCTCCATTTCTCTTAGGTACTGGGACCCTGGCCCAAGGGCAGACCCTGTGGAGGACCATCGCTACATTTGGGGAGGTTTTGCCTACCTGCAGGACATGATTGAACACGGAATCCTTAAGTTACACACAGGTCATGACTGGCCTTTAGGTGTTTACCTACAGCAGATGCCCTACCCCTGCTATGTGGATGACATGTGAGTGATGGCTGAAATTATGTGGCCAGAAAGTGCTAACTGACCCTATCCCATGATATAATACCTGCTAAGAGGGATAGTCCACCCAAAAATGAAAATGCTGCCATCAATTACCTTCATGACTTTCTTTCTTCTGCAAGCACAAAAGCTGTTTTAAATAATGTTGGTATCCAAACACTTTCCATTCCCATTGATTCCAAAAATATCAATTTTCCATTGATGTTTTTTTCAACATTCAGTGGAAGTCGAAGGGACCTGACACTGTTTGATTACCAACGTTCTTTAAAATATCTTCTTTTATGTTCCACAGAAGAAATAATGCCAAAAAGGTGTGTAAATGATGACAGAGTTTTCATTATTGTGCATCTTTTGGCAGAAATGATCACATTTGACTCCATTCACATCATTTCATGGCATATGGTTCTCAATGAAACCTTGCAACTACGCCAGTGTCCAATGGAACTTTTTTGTTTTGTCCCATATCAAGGTTCATGCTGACTCTAAACCGCTGTTTCCCCATATTCATGGTGCTGGCCTGGATCTACTCAGTGTCCATGGTAGTGAAGAGCATCGTGCTGGAGAAGGAGATGAGGCTGAAGGAGACACTGAAGGCCATAGGCGTCTCTAATGGAGTCATCTGGTACACGTGGTTCATTGATAGCTTCCTCATAATGGCCACCAGCACTGCTCTGCTGACTGCCATTATCATGGTGAGGAAGAAATATGATGACTGATGAACCATGCCAATTGAACTTTCTCAGATTTGTTGCATTGTGACCTCTGCTGGATGTATGTTGTTAGTACATATCTGTCATCTCATCATCTCATCTGTCACTCTCCCTACTTTTTCTCTGTAAAGTATTTCTTAGAAATTGCATGGACCATATCCTGTATTTTTGGGGTTGCTACCTCATTGGTAGCAATACAAAGAAAGAGAGATGTGTGACAATAAAATTATTTACACTGCAAATAGAAGAGTATCCTAATTTTTGTGCGTCTTTGTCCTCAGGTAGGCAAAGTGCTGAATTACAGTGATCCCATCATCCTGTTTCTGTTTCTACTCACGTTCACTGTGGCCACTATTATGCAGTGTTTCTTGATGAGTGTGTTCTTCAATAAGGCCAACTTGGCTGCGGCTTGCAGTGGCATCATCTACTTCACCCTCTACCTCCCTCACATCTTCTGTTTCGCCTGGCAGGATCGCATTACCAAGGAAATGAAGTTAGCTGTGGTGAGTCCACTATGCTGTTCCACTTCTCTTTTGATTGATCCAATCTCAAGCCCCAGCATTCAAAGTACCTGAAAACATTATAAAGTAGTGATTCTTCACCACTAGGGGGCCTCAGCATACTTCTAAGAGGGACTTAAGATGACTAAAAGTTTACATTTAAATTAATCAATTATTATTATTAAGATAATCAAAGTCTAATCTAAATGAAAATGCTAAAAACACATACAATAATATCTAAATGGTAATGTGTCATAATAATAATAATAAATAATAAAACATTTTCAATAACTGAAGAAAAGTCATAAAATAATTGTGGTTAATTAATTTAATGTATCAATACTCCCAGTTTGAAAACAAGCAGCTTTGAAAAAAATTCCTGCAGAAATATGGGAAATAGTCCATATCAGAGGAGCCTTTGAATATTGTGTTGGACAACGTAGAGGTTCAGAACTACTGCTATAAATGTAATTAGCATGAAGTCTTATCTCATTCAGAAACTATTTACATTTGGAAAATAATCTCAGTGGTCAAAATGGCTCGTCTGTAGTTAATGTTTTGTGAAATGGTCCTGCTTTTCCAGAGCTTTCTGTCTCCAGTGGCCTTTGGGTTTGGGACAGAGTATCTGTCCCGCTATGAGGAGCAAGGCCTGGGGTTGCAGTGGGACAATATTCGTACAAGTCCTCTAGAGGGTGATGAGTACTCCTTCTTCACTTCCATTCGCATGATGCTACTGGATACAGTTGTCTATGCTTTTTTGGCTTGGTATCTCGACAATGTCTTTCCAGGTCAGTTTCTTTCAAATCATTCCACTGAATGGTACTAACCTAAGAGAAAATATGCGTTTGAATGTGTTTGTATGAGTATGTGTGTGTATGTGTGCTTACTTCTTTTTACCATTGGCTTTTCAGGCCAGTATGGCATCGGTCGGCCCTTTTATTTCCCACTGCAGCCCTCTTATTGGCTGAAGCCGACACCTCAACCCACACATATTCCAGATCCAGGTATGGTTGATTGTTTACAGCTGATATTAACATCCATCTTGTATGATTTGATCAGAAGTTTACAGAATTAAATACAGGTGTAAACCTACATTACATTCATTTTGTGAACTCACCCACGTCGCTGTAGGCCCTGAGAAGCCTGTGGTAAACAACGTGGAGAAGCAGGAAGATGTAGAGTATGGTGACCTTTCACCGGACCACAGGGAATGCAATGGTTCCCGCAGCAGCAAACAATGCAAACACAGGGAGAAACGAGAGAGGATGGAGAAAGTGAGAGAGCGGGAGGAACAGCTAAAAACACAGGAAGAGATTCAACAGGAGGAGATACAGCCTGTGCACGATGGTAAGATTGTCAGCTAAATTTGAATTGAGAATACCTTTTAAATTTCATGGATCAAATTCAAATTCCATCCATCCATCTATCTTCTACTTTGCTGCAAAAATACTCTTGTACTAATGGAAAACCTTTATTGTTTACATGTAATTATGTTGAATTACTTTGAACTGTGCATCAGTAACTTCATCTACTTGTGATTTTAATTGAAATATCAATTTATTAACTTTATATACAGGTGCTAGCAATAGCACCTGTATATAAACCTGAGCCTGTTATGTTGTTAGTTGTCTGTCTGATTTAGTGTCCGTATGGGTATTTTCCTGCAGGGAATCCGTTCTTTGAGCCAGAGCCAGAAGGTCTGTTAATAGGAGTGTCAGTGCAGGACCTGGTGAAGGTGTATTCAAGGAACTCAAGACCTGCAGTGGACTGTCTCAACATGAACTTCTATGAGGGCCAGATCACTTCTTTCCTGGGTCACAACGGGGCAGGAAAGACCACCACCTTGTGCGTCCCTACCTTCTGTTTATCCTTTAATGTCATTGATATGGAAACATAAATCCTACCTATTTTGTGTGATTTGGACACATTTCTCACATGTGTACTTGAACTGTCATAGGTCCATATTAACTGGGTTGTTTCCACCCACTTCTGGAACGGCTTACATATATGGTAAAGACATTCGTACAGAAATGGATGCCATACGTCAATCGCTGGGCATGTGTCCACAGTACAACATCCTCTTCAATCAGTGAGTGATCTTGCTTGGAAGTAATATTGTAAATACTCTAGTCTGGTTGCCTCAAAAATGTATATTTTATTTTATTTCACTCAGCCTGACAGTAGAAGAGCATATTCTCTTCTACTCTCTGCTGAAGGGACGTGATCGCAAGGAGGCCATGCAGGAGGTTGAGAACATGCTGGAGGACCTGGGACTGCCTCATAAACGAGATGAGGAAGCACAGAACCTCTCTGGTGGGTTTGAATGCGAACCTGACACAATAATCTGGTAATCTGTTGTTATGGGGTCTTAAAGTTTGCCTGCTGATGATCTGCGTTTTTTAGGACAGAAACTTAAAAGCAGGAGAGACAGGGTTTAAAGTTAAGCTTCTTTTTTAGGGCTGATGTGGGATGCAAATAAAGCAACAAAGCTTTCCTAGAGTAAACGTGAAAAATGAGACAACAATAGCACAATTCAACAGTGGTGTAATTATCCTGCTGCTTTATCCTGCTGTATGTAATTGTTCGTTTGTGAGAGAGTAAACATCCGGCACTAATGTCTATCAAGTCAGTGTTGTAATTGTGTTTCGACTCTCTCTGTAGGGGGTATGCAGAGGAAGCTGTCTGTGGCGATGGCTTTTGTGGGGGGTTCTAAGGTGGTGATACTGGATGAGCCAACATCAGGAGTGGATCCATACTCCAGACGCTCCATTTGGGACCTGCTACTCAAGTACCGAACAGGTACTGCCACCTTCTGGCCAAGAAAACAATTTACACTGTGCAGCTGCTCATGCAAAAAGATACAAAACTGATCTTCATGTTCATGTTGCATTTGCAGCGCGTTGAGCTCTCTCGGTCACTGTAGTATCATTCACTTTCTCTCTCCCATGTCTCTTACACATGCACTTCGTCCAGGACGCACAGTAATACTGTCCACTCATCACATGGACGAGGCAGACCTGTTGAGTGACAGAGTGGCCATCATCTCTAAAGGGAAACTGCACTGCAGTGGCTCTCCCCTCTTTCTGAAGAACTGCTTTGGAGTGGGTTTCTACCTCACGCTGGTGCGTCGCATGAAAGACCAGCGCAAAAAAGAGGTGAGAGACTTCTGCAAAAGGTCACATGTGATTAAGGCAAGACACGACAAGTAAATAGGGTATATTTTAACTAATGGATATCACCATACTTCCCCTGATGATTAAGCATATTAGCTGTTTTGTATTACAAGATTTCTCAAATGCTAGGTTTAAATATTCAAATAAGGCGTTATATAATTTAATATGCACTCATTTGCATACATTTCAAAATATAATAAAATAATGACTCAGTGCTTGAGAAAAAAGTTTTGCAATTTAAATATGCTGACACAAAATAGATAAAGTGTATTTTGGATGTTTTCCACTAGTCTGAAAGAATACATGTTAAGGAAGCAAAATGCACAAGCAAAACTTCATGCATTGAAAAACAATGGTCTTGCCTTAAGAATAAAGTGCTTACATGCTTTTATCTAGTTTGTTGTATTTTCATGTATGGTATTTACAATCCACAGCTTTGCTTTGAATGTGCTTGTTGGGAGTGCTTTGACTGTCAAGATCTTGATACCATTGTTACTATAGCACACAGACACACTAATTTATGGTGTTTATATGGACAACACAAGTTTTAGTCCTGCTTGCAACACAGAATTTAATAAAGTTTGCCACATAACTGGTTGCACAGTTGCTGCAGACATGAATCATATCTCAAAACTTGATTATCAGGTGCCATTTTATACCACATTTACTATTTTCATCAAAAGCACAAATGGACAACAATCATCCTTTCTTCTCTATTGTCCAATTGCCATGTATATTCAAGTGAAACATGCACAGATAGATCTATAATAAATCTATTATAAATGTATAATAAATACTGCAACATTCCATAAAAATAAGGGTTAAAGTTATTTGTTAATTTTGATTTTATGGTGTATATAATGCTACCAAAAAACAGCTTAGCAACTGCTTACTTTTGTATTGGCAAACACTAATCACATTTTCTTCCCAAAATGTAAAACTGCAGTAGGTCTATCTAATACAAGAAGAGGCAAACCCCCAAAAATATCTTTTAAAAGCTTGGAATGTGTTGGACAAGTGTGATTTGATCGTTCCTTAAGAGCTCTTTGACTGTGCTCTTCAGAATGAGTGTGACTGTGCGTCTGAGTGTTCCTGCACCTGCTCCACCTGCACCAGATATAAAGAGGAGAGTCATGCTTTACAGCCTGAGAGAATACTGGACGGTCAGTGTACTAACAACATTTACAGTGATATAACAGCCACTTTAGTCTCATTTCTTTAAAAACAAATCTTTTTTGCTTTCTCATTACACAGGGAACGTTGAGAGCATCACTACTCTGATTCATCACCATGTACCTGAGGCGAAGCTGATTGAAATGATTGGTCAGGAGATGACCTATCTGCTGCCAAATAAAGGTTTTAAATTTCGTGCGTACGCCAGCCTTTTCCGTGAACTGGAGGAAACGTTGGGTGACATGGGCCTCAGTAGCTTTGGCATATCTGACACCTCACTAGAGGAGGTTAGACAATATTTCATTCATTATGCTAGCAACCATTAGTATCAGTGATACCTGTCAATAGACTTTATACATTTATATAGCTGTAATGTTTGTGTTAGTCATTTATGGATATTAGCAGCATCTATGCATTTTCAATGTAAGTTTAAATCAGTTGCAGTCAGTTGTGTCCAGTGTTTTTTAACTTACACTATTAACTTTTTTTGTTAATTAAAATAAAACTGTGTTAATATGAGCTGTATTAATATTAGAAATATTAGATTAATATTAAGATGAGACTTAAAATTTAAAAACAATGTTTCTTTGGCAACTATAGCTGAAATCAAATTGTTGAGTAAAAATGACTAAAACTGAAATAAAAATAAAGCTAAATTGAAATATTTACAAAAAGGTTCAGTAAAATAACAAAAAGACATAACAAAATTGCTAACATTTAAGGTCAAATTAAAACTGAAAATAAAAAATAGAAGCTAATTCCAAATATTAATAAATACAATAACTGTATATATATATATATATATATATATATACTGATGTTTTATATCACTGATGTTTTAAGAAACTTTGTTGTGTATATCTAGATCTTTCTGAAAGTTACAGCGGACGGAGAGGCAGCCAACAGCTCTGTCACACCAGGTGAATATCCTCATATTACTTATATTTACAGTCATAATTACAGACATGTAATACAGACATCTATGTCCTGTATTTTTAATAAACCAGTAGTTTATAACACTGCTTGACTGTGTGGTCGCCTACTCCCTCAGAGCAATGGATGCTACAACGGAGGAAAGGCAGAGAGGCTTCGAGTAATGTTGAAGGTGAATTGAGATCCCAGATCTCAGCTTTACTTAGCGCTCATGCTAAGAAGCTAACAGGGCGCTATAAAGGATCGGACTGAAGTGCTATGCTTTTTGTAGAGCTAAAGCTTCTTGAGATACAGTAGCTCCTGGCAGATACCAGTCCAGCCTAGACCAGTATGAATTTCCATGTTGGTCCAGACTGGTTTGTACTGATTAGTGCTCGTGCGCCAGTCAATGGTGCTGGTTGATTGGCTGAAAATGGTTCCTGGTTAAGCTAGTAAAGCAATAGGGTCTTGCTTGTTAAAGAAACGAATGCAAGCTTTCTGGTTTAAAAGTTTGTGCTGGTCAGTTGTCAATGGTTAATTAGCCAGGTGGGGACAAACCAGCAGCCTAAATATAGGCTTAATGCTTTGGTCCATTTTTTGCCAAAGGTCTAATAATGTTACATCCATATCTGGTCTGGTTTACAGATGCTAATGGTGTAAACCCACTGGAGTCTGACAACAGTGCTGGTAGAGCCTCCAAGCAGGTTAAAGGCTTTAGTCTGGTGCTCAAGCAGTTCCACGCTCTTCTGGTCAAGAGATATCACCATGCCACACGCAGCCACAAAGACTTTCTTGCACAGGTAAGGTGAAATTTCCATTTGAACACAGTGTTCATTCATGTTCAAGTGATAGATCAATCAATTATGATAATTCTGCCATCATTTACCCACCCTCATGTCGTTCCAAACCTGTAAGACTTTGTCTCTTCTGTGGAACATAAAAGTACAAATTAAAAAAAATGTCCTTACCACTTACAGTATTAAGTAGCCAGTAAGTAGATGTTTTCTTTACATTTTGCTCTTTTGCAGATTGTTTTGCCAGCCAGTTTTGTCCTTATTGCTTTGATCTTCACTATGATTGTCCCATCATTTGGAGAGTATCCCAGTCTGACTCTCTCTCCATGGATGTATGGACCGCAGTTTACCTTCATCAGGTGAGCATTGTTCTCAGAATCTGACCCATAGTCTGTATGTTTTGATGGGAGATGTGATTGAAATCCTCACTGTTCTTCTGTTTCTCAGTAATGAGCAGCCATCACATCCAAAGATGAGGCACTTCATACAGACATTGCTGAAGGAGCCTGGCATGGGAACACGCTGCATGGCAGATCAGCCTTTGGAGTGAGTTTTTTTCCCCTGTACTTCTTGACGTCAACTCAGTGTTTGTAATGTGATATTGTTTTGGAGCAGGCTGGTTTAGTTCTTAGCTAAGAACTCTTTATTGGCAGATTTAAAATAGTGGGCATACACTGTTGGACACTTACATATGTGTGCACAGGAGCCTCTTTACCTGCCTAAACACAACTTCTGATTGGGAAGTTCCTCCAGTTTCTCCTGAGGTCGAAAACATCTTATTGAGTCCCGAGTGGGATACAAGAAACCCCTCCCCTTCCTGTGAGTGCAGCACTGATACAAAGCTCACCATGCTGCCCGTCTGTCAGGCTGGAGCTGGAGGATTGCCACCACGCCAGGTCAGCATCTAAGATGGAACTGAAATGTTTAATATTGGGGGAAGTTGGTTTAGTGGTATTTATTTATTTTTTGCTCTGATGTAGAGGAAAGCGCCAACAGGGGACATTTTGCTCGATATGACAAACAAAAACATCTCTGACTACTTAGTGAAGACTTACCCCAAACTCATCAAGACCAGGTGAGCCGTTATAAAAGCTACAATGTGTTAGTAGTATCACTGTTCATTTCATTTTATATAATGACTGCTGTTTTTCCTCATATGTAGCTTGAAGAGCAAATATTGGGTGAATGAACAAAGGTAAGGTTTCTGTCTTTTTTATTTAGCTGTATGTTTGATGTGATTGCTGAAATGAAACATTTGAGCATTTGTCAATTTTAACATAGCTGTTGAAAACTCACATATCTTAGTCAAAGAATTTCTTTCTGCATAATGTCTCAAGATTTCAATTAATTTCTTTTTTTGAGTGACATGCAAATTTTTTAGCTATTTTTCTGTAACTATGCATTTATTATGCATTTTTTGAAAATTGAAATTTGTACTTTTAATTGTGGTATTGCATGATCGTTTACAATGAATCAATAGAGGCACAGTACAAACAGATTAAAAGAGATGAATAACCAGTCATAAAACCTAAATGAGACAATTTCCCCTAAAAAAAGTTTCATTCAATTGTATCCTAAAATGTTTATGCAATGTTAGGCATCTGCATTTACAACAAAAATACACTAGTGTAAAATGTTGCTTGATTAAATCAATTTTTTTTTTCACAGGTATGGTGGTCTCTCTGTTGGTGGACAACTGCCGATTCTTGACGTTGATCCAGAGGAGATTAAGGCCATTTTTTCCCAGCTTGGACGAATGATGAATATTACAGGGGTATGATATTGTGTATACTACACATAAACGATAATGAGATTTTGATGAGAGGCATTTAAATATATTATTTTCTATTCTGCTTGCATAACATATACACTGTTGAATGATCTTATCCTTAGGGCCCCTATTCAAAGTCAGCAATGAATGAATTAGGAACGTTCTTGCATTACATGGAGAGTGAGTACAATGTTAAGGTATGTTAAACCATCTATTTAACAATACAATGTCCCAAACAGTCTTAAAAATGTCTAAATGTCATTGCATTATATAACAAACCTATCAAATTCTTAACATTTTGCTTCCTTGTCACAGGTGTGGTATAGCAACAAAGGCTGGCATGCCATGGTCTCCTTCATGAACGTAGCAAACAATGCCATCCTCCGTGCTTACCTGCCGCCTCACGCCAATCCATCAGAGTACGGCATTACTGCCATTAACCACCCACTCAACCTCACCAAAGAGCAGCTCTCGGAGGTCACTGTGTGAGTGTCAGTTGACGCATAGAAATGTTTTTGACCAAAAGGTCCAGTTTACATCATCTACCTTGAATGTCCAACATGTTTTTTAATTCTAATCACTTGTCAATCAATCAAAAAGTACATTCACATTGGGGTTGGTAAATTTTTTAAAATCTTTTTGAAAGGAGTCTCTTATGATGCATTTATTTAATCAAAAATACATAAAATAATTTTGTGAATTATTATTACAATTTATATTTTTATATAATTTATGTATTTAAAAAAATGTTTTTTGCAACATTATACATATCTTTATTGTATTTTTTTTTAATTATTATCAATTTAATGCATCCTTGCTGAATAAGAGTATTAATTTCTATTTTAAAAAAATCAATCTTACTGACCCCAAACTTTTGAACAGTAAAGTTTGTAGTCAGAAATTCAGAAACCTTGAAATCTGATACACATCGTTTCAATTGTTTTCATACATAAATATAAATACTAAACAAGTGTATGGAGAATGTTTTTAAGAAAAACATATAAAGTCTTTTTGTAGTGAGTAAAATGCTGCTTTTCCTTTGGACAGTCTCACCACATCAGTGGATGCAGTGGTGGCCATTTGCGTCATCTTTGCCATGTCCTTCATCCCAGCCAGCTTCATCCTCTACCTCATTCAGGAACGTGTCACCAAGGCCAAGCATCTGCAGTTTGTTAGTGGAGTTAGCCCTCTGGTCTACTGGGTCGCCAACTTTTTCTGGGACATGGTGAGATTAATCAGCGTTGTGTGTTAACAAGGACAGTTCTGAGAAATGTCAGTAATTAGTCATAGTAAAATGTGTTTGGATTACTGCTTGATTGCTCACATCCCTTTTGTTTGTTTGTGCCAGATAAACTACTCTATCAGCACAGCAATGGTTGTGGGCATTTTCGTGGGTTTTGATAAGAAATGCTACACATCACCAACCAATCTGCCAGCGCTGGTCGCTTTGCTTTGTCTCTATGGGTCAGTCAGTGGCTTATGTAGGTTCAAACTCATTTGAAGAAAATCAGCTAAGCACAACAGTGATTTTTCTTTCACTCTTCCATATGCAGATGGTCAGTGACGCCCATGATGTACCCCATGTCCTACATGTTCAATGTCCCCAGCACGGCATATGTGTCCCTCTCCTGCATCAACCTTTTCATTGGTATCAACAGTAGTGCCATCACCTTCATCTTAGAGCTCTTTGAGAACAACAGGGTATTTTTTATTTTTTTATTTTTTGTTAAAATTTAAATGATTAATTATAATTTAGTACCTTTGTGTAAAAGTCCATGTTTACAGATGAAGTAACAATTTTCGGGTTTCTTATTTTGTAGTAATTGCTTGTGTTTTTTCTTCACATATGCTTCAGTCTCTGCTAATGTTTAATGAGGTGTTGAAGAAGGTGCTACTGGTCTTCCCTCACTTCTGTCTCGGCCGAGGTCTCATTGATATGGCCATGAATCAGGCCGTGACTGATGTCTATGCCCGATTTGGTAAGTTTATCTATTAAAAATACGTAATAATTAAACAACAGTTGTTGTTGTTGTTATGCCTGTTGAAATTGACATAATGTATCTCAGATTTTTGAAAATGGATTTGAGTGCAATTTCTAAAAAATACTCCAGTCCATCTCTAAAAAAATTAAACATGTATATAAAAAAGTGCATGTCTAATATTCTGCGGCAGAAAACATATATTCATATATTCTAAATCCAATTGAACTGCATCTTCTTGCCTCAAAATTCGTTTCTCCATTTCTCCTATGAAATACAAAGATGTATCAAAATGTCACAGTCTTATCCTGTTTTTTATATTATATTATATTATATTATATTATATTATATTATATTATATTATATTATATTATATTATATTATATTATATTATATTATATTATATTATTCTCACTATGACTGCATTTATTTGATCAATGATTAATATTAATATAGTGAAGTATCATTACAATTTGAAATAACTGTTTGCTATTTGAATATATTGTGATACAAAGTTTTCATCAGCCATTACTTTAGTCGTCAGTGTCACATGATCCTTCAGAAATCATTCTAATATGGTGATTTGGTGCTCAAATAACATTTCTTATTACTATCAATGTTGAAAACATTTGTAAAAAAAACAAAAACAAAAAAAAAATTCAGGAATATTTGATGATTTGAAGTTCACAAGAGAAGCATTTATTTGAAATAGTAACACCTTTTGTAAAGATTTCCACTTTTAATTAATTTTATGTGTCCTTGCTGAATAAAAATATTAATGTCTAAAAAAAAAATGGTAAAACTTTACTTTTAGCCTTAATGTATAATGTATTACAAAGGTATTCATAATGTGTGTTGTAATGCATATCTTTATATATATATATATATATATATATATATATATATATATATATATATATATATATATATATATATATATTGTGCTTTCTAAAGGTGTAACAATGAATAAAAAATTATCATTACATCATACAATGCATTATAACGTGCATTACAAGACCAAACTAATGCATTAAAAATACTTTTATAATGCATAAAGGCTTTATACCTAAAGTGTTACCAGAAACCTTACTGACCCAGTAGTGTTATTAATATTACTCAAACAATTGCTAAATAACACTGCTGATATGTACAACTATGGTAACAAGTGAGGCAGAACTGCCACTGGTGACTCCAAAAGTATAACTGCATGATGCTGTCCTTACAATAAATTCTGTTTGGCACAGGGGAGGAGTTTTCCATGGATCCGTTCAGATGGAACTTTGTGGGGAAGAATCTCTTCTGTATGGCTGTGGAGGGTTTTGTCTATTTCATCTTTAATCTGCTCATCCAGTACAATTTTTTTCTTGATCACTGGTGAGGACAAAAAGACATTGTTGATATTCTCTGAGATTCTGCTCAGTTTCATGTCATTTATGTCCAGATTTTTACTCTACAGCTACAAAAAATAAAAAATAAAAAAAAATATATATATATATATATATATATATATATATATATATATATATATGAAAAAATTACCTTTAATCTATTTAATATTTAATTGCTTTACTTTGTGTTTACTATACTGTATCTTAAAACAGCATGTGATGGTAACTATTATTTTTTTATTATTTGTGTAGGGCGTCAGACTATGGAAAGCGTCCTGTTAAAGATGAAGATAATGATGTAGCTCAGGAGAGAGAGCGCATTTATAAAGGAGGAAACAAGAATGACATCCTTCTAATCCGAGACTTGTCAAAAGTAAGTGACCAGACCAGAGGCACTTTCACACCGGAGGAACCTTTTCATAGTTCCTAGAAAAGCACGGTGCGAAAGCGCCTCAAATGACTAAGATAAAAAGGATCATTTTATATTTTGTAAGCTATGTCAGAGTTTAATTTGTGGCGTTTTAAATTACCGTTATTGCCATGCTAAAGAGTACAGTCTCATCTTAGACATACAGACGCAGAAAACGACCAGCAGTGGACAAAATCTGTGTAGGAGTTCCAGCAGGAGAGGTATCACTGAAAACACCTTTTATGTGTATCATTTCTAAGCCATACTGTTGCTCCAATTGAAATGAATGACTGAACAGCAATGTGGGAATCAACTTAAATGTTTTCTGCAGTGCTTTGGTCTTCTTGGTGTAAATGGTGCAGGTAAAACCACAACCTTTAAAATGCTAACCGGAGACACAGATGTGACCTCAGGGGAGGCGTCAGTAGCTGGATACAGGTAATATACAATTACAATTACAATTGTGTATCTGCATTGGATGCGAATGCTAAACTGTGCTTTTCTTCAGTATTCTCACCAATATCCTGGATGTGCACCAGAATATGGGCTACTGCCCTCAGTTTGACGCCATAGACGAGCTGCTGACGGGGAGGGAGCACCTGTACCTGTACGCTCGCCTCCGCGGGATCCCTGAATCTGATATTAGCAGAGTAAGTCTCACGGCTGAACCCCTCATTCACCTTGCTCAAAGAAATTTTCAATCTGACTTAAAGGAATAGTTCACTCTAAAATGAAATTTTGCTGAAAATGTACTCACCCTCAGGCCATCGAAGATGTAGATGAGTTTGTTTCTTCATCAGAACAGATTTGGAGAAATTTGCATTTCAACATTTGCATTCGCAGTGAATGGGTGCCGTCAAAATGAAAGTCCAAACAGCTTATAAACAATCACAGTAATCCACAACTAATCTACATGACTCCATCAAATAACATGTTGTGAACCGAAAAGCTGTGTGTTTGTAAGAAACATCCATCATTTTAACTTTAAACCATCGCTTCTAGCCAAAATATGAGTCTATAAACTATAATAATGCTTCCTCCATTGATAAAGTCCATCCCATGTTGTCCGCTCACATCAAAATCTTGTTTACAAACACACAGCTTCACTGTCACTTCACTGTCACTTCACAAGACATTTATTGATGGACTGGAGTTGTGTGGATTACTTGTGAATTATCGCGATGTTTTTATCAGCTATTTGGACTCTCATTCTGACGGCACCCATTAACACACCACACCATCATCTCAGACCACGATTTTCACCGAGGGGGACCAAAAGCAACAATCTGCACCAGGGCCCTAACTATGCCAGTGGTGAGCAAGTGATGTAATGCTAAATTTCTCCAAATTCTCATCTACATCTTGAATGGCCCATGGGTGAGAACATTTTAAATTTTGGGTGTTCCTTTATAAGCACTGGAAACTCTGTTGCCTCTGGTGTATTTTAACCACCCAGGGGACAGCGTCCCATCCAAGAAGACACTATCATTGCCTTACCACTTTTAAAGTGTGTGCTAGATTCCTCAGTGCCTTCCTGCCTTCCTTAGCTGTGTTGATGCTCAAGCACAAAGTTATTTTTTCAGTAATAAGATTTATTAGCGGCAGGCAGGGAGTCACTTCAGACACATCCCTGACAAGAAAAATACATGCTTTTATATCTTGATGATCATGTTTAAAATAACCAAGTTGCATAAGGCTTGCACGTGCTTTACAGCGCTCTGCAGGTTACACTCATACTGGCCTTGCTCGCAGCTGACAGTTTTCCCAGTTTAATCACTTTAGAGTCCATTTAGAGTCTGTTTAGTCTTGTGATAAGCATACAGTTGGTGCATGGCCTTAGCGTGACCACTGAAATTATAAAACATCCTCATTCCAGTTATTTCTGAGGCACATTGTTTAAAAGTATCCTTGACCTTCCTAGAAGCATAAGCATGCTCAGGACATTGTCATTTCAGGTTACAACGTAAGCATATTATTTTGAGAGCATAAAATCTTAATAATCCTTATAACAATTCCATTACCACTTACAAAAAAAACAAAAAACATTTCACTCTCCAACAAAAAATTCTACCACAACACACATGACACACAATAGTACACAACCTTAGGTTAATTCCACACTTAATTTTACACAAACAACTACACTATGTTAGGCTGTTACCGATAAGCATTCTGTTCTAATCATTATTATTGTGTACTGTATGATTGTATGTTTTCTGTAGGTGGCTGAGTGGGGGATTCAGAAGCTGGGTCTGTCTGAATATGCAGGATACTGTGCTGGTACCTACAGCGGGGGCAACAAGAGGAAACTGTCAACTGCTATTGCTATGCTTGGCTGTCCTCCTCTAGTTCTCCTGGTATGTTTTTCCTTAGCGTTCTCAGTGTCATTGTGCAATACAAAAATATTGGTGTAATTTAACTCTGTAAATGGATATAGGATGAGCCCACCACAGGAATGGACCCTCACTCCCGTCGGTTCCTGTGGACCGCTATTCTGAGTATCATCCGTGATGGGAGGGCAGTCGTTTTGACGTCTCACAGGCAAGAATTTAAAGTTTCCCAAACAGGGTTCATGAACCACTTGGTGTTTTTGAATGAAACAGTTGATGAAACATTAACATTTTAACATTAAAATCCACAAATGGGACTGCACAATTAATCAAAATAAAACTGAAATAGTGATATGTCTTATTAAATCACAATTTTAAAATAATAGGTCGCAATATTAAAATTAGTAGAGCGTCAGTGTATTTATTTACATGCACACAGCTTATAATATAGTGTTTTTAGAGTGGCTTGGTTCATAGTAAATAAAAGTAAACCAGTTGCAATGTGAAACATTTACATATCAAATGTCACATCGCAGTTCAAATTCACAATCACCAAATAATCACACATTATAATTTTCTGGCATATTCGTGCAACCCTAAATAATTTTCAGATATCTAAATAAAACACTTGCTAAAAAGATTATTTTGTTTACTCGCATGTCATGTGACCATTAACCAACACGAGAACTGTAAACATCATGCAAATGTGTTAAATTATTAAAATATTAAAAATCTCAGGGGGTTCATCACGTAATATATTTTATGTCTAAGTGGTTTGGCTGACAAAAAAGTTTGGGAACCCCTGTATGAATGCTATGACATTCATTATTTTTTATTTTAAATTATGACTTATTATTTTAAGTAAAATTAAAACATAAATATGATTTTTTGTCTCAAAATATTTATCATTTTTATTTGAATTAAATATTCATTATTTTAAATAAAATTCAGATATTACAAAAAAAAAATATTATTAAAATTAACATTATTTATTCCTTTTGTTTGCATTTACAGTATGGAAGAGTGTGAAGCTCTTTGTACTCGCTTGGCCATCATGGTCAATGGGACGTTTAAGTGTCTGGGCACAATCCAGCATCTGAAATACAAGTGAGTATGTTCTTTTGGAAAGTCTTATCATTTAAAGCAAAGGATGCAGTTTTAACTTTGAAAGGTGATATGCAAAGCAACATTAGTCCACAAAATGGTCAACAATACAAGTACAGTTAGTTTTACATGTATTGTTCATATTGATTGTGCTTGTGGACAGGTTTGGAGGTGGCTATGTAGTCACGATGAAGGTCAAAGCTGAAAAAGCAGGCATACCTCCTGACCTGATCCCGGCCGAGTCCTTTATGGAAAGCAGCTTCCCTGGATGTATACAACGAGAAAAACACTACAACACTTTACAATATGAAATCGCCGCCGCCTCACTGGCACGAGTCTTCCAGCTGGTGTTGACCAACAAAGAGAGACTGAACATCGAGGACTACTCTGTCTCTCAGACCACATTAGATCAGGTAACTTCGTCACCATGTTGCGCTGTGATAAAGCTTCAAGCAACAAATCTCTTTCACATCAATCCATACCATCTGTCAGCAGCATGTTAAGACTTTAAGTTATTTTAGCATTTCACTTTCACTGCAGACAAGAAAAATTGCTTGATGCTGTAAAATTGACTTGCTGTGCTCTAGGGACCTTCTGTTAGGAATGAATTATTGGTTGACATTCCCATGCTGAGATTGAATTCGATTTGCTCAGCAGATGTGACTGACAGGACTAACAGCTCATCTGTTTCACTGCCTTACAGGTGTTTGTGAGTTTTGCCAAGCAGCAGTCAGGAGAAGATGATACTCAGCTCAGAGCATCAGTGCCGAGACGAGAGACAAAGGTCTTGCCACTAAAAAGAGTTGTGACAAAAAACAGTTAAAATGAACTCATATGCTTCAAAAGGACTCATGGCTGACAGCACATTACACCATGTTGTTTATGAAGTTCCTAAAGCCTTTTATATATGTATTTATACACAAAACCCACTGCATCTAGGTTGTACAAATGTCATAGAATTTTATTTTATTTTTTTCCATAATATATAACATTTTTTAACATCTGCCCTCAGTCTACAGCACTCTGAGCCAAAGCTCAGTCTCCACCCACTGAAAGAAAACCTCCACATATTAAAGCGATAGTCTACTCAAAAATGAAAATTCTGTCATTATTTACTCACTCTCATCTTAATCCAAACCTATGAGCATCGTGCTTTGGAACATAAGATATTGTGAATCAAATTTCCAATAACAAATGGAAACAAAACTGTTTGGATACTAACTTATTGTAATACATGTTTTGATAGACAAGAGTGTGAGTAAATGATTTTTGTGTGCACTATCCCTTTAAAGTAGTTGTATAAAATGCTTAATAATATAAAATTTGCACACACAATATTACTTTTTGGTTTCCATGCAATTTGAAATGTATTTATTGTATTTATACATTTGTATATATTAGTGTTTTTCTTTCTTGCAGTTGCAGTTTTCAAGTTTGTTCAAATCTTTCAAATGCTAAATCAAAGCGCATCTGTTACAGCAGTACCTGTGAGTGCACACGCAATGAAATGCTTTATTCTAATATAACTTTGATAACACATTGCTTTTGTACTGCTTGAACATCAACAGCATGAGCTCAAATGAACAACCTGAAACTTATGCAAATTTGCATCACTATTGCATTATTCCATCAAAGTTACTTTTTATTATTACTCTTTCACAGGGTCAGCTGGCTGGCGCTCACTTTGTAGCATTATGCTTGTCTTGCAGGTGTTTTTTGAGGTATTTTTTGCATGCAGTGAATACATACTGATGGCATCTATCGACAGGCTAACTTGACCATGTGAACCAGGCAAACCTTGTCCTCATGGTGTAGACAGTGAAAATCAGTCTTTGAATTGTATTCACCAGTAAATAGTTTTAATATGCAATAATGCAGCTTATAATGACAGACACTATTCTGTAAGATTGTTATTTTACCATGTCTTGAAAATAATGACATTTGGAAACTGATGATCACTTATTTCTGGGAAATAAAATCTTCAGTAGCATTTTATTTATGACATAAACACTCAGATATCTTCTGCAAAATGTTTTAATGGAATACAAAAATGAACAATCAACATCAATAAAACAGTATCACACTGTACACCATGTTTTCTGCTTGGTGGTCTGAAGGCCTTCACAATTAGGACTCATTGATGTCAAGCTAATGTTGAAGTTTGCAAAATGTTTCTGGTAGTATATCTTCCTCAAACTTGCAGTACAACCCCAGTCTGTTCTCGGTAAGCCTCTCTTCATAATTAATGTAATTACTAGTAATTACCATTTCACACTTCAAAGAGTACATCACAATCTTAATTGTGTCTGAATAAATCACAAGGTCTGACAGAGAAACAATAGACTTATTTTGCTGCTTATAATATGTTGTTTGGTGAGGCATCCAATGAAAAAAGTGCATGTAGGTTTGTCCTCCATCCAATCAATCTAGAAGAAGAGTGGAATGATGGCTGTTCTCAAGTCAGGATAGTCTTTGAATTGCTCAATGTAGGTTTTATGCTTTGCCCGAGCCCATATAGTCATCTGAATAAAACCCAAAAATGCAAAAACTCCCACTGCAGAAATATAAAAGATTCATAGTTTTATCAGGCAGGTGCAGCAAAATATATACTCAATCAAATATAATGGTCAGAGACCACTGGTGGTGGTCTAACATAACACAGAATATTAAATGTAACTCATTCATTTTTCATCAATGTATATTATTATGTTTTTAAACTTTAAATAACTTCCAGGTTAAGATTTTGAATCGCAGATTTTTACTGTGGTCTTAGATATATAGGCTGTATCTGAAATTGCATAGGCCTACTCCCTATATTAGTGAAAGCCGCTTTCGAAGCACTGCTTCATGAATCCTTTGTTTCACATCTGTGGTTCAGAGCACGGAGCGCATATCAAACTGCATGTGATTTCAGTAAACGAGGCTTCGTTACATCTCAACTGTTTTGAAATTGTTCAAAATTTCTATGGTTTGTCGTCGGGGGGTGATCTCTGTGAACCCGTGAATCATGCGAGTTCATTGAGCTGGTTTTTACCTGATCTCGGATCAATTTTTGCCATTTTTAGACATTTTTAATAGGACAGTCGTGTAATTAAAAGGAAGAATAGTAGTTAGTCTCTTATTGGCCTGTTAAGGCAAGCTCTTCATAAAATAAACAAAACAAGTGCTGCTGTTTTTTTGCTTATACTATATAGCAGGCCCTGGGGAAGTATGTGATTTCAGATGCAGCCTTGGACTCTTTATTGTGGTGTGCTGCGGACGTTGTGTGATGGAATACTGTCTACCTGGAACACACTGCGTCATGACTGTGAAGCTGATCCATGATCCCACCTGGAAACAAACACAGATTTACAATTTTACATCACTACACAAAACACAGACAATATTACTCAAAATCACAGGGATACTTCATCCAGAAACATTTCACATGCTGAGATGCATGTGCTCTCCTCAGGTGCAGACACAACCTCAGACATTCCAAATGTTATTTTGTAAAACAGGTTATTTTGTAAACTTGACAAACCTCATATGTGTAGTTTGGGCAGGACACGAAGAAAAAGAGCCAAGTGAGTGGATTATTTGTGGGATAAGGAATCTCTGTAGGCCTGGACCCTGTCGGTGTGTTGAGAAGAGCATACGGTTATGTGGTAATAGAAATATCTAATGTAGCTAAGAGCTAACGATTCCGTCAGGAGAATGCATAGTCTCTGAAGAAAGTATTAATGTGACAGATAATTTTACTTCGGACTCCCACACAGTCCTTTATGAAAGGAACAAAGAAATGGTAATTAATCACAGTCACTAGGTTTCATTGTCTGTCTTGTTCGGTCATGTTTACGCCCACACAACTACAGCGATAAATCTTTATTAGGACTCACCATTACAGCTGATTCGATTCAAAATCAGATGAACTGAGAAATTTCCAAACTCACAGACCTGAATAAAATGAACAAAGAGATGATGAAGAAAAACAGCTATGAAAAATAAAAGCTACACTATGTAACATCTGGTAACACCTTTGTGTGTGTCAAAACTTTTGCGAACCATTTTTGTCCGAACAAACATCTGATTCAGAGTTCATATATAAACTTCAAAAGCCATGAGATTTTGTCTTCGTTAAGTCATTGTTTAGAAATGAATATTTTTTAAATCAAAGAAGTTACATAATGAAGCTAAAATATATATTTAAAATATAATACTCAATTTTTTTGCAGACATGAAAACGTCCAGATGATGTCTCATTAATAACCCTTTGAAATAATAAAAAAAATATTTTTTGGAATTTTTTTATGTGAAAAATTGTGTTTTATGGTTGGTCAAAATTGTGACCAGTGGGATAATGTGTATACTTAATTGACATATTTCTGCAGTCATCAAAATTTGTATATATCTCAGCCCAGCTATTTTAAACTGTTTGATCCCATTCTAGGGTTACTATTATGAAACCTTATACAACACTGATAGAAATTCTGAGATAAAATACTAAAAAATACAACCATCAACGTATTTCAAAATTGTTACTTTATTGTAACATATATCATAAAATTGTTATATTTGTGCTACCAATATTACAACATCAGTATTGTAACTTATTTGTAACATTTGAACTTTTAATTTAGTGCAATATTTTGTCATTGCAACATTTTAGTGCAACCTTCACTAACAACTGCAATTGTATTTTTATGTATACCAAAATTCACTATTATCCCACCAGTTACTCATTCTATGAGTAAGATAATGTGATAATGTGGACCAAAAATCAAAAAGCATTGATACAGCCATCATCATCTCATGGTGCAAAAAGGAAATAAACTGCTGTGGTCATGTGACAATTAGCACTGACCACACTGTAAAAAAAAAGAAAAAAAAAGAAAAAAAAAGTTGAGCCAACATAACATTTTTAAGGCAACCAGCTTCAGCAGATTTTTGAGTTTTCTCAACTTGTCGTTTTAAGTTTATACAACAAAAATGTGAGAATCTCCCACTAAAATAAGTTACTTTTTTTTACAGTGCATGTGAAAGTGCAAATATTTAACTGAGACCCTCTTTATGTTTTTCCATATTTGCAGTAAATACACTAAAACATCAGTCAGTAAGATTTTTAGAGCTTTATAAATGAAATCCTTCTTTACGGTAACTATTGTGACCGGTGGGATTTTGACATACTGTACATACCAAAAACATTGCCAGTGCAGAGTAGATTTGAAGTCTCCCATAGGCTAGAGAAACAGAAGTTAAAATCAGATGTTAATATGAGGCTCACAAACTAATGTAATGTGTGACATAATGAGCACTCACTTGCTGGGGTGTAGAGCGGATGGTTGATGTAATACGCCTGCCATGCTCCAAATCCCCAGTAATACAGACAGAGCTACAGAATCACAGTTTTCATTCAAGTAAGGATCGTGTCTAATATAACACACAGTCACTGCTTAATATTAAACGCAAACCTCAATTTTATACTTCAGCTATGTTTAACTCCATTTAAGCTCGCTCATTTGCATGATTAGAATTCACATGTGCAGGCGATATTTTGAACGACTCTTCCATATGGTCAAAGCATATGTATTCTGAGCGTGTTGAAAGATACTGTAGGGGCATAATTTAAACCAGCAAGAGGACGCTTAATGGAAAGCAGCCAAATATTCCCCCCAAAGCTCCTCAACGCTTTACTGACACCACTGAACTAAAGCCAATGTCATAAGCACTTCAGACACATTAGCTAATGTGCCAAAACAGGAAATACTGTGACAATTTTGTATGACAAAATACAGACATAGACGTACCAGCGTGATGGTGCGTAAAGGTAACGTTCCGTCAGAAAAGCGATGGATAAAAATAGTTTCCACAAGCCTCTTAATGTAATGAAGAGAGTGGCACCAGCTAGCCAGCCTGTATCAGCAGGGTCAAATATAATTAAACCACAAACGTGTTGACACATCTTTGGAACATTATTCAGTATTAATTTCACATTGAAAAAAGTTTTTTTTTTAAACTTGAAAATGTGATTCATGCAGTAACATCTAAAGTCAAAAATACTGTTTAACACCACTGAACCAGTCGAAAAATACATGATACAAACTGAATGCAATAGTTTGATCAGGTCTTTAAGAAATAGAAATGATTTGTATTAGTGTGTTAAATATTCTGTGTATAAATCATCTGAATAAGGTTTTTCATTCTGAACTCACTTGACAACTTTAAATGGACTTTGGGTGAAGTCATACTCGTGCCCGTAGATGTATGGAAGCCGATAGTAGAACAGCAGGTAAATGAAAAGCGGCCCGAGACACTCTGCCAGAAACACCTGCAATCACAACTACTGTCATACACACTATATGAGCTGCTGTTATCTAAATGAACATGTATGAGTTGTTTCTTTACCATGGTCCAGCCTAACTGTGGGCCGAGGTCCTGGAAGAACATCGTTGCGGTCGTGCCAACCGGTAGATCCTCCAGCACATCATCATCACTGAGGGCCTTTCCCTCTGAGAATCAATCAGCTCAATCATAATATCAAGACATATCAAAAGAAATGCACCTCAGTTCAAATATTATCAAATATTTTTATAAATAATCCAAAGTAAATAACTTTTCTTGTTGTTATTGTTAACTAGCTGAAGTTTTCTCCAGTGTGAAATGATGCCTGACGTGTGTCAGGAGAAGTGCAGACGTGCACATATGCACCACAGCTGTTGCAGATCTAAGATTGCAAGAGCATCTGGCTACTAGGCTTTAATTCGTCTAGATTTTTCTACTTTGGACATTTTTGAACAAACATTTTAGAACCTGCAATGCAATACAAAGGATGTCCAAAAGAATAAAATAAAATAAAAATTGATGGATGGATGGGAAATTTTTTACCTGGATGTAGCTTCAGTGCCTGTCTTGATGGATAGAACTTGGGGTCTGTAGGGATTTTAAGATTTGTAATCTTTACAAAAGCTTGCTCGTATCATTTTACATATGTAAGCTTCACAGCTTGAATAAGCATATCATTTAGTCTTTGATTGTGAAAAAACAAAACACTTACAAATTTTGTGCAACAATGTCTTGATCTCTGCGATAGTGGCGTTGGGCTCCACCTGAGAAAGTTTAAGAATTTTTCTCAGCTGTAACTCCCACAAAAGAGGCCTTTGTTTACTCGTATGATTTCTGACCTAATGTTATCTTTACCAAAAGCTAAAACTAAACCTATTAAAAACATTTTGTTAATTTAAATAAAACTGAAATAAAATCAAATAAAATAATGAAAATTGTATTTCCAATATATGTATATAAATGTAAACATATAATTATATATATAGTTATATATTACAGTTACACTGTTAAAAAAAAAAAAAAAAAAAAAAAAATTGAGCCAACTTAAAATTTTAAGGCAACCAGTTTCAGCAGGTTTTTGAGTTTTCTCAACTTGTCGTTTTAAGTTTATACAACAAAAATTTGAGAATCTCCCACAAAAATAACTTGAGCAAACTCAAAAATCTGCTGAAGCTGGTTGCCTTAAAATTTTAAGTTGGCTCAAGTTTTTTTTTTTTTTTTTTTACAGTGTAGTTACATTTCAAAAAAAAATTTAACGTACTAAAATGACAAACAGAAATCAAAATGAATAAAAACAAACTGACAAAATCATAAAATCTAAAATTAAAATAAAACTAGAAAATAAAACTAATTCCAAATTATGATTAAATAGCATAACAGTACATTAATAATACAAAAAAAAAAAAAAAAAAAAATGCACCTTATCCAGGTAGCAGAGTTGTGCCTTGCTCTTGGGGTCCAGGATCTCCACCTCAAAAAAGACATAATTCTTATTCTTGCTGACACCAGCTTTCAGGCCGTGGTCACATCTGGCCTTTATGAACTGGGCTACAGTGAAGAGACTCCTTAAATCCACACATCCCATGATGCCAGCTGAGGGCTGTAGGTGAGCCCTGGTTTTGGTGGTTGGAGTACAGATGCGATCAGACCCTTAGAGCCACATGCTAAGAGATGGAATGCTTATGATGACCTCACAGGGATATCGAGTTGAGTATCGCAGCCAGAGTATCTTGTTGACATAGTTACATAAATTTGCTCAGGTTACCACAATTTGAGATTTCAAACACTGCCAAGCTTTCATGACTTTTCATTTCCAGAAAACAGGGCCTGTTGTACTTTATTTGGAGTATTTGTGATCTGTGTGATGATCTGTGCAGAAATATGTGTGTCATGCACATGCAAACGGACACACACCCGTGAAGAGACGCGAGAGGCATGTGCATTTGGACCTGCAGGCTGGTCTATATTTGTCTCTGACGGCAAGAGGCAATTTATCAGCCCCACTGCACCCTGCCTCACAGACCTCTGAACCCCAATAACACTGTCAACTATCATTTCATCAAGTGCTTTGAGTTTAATCCTTCTGGTAAGGGGAGATGGCCCCCCATCGTGCTTTAACTGCATCCAGGCTTTTATTGATATTCTGGCCTTGATTACCATCTTAAAGTATGAAGAAAAGTAGAGCGGTGCACTGCTGAGATATCAGCTCTACTATGAAAGAGCAGATGTGACCACACACAGAGAACACGGAAACAGAGGCATTCTCACAAAACCTCTTATTCTTATCAAAGAAAAAATAAGTTCTTGATTAATAATATCAAGCATAATAAAAGTAATAATAATAAACTGCATTTTAAACAAATAATTCATGGTTTATTTTTTATTTATTAACAGTTACTATCACCCAACACCACCTAACATGTTTACAACCAATGCCAATATGGATTATGTTTGTTTTGTACATTTTTGTTTGAAAATTGATATGCACTAATAAGTTCTGCCACAATAACGAAATACACAACATAATAATAATAATAATAATAATAATAATAATAATAATAATAATAATTTGGCTTACATTTCCATCTCACTTCAGCATAAATGGCTTTTTAAATCCAAATAATTTATGTAAACAACACATTAAAATACTTTCTAAAATATTTAAAATATATTCTTAAAGTTTTTAAAGCTTTTAGCGCAGGAACCAAACTTAAAAAATGTGGCAAGGCTATTAAAATTCATATGGCTAAATAAATAAATAAATTTGTAAAGGGATATAACTTTTTTTTTAAATGTACTTTTGTACACAGCTCCATTATTAAATTAATTACTTGTTATTTAATTTAACACTTCAGCATGAATGGCTGTAAAAAGCCAAATACAATTAAATACATTAAATACAAAAACTATGTTTTTTCCTTTTAAATTGATATATAATGTTCTTATTAACAATCAAAATGCATTTGGATCCATTTTTCCCTTTTAGAAAAATGTATTATTATTATTATTATTATTAATGCATAGTTTTTAGTACAGGAACCAAACTTTGCAAATGTGGCAAGACTAGTAAAATGCATGTTTTGCCAAATTTATTTTCATTGGATTTTATTTTTATTATTATTATTTTTAAGAGATATAACCTTTTTAAAGTTACTTCTATGTACACAGCGCCATTGTTAAAGTATTTAATTATTATTTAATTTAACACCTTATTTAATGGTGTTGTTATGTACTACCTGATAGGGTTATGGTTAGAACCAATAACCATAATTGTACAACCATAACCAGAAAATTGTCAATATCAGTAAATATAGCTGCTATAGTTTATCTTTAGTTAAAGCTATTAAATAATGACCTAAGTATTCTGTTAATTGCATCACAGAGACACCCATGACACAAAAACAGTTGCATTGCATTCAGATATTTTAGCACTTCTATTTAAAACAGAACATCTGTGGGATAAAAAAATAAATAATAATGCCAAAATGTAATTCAAGTAATTACCTCGAAATAGGCGACTCTATTAATGACTCCATGTCTTCTCCAGTCCTCCAGATGAAATCCATGCCACACAATCGTCTCCCAGCCTCTTAAAGAATCAATGTTTTCATCCAGCATGTCCATATGAGCAGAAGAGGCCATAATTCCTCATATGTAACCCTGCCTTGCCTTTGTTGAATGAGATGTTATCAGCCCACTAAATATCTCCTGCTGAATCCTAATGAGAATGTCAAATGGAGAGTAACTGCTCTCCACTGCTGGAAATAAATAGACAGATGTCTCCAGTGATCAATACAGTAGATAATTAGCCATAGAATCAGGCATACATCAAGAGGTGCTGAGGAGGAGACAACTGCGCTAATTAAACTGACTGACTGAACAGTGAAGCAGAGAGTTGTAATTGGAAGTAGTGGAAGATTCTTTCACAATGAACAGCGAGTTCAGTTTACAAACAAGAAAGTGTTTTTGTTACACCATTTTTTAACTTTCTAAAATAAAATCTGAGATAATCTGATGATGGCCCTTGTTCAGGGAGACTTTCGTTTTTAGCCGCTAGGAGGCAGCACTCGCTCTCTCTTTAGATCACACAAGAGCTCGTGCTTCTTTTTGAAGATGTTGTTTGCTCTGATAGCAGAATAATGTTGTTTAGTCCTAAAAACCAATTGGCATTTTTTCTTTGAGCGATTAATTCCTTAATAATGGGTTTTTAGAATATGGCGAGTTTGATAAGGTTGGAGCTAAACTCTGCAGGAAAGTGGACCTCGAGGTCCAGAGTTGAGAACTAGCCTATTATTATTATTATTATTATTATTAGGCTACTAATAGAAGGCTAAACTACATTTTGAAAATTTTGAGATCGTTATGAGCTGTTACTGTAATAGATGCTGTTGAACAAACCATGAAAAACCACAAACCGCATTTTACTTATAAACCTAAGACTCCAGGAATGGTTTGATAACCCTTGATCTACTGAATACAAATAGAACTGACACTTTAAAAAGAAAGGAAACAAAGAAAGCAAAGGGAATTTCTTCATTTTCAGATGGATTTTGAAGCAGGAAATGGGAACTAATTATTTTAACATCATAATAAATCTGAGAGGACTTGCCTGGGCTGATTGTTGATGGGACCCTAACAGCATTTTCCCCAAATGGAGATCTTTGTCCAGCTATTTGCGTTAAGAGATAAAATGCAGATGCTTGTGAAACCTTGATACATGAGATAAATCAGCAATTCTTTCTATTGACCTTCATTTCCATGACCAAAGGGGAAGAGAACATTGAGATATGCTGATTATTAAGGGCAGCTCTGGGCTGGTTTAGCTGGAAGGGACACACTCACTTGAGACAACTAGTAGCTACCGGGGATCCTGAATCTTGAAAGAGTTTATATAAAACAGCAAAGGCTCACTATTTTTAGCCATTAAATGTTTAATTTTATGATCTTCATTTTATTTTGTTCGTAACACTCACAGACTACCATCATACTGAACATGGTTCTTGACATCGGTGAATTCAGGTAAATTGGAAGACTTTTTGCCATTGAGATGACTGAGACAAAAATGTCCCAATTTACCTTAATTCACCCTATATCACACCTATAAATCACACTATATCTTTAAAAAAAAAAAAAACAGATATGAATTTAAGAAGATAGACAGCCATGTATACAGGAGAACTATAGGCTATATTGCAACAGATTCAAAGTTCTAATGAAAATTGGTATATACACTACCAGTCAAAACTGGGACCAAGTAAGCATTTATTTAAAATAATATAGGGAAATACTATTATAATTTAAAATGACTGTTTTATATTTTAATATATTTTAAAATGTAATTTATCCCTGTGATGGCAAAGCTTCAGTCTTCAGTGTCAGATGATATTTCAAAAATTATTCTAATGTGCTGTTTTGCTGCTCAAGAAATAATTCTTATTATCATCAATGCAAAAAAGAAAGAGAGAGAGAAAAAAAGGATTTCATTAATTATATATATGTGAACGGTAGTGTAAATCTCTATATCTCGCTAACAGCAATAAATATATAATATATCCATACTTATATGCGTGTGTGTGTGTATTCAACTAAAGGATAGCATAACAAATGGCTGTGCACAGATATTGAAACAGTTTATCACAGTTTATATGCAGCTGAAAGCTAATAAATGCACATTCTGAGCAATGTGACATGGTATCTTTCTCATTTCACCATGTCTAATGTATTCAGACCCAATCACTCTGACAGTCCACCTGAGAGCTGACTCAACTTCATACGCCTGCAACACCCACAGGCCTGCTGCTCACACACAGGAACTTAAGTCCATTTACTCAGTATTTTCTCACTGTGCCTCCTCTATTCTTCTCGTTCATCTTTTTTTTTTTATGCTCGCTCTCTTTCCCCCTTCATTTTCTTCTTCAAAGTCTGCATCTCTGGCTCCCTGCTGAGAGGGGTGTTGAGAAAGTTAATTTTAGTTTTGGCCTTATATGCTATGCTTGGCCTGTCTCAGTCAGCACCTGCCCCAGCTTTGATACGGGGTGACAGTCTGCCTGATTCATCTGCCCAGGAGCTGTCAGTCAAACAGCCAGTCATGGGCATTGTAGTCAACACAGAGACACCCCAGAGCACCAGGCTAACCGGAGCCAGGTCACACACGACAAATTATGAGGAGACCCTCATTCATTTTTCTCATAATAAGTTAGTGATTACATTGTCTGTTATAGAGACATGTGATGTGTGAATAGAACTGAATGGGCAAGTGGTGAACCGAGCCAAATTTCACTGGTAAAAAGACGATAAAGCTATGATTTCCCTTATAAATAAAGGTAACTCTTTATTTCGATAGTCCACTTTAGATATTATACTAACAGTAAGTAACTTTGCAACTACATGTCAACTAGCAGTCATTAGAGTATTAGTAGATTGTCTGCTTAAAGGGATAGTTCACCCAAAAATGAAAATTCTGTCATCATTTACTCACCCTCAAGTAGTTCCAAACCTGTATGAATTTCTTTGTTCTGCTGAACACAAAGGAAGATATTTTGAAGAAAGTTTGTAACCAGGCTGTTTTGGGGAACCATTGACTTCCATAGTAGGAAAAAAAATACTATGGAAGTCAATGGTGCCCCAGAACTGCTCTGTTTCCCACATTCTTTAGAACATCTTCCTTTGTGTTCAGCAGAACAAAGACATTCATACAGGTTTGGAACTACTTGAGGGTGAATAAACGATGACAGAATTTTCATTTTTGGGTGAACTATCCCTTTAATATCTTTGATGGGTCCACAACATACAAAATTCTGAGTATTAGAAACTTTGCAAGTATATGTCAACTTATTCTAATAACCCTAAACCTACCCTACTGAGAGTTAGTAGACATTTAGTTGCAAATTAATGAGAATTAGTTGACATGTAGTTGATATGTAGTTACAAAGTTACTTATAGTTAGTAGAATGTCTAAAGTGGACTATCGAAATAAAGTGTAACCCAAATTAATGCTACTTATTGTTTTTATCTGATTTTATTTTTTATCCCTTGGTATATAAATAATAATAATAATAAAAAAAAAACACACTGAATCAGGGTTACAGTGTGTTTACTGATAAATGGAGGACATCGCCGATTTCCTGAGAGCTGCACACAGGTAGAGTAAAAAGTATTATATTTTTGTATAAATTAAGTTTTATATTTTTTTTTTCAGGTGATTCAGATGGTATTAAAACTTCAAATTGTTATTATATATGGCACTAGGAAGGAAATAATTTCTTTTATACACACCTGCAGTGGTAATTGAGTAATTTTTAATTTGCTGAAAGCTGCTGAATATTTTAGTGTCAGCACATCTTGACTCCTCTCAGGAACTAAAAGCTTTTTGACTGATCGTGAACTTAGGAAAACTAAAAGAGAACAAGATAATATTTATACACAGAACTTTACTTATCTATTTATGCCACTTTATATATATATATATATATATATATATATATATATATATATATATATATATATATATATATATATACAGTGGTGGTCAGAATTATTGGCACCCTTGGTAAATATGATCAAAGAAGGCTGTGAAAATTAATCTGCATTGTTAATCCTTTTGATCTTTTATTTTTAAAAATTCACAAAAATCCAACCTTTCATTGGATAATAAGAATTTAAAATGGGGGGAAATATCATTATGAAATAAATGTTTTTCTCAAATACACGTTGGACACAATTATTGGCACCCCTAGAAATTCTTATGAGTAAAATATCTCTGAAGTATATTCCTATTCATATTCACAAGTTTGAGCACTCCAGGGTGATTATGAACATGAAATTATCCAGCCATGGCTTCCTGTTTCGCAGAAATATAAATAGGAGGGAAAACAAAGCCCAAATTCCCTTAATCATCCATCACAATGAGGAAAACCAAAGAATATATTTATGGTGTGCAGCAAAAGATAATTGAGCTTCACAAATTAGTGAAGTGGCTTTAAGAAAAGAGCTAGAGCAGTGAAAATTCCCATTTCCACCATCAGAGCAATAATTAAGAATTTCCAATCAACATAAAATGTTACGAAACTGCCTGGAAGAGGACATGTGTCTATATCGTCTTAATGCACAGTGAGGAGGAGAGTTTGAGTGGCTAAAGACTCTCCAAGGACCACAGCTGGAGAACTGCAGAAAATAGTTGAGTCTCGGGGTCAGAAATCCTTAAAAAAAATTGGCAAACAGCACCTACATCACCACATGATATTTGGGAGGGTTTCAAGAAAAATTCTCCTCGCTCATCCAAAAGCAAACTCCAGCATATTCAGTTATCAGACACGACTGGAACTTCAAATGGGACTGGCTTCTATGCTCAGATGAAACTAAAAAATGAGCTTTTTAGCAGCAAACACTCAAGATGAGTTTGGTGAACACAGGGATAAAAAGTACCCCATGTGTACAATTAAATATACTGCTGTATTTTTGATGTTGTGGGTCTATATTTCTGCTGGAGGTCCTGGACATCTTGTTTAGATGCATGGCATCATGGATTCTATCAAATACCAACAGATAAAAAATCAATAAGTGACTGACTCTGTTCCAAACACAGACCTCAAAAACAAAACAAAAATGGGTCACTGAGTACAAAACCAAGCTTCTGCTGGCCATTCCAGTCCTCTGACCTGAACCCTATAGAAAATGAGTGGGTGAACTGAAGAGAAGAAGCACCAACATGGAGCTGGGGATCTAAAGGGTCTGGAGTGATTCTGGATGAAGGAATGGTCTCTGATCTCGTCATGTGTTCTCTAACCTCATCAGGCATTATAGGAGAAAATTTAGAGCTGTTAAACTGGCAAATGGAGGTTTCAAAAAGTATTGAATAAAAGGTTAATTGTGGCCAATGTGTATTAGAGAAAAACATTTATTTCATAATGATATTTCCCCCCATTTTAAATTCTTATTATACAATGAAAGGTTAGATTTTTGTGAATTTTTTAAATAAAAGATCAAAAGGATTAACAATGCAGATTAATTTTCACAGCCCTCTTTGATCATATTTACCAAGGGGGCTGATATTTTTGGCCATGACTGTATATACACTGAACAAAATGATAAACGCAACACTTTTGTTTTTGCCCCCATTTTTCATGAGCTGAACTCAAAGATCTAAGACTTTTTCTATGTACACAAAAGGCCTATTTCTCTCAAATATTGTTCACAAATATGTCTAAATCTGTGTTAGTGAGCACTTCTCCTTTGCCGAGATACTCCATCCACCTCACAGGTGTGGGATATCAAGACAGCACGATTATTGCACAGGTGTACCTTAGGCTGGCCACAATAAAAGGCCACTCTAAAATGTGCAGTTTTATCACACAGCACAATGCCACAGATGTCGCAAGTTTTGAGGGAGCGTGCAATTGACATGCTGACTGCAGGAATGTCCACCAGAGCTGTTGCCCGTGAATTGAACGTTCATTTCTCTACCATAAGCTGTCTCCAAAGGCGTTTCAGAGAATTTGGCAGTACATCCAACTGGCCTCACAACCGCAGAACACATGTAACCACACCAGCCCAGGACCTCCACATCCAGCATCTTCACCTCCCAGATCGTCTGAGACCAGCCACCCGGACAGCTGCTGCAACAATCGGTTTGCATAACCAAAGAATTTCTGCACAAACTGTGAGAAACTCAGGGAAGCTCAACTACATGCTTGTCGTCCTCATCAGGTCTCGACCTGACTGCAGTTCATCGTCGTAACCGACTTGAGTGGGCAAATGCTCATATTCGATGGTGTCTGGCACTTTGGAGAGGTGTTCCCTTCAAGGATGAATCCCGGTTTTCACTGTACAGGGCAGATGGCAGACAGCGTGTAAGGCGTCGTGTGGGTGAGCGGTTTGCTGATGTCAACGTTGTGGATCGAGTGGCCCATAGTGGCGGTGGGGTTATGGTATGGGCAGGTGTATGTTATGGACAATGAACACAGGTGCATTTTATTGATGGCATTTTGAAATCACAGAGATACCGTGACAAGATCCTGAGGCCCATTGTTGTGCCATTCATCCACGACCATCACCTCATGTTGCAGCATCATAACGCACGGCCCCATGTTGCAAGGATCTGTACACAATTCCTGGAAGCTGAAAACATCCCAGTTCTTGCATGGCCAGCATACTCACCAGACATGTCACCCATTGAGCATGTTTGGGATGCTCTGGATCGGCGTAGACGACAGCGGACCCCCCCAATACAGTAAAACTGCACATTTTAGAGTGGCCTTTTATTGTGGCCAGCCTAAGGCACACCTGTGCAGTAATCATGCTGTCTTGATATGCCACACCTGTGAGGTGGATGGATTATCTCGGCAAAGGAGAAGTGCTCACTAACACAGATTTAGACAGATTTGTGAACAATATTTGAGAGAAATAGGTCTTTTGTGTACATATAAAAAGTCTTAGATCTTTGAGTTCAGCTCATGAAAAATGGGGGCAAAAACAAAAGTGTTGCGTCTATAATTTTGTTCAGTATCTATTTTTCCCTAATTATTATACATTCCCTAATCATCACATGATGATTGGTCAATCTCAGCACTGTATAATAAACACTAAAACCATTTTTTCTTGTTCAGTTGTTTGTTCATTTGTTATATGTGATAAGCAGGGAAATATACAATATAGTCAGTTGGTTATAGCAAATGAAACCCAGACAGGATCTAGAAGGATACAAGACCTGATCCTGAGATCCTCCTGTCAGGGTTTATTTTGTGATAATGCCCGGCTGACTGTACATTATCCCTTACATAAATGTACTTATTCTCACTCCGCTGAATAATATTCCTGTGAATCAGGGGCCTGCAGAGATGTGTTGACTGAAGTGAAATTGTGTTCGTCAGACTAGCGCTGTCACTTGTTTCTGCATCAGCAGATGAGAAGTGAAACAAGATGTGTAAATGTTTCTTTAAGGAGAAAATGGATGACTTTGTTTTAGGTATTTGTGATTCAGGTTTATGAATATTGATAGAGCATCCTCTGGCAACTGGTTGAATCACATGTTATGAGAAAATAACAGCATAATTAGTTGTTCTGTGTCATTGTCTGCACATTCTGAATCTTCATCACTGTCTTTTATCAGCGAGAGGAATTCTGAATGAGTAATAAACAGAAGATAAGTTTTTTTTTTTTTGTATGATCATTGTCACTAAATGAAGAATCGACTCTTTGGTGTCGATGAGAACTCAGATAATTTCTCATCAACATCAAAAGCAAAATCACAAAGCCCTCTGAAATTTCAGAAAATCTCTCATCCACAGATTCCTTGGGAAGAAAAAAGAAAGCATGAACAAAGCCTTTGCTGAATTACATCTGGAAATATGAGGTATAGAGATAACATTATTGAACAGCGCTTCTGACAAAAACCACCACAGATTTGACTGCTGCCTGCTGTTGTGGAAAAGTTGAGATACTAAAATGAATTATTTTCTCAGGCTGTATGTATATTTGAAGTACACAGAAACAACGTCACACCATGAACACTTAAAGTAACATTTTTTTAATTGTAATTACACTGCACAATGTGAAATCATTTTTGATTTGACAGCTTTAAAGGGCCAGTTTACCCAAAAATGAAGATTCTGTTGATATTAAGCTAATTTTGTTCCAAATCTGCATGTTTTTCTTCTCTCTGTGGAACATGAAAAAAGATATTTTAAAGAATACTGGGAACCAAACAATATTGGAGCCCAATGATTTCCATTGTGTAGATATCGTTCTCAAAATATCTTTTTTAGAGTTCCACAGAAAAAAGAAAGCCATAAAGAATGAGTAAATAATGACCAGTGTTTATTTTTGGGTGAACAATTCCTTAAAAAGAGCTGAAAATATGTTCTTACTCCTCTAAACATTCGACAATCTAAAACTAAGAAACAATTTGATAGATCAGTATATAATGTCCATAATAAGGATTTTTTATTTAATGTTTCTAAGTTTCTAGTTGAAAGTGTTTGTTACATTCTTTGCAGAATCGAGTATTATAGCTGAACACCACTGCTACGCACTGGAAGTTGCACAAACAACATTTAAATAGAGCTTATCTGAGTCCGAGTTTGAGTTAAATCATGATTGTTTTACAAATGGAGGAGTGCAATGCTGACTGACATCTCCAGAGGCACTGAACCTCAAACTAAGCTCATCTTTTGATTGAAATATATAAAACCTATTATATCACAGCAATACTACGGCGATTACAGATCAGTGTAACTGCAGAATCAAAGTTTTCCTTTCACCTCAGGGTAGATCCCTCAGGATTCGTCGTCAGTTTTAATAATGTGGAACAGCGTGACATTGAACAGTACCTGGTGGCCATTGTTCCAGCCGTAAAGTGCACGATCCCTGGCGTTGTAGTCCAGCATGGACATGTGAAAGTATTGGTTATGGATGGGAATGTCCATGTACTCATAGGTAGAGGTTTTGGTGGAATAAGAGTAGTATACCTTAGCACCGGTCAGGTGGGAGTTGGTGATGTACAGCGTGCCGCAGATCATGAAGGACTCACCTGCGTTCCGTTTGGAGTATTCTGTGTTCCAAGAGTTCAGCACCTGGATGGTCAGAGGATCCAGCTGGCTGATCACTATATTCCCTGCATTCTGATTGGTGGCATAGACGGCCCATAAACCGAGCTCATCGGCCATCAGGTCAATGTCGGAGAATCCGCCCCAGGTGTACGGGTAGACGTTGTGGAAGCCAGCGGACTCAAGCGCTCTTTGGGTCATAACTCGGCCACTTTCAAAACTGTATCTGACAATGATGTTGCTCTGGTATTTGTTGTAGTACAGGGAGCCGTTGTAGACCACATGATTAGTTCCCGCCCAGTGGAACGGAAGGTTGTAGGTTCTTGACTCGAGCCCAGACACAAAGTCGCTTACCGATTTGTACTCACGGACAATCTTGTTGTTTGTGTAGCTGTCCATGTACCAGACCTGCATTAGAACATTACAATTGTGATAAATAATGTTTGAAACTTGTATTTGTATGCATCATTTATAGAGCACAACTTAGGGCTCAGGAAGTAAATCTCCATACAGAAATGGATTTTCAAAGATAAACCCTTCAAGACGCCTCACCATGAGTTATTCTTCAGCAGAAGATATAAATCAGTGTGACATGAAAATCAAACTTAAAATGTCAAAAAATGTGTTTAACATGGAGTGCACAAACCATCATATTGAAGTGAGAAATGATATACATTTATGCAGTAAAACTACACAGTACAACTATTTTAATACATTTTAAAATGTGATTTATTCCTACAGTGACAAACTGAATTTTCTGCATCCATTACTCCAGTCCTCAATGTGACCTGATCTCTAAGAAATCAGTCTAATATGCTGATTTGGTGCTCTTTATTTTTACTTTTTTTTAAATCAATGCTTAAAACAGTTGTGCTTCTTAATATTTATTGTGGAAACCATGATACATTTTTTTTTACTCAGAATAGAAAGTTCAAAAGAACACCATTATTAACAATTTTATAACAACTTACAGTTTTTATTGTTACTTTTGATCAATTTAATGTGTCCTTGCTGAATAAAATAAAATTACACATTTTTAAACAAACAAAAAAGGATTAAATTATTTATATTACATTTTATTTTTATTAATATAAAATAAAAAATATCATTAATATTAAATTAAATTTTATTTTATGTATTACATTTTTATTTATTTTAATATTAAATTAAGAATTTCATCTTTTGCTTCAAATCAAAGTTTATAAGTTGTGATTGTTCTCAGAGCTGGTTGATTTTGTTCATGTCTTTGAACTCTTTATTTAAGTTTTTTTTTTTTTATGGATACAAATAATGGAAAAACTAGTTCCTGGAAGCAATGCTGCTGAAAAGAGGGCAAACACAGTGGCATAGTCATAGATTATTACCTTGTTGTTCTTAGGTGAAGCCTGAGGGTCTGTCATCCAAGCTCCAAACCTCGTTCCTGATGTCTTTACAGTGATAGGTCCCGTGATTTTCATCAACTTACCACAGGCTGACACAATGAAGAATGACAAGTAATGTCAGCTGTTATATAAGTGTGGCAGGATTAGTGAAGCTCTTCCTGTTTAAATTTGATTGGCTGGTTGCTCATTCATTGCCCTATCATCGGACAGTGAGCGGATCTATAAATTCGTGGGTGGGGTAGTATGGGGTTATGAGTCACGCCCCTTGCTTTCTGCGTCATATCTAGTCGCCATTCAGGTATGTTGGCTGTGGTGTTAGTGGTACACTAAAGCTCTTATTGGTGGGCTCTCTTATAGAGTGGCATGCTGGAAGAGAATTCGTGACTGGTGTCTGGCTGAGGTTGTCCCGCTGCAGGTAAAGGAGTCGGTTGTGATGTGTTTTTTTTAGTTAACCATGCGCGTGTGTTTTAGCAGTGTTTTTGTTATTCGTTTACTGTCAGAGTCTGAGCAAGACCGTTTCAGCGACGGGTACTGGCGTTCACATAACATTACGGACTCGTTTTGTCCCTCCGTCAAACCCATTGTCTCCCAGATAGACTGAATGAGCTTCAGCTTCCCAACATATTGGTTGTCTGCTTGACTGATTGGACTTCAGAATTAACACGCACGGTATGTGTATTTTAAAATTATTATAGTTGATATTATGATTTGGTATTCACTGAGGGTCTGTCTAAATTGTAAATTCATTGCAGACAGATTAGTGGCGTCGCTACGGGTGACCTAGCTCTCCTGTTGTGGGCGCTACGTGGAAACGATCATCTGGAGACGCTGTTGCTTTGTTTTGATAAAGTCGTTTTGTATTTCTTTTGTGGTTATTGAAGCCTCAGAGAGAGTGTGTATGTGTTTTCTTAATTTATACATTCTTTCTCTTCTTTCCTTTTTTTCCTGATTTGTACGCAACTGATTGGACACTTTATGAACCGTGTTTGCTTGTTGTGAGCGTTTAATTTGACTTTGGTCTTATTTCGCTCCATTATCTTTTGTTCTTTTACTTTAGTTTCTTTTGTAAGTGCTCTTCATGGCTGTATGGCCATGTTAATGTTGTGAGTTTCTTGATGTTTGTGCTTTTGGCTGCGTTTGGTGTTTAACAAAATTATTATTTGATTGGATTAGCTATTCTGGTTTACGTCTTTATAATCCTCTACCTGTGGGTTTGCTGTGTGGATGGGCAACTTTTTCTTATTGTAAGCTATTCGTGATTAATGTGATTTGTTCGTTTGTTTAAGTGTATAACCTGATGTTTGCTTGTTACAGGGGCTGAGTGCCTAAGGCAGGGGTGGAGTCCTGGTGTTGGTGTTTCTTTCACGAGTGTTGGCTGGAGTGTGTGTGTGTGTGTGTGTGTGTGTGTGCGTGTGTGTGTCACAGGTATAGTGGAGGGTGTTTTGCTGTGTAGGCCGATTGTGCCCTTATGCCCTGCTGCCAAACCTCGGCTCCTGTACCTTGGTCATTGGAGGTCCTTGACGAATCAGGTCATCTATAGTTGTAATTGTGTAGTGTTGAATTCAGTCTGTTATGTGTGAACTGTTGTGCCCAGCGACTACTTCTTCCCTGTCTTGTAACAAACTTTTTCTTAAATTGTAATAAAAATTATTTTATCCACGCCTCTTGCCAGTTTATCGTGAGCTGTCCTGTGTTGCCTAAAACTCAATTCCATTTATTATAGTTCCCTGGCTAGACCCAGGGTGGCGTAGTCGTGCTATATTCTAATTCCTTAGCGTTTCGCCACATTTTGGCGTAGTCGGCAGGGGTTTTTTTTTCACGGTATTTAGGCAGAGGCGTGGTTATTTAGGTTTTCTTTATTGGTGTTCCTTTTGTGTTTTCAGTTGTGACTGTTTTCTTTTTTTTTAGTGTTTTGTGTTTTCTAGATTTGGGTCAAAGCAGCAGCGTCTGTCCAGATTGTGGTGAACGGTTTTCCCCTATTCCTTTGGTTCTCCTGTCTGTGGTTTCCCCTTTTCGGGGTGGTAAGTAGCAATTTAAATATGGAGGAGGAACTCCAAGAACTCAAAGAACTTATAGCCCAGTTGAAGGCAGACAATGAGAGGCTGCGCCAAGAGCGTTCCCTTGCATTGCCTGGTCCCAGTGCGGCATCTTTTAATGCGTCCGGTGCAGAACCTGTTACACCTCATCCAGTCGGTGTGGGTGCTAGCCAGTCTGAGAGGTTTGTATTTGTACCCAGGGACCGTAAATGTCCCAAGTTTAATGGCAAGTCAGGTATTGGCATCAACGAATGGATTGAGGAGGCACAGGCCTGTATTCGGACTCGTCATTTGTCGATCTCGGACCAGGCATTCTTTTTATTTGACCACTTGGAGGGGGAGGCACGGGAGGAGATCAGGTATCGTTCTGATATTGAACGAGGGGATCCAGATAAGATTTTTTTTGCGTTGCGCGAGGTGTTTGGCTGTTCTCAGTCCCACGTAGCATTACAGGAAGCCTTTTTCTCCAGGCGGCAGTTGGAAGGGGAGGGTTTGTTAGAGTTCTCCCTTGCTTTGATGGGCCTTATGGAGAGAGTTAAACAGCGGTTTCCTGGGGCTGTTTCAAATGCTCCTGTATTATTGCGTGACCAGTTCGTCGAACATGTGGCTGACAATACACTACGGCGTGAGCTTAAACAATTAGTCCGCCGTCAACCAAATGCCACGCTGTTAGAAGTGCGCAGTGAAGCAATCAGGTGGGAGCAGGAGGGTATGCCTGGGGGCGTGCGGGCTCGTAGTCAGTCAGTCCCGTTATCGTATGGGATTCAGTATGGGGTTCAGGGGGGACAGCGTTCGGATACAGGTGGGTCCTCACGTTCGGAGCTAAGTGAATTAAGGGAGATGTTGAAGGTACAACAAAATCAGTTGAACCAGCTTACCCAAAGTTTTGCTCAGTTTCAGGGTGTACGTTCGCGGAGTCATTCTCCACGTTATGGGCCCGTGATCTGTAGGCGTTGCCACCAACCGGGCCATTTTGCCCGGGAGTGTAATGCTCCACGGCCGGGTACGTCATCTTCTGGTTCTACTGCGCCATTGCCGGTAGAGGGGCAGCTTCGGTCAAGCCAGCCGTCGGGAAACTAGTACCCGCCGGGCTGTTGAGCCACAGCTCGGATGGGGGAATTAAGGGCTCGGATTTGTTGGTTAGTGGTAGCTCAATGTCTCGGTTAATGTCTGGCTGCCCGCAATTGGTGGCCAGTATTGGTGGAGTTTCCATTGCTTGTTTAGTTGATACTGGTTCTATGGTATCCACCATAACAGAGAGCTGCTTTTTGGCAAATTTTAAACCATGGGGTCAAGAGCGTTTAAAATTGTGCCAGTGGCTCCAATTACGTGCCGCTAATGGGCTTGCAATTCCATATATTGGCTATATGGAGTTGAATGTGGAATTGTGTGGCAAAATAGTGCCAGAATGTGGGATCTTGGTGGTCAAGGATCCTCCTGGTGGCATGTGTGTTCAGGTCCCTGGGGTACTGGGGATGAACGTGCTGAGCCGGTGCTACCGGGAACTCTTTGGCCAACACGGCCAGGCCTTGTTTGACTCCCCACCAGTAGTAGAGGTTCCTGGTTTTGTGATGCAAGCATTACAGTATTGTCACGAAATTAAATCCCAGCCAATTTTTGGACAGGTAGGGAGGGCAAGGGTGCGAGGGCGTCATCAGTGCCGTGTTCCGGGTGGTACGATGAAGATAATCACTGCCACCTGTTCTGAACAATATTCAGGGGGTACAGTGTTGTTTGAGCCACTTGAGTCTGGACTTCCGGCTGGCCTTTTGGCCTCTCCTGCCCTAGTGCCAGTGATCCGAGGCACCGTCTATATCCCACTTGTGAACGTAGGAGTGTTAGATGCGGTACTTTACCCAAATACCTTGTTAGGTAGCTTGCATGGGGTGTATGTTGTGAGCTTACCTCCAGGGGTGACTGAGGTAAAGACGGTAGTTGCTACAGTGGGCTCCCAAGGCTGTGGGTTGGAACTCTCGTTGCGAGAGAGGATTGAATCTGTGGACCTATCTGCTTTGGAGATGGAGGAGCAGGATAAGGTTAGGACCCTGTTAAGGAGTTATCAGTCCGTGTTTTCGGCTCATGATAGTGATTTAGGGTGTACTAACCTGATCTCGCATGATATTCCCCTTACAGACGATGTCCCAGTCCGGCAGCGATATAGGCGCTTACCCCCGTCGGAATATGATGTGGTGAAGACGCACATTAACCAGCTGCTAGAAGGTCAGATAATTCGAGAGAGCTGTAGTCCGTACGCGTCTCCTATTGTTCTAGTGAAGAAGAAAGACGGTGGCCTACGTATGTGCGTAGACTACCGTCAGCTGAATTCAAAGACCAGGAAAGACGCGTTCCCGCTGCCTCGAATAGAGGAGACGTTGGATGCACTGACAGGGGCCCGCTGGTTTTCCACTTTGGATTTGGCCAGCGGGTACAACCAAGTTCCAGTCACTGAGGGGGATAGGCCCAAAACTGCCTTTTGTACCCCATTCGGGTTATTCGAATGGAATAGGATGCCGTTTGGGCTTTGTAATGCTCCCAGCACTTTCCAGCGGTTGATGGAAAGATTGTTTGGTGATCAGAGGCATCAGTCGTTGCTTTTGTATTTGGACGACATTGTGGTATTTTCCTCCTCAGTGACTCAGCATCTGGAACGGTTGGAGGTGGTCTTGGGTCGATTGAAGCGGGAAGGTCTCAAGGCCAAGCTGGAAAAGTGTGCGTTCTTCAAACAACAGGTAAAGTATTTGGGTCATGTGGTGTCCTCCCAGGGGGTTGCCACTGACCCAAGTAAAGTGGAGGTGGTGGCGAATTGGGGCCGTCCGGGTAATGTGACAGAGCTCCGTTCGTTTTTAGGGTTTGCCAGTTACTATCGCCGCTTTGTGGAGGGGTTTGCCAAGTTGGCAGGCCCTCTACATAAGCTGGTTGCTGAATTTGTTGGGGGCAGGCATAAAAAACCAGTAGGACTGAGCTTTGCCAGTGCGTGGACAGAGCATTGTCAAAAGAGCTTTGATACCTTAAAGGAGAAGCTCACAACATCGCCCATTCTCGCATACGCTGATTTTTCATTGCCCTTCATCCTTGAGGTTGATGCCAGTCACCGGGGCCTGGGGGCAGTTCTCTCCCAGGAACAAGAAGGAAAGGTTCGACCTATCGCTTTCGCCAGTCGCAGTTTGCGGCCCACTGAGCGCAACCCTGTAAATTATAGCTCCATGAAATTGGAATTTTTGGCGCTCAAGTGGGCAATGACGGAAAAATACAGGGAGTATTTGTTGGGGCATAAATGTATTGTTTTTACCGACAATAATCCCCTGAGCCATTTGTCTTCAGCTAAACTGGGTGCCACCGAACAGCGTTGGGCATCCCAGCTTGCTGTTTTTGATTTTGTGATTCGGTATAGGCCAGGTAAGAGTAACAGTAATGCTGACGCTCTTTCTAGGCGGCCTCCGGCGGACAGCGATGGGGTGGGACAGCTTTTACCAGCCAGTGAGGTTCCTGCATCCGTACAACAGGCGGCAGGGATGGAGCCAGTATATCAGGTTACTCAAGCTGCACAGAGGGTTTTCCCAAGCCATTCTGCAGCTGATTTGAGGGTGCTACAAGAGTCTGACCCAGATATTGGTAGGGTCTTGGGGTTTTGGCGACGTAAGAGCTTCCCCAGCTTAGAGGAACGTCGAGTATTATCTAAGAAGAGCTTGACGTTACTCCGTCAGTGGGACCGCTTAGTAGAACGTGAGGGGGTCCTATACCGTCGAATCTTCCGCCCTGATGGGAGAGAGGAGGTTTTTCAAGTACTTCTGCCCTCTGCGTTAAGAGAAGAGGTTTTGACTTGGCTGCATCAGGAGCACGGACACCAGGGCATTGAACGTACGACGGAGTTGGTTCGTCGGCGTTGTTATTGGCCGGGTATGTCTGGGGAGGTGGCTCATTGGTGTAGGGAGTGTGAACGTTGCCAGTCCGCTAAGGATGTACAGCCGATCGCCTCCAGCTTTATGGGGCACTTGCTGGCCGCTAGGCCAAATGAGATCTTGGCCATTGATTTTACTGTGTTGGAGCCGTCCAGTTCGGGGTTGGAGAACGTGTTAGTGATGACAGACGTCTTCACAAAGTACACCCTGGCGGTTCCTACATGGGATCAGAGGGCGGAAACAGTAGCGCAAGTGCTTGTGGCGGAATGGTTCTGCAAGTTTGGGGTCCCGGGTCGGATACATTCGGACCAGGGCCGCAACTTTGAGTCTTCACTTATACAACAGCTTTGTAATCTGTATAAGGTGGAGAAGTCCCGAACCACACCTTACCATCCTGCAGGGAATGGCCAATGTGAGCGGTTCAACAGGACCTTGCACAATCTTTTGCGCACTCTGCCTCCTTCAAGAAAACGGGATTGGGCCTCATGTCTGCCGCAGGTACTGTTTAGTTATAATGCCACCCCCCATCAATCAACTGGCGAGTCGCCATATTATTTGATGTTTGGTCAAGAACCCCGGTTACCAGTTGATTTTCTGTTAGGTAGGGTGGAGGAGACGGTGGCAGGAAATGTACACGAGTGGGTTATAGAACATCAAACTCGATTACAGGTGGCTTTTGAAGGGGCACGGGAGCATCTGAGGGTCGCTGCGGAACGGCGTAAGGTGCAACATGACTCACAGGTGCGAGATACACCACTGGGGGAGGGTCAACTGGTTTTTCTCCGCAATGTTGGCGTGAGAGGTCGCTCAAAGATCCGGGACCTGTGGAGCCCAGTGGTGTATCAGGTGGTGCGGGCCCCTAAAGAAGGAGGTTCAGTTTATTCCATTGCCCCGGTAGACGAGTTGGATAAGGTGAGACAGGTGCATCGTTCGTTGTTGAAGGGTCGAACTCAGAAGGATTTTCCTGTGCAGGTATCTACTTCTAGCCCAGTAGTTGAATCGGTGCCACCTGTGGGGGAGCAGGTCTCCGAAGGGTCAGAGCAGGGAGATTTGTGGGTGTTGGCGCTGGAGACGCCTTCGGCCGCGGATGTCGCGGTATCAGTTGACCCAGGGTGCTCGGGGTCCTTGATTTGCAGTGGACTGGGAGCCCCAGCTAATTTAGGTCAGCCTCTTGAGGATGCTTTAGTCCAATTTCCAGAAAATTTGCCTGAGGGTGAGGTGGTACCGCGACGGTCTAGGCGAGCTACAGCTGGTCAGCATTCCAATATGCACCATCTCCCACGGTCTGCAGGAGCGGCGGGTAATGATGGGGTATTACTGGAGGGTACATCTATGCCAATTTCGGTATGGTTTAGGCCCTGGACTTGAGTAGTGAGTGTGTTCATCGTCGGGGCGACGATGCAGAAGCGGGGGGTAGATTGTGGCAGGATTAGTGAAGCTCTTCCTGTTTAAATTTGATTGGCTGGTTGCTCATTCATTGCCCTATCATCGGACAGTGAGCGGATCTATAAATTCGTGGGTGGGGTAGTATGGGGTTATGAGTCACGCCCCTTGCTTTCTGCGTCATATCTAGTCGCCATTCAGGTATGTTGGCTGTGGTGTTAGTGGTACACTAAAGCTCTTATTGGTGGGCTCTCTTATAGAGTGGCATGCTGGAAGAGAATTCGTGACTGGTGTCTGGCTGAGGTTGTCCCGCTGCAGGTAAAGGAGTCGGTTGTGATGTGTTTTTTTTAGTTAACCATGCGCGTGTGTTTTAGCAGTGTTTTTGTTATTCGTTTACTGTCAGAGTCTGAGCAAGACCGTTTCAGCGACGGGTACTGGCGTTCACATAACATTACGGACTCGTTTTGTCCCTCCGTCAAACCCATTGTCTCCCAGATAGACTGAATGAGCTTCAGCTTCCCAACATATTGGTTGTCTGCTTGACTGATTGGACTTCAGAATTAACACGCACGGTATGTGTATTTTAAAATTATTATAGTTGATATTATGATTTGGTATTCACTGAGGGTCTGTCTAAATTGTAAATTCATTGCAGACAGATTAGTGGCGTCGCTACGGGTGACCTAGCTCTCCTGTTGTGGGCGCTACGTGGAAACGATCATCTGGAGACGCTGTTGCTTTGTTTTGATAAAGTCGTTTTGTATTTCTTTTGTGGTTATTGAAGCCTCAGAGAGAGTGTGTATGTGTTTTCTTAATTTATACATTCTTTCTCTTCTTTCCTTTTTTTCCTGATTTGTACGCAACTGATTGGACACTTTATGAACCGTGTTTGCTTGTTGTGAGCGTTTAATTTGACTTTGGTCTTATTTCGCTCCATTATCTTTTGTTCTTTTACTTTAGTTTCTTTTGTAAGTGCTCTTCATGGCTGTATGGCCATGTTAATGTTGTGAGTTTCTTGATGTTTGTGCTTTTGGCTGCGTTTGGTGTTTAACAAAATTATTATTTGATTGGATTAGCTATTCTGGTTTACGTCTTTATAATCCTCTACCTGTGGGTTTGCTGTGTGGATGGGCAACTTTTTCTTATTGTAAGCTATTCGTGATTAATGTGATTTGTTCGTTTGTTTAAGTGTATAACCTGATGTTTGCTTGTTACAGGGGCTGAGTGCCTAAGGCAGGGGTGGAGTCCTGGTGTTGGTGTTTCTTTCACGAGTGTTGGCTGGAGTGTGTGTGTGTGTGTGTGTGTGTGTGTGCGTGTGTGTGTCACAGGTATAGTGGAGGGTGTTTTGCTGTGTAGGCCGATTGTGCCCTTATGCCCTGCTGCCAAACCTCGGCTCCTGTACCTTGGTCATTGGAGGTCCTTGACGAATCAGGTCATCTATAGTTGTAATTGTGTAGTGTTGAATTCAGTCTGTTATGTGTGAACTGTTGTGCCCAGCGACTACTTCTTCCCTGTCTTGTAACAAACTTTTTCTTAAATTGTAATAAAAATTATTTTATCCACGCCTCTTGCCAGTTTATCGTGAGCTGTCCTGTGTTGCCTAAAACTCAATTCCATTTATTATAGTTCCCTGGCTAGACCCAGGGTGGCGTAGTCGTGCTATATTCTAATTCCTTAGCGTTTCGCCACATAAGCATGTCAACACATCTTGAACTTTAAAGGAACACATAACATATCACGTAAGAAAATACCACGAAAGCCATGTTGAGTTGAACTCACTGAGTTTGTTCATACAGTTCCTCAGTCTTCCCTCCAAGCCGAGGACCCTTTGCTGGAGCTCCTCATAATCATACGCTCCTATCTCCTCCTGGATAGCAGTCAGCACCAGAGACAGGTTCTTGATCTCCTCCTTGAACTGGGAAATGAGCGTGGCGTCAGTCTTGTACTGCTCCAGCACTGGAATCAGCGGCTGCAGTTCATTCATCTTCCCCTTCAGCTCCTGCAAAACCAGACAGACATTTGAATAAAAATCACATGAGAGGAGATTTGCTTACATTAACAGAATTGACACAGCTGGTCCAGTAAACAGCAAGATGCTCTGAACAATTATATTACGGGTTGGAAATAAAACATGACCTTTAGAGGTTTACAGGATTTCCAGGAATGCTGAACTGCGTGTGGCCTTTTCAAACAGTTGTGATGGATAAAGACAAGAAGCTTTTAAGTGGGATTTGATTCTTCATTCTTGGAGAGTAATGGCAAGAATGTGGCTCTTTCGAACAGTTGTGTTCGTATGAGAAAGGACCATTGATTTTCTCTGAGGCATGACTTTAATGGTAGCCCACCTGAAAGTTTTTAGTCAATAATGTTCTTCGGTTCGACTCGATTTGTCTGAACTTTGATCGGAGTCCTTTCATCTGGCTCTCCATTTTCATGACATACTGGAAGTCCCTCTGGGTCCTCAGGTTCAGCACTTCGATTGATTGCGACATGTTCTGAATCTGAAGAGAGGAAGATGGGCCGAAATGAAGTTAGAATCCATTAATCATTCTTTGAACTGCAAAAAGGAAGATGCGATAGGTTTAAATTATATTTTCAACTGGTGTAAATCAGCCCTGACACCATGTCTCCAAGGATTTCTGCATTTCCATAATTCCACTCAACGCAACCCAAGCAAAGACGGAAAGATGTTACAGCTGACACATTTAAAACAGGACAAAAATGAGACTATGAATCGGTTAACCCTATTACTTCCTTCACTATCATCCACCAAACAAAGAAAGACACAAATGGGCCGATAACTATTGCAGAATTTTTACAGTAACAGAGTAGAAAAGCGTAGGAAGTAGAAACAAGAGGGGGCCTAAAACACCCTTCAGGCCTTTTTGCATTACCGTCATCTTTATGCTCCTCCACAATCAGCTGCAGAGAAGCCCGTGGCATTCTTAATAGATGACAATGGCGCGCATTCGAGCATAATGCTTTCAATTTGCTAAAATGAAAGCTTTTGTTATCTAAACCAGATCTCAATATAAAGAGACTTCAGAGTTCTTAGATGCACATTATGTGCACACACACCTTCTCCAGTAGCTGGCGGAGCTGTCTGCTCTTTGCGTCTCTGGAGCACAAATTCTGTTCTGGTGCCACCACCGTACAGATGCAGCGGCCGTCGGCATCCTGCGCTGAACTGTACACCTGCCAGCCTTCCTTTGGTCTGATGGTCTGAACACAAATACACACAGGCATGCATGGCATATCTTGGTGTCTTTGGTTTACAATTTAAAATTCTAAATGACATTCTTAATGCAATGAATTTTAATGACATATAATGCGACATAATCTGATTTTCATGCCTCAAGCATGCTTTAAGCAGCAGAGTGATACTGAAATGTGGATATTTAGTGAGAACTACAATAAATTTGCATGGCACACTATTCACTTCCAGTGCTTCATTTTATTTTGCTTTTTCAGTTTATAACTTATTACATTTGTTATATGGAGAGATGATTGAGTAAATATGCTAATCATTTTTAAATATGCATATCATTTGTTTTGTGTGTAAATCTGGGGAGTCTATGTTTTTGTTCAAATTAATAGCCTGCTTCAAATTTCTTTGATTCCACAAGCATGGCTTTCATTTATTATGTCCAGCTATCTGGGTAAAATGATTTTAAAGAAATAGTTAACCCAAAAATTTTGCTGAAAATTTAAATCAGGCCATCCCAGATGCAAATTAATTTGTTTCTTCATCAGAAAAGATTTGAAGAAATTTAGCCTTACATCACTTGCTCACCAATGAATCCTCTGTAGTGAATGGGTGCCGTCAGAATCTGAGTTCAAACAGCTGATAAAAACATCCACAAGACTTGAGTCCATCAATTAACATCATATAAATTGAAAAGCTGTGTGTTTGTAAGACACAAATAAAAAATAAGACATTTTTAACTTCAAACTGTTGCTTCTCGTTAAAATGTCCATAATATTAATGTCTCCAGAGAAAAAGTCATCTCAGCTGAATCAGGAGATAAATATGCATAGAATGAGCACAGTTTACAAACGAAAACAGTCCAAACAAGTTCTAAACAAACATGTTGGTGGATTTTGATTTGAGTGGACAACAGAAGACGTAAGTAAAAAACACCTTATCGATCGATAATGGATGCAGATTTTCGCTTCACATATCAATTGCTGGACTGGAGTCCAGTGTGAATTACCTGTAGATTATTGTGATGTTTTTATCAGCTGTTTGAACTCCTATTCTTTTTTTTTGTGATCAACTTTTTATTTACTTTAAATCAACAAAACAACATCCATTCAAACAAACAACAGGGAGGGGGGAACAACAGACACACCATCAACAATTTCACAATCTGAAAGAAAAAAGGGAAGGAAACAAAAAAAAAACTTTATATGGTCATTCCTTTATATAGTCCAAAATGCTGGAAGAAAAACATTGCCATGCATCAATGGTACTAGGTTTAGCCTTGTTAATTCGTGCTGTTGTACATTCACAAGTCACTATTTTAAGGAGGCTATGAATCCAAAATGTTTTTGCGCACATGTGCGGAGTAAACCAGTTTTATATTATTGTCTTCTTTGCAGCTGTAAAACCAGCAAACAACATTCTCTTCTTTAATGAACTAATACAGAAGTTAGAATCTTCATTGAGAAGACATAAACCTGGATTAGACATGTAATCAATTTGTAGTAAAAAGGACAAAACAGAATTCACATGAGTCCATAGATTGACAACAATTGGACATTCCCAAAACATGTGGAGAAAAGTACCTGCTGATGCAGTGTTACAGATATGACAGTTATAGGTCAATTGCAGTTTCATTTTAAACCTCTTGTAAGGAGTTATGTATGCTCTATCGATGACTTTGAAACGGATAAGACGATGAACCAAGTTTTTAGAAGTTAAGATTAGATTAGACCACACCCTCTCCCAGTCGACCAGTAAATCAAAACTTGTTAATTCATGATTCCAGATAGATTTAATAGAAAGAGACTTCACAAAACAGATGGTCGACCAGAGGGTGGTGCGATCCAATCCCACATAGGATGAGAGGAAATAGGGGATGCCCAGGGAACTCCATAGGCCTTGAGAGCAGAACGTAACTGAAAAAAGACAAAATATGATGATGCTGGTAAACAAAACTTAGTTCTTAGTTCTTGAAGTGAGCAGAGTCCCTGGTTATCATATAAGTCACCACATGTGTTTATGCCCAATGTTTGAACTCCTATTCTGACGGCACCCATTCACTGTAGAGGATCCATTGGTGAGCAAGTGATGTAATGCTAAATTTCTCCAAATCTGTTCTGATAAAGAAACAAACTCATCTAAATCTTGAGATGGACTGAGGGTGAGTCAATTTTCAGCAAAATTTCATTTTTGAGTGAACTGTTCCTTTAAATCTTTTGTCTCTGACTCTATAAGACACTAAATGGCTACATTTGAAATCATATAAGAAAATCACAGCAGAATAACATGCAGTTACTGTGTATTCCACTGAATATTAATTTCCATTTACACTGATTCATCAGAATTCTGAAAGCAATTCAAGCACACGCCACTAAAACATGGCAGACCATAAATAGCATGTTTTGACGACAAATAGTACCCTGTCGCAGCACCTTCATGATAAAGCCTCTCTTTGCATTCATCTCCCAAAATTTCCCTAGATTGTCTGCAACAATAAAGGCGCTTTGTAAACACCCACATTCATTTTTTCCACTCTCGCAGCGGGCTCTGAAAGGCCGGCTCTGGGGACTAGCCTTTTACAGGCGAGCTGAAAAAGAGAGTTCTTTACACACTCTGGCAGACTTCCTGATGCTGCTGCAACTAACAACTAACTGCAATTTCAGCAAATTGTAACATATCCAAGTTGGATGGGTACTTCCTGCTAGTTCACTGCCATTATGAAATATGAGCAGAGGGATTCTGCTCCTCAAATAAGACCTGCAGCTGGGTTTATTAAGACTGGATGAGAGATCCTCATGACATTTTCACTGATTCTACGGATTTCTTTTATTTCCGGTCATGAATTGCATGAAATTCATGCAGTTATTTGGGTGTCACATGACAAATTATTGGCTGTGCCTCAACGATGCAGATCTGATCTTGACCCAGTGCTAAAATAGACCCATTAGGGACTGTGTACAGATTAATAGTAGTGCTGAGAATAGACTCAGAACACTGAGGAAGAAAAAACATTTGCTAATTTAAACATTTTATCATTACCATATACTGTAGATTACTAATGAACTCAAAAATACATTACTACTATATTAGTCTAACAATACTTTAAAGTAGGCTAAAATTAAGTTCACATGTATTGTCTACATAGAGTACTGCATGCAATTACTGCAATTATAGGTTATTCTTGTACTACTTACTGTAGTAAACATCCATCTTATTTTGTTTTACATTGTAAACTATAATATATTCTAGTATTATAGTTGTAACAGAGTGGAGAAAATGCAAATCTCTTGATAAATTAAACACAAAGAACAACATGTGCACAATACACTGTATGGCATGCTTTATATTTGAACGCAAATGTATAGCATTTAACTAAACACGAGACACTTTATTTAAAATGTTACCAAAACCGAAGGTGAAATAAACCCATTCAAAGCCAATTCTCAATACAGGCGGATGTTTACAACCTTTATAACAACAGCAGAACTAAGAGAGAATGCTTGCTGAATGATTTAATGTACAATAGCACACTCGCTATAACAGAAATAAAAAGGTCTAAAAATGTTATTTGTGACCATTTGTGCTGCAATCATAGAGGAAAGCTATAGAAAATGAGACTTTTCCGCTTTTGAATCACATTTTTAAAGTATCCCACATCTATCCGGATTTTAACCCAGCTTAGGTTTTATTGGATTTCTTTTCTCTTTCTCTCTGAGATTGCCATTAAAAGGATATTTTCGCATAAGTCGACCTCTCTAAATACATTTGCTTTTGTTTATCACTTTGCAAATATCCCGTTCCTGTTCCTATGACTCAGTGGTGTAGTAGGAGCGGGACTCAGACATGTCAAGTTTGTGTCTATGTAAAGTCAGGAAGGTGCGCAGCACTCACCGCGGAAGGGCAGTAGCCAAGCAAAGCGAGAAAACACAGCGGTTTCAGCACCACGAACAGCGCCCGCATTCTGCCTCCAGTCTCCCTCCTACGTCTCTCTTACAACCTGCTTCACTCTCCGATGTTTCAGATCGAGCTTCTCGTCAGTATCTTGGGATCGGAGACCCTCGATAGAGCCGCGGAAAGTGCGTGCGCTGTCATCGTCGCTCCGGGCGCAGAAAAGTTTGAGAGATGTGTGGAGACTCTCAGCGGATATTACATCATTAGAGCATTTCAGTGCGGGGTTACTCATTCATTACCCGAACTAAAGTAACTTAAAGAGATAAAATCACGACATTTATATCTGTACAATGTAAGGAGTCAAGATTAAACATAATCTAAATGTCCATTAGATGTTGCTCACTATAGGGATAGAAATCGTAAAGAATCGAACGATTCTGGCTCCTGAACAATACGACTAGAAGAAAACATTTTTGTGAATAAGAATTTAATTGTACTTTTTTTTTTTTAACGTGACTTAAATGTAATAAAATTGGTCATAACTAAGCCTGTGTTATGAAATAAAAAGGTGGTAACATCATTCATTCATTTTTTTTAAACCACCACTGATTTCAGCAAAACATTTCATGTGTAGCCTATCTTTCGTTCTACATTGTTATGTGAACAACCATTCAGGATTTTAAGTCTCACGAGTAGGCTATAACACGTTCGGCTTCATCCAGTAACAAATAACTAATAGGCCTATCATGTGGTCCATTCAGTGACTCATATTCAGAATTCAGTAATTGTAAAGGTTCACACTAAGAACGATTATTAGGATAATAACTAATTCTATGAGAATGCGGAAGTCCACCCCACACGATTTGGTTCAGTTGCTTCTACTCACCAAAAGCCAAGGCGAACTCAAATGACGTCATCAAATTCCTTTGACGTCACAAGTGTGTGTGTGTGTGTGTGTGGTGCGTCCAAAGATGAATCACGTATAGCCTAGCTTTGATTATTACACAGCAAATGGGAATAGACCACTTTAAACTACTATAGCTACTTTTCACAGAATTTCCAGTACAGCCACAAATTTTCCCAACACTTTAAGCTCAAAAGACTGAATATTATCCTATTTTCAATGTGATGACCAAAACCGATACATTTTAGTTCATCTTTCAAAGACTAAAAGTTTAGGAAATGTAAAACTAACACTTTTATTTAAAAATTATAAAGACGTAAAAACCACTACAACTATAGATTTAAAAAAACAACAAAAAAAAAACATTAAAAATCTATTTTTATCACTTTTTTTGTACTGAAGTATTAAGTACGCTATATTAGGAAAGGTCACAAAGTCTCAAGAAAAAAAAAAAAATCTTTCTCAAATTGTGAATGAAATGAGACCGCAAGCGTAGTTCAGTGCAAATCATTGAGTGTGAAAACTCCTAATCGAATCGGACTAAACTTCACAATGAAACTTTTATTTACATTGTGTAGGCCCTATCTGATTTGTTATAATGAGATGATTTGTTCCGCTAACTGTTCAGCGTTTTAAGAGATTCTCACAACCGGATTGGTCATTATTTTCAACAGAAATGTGATTGGCTATAATACTCAACGCTGCAAAATGACGTAAATGGGCTCATGCGCTGTTGAGCAACCATATCGCTTTAATTTACTTGTTATTCTTTTTTTATTAAACAATTACAAATTATATGTCACACAAAGTAATATATCACAGTTAATTCTGCAATATATTATTTTGCATTAACCTGACCAGGCAGCCAGGGTATGGCAACGCCCCTGATTCAGATGAACTATTATTGGAATAACTTTCAAAACACTGACAGCCAATCAAAAACCCATTCTTATTTGGGGAGCTTGAGCATTTAAAGCTGCAGCAGTGCGAGCAAATAGAACATGAAGTCTAGAATACTTAAAAATCCAAATTTCTATATTATTATGTGTTAATGTACAGCACTACATATATGCATATAATAGGAAAGGTAAACTGAAGGCAGCCTAATATAAAAGGTCACCTCACAATTGCTGTATACATTATTAACCAGGAAAACAAGTAGGCTATCTCTACATATCATCTACAGACCTGTATATGTTAAAATTGCCTCAGCAGAAGTTCACTGTGCCTCTGCTCACATCCAATTAGTTGCTTGGCAACATGTGAGGTTAGTCTGTCCTTTTTTTAGAGGTACGCTTCTGTCTTTATCTGCTCCTTTATCAAAAGAGAAAACCTTTTTTTTTTTTACTTTAGTGTCATACCAGTTTACAGTCAATGTCAGTGAAATCGCACTCATTTAGAGACATTACTGAACAATCAAAATTAAGTTGGCTTTGAATGATGCAAGCAGTCATTTTAATCCAGTAATGCTTCACTGAAACCTGACGGCACCAGCTGGGGCCAGAAACAAATGTCGGGATGAGGAGGGCATCTCTGTGTTCATAGTTAGCCATGTTAGGTATCCATTTGATGTTTGGTTTAATTAACTTAGTGGCATGTAATGGCAAATTTTACCCAAGTGCAGCAATAATACATATCAAAGTCCCTTTAAATGGTTATTCTTGTATAGACAAGGACATATGAGTATACTTTAAAAACCTGCTCTCCTTTATTGCAGAAGCTGCAGAAGTCACCTTGGTCTTTCCAGGAGGTGCCCACCCCCCCGAGCACACATCAATCTAGCTATGTATCAAAGCTCAAAGCAGCTGCAGACAGACATCTCAGAGACTGTCTTCAGACCGCAAGCCAACATGTGTCAACGAGTAGAGAAAGAGAGAGAGAAAATAAAAAAATCAATAACCATGCCCTAATGAGCAGTTATCTTTCTCATTATTCTATGCATATACTGTACATACAGGCCAATTTTCAACACTTGGATAGAATAAAGGAAGAATGAAATGTGAGCTAGAAAAAAATGTACAGTCAGCCAGTCATTATTGCTAAATAAACTTTGTCAGAGAGAGTTTTGTTTTGCATAAGGTACGGTTGACTGTTACTCATCAAATAAATATATAAAAACATAAAATATTGATCTTGAAATTATATATTCGGCCTGTCTTGAAGCGTTCACTAATAAGCTGTACAATTTACAAAAAACTTGCTATTTGTACCTTCTGGATCATCTGCAGTGAATGGGTGCCGTCAGAATGAGAGTCCAAACATCTGATAAAAACATCATAATAATCCACACGACTCCAGTCCATCAATTAACGTCTAGTGAAGTGTAAAGCTGTCTGTTTGTAAGAAACAAATACATCAATAATCTAATAACGCTTCCTCCAGTGAAAAAGTCCATCCCCTGTTGTCCTCTAACATCAAAACCTAAACAGTGTTTGATCTGTACATATTTCTTTTTTGATTCAGACTGGAGAAAGCAATATTATGGATAGAGGACTCACATTTTAGCCAGAAGTGATGGTTTAAAGGTAAAAAAAACGTCTTAGTGATAGATTTATTTCATACAAACATGCAACTTTTCACTTCACTTTTACATTTACTGATGGACTGGAGTCACGTGGACTGCTTTTGGATTGTTGTGATGTTTTTATCAGCTGTTTCATTAGTGAGCGAGTGATGTAAAGCTCCATTTCTCCAAATCTGTTCTGATGAAACTAACTGACACCTTGGATAGCCTCTTTGGGTGAACTATACCTTTAAAACTCAGCCCTGGGAGGCAATGCCTGAGACAATAGATGGCACCAGTTGTGTTTGCGGTGTGAGATGAGAGACATGTAAGTAACGGCGGTTTCAGTTACCCAGATCAGTGTTCACATGGATAACTGTGACATCAGGAAAGGGATAGCGTGACTGACAATTAATAACGAAGTATTGAGCCGTGTACTAAAAGCAATATAAATTGTGAATTTACAAAAGAATACAAGCTGTTAACACACAAGTGTCACTTGTCCTAGAAAGCACTTCTTTTGGCGAATCCACAGGCACTCGACACGTGCACAGTAAAAAGTTTTGTTCTTTTCCGATACGATATTTGTCTTTTTACTCATTTAAACTACATTTGTGCTATCTCTTAACCCTCTCACACAAGTGCATGCCAAAGAAGTTGTCTATTGTTGTTGTTATGCTATCTTCTCTGTTTTTTTTCTGTCTGTAAAACTGTGGCCTAGTGTTATAACATTTGGTGTTCAAAGTATTTAGTGCCCAAAAACTTGTGTATAGAAGCTTGTTTCCACCAAAAATGTCTTTTTTTCCCCTCACGATACTGAGTTTATATCTCATAATTTTGACATTTTCTCTTGCAATTTTGAGAAAAAAGTGCAAACTGTGATATAACTCAGATAATTCTGAACTCAGAATTGCAAGATATTAAAAGGGATAGTTCACCCCAAAATGGAAATTACTCATCCTCAAGCCACCCTAGGTTGTATGATTTTCTTGTTTCTTCTTTCTTTTTAATAAAGGCCTTCAGAAGTGAACTGATATGAAAAATATCCATATTTAAAAAAAGGGAAGAAAATCGTCAGAATCGTTTGAAGAAAAGTCACAATTTCTTTTTATACCGTGGTGGAAATAAAACACACACACACACACACTACAGGTTTGTTTTGCTACACACACACACACACACACACACACACACACACACACACACACACACACACACACACACACACACTACAGATTTGTTTTGCTACACACACACACACACACACACACACACACACACACACACACACACACACACACACACACACACACACACAACAAAAAACACACTGAATTGCGAGATCACCTTTTTCCTATATAATTCAGAGAAAACAAGCCAGAATTGTGAGACGTAAACTTGGAATAGTGAGAAATTGAGAGAATTGCAAGAAAAAAGTCAGAATTGTGAGATAAACAGTCAAAATTATTTTATTTGATCTTATTCTATCTGATTTGATCTTTTTTTACCGTACCCTGGCGTATATGTGTAAAAACCGAAGTATAGCTTTGCATTTATTTGACGCCTTAATTGAATTTTCAGTCTAAGGTCGTAATTTAAGTTGTTTTACTGAGAGTCTTCAGGGCATGTTTTCCTTTTAAGAAGAAAGGGACTTTCATCCCAGTATTGTGGAAGATAAAAGTCTGATGGTGTTTCATAGTGTACTGAATAAATTGTCTCTTCTCTGACACTTGTTTGATTCCAAGAGCAGTGCTGAGGTTGCACAGGTATCACTAATGGCCTGGTTGCCTTTGATTATACTTCATGTTAGTGTGGCTTCAGAAAAGCACAAAAAGATTTTGAATTAAAAGAGACTGTGAATAAAAGAATGGGGAAAAACAGGGAGAAAGAGGCCGCCACACGCTGAGACACTGACCCAGCAGGCTGCAATGTGCATTGCCTGAATCACACTAACACATTAACTCTGGGCACGTTTGTATCTGGCATCTGGCCACAGCTGCTGCCTGCTAGAGCTCTGAATGAAAGGTGTTCCCAACAGGAGCGGGATGCCAGATACATACACACACAGGCACACACACACACACACACACACACACACACACACACACACACACACACACACACACACACACACACACACACACACACACACACACACACACACACACACACACACACACACACACACACACACACACACACACAGAAACAGAACATTTACGAAGAGACGTTATTCATGAGCTGGAGCGGCTCACCAGTCATTACTCAGACAGGAGCTGTCTCAATAAAGGCAAATAAGCTTTGCTGATTTATTTTGGACACTTAGGCACATCAAACATGGAGGCGGCAGGGAAGCCAAAGATAATGGACTTTCTGCTCGTGTAACATTTGGCAATAGATCCATTTTCATTTTCATATTACTATCGCTGCACTCTCCCAGTAAAGCTTTGTATGTGTGGTATGCTGTATTTAACTTAATCCATGTGGTATTGTTGAACATGTCAACACCGAAGAAAGCATTACAAGAAAGAATACAAAACAAGGTTTTTTAAAAGAATTAATGGGCATAATGAACACAAACAAGATTTAAGCCTCTGTCAGAAATTTGTGTCCTGTGAAATGAGCTAACTGTAAAATATATCAGCCATGACTAAATAGAAAATGTAATGATGATTAAACAAGTTCTGGATCTGGATAAGAGCAGTGACTCACAGCGGACAAATAAAACATTTTTGTCATGTGTAGTTGCTCATCGTTTGCTCTTTTCTCCTCCTTCAAATCTGTCATTCCATCTTTTTCTCAATCTGTTTGACTATATTGTTTTTGAGTTATGTATTCATAAATTCTTTTTGGTTGTCTGTGGCAACTTTGTCACATGCTTAATAAGTGCATAATTTTTTATTAACAATTACATTAAACCATTGTACTATGCATACTCCACCACTCAAAAGTCTGGGGTCAGTAATTATTATTTTTTTATTAATATTTTTATTTATCAGGAATGCAGTCAATTGATTTAAAGTAAAAGTAAAAACATTTACAATGTGGCAAATGATTTCTATTTAAAATAAATGCTGTTCTTTTGAACTTTCTATCGATCAAAAAATCCTGAAAAATTATTACAAACATTATTAAATAATTAAAGACATTTTAGACAATATGGCAAGTTACTTTGTCTTTTTTTTGGCTCTGCTAACAGAAATAGTTTGAAGAGAAGCCACTGTAGAATGAACTGCTGTCTTTGAGCAATGCACAGTAGTGGTGTTTCATTACTGAAGGAATCAGTGTTGATTCCAATCACTTGCACATAAAGACAGTTATTTGTCTCCATTTACTGGCATAACCATGTAACCAAAGAGAGACAATAGATTGTGAATATAGTCAAGACCGAAAGGGTTGCAGTACCTTTAGCTGTGACTATTCTACAACACAGATTTCTTTTATAAAAATATTAAGCACACTTTTTAATTTTCAGCAAATTCATTATTATTATGGTTCTACTCGGTATGTTAGGAACATATGCCCAATATAGATTTATCTCACTGGCTCAAGGAGAAAGACTTCTGAAAGTTGAATCTTTGAGGACATTGACAATCACTTTTATTAAGTGATCAAGTGCCTTTGAAGTTTGGAAGGAATGAATAATGCAATAAAGGTATTTCAAGGCAATCATTCACAAGTAGCTGTCAAGATCTTTTAATGCAACATCTTTCTGTATTAAACTAAAGCATTCTGAATACTAGGTCCGCACTGATGCTCCTTATAGATTGTTCAGACAATTCAAGAGGATGATAGTGGAGCTTTTTACTTTTTCTATGAGCAGTTGGCTACTGATCAGTCCTTTTTAACAAGAGTTATGCTGTTTCGTGGTGGCTGGTGGTGGTGGGGGGGGGGGCAGCTTGAATAAACTGATCACAAAAACAAAAGGTGTTAATGAAAATGATGAAACCCAAACAGAATCCCAAGTCATGCAAGCAAACTTTTTGTCAGTTTTACTAGAGAATATTATTTCTGGACATTAGTGATGCCTGTTTTGTCCACCATGTAATCTAAAAAGTAATGAAAAGAAAATTGTGTGCATCTGTTTTGCACACAAAATATTAAAAATAGTCATAAATGTATTTATTTCATTTCCATCTTTATATGAGTGGGCTACCTTTTCCCAATTATGTCTTTGATATTATATTGGATCTTTCATCAGAGACAAATTTCATATTTTAATGCATTGTGATCATTTTAAAGGCACTCTATTTCTGAGGCTAATAATAAAAAATATTGACCAAAATGTCTTTAAAACAAATCCAGTCTTAACATGACACATAAATACAGTAACTTACACACTGTAAAAAAAAAAAAAAAAGTTTCAGCAGATTTTTGAGTTTTCTCAACTTGTTTTAAGTTTATACAACAAAAAATTGAGGATCTCCCACAAAAACAAGTTGAGCAAACTCAAAAATCTGCTGAAGCTGGTAAAATTTATTATTATTTTTTTTTTTACAGTGCATAGACTTAATCTGATAAGCAATTTCAGTCTTAGCTGATCATCTTTGGCAGCTTCTGTAACGATGCGCTAATGTTCTTCTGAGTAAATTTTATTGCTAGTTGAGCTATATCTGATCTGTTAGCCTTACATTCAATTTTAACAGACATACATGTTTAAAATGTTCAGTCTTACTAATATACCTCCTCCTATTACTCTTTGCTCGTTTACTTATTTCATACTGTAAGTGTTTTGTTTGTAGTAACTAGTAGTTAAATTTAGTCATTATTAATATGAATATTGCACAGGTAATACTCTATTTAACACTGTATAATCACATTGCTCTTTGCACATCAGTGTTTTTTTGTTTTGTTTTTTTGACAGAAGGATGACCTCAAGCTATTCAAATTCAATTACACTACAAACCATCCAACAAAAGGCAGAAGGGGAAAAGAACTACAGTAAAAGCTGATGCAATGCCAGGTCCTTGAATGTACCTCTGTAATTCAATTACTGTTATTTTTGAAGTACAGTTTAAATTAAGAGCAGCTGTGCACAGGCAACTGTACTGACTCCTGATTGATGAATAGTATCATGAAAGCACTGACCCCACTTCAGGAATATAGGTAGTTTTTTTTCAGATGTCATGTTTTTCAGTCATTCATACACTGCATACACTGTAAAAAAAAAAAAAAAAAAAAAAGTTGAGCCAACTAAAAAATTAAGGCAACCAGCTTCAGCAGGTTTTTGAGTTTTCTCAACTTGTCGTTTTAAGTTTATACAACAAAAATTTGAGAATCTCCCACCATAACAAGTTGAGCAAAGTCAAAAATCTGCTGAAGCTGGTAAAAAAATTGTTTTTAAGTTCGCTCAACTTTTTTTTTTTTTTTTTTTTACAGTGTAGGTATTTTTAAAATATTTTTTTCTCCCTTTGTATGTACCAATTGGAATTATTAGCTATATTTAAGTTAGATCTCATTGCCTGAAAATTTTGAAATCATATGCCACAATCATATTCTAAATTTACTGATGCAGTGGTAAAGTATGTGATTTGTTGATATTAAAATATGTCATTTATCGTAACTTTGTTTGTTCGAAAATCACAAAACAGTAACAGTAACAGTAACAAAATCAGTAATATTTACTAATATAGCCTACTGCATTCTCCGAGTGATACACAGAGACAGACTGGCCTTTTTCTCTTCACCCACAACCCCTGAAAATTTTTTTTTTATTATTAAAAATGTGTACTACTTCAACTTTTTGGATTTCTGTAGCCCTTTGTAATCGTGTCCTCTGTCTAAACAGAGAACAACAATAACCCTGTCTTCAGAATCAAACCGTTTCCTTACCTCTTTATGAGCTCTACTTTAAGCTTTGTGCACTAATATTTTTATCCCAAAAAGTAATTTCCTACCTCAGACCATTAGTACAGGGTCGCTAAATGCATTGCTGTTAAAATCCAAGGCACTACACATGCAGGTTCTCATAGCCGTGTGTGGCTCATCAGGTGAATTACCATAGCGAGTTTCTGCTGCAGCAGCTGAATAATCACTTCTGCATGAGCCGTTCACCTATAGCACCATGGCAACATCAGCTATTAAAGAAATTACAAATCTCTATTCTAGATTTTAGAATCATTTGGTAAGCTCGAAACTACACGATTTAGTAGAAGATCAACAAGACATGCTTCAAAAGCCAAACATGCTTTACATCCAATGACATTATGGCTTAAATGGTATGATTGATCGATTGAGTGGTTTTGAGCTGAAATGATAAATCTTTGTTAGTTTGGGCAAAACTGAAACAGAGTAGATTATCTACTTGAAATGTAATCGATCATTTATTCCAAGTTTTACATAAATTATAAGTATGTTACACAGACGTGTAAGTTCTGAGTCTATTGTCATATATTTGAAGGGTTTTCAAGGACACAGACAGAACCGTAAAAACAATGGAAGCATAAGAAAAATAAAGCAATCAAAACAAAGCTTGAGCATTACAGAACCACAAAACCTGAACACATTTCAACACAGAAACTTTAAATATGAAGAGAAATGAAGACTGCAACAAGCTTTTGCACATACAGCACAAAAAAGTGTGACTGAGGGAATCACACAGATGTGATTCATACAAACAGTAAACAATTATCAATTTTAATACAATACTGTCCAGAATCTGTAATATCGATGAAAAGCACCTCAAAATAGTCGTTTCTGCTTTAGATCTAGAAGGGTTAATTGTAGCAATCACAAAATAACCAAACAAAAGTTTAACAAATAGTCTTTTTTATTTTAAAATTCCCTGCCTCAAATATATAAACTTGATTTTCTAACCAAGGCTCTGTATGTACAGGGTTGAACATCTTTGAATTGGATACGTCTTTTAAGAGATTGAGGTATAGTGTCAAGAAATTCAATCTGACATCAAGTTACTTTTCATCAAGTTTCTTTAGCATTGTAGAGTCACTGATTACCACAGCATCATTGCTACCACTTGAGAACAAAAGAAAGCTAGTGGAAGACCATTAATCCTTCACTATGCCCATATATTACTGGACAAAAAAGGACATTTCAAGTGCTTAAACTGGTCAATATTTACAAAACGGATACTTTATAATTACAAATTTGGATGGTTTGAAATGCTTGTTTTATTTTATAGTTGGCAGGGACACTTGATTGATTGACATCTTGTGAAGAAATCTGTTGCACTGTTGGTTTTCAAACATGAAAACAACAACAACAACAACAACAACAACAACAATTCTCGAGAAAGTACTCTTGATAGTTATCAATATTTCATCAAATCAATTTTGATGCACATGCAAAATTTAAAGGCAATCATTAAAGAACAGTATTGTACAAAATAATAATTACAGTTTGACCAAAAAAAAAAAAATATGCACTTTCAATAGCACCTTAAGTGTTTGGGTGTTTACAACAAGAGCACACCACTGTGGTTGTCTTGCTCTGAGCAGCACCTGGAGGAGGATCTGTAATGGATACAGGGAAAACGGGCAGGAACGGGATTGGGAATTAATTGGATTGGGGCTTGGGGAAGGACTGGGATCAGGAGTAAATGGTGCTGGGATTAAGGTTGGAATGGGACAAAAAAAAACAAGGCTTAAGAGTTCAAGTGGAGGAAAAAACAACAACTTTGGAAATCGGAAAAGGCTCCTACAGGCTCTAAAGTGGTGAGATGGTAAAGGAATGGGTCCTCCTCCTTCTCCTGAAAGTGCGCCATTGTCCACCAGGTAGTTTGTGTCCTCTTTCTGGTTTATTCCAATTGCAGGTTTCAGTCGTTCGATGAATATTCCATTTCTGATTACACAGTGCGGGTGCTGGTGTGTGTGTTTCTGGCGCAAGGAGGGGGTGGGCAGGGGGTCTCTTTGCTGGCCACACTCCTTGACCTTTGCCAAAAAGGTAATACGGGGTGTCCTTTAGCCGAGGAAGCAGACAGGGCCTACCTCAAAGCCAAACCTTTGACTGGATTCCCCAAAGTCATTCAACATGACATCGATGATAGGCACCTGGTCGATGCGAGGAGTATTAATTTCCATCACAGACTTAGAATATCCCTGCTTTAGCTGAAAGAGAAAGATGAATTATGTTATAAACTGTTTAAGCAGAATTACACAACTGTTAGTTCTGATAATCTAATTTGATTGGACGAGCGGCGAGAGTCCAATATCACTGAGGTTTCACAGTTTGTATGACTTGTTACTGTTAATGACAACTAATAAAAATAAGTTACATTAATAGAAATCAAGCTGAAATAAAATATAAATATTAGATGAATAACCTAAAACTTGGCAACTTATTTAAAATAAAGTACTAAAATGATTAAATTATAAAAAATCAAAGTAAAAAAAAATGTGTAAAAATAAATGGTTAAATATGAATAAATACTATAATAGTATATAAATAATGCTAAATTAACACTGATTCACTTGTATGCTTTTACAGTGCTGCAGACCACAATATGAGAAAGGAAGTGAAGAGAATATTCAATACAAACATTATTCTTGCTGTGATAATGTGATGTTGCTTAATTAACATATAGTATGAATATACAATATGTGACCTTGGACCACAAAACCAGTCATAAGTAGCACGGGTATATTTGTAGCAATAGCCAAAAATACATTGTATGGGTCAAAATGATCGATCTTAAGAAAAAATCATTAGGATATTAAGTAAAGATCATGTTCCATGAACATATTTTGTAAATTTCGTACCGTAAATATATCAAAACTTAATTTTTGATTAGTAATATGCATTGCTAAGGACTTCCTTTGGACAACTTTAAAGGCAATTTTCAGATTTTCAAATAGTTGTATCTTGGCCAAATATTGTCCAATCATAACCACACATACATCAAGCTTATTTATGCAGCTTTCAGTCTCTTGTGCCCTTTTTTTTTACTGGTCCAGGATCACATATATCAGTACATATTGGATATTAGAGTTTTTTTTTATTTTTAAATATATTGGTATCTGCCAATATTAAATGTATTTAATATTCTCACCTTTGCCTTCATATAATGTTCACTTTAATGAAGTTAATCTTTCATTTCTTTCAAGTTAATCTTTAAAAAAACACATCTTTAAAAGTAGTTAAATGTAATAAAAAAATCTCAAAATGAACATCCACTTTTTCCTACTTCACGTTAAAATGTTGTGATGCCAAAATTCACTTATATCATTTAAAGCAACTTATTTTATTTACTTTTTTTGTACATATAGTTTAATTTATTTAGGCAAAATAGTACATAATTTTAATATCTGCCAACTATAATATCGGAGCACCCCTAATATACAGTAGAACCAGTAAACCGATCAACAGCACTCTCACCGAGCAGCCATCTGAAAGAGTCTTGATGAAGGGGTTGTTGTCATACGACATTTCCTCATCATTAGAGCCCAGGAAGCGCAGCGCCTTGTCATAGTTGTCAGCCTTGGCGTCATACCAGGCCACAGACTGATGGCATATGTATGTGAAGTTCTGCCGGGCAGAAGAGCTGAGCAACTTGAGGAACGTCATCTGGACTGAGGTTATTGAGCTCTCCTCAACATCCACATAAGACAACTGAGACACAGGGAATAGACGGGTCAAACATCTGGCCTAAAGAAGAACTTTCAAAAACTGTTCAAAGTATCGCAGGGATGGGAAGCGTTAGGAATTGAATGGTTCTCATTTACAATTCGTTTAGTACTTTTGAGAAAGAACCTTTTAATAATTAGTCCGTACATAAAAATACTAAGACTGGTTTAGTTTAAACTGACAACATGAATACAAAGCTGATTTTAGTCTTAAAAAAAAACTCAAGACTAATTCATTTGCTAAATAAAGCACTGCAAAGTTACCATTCAGGTTGCATTGGCAAAAGAATGCTGACATTTAAGGACAGTTAAAAGAACCCAATTTTATGAAAATAATCCATTTCCTTTATTTTTTTTCTAAAAACTGAAACATTCTGAACCATTTTTCCCCACCAGCCCTAAACTACTGTCACTCTTCAAGCAATAGAGACATTCATGACCAAACTACTGAGCTATGATTCAAAGTTTATGAAGTTTATAATGCAGGAGAAAAATGGACACTTACAATTTTTCCACGCTTAAATTCACTGAACCAAGATCCTGGGGACTCCTTTGGCCAGTTTGATATTCTAACCTGGAACAAATGGAAACTGTGATCAAATAATTCCCTAAGATAATACAGTTCTCTATTTTTGATTTATATTACCACCAATCATGAGATTTAGCAGAGATGAGTTCCTCTCACCCCTGAGGATTTCTTATCAGGGTAAATGCAAGTTTCTCCTCCTGCAGTGAAGTTACAGTACACTTTGAAGGCATCTCCCATGCATCCCATATTTGGATCGATCCAGTAATGCCCTGCAGTCAAAAACATGTATGTTAAAATTCTCTTTTTTGCCCCAGATGAAGAGAAAAGTAACTCTTCATATCTCTATCTGTTTTATCTTTGATTATTAACTCTTGTTTACCTCAGACAGACTTAACTGACTCTTAACTGCCTTAACTTATGCTAAAGTAAAGTATGCTAAAGTTCTCTCACCATCAGGGAAGTCTGGCTGGCTGAACTGCAGGTCTTTGCAGGTTCTGGCTGGGTTATCCTGGGTTCCCAGTGGGAACTTCATGCGTTCAATGTCCTGCTTGAGAGTGTTGAGGGATCCAAACACATCCTCCATTCCCTCCATACCATAATCCATCATTCCTGCAGCTTCGTCATCCTGCATGTCAGGTGACCTCCGCGATTTTCTACTTGTCTGGATGGGGAGGGGCTGAATGATGTCACCAGCTGGGCCCTAGTGATAGAAAATCAAAAATAAATCACTGACAATTCTGTAGGGTTGACTTCAATCCCATTGGACACATAAGAATGTCAATTTGATTTATTTTCATGCAATGTAATATTTTTCTTACAGGAGGACCCGGTGGTCCAATCAGGCCAGGTTCTCCCTTCTGGCCAGCTGGACCCTGGAGAAACAGAAAACACGCTTTATTTAAACTGGAACAAAAAAAATGAACCACCTCAATAACCATGTGTAATGGAGAGGTTCAGCACTTACAGATGATCCTTTGGATCCTTTCTGTCCTTGTGTTCCCTGAAGATAGAGACAACGAGGAAGTCAATTAAGCAAATGTTAGGGTGGTTAAATGTCATGTTTACATGCACAATGCATTAACTCGACTGTCACAGCTAGAATAAGATTCCTGAAATCTGCATTAATGAAATCTGAATTTTGGGTCATGCACAGCACTTTTCTTTTAATGAATGTAAAAACATTCACATAATTAAAAAAAGAGATCATGAAAAAAAATCATTAAATTATTACATTACTGTCCAAAATAATTAAAATTCAGTGGAATAAATGGCAAGAGTGGGCGAGCATCTTCAGGTTTGCCTAAAGAGAATAGTACCTGAGCAGCTTAATGATAACATATTGAAGAATAGTCCTAATAGCTGTGGAGAATATAAATGTTTTTTCAGAAAAAAAAAAGGTTTGGCCAGAAAATAGAGTAAAAAAAAAAACTGCTTACAGGAATGCCAGGAGGACCTGGGGGACCGAAGGGACCAGCAGCACCAACGGGACCCTGTGGTCAATAAAACAATTCATATTTTTCAGGGCAAAACCAAAACATATTCTTAAATAACAGCATCTATGAGGAGCAGACAAAAGCACACCCAGATCCTGAACTGACTGAGGTGTATGTAAAGAGCACACATCACTCACAGTGTCACCCTTGCCTCCACCAAGTCCCTGAGGTCCTTGCAGTCCTCGGTCACCCTTCTCTCCTGGCTCCCCGGGAGGACCGATCAGACCAATCAGACCTGGATGACCCTGGACGAGTGAAGGGAAACTTTATTACTGTCACAGGTTTTAATAGCAGTGTATATGCCTATATTTATCAAATCTGATAAATTGCATTCCATGGATGCTTTTGATAGAGCGTAAATTGAAACCTATGACTATGGAATTTTATTGCCTGAAAAAAAGCCTGAAATGGCAATTTCTTTTATCATGTATTAAATACAAGTTATTGTTCTGTATCTTTTGCCACCACAGACCACAGTGTATACAATAAAAATCTGAGGTGCGCTCAAGTGCTTTAGTTTCTATTCAACACCTGATATTTACAGCCACAGCTACTGTACTTGCCTCTCCAGAATACTAATACTTCACATCTCAGCAGGTCTCATAAAACAGATTTACAGATGTATACTGCATTGATTATGTATAGCAGGCAGAGTAACAGTTTAATCATTGTCTGACACTTTATTTAATCTACAGCACTAAGAGCTTGTTTATACCTTGTCGTTATTTGAAATAGAGATGCCAGTGAGGCCTGTTGCTCTCACATCTTAAACTTTCAACTGAGCTCAGCATTATTGTAAATATACATAGACAGGTTTAGGAAAGGAGACATTTTTAAGGTGTAGAACCTCCTTGGAGGTTATTTTTGCATATGAAGTATATATATAATGAATGTTTTTAAAGTCTCTCTTAAGCTCACAAAGGCAGCATTTATTTGATCAAAAATACAGTACAAAGAGCAATATTGCGAAATTTAAAAGAACTGTTTTCTATTTGAATATATTTTAAAATCTATTCTATGTCTGTGATGGCAAAGCTGAATTATATACTGTATGTGTGTATAAACCCCAAATTCTTTATTAAAATATATACAATTACAAAATTGATCACATGACATTTACTATAATTATCTATTGACATGTTCCATTTGCAGTATTCTTTATTTGTGCTTTAGAAAAGTACTAGTTAAAACCTACCTTCTCACCCTTAGTACCAGGGTCACCTTTCAAGCCAGGAAGACCAGGAGGACCCTAGAATTTGTCAAGACACATAAATGTAACAGTCTTTAGGCAAAAACAACATTGATTGACATTCATTAGTCTAAATGAACAACATAATGATGCTTGATTGTCTCTTCTTACCAATGGTCCAGGAGGACCGTCTTGGCCAGCAGCTCCAGGAAGTCCCTGCTCACCCTGAGAGAGCAGACAGAAACCAGAAGCCCATTAACACATACTATAATAGCAAAAATGAATGCACGGAACATTTACTCAAATCTACCAGCTAGACAAGGAGAGTGATTCAACTTGAAAAGCTTAATTATTCAAATTAAGAGATTCTTGTGTACTATTCTGCTCAGTTAATATAATTATGCAGCAGTTTGAACTATATCAGGGTTTTCAAATGCATACCACAGGCCCCGGGATGCCACGTAAGCCCTCAGCTCCAGACTTTCCAGGAGGCCCCTGGGGGCCCACAGGCCCAGTTTTGCCCGCTGGTCCTTCAGAACCGGCCTCACCCTGTGTGATGAAAGTATAATTTAGGAATAATATACTGGGGGGAAAAAAATCATACATACAAAAAAAAAAAAAAAAAAAAAATACCCCTGACATGGCGAATGGGACCCGACATTACATACCTACTTACTAAACTGAAAATAAAATTCTATATACATCTAATGTTTTTGGTCATTTAGCTGACCTTTTCAGTGCAAATGTCCTAAAAAATCAACTATGATATCCAAATGTGATAAGATGAACTGGATCAACAAATCATTTTGAAGAACAAAATATAGATTTCCTGTCACTTCCTCTGATTGAACCTGTGGTATAAGCTTAACTTGTTGTGGCATCCAATTAGGCTTTCTCAAGCTCAGATCTTTCAATGAGGATTTTAAAAGTCAGGACCTCTAAGTGTTGTGAGAGATTGCACTCGACAGACAAAAGCATGGACAGATAACAAATCAAGCTTTGAGAAGGACAAACGATTTATGCTACAATACAAATGACAATCATGTTGTTTGGTTGTTCAGGTGCAAGCTTAAATAACGGAAACTATCTTACCTTTGCACCCTTCTCTCCTTGTCTGCCTTCTGTACCAGCTGGGCCAGCAGGACCCTTGAAGAGAGAAAAACAAAGCTCAAAACCTTCTGCAGCAGATATCTATAAAGAGCCATCAACAATAAAGTATTGCATCCAAATGTACCATGGCAACAAGGAAGTGTACTTTCCATTTTTATCAACACGACACTACATTTTTGTTCACCGATATCTCACAGAAAGCAAAGCATACTCCGGAAACCACATATAAACCCTTTTATACCTCTTACGCCTATTATGACGTCTATGACTCAGAGGTTTTGCTATTGTTAATGCGCTAACATTTGCTAATGGAGTAACGTAATTCAAGATACTCAAAAACAAGACTTATTTTCCACTCACAATATTGATTCTGAAGTAAATGTATTGCATTTTAAGGATGTTTAGATATTTTCAACGGAAAAGAACAAAATAATGATTAAGGCAATTATTTTTTAAGCGAAGGTATTAGTAATGGCTAATGGCTGGGCAGGCATCCAGATATTTAGCATTACTGTCCACATATTTGTGAACACTATTAATATAATTATTCAGACTTAATGATGGTATTGTTTTCTCAGCGTGAGAATGAGCACAATGCTGGTTGAAATATGTTTCCCAGAAGTCCATGATCAATATGGGTGTGCACATTTAGATTCAAGACACACAGAAGGCTGAGATCTGCCGAATGAATCAGCTTCATGCACAGACACACTTAAAGTTGTAAGTAAGGCGGGTGGAAATGGAAAGCCCTGAAATGCATTTGTATTGCTACTAACAGCTCTGCTGATACGAGAAAATTCAATTTTTCAAACTAAAAGCCTGACTTGTTCATATATTGAAACCAGTCTTAATTTCTGTCCTGACATATATATGGCAATAAAACTCACTTTGGAAAACAACCGAAATGAAATTCTCTCTGAAGTTATGAGTCCGCTACTGAAAATGAAAAGTGTACTGTGGTAAATACATCAGAAGATGTGTTAGAGCTAAAAGTGTAATCAATTCTAAGCCAAGTCTTGAGGATGGCACCAGAGCTGACAATGACAACTTCATTTCCTTTTGGCTATCACATTGCCGTAACAGTGCTGTCATTCAACGCACTTTGGTCAATATTCTATAATAGAACTGTCTAAATGTCAGCCTCAGCTCAACTGCTCTTAAGCAATGCAAACGGATGTGAGAAGCCCATTTTTTCCCAAACAGGTTTTATGTTATGCTGAGATTTCACAGGAATGCCTTTTCCCAAGCAAAGCGTGCACTCTTTACTCACTTGGGAACAATTTACTGAGGGAAGACCCAGTAAAATCCTGACCATGCTCTCCTTTTAAAGATTTATTGTTTGTGCAGTTCAGATCTGTTAAAAATAAACATGACCCATAAAATATAGGCTACTTTTAGCATGAGTTTACAAGGGAAGCTCATAAACCTATTTGAAAATGTTGGTCTCAGCAGATTACAGAAGGAAAAACAAAGGGGTAATGCAAACAAGTACAAGGTTTTTACAAGTGTCACACACCAAACTTTTGGTACTATATTCATATTTCTAACACTAAGTCCGAGCTGTTGGAATAGTAAGTTAGTTTGCTACTAGATTAACTACTAAAACTTTTAACTACTAGATTTCTTTTCAGTAGCTTGACAGTAGAGATGCTACATTTAAAATAGGGTAGCATTTTTTAATTTTTCAACCAGGTAGCCTAGTGACATTAAATGCTACATCACATTGCTTAAAATATGAACTGTGATGCCCGACTGGCAAATTATTCACTCTTCAGAGTCTAGAGTCGTTCTTTCAACGAATGCGTCAAAAAGATCCAAAATGGTTTGAGAATCTGTCTGAATCATCAACAGCCCAACAACGCTGATACATAAGTATGTGCTTCTGTCAGATGTACATGAAAAATGCAAAACACTAAAAACATTTGTAACTATAGCAACAGTAGGATCTCTGCACATTTTCTTTTAGAGTCACCATTAGTCCATAACATATTGTACCGGTTTCATGGTACATCATAAAATAAATGTTTTCAAAAATGTGTGCATTTCTAGATATAAGCAGTCACCCAACAACTGTCGGCCCACGGTTGTACTCCTGTAAACATAACACATCTGAAATAACAGATCACTACCAGACACATCACCTATTTTTCCAATTTTAGAAATATATTTTTTTAAAGCATATTTTTCATTTTTTTTAAATATGTAATCAAATCAAATGGACTATGAATAAGAAAGTGTCCCTTTAAGTAGCTTAAAAGTAGTTATCTACTTTTTATCAGTAACTTGCAATGTAACTAACTTTTCAGATTGGTAGCTTGTCTGTAGTAAAACTGTTTTAAAATTACGAGTAGCTTCTAATATGGAAAGCTTTGACACTTTTGAAGTATCTTATGCAACACTGAACTAAATGACAAAATGCCTGATAAAGCACTCACTCGTTTTCCAGGGGGTCCTGGAGGACCAGCTTCACCAGATGGACCAGGTGGACCCTGTGGTGTAAAAATTCAATGCATTACTAGCAAGCTTCATTATGTTTGAACATAAAATATGGTTTTCAGTGAAAGTCGACCATCACTCACAGGCTGACCGGCCTCTCCATCATCTCCCTTGTCTCCGGGAAGGCCATCCAGTCCCTGTGTGAAACAGGAAATTACATCACAACATTGCCCTAATATTTCATTTCCATCAAGCATATTATAGTTTCCTTACAACATTTGTTTAATACCCTGGACATTAAGCCTATAACTAACGACTATTTTGACAACTTGTTGATTACTTATTTGATTGATCTCCTACACCTTACGCAATGTTTTCCCTTAAAAATGTGCAATGAAGCCTGTAATATATGCTGAACACTGTGTGCAAAAAAAAAAGGTTGCTTGAGTGGAAACCTGGAAACTACATGACTTTCTTTGAAATGTTTATATATAAAGTGCTTTAGAAAAGAGATGCACAGTTTTTCCCCTCGCTCTATTGCTTCCAGCATTTTAAAATGCATTTGTTCCCCACAAAAATGGTTATTTTACTGATGCAAAGCAAATAAACTCTTTTTGAATGTCTTCACAGTGAACTTACACCCGCTCCGGGCTCACCAGGAGGACCTGGATCTCCAGGGAAGCCGATAGGACCCTAAATTACAAAAGAAATGATGGATCGATTCAGTCATCATATAGTGTACTTTCAGTGTAATAGATAAAGGGTGCTTTCTGGGATGTCATTGATGGAGACTTACTGGGTTTCCTTTGGGACCGTCATCTCCAGGGGGTCCTCTTGCACCAGCGGGTCCTGCAGCTCCAGGAGGGCCAGCTTCTCCTTTCTCTCCAAGCTCACCTTTGAGTCCCTATGGAAGACAGAACAACCATCAACATCCTTTGAATTTGAGATTAAAAAGAAAATGTTGGCAATAAAGATATTACAACGGCTTCTTATTGCTTAGTTTCTGAGTAATTGAATTTCTGAATTTGTTATGAGGTAGCCAACAGGGTGAAATGCAATTCAAATTTTTGGAATTTAAGGAAATAAAATTATATTGAACTGAAATTCCTATTACCGCAACGTGCAAAGATGGTTTTTAAAACTAACTTTGATTGTTGCCTTAAACTACTAATGCAAGCAGAAAGCTAGTCTCAAAAAGCATTGAGACAAACAGACAAACATCAGCATTTAAGATGCTGATATCACATAAACAGGTTTGTGCAGCAGGCGGGTTGAAATAATGTCCCTGGGTGAAAAAGGATGATGATAGCAGCAACCATCTGGAATGCAAGTGATGTTCACCTCAGCATATATTTACTAGAGGAAAATATTCACGTGAATGTTCCAAAGCAGACTGAGGTCAAATGAATCCACAACAAAGCACTATAGCAGCCTTCATCTGCCTGTGCTAATAACACGTGGCACTCTTGAGAATGACATGGAAGAATTAGAATTTTGTGCACAAAAATGATTTGTGTATCTTCATAAAATTACGGTTGTACCACTGATGTCACATGGACTATTTTATCAATGTCCTTACTACCTTTCTGGGCGTTGATTGTGGAAGTTCCACTGCTGTCTATGCAGAGTCAGGAAGCTTTCGAATTTCATCAAATTATCTTAAATCGTGTTCAGAACATGAACAAAGGTCTTACGGGTTTGGAACAACATGAGGGTGAGTAATTAAAGACAGAATTTACATTTTTTGGGTGAACTATCCCTTTAGAGGTCATTAGCTTTATGTATTCCGAGTTAAAAACAAGGATTTGTGTAGTTATGCTCCTTGAATGTCAACTGATTAGCATCAATTACATGCAGGTCAGACGCGTCTGGTAAACACTCATAAAATCAGACTCAACAACTCTTAAACACAAACAAATACTTACTACTGGACCAGGCTCTCCTGATGGTCCTGGATTACCTGCCTCACCGGTCTCACCCTGAGGGGAAGAGATGAAGGGAAACAAGTTCAGTTTTACCTTGATTACACTGTAACATATATACACATTCATCATAATTCATGTTTTTAAAGAGATTTATTCAAGAAATACCCACCTTTTCACCATTTCCACCCATTGCACCGATACCTCCGGGAGGGCCAGGAGCACCCTGTCAATCAAATAACAACACTGCTGATTCAAATCTTTCTGACAGAGTTTCTATACAAATATTGCAGTTAAACTCACATCAGCTCCACTAGGACCTTGAGGACCTCTGGGACCAGGAGGACCAGGTGGACCCTGTAAGAGAAAAACAACAGCTTGTCAAACAATTAAGATACTAAACTCTAGGAGATTCCATGGATTCATTCAAACCAAAATCAGAATCATTCTGACCTATTTATTACAAGAATCTGCACATCTTTGTTTGTGAATAAGTGGCACTAACACTAATAATATGAAGGTGTGGTCACATAAGTGAAATTTCTGCAAAATCACAAGCAAAAAATGTCGACTGTCCAATATCAATACTGTAGCAATGCATGAAACAGAAGTCAGAAGTGTTTTTTTGTTGGCCAATGTGGTGAACTGCACAAACAACTTGTGAATTCCCAGTTGTATGAATTCCAAGTGAAATGACTAGATTCCACAAGAACATTTTTTAACATACAATGGTAGATATGACTGCACGTTACCTCAAAATAAAGATATACAGTACATAAAGAAAGTATGCATGTTTAATACATAGTTGAGACTAATTATGATAAAAAATATAGTAAACACTGCATTTTGACAACAAGGATGCTACAAACTCACCATTGGGCCTACGTCTCCATTCTCTCCTTTCTCACCTGGTGGTCCTGGCAAACCCTAGAGGAAAGCAAGTTTTACATATTAATCAGTCACAACTGCAGTTTACATAAGAGTTGACCTATTACAATTTCAAAAATGCTAAAACCTTCAGTAACAAGAGAGGATACGTTAATGTTTCCTCTCCCCCCATGAACAACATGACAATTTAGAATAACAATCAGCCTCGCAGTGTTGAATATTAATATTATACATTTACAGCTCTGAGCCATCGGGTAAACACTATTAATCAAATAACAATTTTTGGTAATTAGCAGTAGAAGGAACCTCATGGCAATTAACGCATTTGCATTTGGGTCCCTGCGAATGTGTCACACCCAGTGTCACTTTGAAAATATGAAACACAAAAAGAGGCAAAGCTTGGCAAGCAACGCATTTTGCAATATAATTGCGGTTGACTAAAGAGGTTTGAATGTTATTCAGATCATTATCACCAAACAATACCAATAGACGTCTCTCTATTGTTCATAGTCAACATCTGTAATTACAAGGCTATTATGGGTCATTGTGTTTAGCAGACATGCTCTTTGGTACCCGTTAATGCATATCTTACTGCTTATTGTTGTGATAATTGTTGTGTTACTATAAAAGGACAGAAGTGATATTTCACAGTCATTTTGAGGGAAACAATTTCCCCAACTGCCAAAACAGCTTATACGTTATATTTACAGTGAGTTTTGAAAAGATAATGAGAAGTCTCCATTCTAATAAAGTACAATTACTTCTCATTAGCAAGTTATTCAAAACTTGAGAGAAAACAAATTAAGATGGTTAATTTTTTTTGGATCAAAAATCATTATCGTGGAGGATCAGTGAGAGGTACTAACAAGGAGACGCAGAGCACAAACAATTAGCACAGTTGGGATGAATGACTATTCCTATTACCTTTGATTACCAGTCAATTGCTCTGAGTGACTCTGTAATATTGCTGTGTTGAGTAGCAGCCTCTGTTGCCATTTGAAAATCACCCCCTCATTATTCCAATAAAGGTGAAGGGTGTCATTTTTTTGATGTTATAATAGTTTCTTAATACCCAGAGACAGCTACAGTATCAATTTGTGGTCGGTAAGATTTTTTAATGGTTTTCACCAAGGCTGTATTAATTAGATTCAAATCCCAGAAAAAAAAAATACAGTAAAAAACACGTTATGAAATACTACTAAATTTAAAAAATTTAATTTCTAATTTAATAATACTCTAGTCTTCAGAGTCACGTGGTCCTTCAGAAATCATTCTAATATGTTGATTTGGTGCTCAAGAAACATTTCATATTATTATCAATGTTAAAAACGTATTGCTTAATATTTTTATGGACTCGTGATACATTTTTGATGATTGTTTGACGAATGGAAAGTTCAAAAGAACAGCTTTAAATTTACAATAAAATTTCTTGTGAAACATTATAAATGTCATTATAAATTCATTTTTGATAAGATTTAATGCATCCTTGCTGAATAAGAGTGTTAATTTCTCTCATTCATACATAAATAAAATCTTCCAACCTTAAACTTTTGATTGGCAATTTGTAACAACAAATCGTAAGCTGTTTCCCTGAAAAGTGGTTACCAAAATATTTCTGTCTCAATGTTTGCAACGGTGCGGCTCTGTTTGTCCGACCAATGGCAAACAGGAAGCATTCAAAGAATCCTTTTGAAAAGCAATCATTCATTTTGCAAATCCAATTGGTGGCGCTACTGGCACAAAAATTACAATTCACCTTGAAAACGTCAAGTAAACTGAAAGCGACAGAATCAATCAGCCAAGTTTAGAGCAATATAATTGAATCCAGATTTTAAAAATGGCTATTGCTCTCCTTGCTCAATTATCCTGCCTCGTTGATATTTAACAGTGGAGCTTTGTGTAAATTAAATAACATGCTTGCGGCAGATCCATAATAGGCATGTTTAGATTAGTGTAAAGATGATAACTGTACCTGCAGTCCGACGGGACCGGGAAGACCTGGGAAACCACGGGGCCCCTCATCTCCCTTCTGCCCGAACATACCCTGCTGACCTCTAGGTCCGGCCTCTCCGTCACTTCCCTACACAAGAAAAAACAGTTAGATAAATGATAACACACTCACGGTTAACATCTGAAGCTGACACAAACTCTGAACATGATGGTGGGGAAGTACAGTACAACACTCTCTGTACATGTAAAGTCAACTTGCTGACCCCAGAATGTCTTTCATACTCTAGTGTGCGGCGCAGACAAGCATGAAAATGAGATCTACCCCCTGAGACATCAAAAGTCAAGCTTGAAAAGATGTGCCATTCAGAGGAACGCCCAGGGGAATTATTGAGGGTGAGAATGTGCTGCCCTCATTTCTGACACTGCTTGCTCTTCAGGGTCAGTGGAAGGGGAAAAGAGGGGTTCAGCACAGTTCAAACAAATGCGGAATGAAGATGAAGTTATTAAAAAATGTGAGGTAATAGGGCTGTCTGTGAGAAGAACATGTCTGAATGGCAGGTCACTGCAGGATATGATGGAGTGTTTGTATTATAGACTATGAGGGAATGCAGTATTGATGGACCAACAGGACAGACTTCACCATGATGGTTAACAAGCATCATTAATCATAAAAAATACAATTTATTAATGCATGTATTTACTAATTATTGACTATGTTGATCTAACACATCAATTTACAATGCTTAACATAGAAAAATAAATAAATAAATAACAGCTCACAATGGACAATGTCTATTCAATGTTAACTTGACTGCAATAATGTTTTTGAATGATGTAAATAACTAGTTAATTTTGTTGATTAAATCCAATATGCAATCAAGGCATGTAATCAGTGAAGGACAAAAAAGAAGGAAAACCGGACCCTCCCTCCTTAAAATGTTCTAAAATCAATAATTTTACAGTACAACAGTAATATTACGCTGCTATTTCTTTGCTTTCGAATGTAAAATCATGAGTTTTTATTTTAGTGGAAAACTACAGGGAGACCCAAAAGCTTCTCTTTTGTTGACAACAGATTCGCAAACGATTATCACAAATCTGGGAATATGGTCGACGTGTTTCGTTTTCAAATGCGTGTTACAGTATAAGGCCATTTTGTGTTTCATGTGGGAAAATACGGTAATTTGTGTGGAAATCACATCATTGCATATAATTAATTTAATGACATTTTTTAATCAAGTGACAATCCTAATAATGTATGCATATAAAGAAAGAAGGTTCAGTCAAATATTGCTTATATTTAAGTGACTAAGATCTTTTAAGTAGCATTATCACTGTCATCTAATAGATTTAACGTCTCGCACGTTTCCAATTTTGTAATATCCTATTCAGTAGAAAAGCCAAACAGTTTCCAAGAATGTTCTTCATATATCTGCACAGAATAGGAGTAATTATCAGCTTTTATAGAGCTAATGTATCAAGGAAACAGAGAGGCCCAGCTGGGAGTGTTCAGCTTGAGTCATAAACTTTAAATATTCAACTGTGTGCCACCTGGCCCTGACTACATACTCTCACTGCTGCTTTATCAACCCAGCAGGCTGCCTGACACAGGCAAAACTGAGCAAATGTGAGTAGTTAGTCATTTAACAGACACTTTTATCCAAAGCAACTTAACACAAGGAGCAATGAAGACCAGGGTTAAACAATCAAGTTTACCCAATGTAATAAATTTTTGTCCTGTTGACGTAACTGTCACTTTCCCTACCGGGCCAGTAGTTACAATCTTCTAATGATTTGGCCACATGCAAGTGTTTTTATGCCTTGCAAACATAAAACATTCGTTTAAACATCGTTTCAAGGTTAATGCATCACCCTTTGCAAGATTTAAATCTGCATCCTTTTAACTAACAACCCAGACCACTAACCACTAGGCCACAAAAAGAAACAATCAAGTTAGGCTAAGAAAGCTTGAGCAGTGAAGACACTTTTTATGTGTGAAATCAGTGCAGTAATAAAAAATGATATATTTGTGCGACAACTACTCCAGGATGAATGGAAAAAAGAGGTGATCATTTGGGTTTCATCCTATACGGCTCAAATGGAAGGTTGTAAGTACTCACAGCAGGACCTGGAGCTCCAATTACACCCTGAGGACCTACTGGACCTGGTGGACCCTACAGCAAAAGACAATCAGGATAACTTTAGGGACTGGTCGTGAAGAAGCTAGATCTCATGTGAACATTTGAAGTGCCAGAGATAGCATTTGTTTGTGTAAAAATTGGTATAAGTGAGTGTAAATGCAGCAAAAGGGTAGACAAAAATTTATAATTAACATAATAATAATAATAATAATAATAATAATAATATATAATATAATAATATTCAAATTAATTTCATTTAAATGGTAACACTTTACAATAAGGTTCAATTTAGTTAATATATATTAGTTAACATTAACAATGAAAAATACTTTTAAATCATTTATTAATCTTAGTTAATCTTGCTCATTTCAACATTTACTAATACACTATTAAAACCAAAAGTTGATTTTTTTCTGTTAATATTATTTCATGGACCCGAACATAAACAGCTGTATTTTTAATAATGTTAACAAATATTGATAAATACTGTAACAAATATATTATATACTGTATAAATTGTAGCAACAGTGGCATATGATTTATAAGTACAATTAAGTCAAAGCATTCAACTAATGGGACCTTATTATAAAATGTTACCAGTTAAATATATAATAATTCATATTTTGAATGTTTCATTTATAATAAATACTGTTCAACTTACATGTTCACCTTTGTCACCCTTGCTTCCCTTTTGACCTGGTTCTCCAACTTCTCCCTGAAAAAAAAAAAGAAAAAAGAAAAAAAAAAAGCTTTTGAAAATCAAGAAACTTCAAGCTGTTTACAACTTTTCCCTAGTTGCCTGGTCATCAAAATTTTCTCAAGGTCACTTCAGCATCAACAGCAGAGTAAACTTTACTCCAGAGATTTTAATTTAACAGTAAAAACAAGACCTTGGGATGTTTTTGCAATTAATTGATTACTTGGCCCCTCCAACACCATTGCCGCCACAGCCGAAAAGAATAATGTGGCTTGGGACGTGATAAGGATCTAAAAAAGCACTATTCTACATATAACAGGGCGATAATAGATTCTGGAATACATTAGCCTCAAAGCACGTTTGTTTACTTGGTTTATGTGCAAGTATGCGTGCGCCTCGATTTCACTGGTTTCAACATTTCACTATAGTAATGATTTTGTGTCTTGTTTGGTTATAGTGATGGAAAGGTAAAAACCCTGTCCGCGCTGTCACTAATGGTGTGCAGATGTGAGATGGGCATGATGTCTGTAAATTCTGTAGAGTTTAGGATAAAGTGCTGCACCTTGTCACCATCCTCTCCAGGTTGACCCTGAGGTCCGGCTGGGCCTGGGAGTCCGACTGGACCTTGGATGCCATCCCGGCCGGCAGGACCAGCAGGTCCTTTCTCACCCTGCATGAAGTTAAGAAATAACAGTTTACATACATGTCTGAAAGTGCTGATTGAGAAACTGTTACATCCTATGAGGAATACTTTAATCTGGTTAATTCAGACAGGCTGAGCAAACAAAGCTAATGGCAGATCCATTGCAATTAATTAACAGCATTTATACACTATGCAGAGGAATATGTTCAGTATTATCACAGAACCTTTTAGTCAACTAATTGATTTCAGCTTTAACTGTGCTGTAAAAGTCTAAATGAACTGAACTGAGTTTCTGTTTGGATTCCGCATTAAACTGGCTAAGCTATCTGTGCTAGATGTGTTTATTGAAAAGATGAATTTTAAATGAACCAAAACTCTTTTCCTCTGGCCCCTTTTGTTTCCCACAGGAATCTCTAGACATTAGTGCATCGCTTAATGTATCCATGCATCTGATAAAAGCACAGTGACTATTTTACTTTCTTTAGGGTGAATTCAGGTAAATTAGGCCATGTTTTAGGCCAAAAGTGGCCCAATTTACTTGAATTCACACTAGTTTTTTTTCTTATTCTTTTGGACAATGTACAAGATAACATCAGCTTTTTTAATCTCCAAACAATGTGCACTCACCGGAGCACCCTTCTCTCCAGCAGGTCCCGGGGGTCCTTGAGGGCCATTGCGTCCTGTTAGACCAATGGGTCCTCCGGGTCCAGCTGCTCCTCTCTCTCCTGCCGACCCCTGTGACACACAATATCCCATTAAATCTGACTGGAACACAACTGGATTCCAGGAGAGATTATTAACCAAATTAGATCATTCTGATTTAAAACAAATCGTGTCTTGGGTTACTTAAAGAAATTAAAACATATGTTTGCATTTCCAAATTAACAATTTTCTGCAGTTCCACTAACAAACATAATTTGCTCACAACAACAGTTGGTCTTCTGTTGGGTGTGTTTATTCCATAATTTTTCTTTTACTAATAAATTGCCATAATCTTCAATTACATTGACTGCTGTACAAAGAGATGTATTACAGATGTATTATAGAGATATCTGTGCAATATCTGTGCATGTGCTATTGCCCTACACCAAGCCTACCCCTTACAGGAAACTTTGTGCTATTTCAGATTTTCAATACACTCCATTCTGTGTGATTTATAAGCGTTTTGAAAAGTGGGAACATGGGGTAATGTCCTGAAAAGTCACCTTCTCCTTGTAATACTTATGTCATACCCTTGTCATTATACAAATTTATGTCCTCATCACACGCCCGCACGCATGCACTCTTTCAAGATTTTATGCTCATCAAGGATTTATTTATTTGATTAAAAATACAGAAGGGGAAAAAACCCAAATAAAAAAACACAAACAAAAAAAAACAGTAATACTGTGAAATGTTATTGCAATTTCTAATATTGGTTTCCCATTTTAATATTCTTTAAAATATAATTTATTTCTATGATGCAGCACCAAATTTTCATCAGCCATTGCTCCAGTCTTCAGTGTTACATGATCCTATTTTCAATAAACACTGTTCTTTTTAACCTTTTATTAATCAAAGAACAGTTTCAAACTGTTAATAAATCATAATAAATCAGCATATTAGAATGATTTCTGAAGGATCATGTGACACTGAAGTCTCGATGAGCATAAGAAACTTTTTTAAAAACATTAAAAATCTTGCTAATCCCAAACATTTGAAAGGCACTGTATATAGTTAATTGAATATTTTAGAGCTAAACAAAACCATAAAAAAATGATATTTAAGTTTCATGACTTTTCCAGGCCTGGAAATAGGTCTGATATTTCCAGGTGCTCCGTGTCGGGGGGAACCGTGTTATTCGGTAGTTTTATTTTGGCTCTGAGGGACATGCTACCATACAGATCCTATTTCTGTACTGAACAGCACTAAGGCACATTTGTGTACCACATTAAACACATTTCTTTCTTACAGTGTATCAGCAGGTCTTACCGACAGACAAAAGTTTATGAGAGAGCGAGCGCTCAGGTTCAAAACCAATGCATAGCATGTGTTTTTCAGAAACAGTCCATTAGAGCATCTATTAGCACTGAAGAGAGCTCTCAGAGCGAGGGCTTTATTCACCATTTACTTAAAGACATCCGGTTGCTTTCACATGCATGCACATTCCCACAGAAACACATGCTAAAACTCACGCACAACAACGGCTGACTGCATTAGGCAGCAGTGATAGTGCTTCTATACGTAGGGAGGGGTCAAGGTCACTGTACAGCACACCGCACTTCCAACACATTCTAAGGTAGAACATTGTCTCAACATCTGAGTTTATCATAATTATAACTTTCAAAAAGGTTTTTATATGTATTCTTAAAGGTACAAATACAAATAATGAAGCATGAACAGTTTCTGCTCGTTTCCACAATGAATGGTCCACTGACACCACAGACTATGACCGTCATACATCCTACTATCAAACTGACACAACACACAGCCCTGACTCACTTCTCATCTAATATACCACTTCACAAACACACAGGCAAACCATACACTGCGCAAACTGACTCAACTCTTTGTTAGAAACTTCTCAGAAGAGTTGTACTCTGCTGCCGGTGACTCAATTCAGGCACCTGCGGGAGGTCTATTTAGGCAAAGATAAGATGGGCTGATTGGTGTGGGTGGGCCACCGACTCAAAATCCTTCTGATTTCAGAGATTTTTCTTGCCGGGCTGTACAGATGCTTTTTATACAAGAGAGACAATGAATCCCTACACCAATCTTCCTCAAGCTGAAAGGGGCTTCACATAGCGCACAGCTGAAGCTTTGATGGTTTTAAGCTGTACTGCTGTGCCTTCACTGCACCACGAGAGAAGACAGACAGCAGTTACTTTAATGGGAGGATGTTATTTCTACGCAGAATTGAATATCTATTTTACTCTACATTCTATATGATCACAGGGTTGTCATCATACCAAAATTTTAGGAGTCAATAGCAAGAACAGTGAAACAGGATGATTATTGATACAACTTTCAAAACCACTTAATTAAACTATTGAACATGCTTCTTTAAATTCATAATAAAAAAGTATTATATAAATGTCCAAGTAAAATTGAATCCACAATATTAGTTAATAATACTTTAACACTATACACTGTGTATACACACAAAAATACATACATAAATACCCTTGTGAAAAATAAATATACTTATATTTATTTGAACGTATACTACATTTACATATTTATATAAAAATACCCTTCAGTTGTACTGCAAATACTAAACTGGTATAGTTAAATTCTGCTAAATTGGAACAACTAATTTTGTTCTTAATGCACTTTAATTGTGCTGAAATAGTGCTGAAATCCAATTAAAGATACACTGAAGTATATCTGATTGTGCTAAAGTGGAACTATTGTAAGTATACTTTAGGTACACTTTAATTGTCTCACATTTAAAGGCCGATATTATTCAAAGATCATATGATTCTCATCAACAGTGACATTACAAATGTGCATTGTGCACAAGTAGCACTCCAAATAAAGTTAAAATATAATTTTTATATCAGTAAGTCTCAAGCAATATGTCAGTAAATATGTTAGTACATATACAGTGCTGTGAAAAGGTTTTTGCACCCTTCCTGTTTTTTTTTGGCATATTTGTCACACTTAAAATATTCAGATCATCAAACAAATTTTAATATTACACAAAGATAACCTGAATAAATACAAAATGCAGTTTTGAAATTATGATTTAATTTATTAAGGGAAAAAAAAAAACTGTCCAAACCTGCCAGGTACTATGTCAAAAAGTAATTGCCCCCTAAATCTAATAACTGGTTGTGCCACCCTTTGCAGAAACAACTGCAATCAAGCTATGAGACTTTCACATCGTTGTGGAGGAATTTTGGCCCAATCTTCTTTGCAGAATTCAGCCACACTGGGGGATTTGAGCATGAAAGGACTGTTTAAGGTCATGCCACAGCATCTCAATCGGATTTGAGTCCAGACTTTGATTTGGCCATTCCAAAACCTTAATTTTGTTTTTCTTGAGACATTCAGAGGTGGACTTGCTGCTGTGTTTGGGATCATTGTCTTGCTGCAGAACCCAAGTGCGCTTGAGCTTGAGGTCACAAACTGGCGGCCGGACATTCTCCTTCAGGATTTTCTGATAGAGTGCAGAATTCATGGTTCCATCAATTATGGCAAGTCATGTGTTCTTTTTGGTCAGCAGTGGCTTTTGCCTTGGAACTCTCCCAAGGATGCCGTTTTTGCCCAGTCTCTTTCTTTTTGTTGAATCATGAACATTGAGCTTAATTGAGGCAAGTGAGGCCTGCAGTTCTTTAGATGTTGTTCTGGATTCTTTTATCAATTCCTGGATGAGTTGTCGTTGCGCTCTTGGAGTAATTTTGGTTGGCCAACCACTCCTGGGAAGGTTCACCGCTGTTCCAAGTTTTCTCCGTTTGTGGATAATGGCTCTGACCATGGTTCGCTTGAGTCCCAAAGCGTTAGAAATGTCTTTACAAGCCTTTCCAGACTGATACGTCAGCTATTTTGTTTCTCATCTGTTTTTGAATTTCTTTAGATCACAGCATGATGTGTTGCTCTTTATTAAACATGCTTCAATTTGTCAGACAGGTTCTATTTAAGTGATTTCTTGGTTCAACAGGTCTGGCAGTAATCAGGCCTGCGTTTGGCTAGTGAAAATGATCTCAGCTTTCTAAAATAATGTGGTTAATCACAGTTATTTCATGATTTAACAGGAGGGGGCAATTAATTTTTCACGTAGGGCCAGGTATAGGTTTGGACAGCTTTTTTCCCTTAATAAATGAAATCATCATTTAAAAACTGCATTTTGTATTTACTTGCATTATCTTTGTGTAATATTAAAATTTGTGTGATTATCTGAATCTTTTAAGAGTGACAAATATGCAAAAAAATGTAAAAAACAGGAAGGGGGCAAAAACCTTTTCACGGCACTGTACATAAATATAATAATTATTATAGATATTTTAAGATAATACATTTCATTAAACATTACATAATATAATTTGTAAATTTTTAGAATAAAATAGAATTACATTCTAATAGAACAGAATTAATTATAGAACTGTTCTGAAGTTAAAATGTTAAGTGGCAATGTTAAATAAAAAAATATTGGCTGGTGTGGCAAAAAGTTTGTTTTAGGCCCTGTATATAAGTGCTGGGCAACAATTAATCGCATCCAAAATAAAAGATTTTGTTTAAATAATATATGTGTGTGTACTGTGTATATTTATTTTGTATATATAAATACAAACAAGTGCATGTATATATTTAAGAAACATATGTTATGTTTATATATTAAATATATTTATATATAATATAAATTATATGAATATAAATATATACATGTAAATATTTTTAAAATATATACTGTATATAAATAAAGGGAATATACTGTGGATGTCTTTACATATACAGTACATAATAAATATACACAGTACGCACAAATATATTATGTTAAATATATTATGTTATACAAATATATTATACAAAAACTTTTATTTTGGATGCGATTAATCATTGCCCTGCACACACACACACACACACACACACACACACACACACAGTATATATAAATGATATTGATTTTTTTATATATATAAATATATTTTTAAAAATAACAGTAAAAATATTTCTCAATTAAGTTGCTTGAAGTTTCAAGAAAGAAATATTTCTCTTTTCTTTTCAATATTTTCATTATAGGCCTAATACACAGGTCCAATATTCTGACACTAAACATGTAATGTAAATCAGGCATTTGATCGCTCTGGTACTTAGCAGAATTATCGTGAGTGTACTCACTTCACAAAGCACACAAGCACATACCGTGTCAAAATCACAGTACTTTTGACATCCCTAATGACAACAGGCCTGAATCTCTAAGCATATTTCATGTATGATTCAAATGCAATTACTCACGTGGTGACGGACTTACTGATTAGGCCTGACTCATTCAGCGTGATCAGAGCGTGTGGGATCAGATCACACACCAAACTGGGCTCTCAGTGCCAACATTACTGGTCATTAAATTCACCACCTGCTGACTGTGCCCGCTCCAGAATTTGCCTGATGTCACTTCACTAATAGAGGCAAAGCTTGCAGATTGATCGTTTGCAGTGACAGAGTTTCCATGGTAACACAGGTACTTACAATAGGACCGGGTGGACCCTGTGGACCCTCGCCTCCCTTCAGACCAGATGGACCCTGTGTGAGAAGGAGAGAGAGTGGTTTAATTCTCTAATGAGAGCTGTGCTTCAGAATCTGTCAAAGTGGCATCTGAAACTCTGTGTGTGCTTGCATGTGTTTGTGCCAGTGTATGGCAGCTGTTTGTACTATATGTCTCCTGGAAATACAGCCCAGAGTGTTTATACAACTGGCAATCTCTCTATTTCCTACATCAGAAACAAGTGCTGGCAGTGCATTGTCATGTGACGCCAAGGACACGTCACTCTCCTCCAATCCGAGTCATGAAAAACATATGAGCCAGCTAAAAGTAAACATCAAAACAGCAAGTGACGGCAAAATCAACTGTTGTTTATTGAAATCATACTGGCTTTGTGTTTCAAATGTGACTTTCAACAACAACTGATTCATGAAAGAGATAACTAGTGGAGACTGAAATTCATCAAGAAGGCAGATGCTGTTTCTTATACTTAAAACAAAACAATTTTTGATTATATTCAGTCCCACAGTTTTAAATACTCTTAATGAAGAAAAACTAGTAGAGACATTTCCAAGTCCCTGTGACATATGCCTGCTTTGAGTTGGCCAACTGTGGCGGTTTGTTATGTACAACAGTTCCACATCAGAGGGACAATAAATATGTCAAACTGCATCTTTGAAACTTACTGAAAGTCAAGCATTTTATGAGATATAGGTTAGCATTTTTTGGTAAAACTTTATAATAACTGCACGCAATGGACCATTTAGTTAAGCATTAATAAATAGTCAATTCATCATCTATAAAGCATTGTTCCTACATTAATAAACCGTAGCTAGACAGCTCTGAGACTGTAAAATCTGATTAAAAATGAACTAATTTTCTAATATGCATCTACAACAAGAGATTATGTTGGTACACACAAGTTTCTTTCAAATAAATCATGGACCTTTGTGTATTAAAGTCTATATAAAATCAAAATTGGCTATTTATATATCCCTGGTTGCACTGCAATACACTGCAGTGGAATTTCTCTGTGGCGTATTTCAAAAAGCTTGCTAAATGTCTAAATGCATGTTAAATATGTCAGTTAATCTCCATGAGCCTCAGTCTCATAGTTAGAACTGTACCCTCTCCTCAGGCATTCATCCAGCATAAGCATTTGCATGACCAGCAGGCGGTTAAGCAGCTAATGGCCATTTGGTGGGGCACACGACATTAACTCGTTTGTTCTTACCGCTGTGCCAGGAATCCCCCTTTGGCCTGGGAACCCTTTCAGTCCGGCAGGGCCAGGTTTCCCAGAAACCCCCATAGGACCTGGATCACCCTTCAAGGAGAGAGACGATGAGAATTTAGTCTTCAAACCTAAAACCACCATCCTCCACTGCTATATGTAGGCCTTACCAGCCACCTACACATTGTGAAATTGGACTGAACATTATGTGAATTCTTCCCAGTTATTACCCCTGAGTGATCTGAAGTGAGCGTGTTTAGCAAACCGTACCTTTCCACCTTCTTTGCCAGCAGCTCCGGGAAGACCTTGCTCTCCAGGGGGCCCTGGTGATCCAGGATGTCCTCTCTCTCCAACAGGTCCAGTTTCTCCTGTAGAGCCCTTTCGAATACAAAAAGGTTTTTTTAAATTTAACTTCTGGCTAACTGCAGGAGATGTTTTATTAGAGCAACATGCTGCTGTTTTTTTTTTCTACTCATATAACAGCAACTTCTATAGCTCACCTGTGGGCCAACAACACCTCCAGGTCCAGGAGGCCCAGTCTTTCCTTGGAAACCCTGTTTGAGGACAAGCATAGTCATCACATTTCTGGAAGCAAATTTGGAGAAAAGGAAAACCTGATGGAAACTATGTAAATATCACTAAACTGTACAAATCCAGCTTCTGAAATGTCAGCAGCACTTATTTTTGTTACATCCACTTTTTTCCTTAAATCAGTGAAAGTCAAGTGTAGTGTTTTCATCTTAACAAGACAAAGGGGAGTCTTTTAAGATAAAACGAGTTTCGCCTTTTAGCACTCCATCTGTCAGACGTTCTTGATTAGAAACAGAAAGATAGACCTGCCAAGAGCAGTGTAGCGCCTTGACACTGTCAGCAGCTAAAAGGTAACACACCAAATAAACACTGTCCACAACATTTATTCCTCTTTACTCAAGAGACAAAAAACACTTATGAAGACAAAACGATACTCACAGTCTCTCCTCGCTGTCCAGGGTGACCGGGCAATCCATCCTTTCCAGGAGGCCCCTGAGGGAATGACATAATTAATAGTGATTAAATCACATTTATGTAATTATTATATAATGGACTTGTGGCTATTATTCTTTTGGATTTCATGGTTTAATGGTTACAGCTAGACCTATCATTTGAACTATAGTATAGTAAGTGTACGGAAGCCCATTTCAGCCACATAAGGAAAAACAATAACGCTTTCGCAAATCAAAATAAAATTATTACATAAAAGTCAAAATTGTGACATTAAAAATCAAAACCTTTTGTGCCATAATTTTTAATTTTTCCAGTTATGATTAATAATTAGGTCATAGTTATGACAAATAATGAATCTATACTTAGTGTGCCATCATTTTAACATAAAAATAACACAAATGACACTTTTATGACTCAAAATGATTAAATTGTTAAATGTCAAAATCATCATTTCAATGTTTTGTTTGTTCAGTAGAAAGTAGAGTAAAAACTAAAATTAAGTGAAAATAAACTGAGTTAAAAAGTAGAATTTATGAGACATTAAAAGTCATTATAATTTCGAACTTGTATCATGAATAATTATGAATTTTGTTATATAATTTCAATTTATGTCACAATTAGTTTTTCCTCAATTTGGACTTTTCTCTCCGTTATAAATGATTTTCTTATGTGGTGGAAATTCTAAAGTAAGTTGAAGAGTAGAATAACTTCTATCCACAGCATTAAAATTATCAAAAACATTTGAAATGGATAAAACCACTTACAGGTGGTCCTTTGGGGCCAGTTAATCCAACAGGGCCCTGAGGTCCTTGGAGTCCCTAAAACATGAAGAAAGTAACATGTAAGGAAAAGTTTTTGACCTGGAAATCTGACAAATACAACTGAATGGGAGAACTAATTCAAAGATCACTCACTCTCTCTCCTGGGCCACCAGCTGGTCCATCATTTCCTGCTGTTCCCTAAAAAAAGAAACACAGTCAAAGGTGCCTGTTAAAATCAAGCATTCACAAATACCAATAACTAATTAAGTTAGCTGAATCTGGACTGATGAAGCCTGACCTTTGCTCCAGGTTTTCCTGTTGGACCTCTGGCACCTCTTCCACCACGGGGACCCTGAGGACAAGAGTTATTAGTGATAAGCCTTGCATATCACTAGCGTATGTGGAAAACAAAAAGTGTCCAATTCTACTTAAAAGATTCAAGCTTGACATACCGTTGGCCCTCTTTGTCCTCGAGGACCTGCTTTACCAGCAATACCCTAAAAAACAAAACAATTACAAGCCTATAATTACAGTAAGTTAGCTCTAAGACTAGTCAGCTTCTGTTAAAAGTTGTTTGTAATCAGAACCAGAGAGGTGTGATAGAAATGGCTCCTTCAGGCTGTAGCTTGTAAGAAATATAATCTTAGAGTGAAATCAAAAGGGCCTCATACATACCCTTCCTCCCTTCTCACCATTGGCTCCAGGGAAGCCAACGAATCCAGTTGAACCCTGTAGATGGAGACAGATTATTAGATACACTATTATTAGTGTATACATTATTAGATGCTCACTTCACTTAAAAAGTATCCAATATCCTTTAAAACATGCCAAAAAAAACTTTTTGAGCAAAAGTGAAGCTGTGTTGACAGGGAGAGGGTGTCCTTGAAGAATAATTCAACATCGTTACTGCTAATGCTAATGTTATGTGGGTGATACTCAGAGGGCAAGCTTTTGGAGTTGATAAACATGAGCAGTGTGCGCTTGTTAGCACAAGGACAGGAGATGAAATTGAAGGTCGAATTATTTTGGCAGGCAAAGAAGGGGAAGCGGTCTGTGCACAATGGATATGCATCAGTAATTTACTCCACGGGATGGTCGCCTGCACAGGATAATGGAGCAAATCAAACAGACAACTGCAAACACACACACCCACACGCACACTCAGAAAAAGGAACACTGCAGTTTGACTGAACAAGGGGAAGTGAGTGGAGAAGGCCGACAGAAATTTCCCATTCCCGCTGAAAGTGAACACTAATCGCAACGCTCCAGCTCCACTCTGGGTTTTACATTTTTCAACTGATACATTATTTAAAATATCTAATATCTAATTTTGAATCGTACAGACACACACAGACACATGCACGAGTGCACGCGCATGTGCACACGCACAAGCACACACACACACACACACACACGCACGCACGCACGCACACACACACACACACACACACACACACACACACAGCACTTGGAGAAGTTTAATGTGTCATTAAAACACTAACATTAACCCGTTAACATGTTATACTTATGTTGGATGCACGATAAGCCACTTATTACTTTCATGTTATGCACCATAACCAATAAATGGCAGAAATTATTTGTCTAAATACATTGAGGGAAAAATTATTCACAAAAAAAAAAAAAAAAAGCTTAAAAAAATAACGAATTGCAAAGAGTTTTGGTGTTAAACCCTTCATCAGTGCCTAAATAAAATATATTTAAAAAAAAAAAATTAAAAATGAATAAATAAATAAAATGCTAAAAACTAAAATCTATTGTTTTAAATTCTACTTGTTTATTCAGGCATCACAACATTATACATTACACTGTGAAAAATGGGTATTAATTTTGAGTTTGTATTTTTATTTTTATTTTTTCAGATTTGCTAAAGATTACATTTAACAATACTACTAAATTATTAGTGTTTTAAAAATAAACTTAAGTGAGTCAGATTATGGCAAATAATCTAGTAGTAATAAAAAACATATGTAGTAAATCAGTACATATGTAGTTAAAGGAGAGGAAATTAGTAAAATAATGAAATATTAATATACTGTATAATAATAATGATTAAAAAAATAATTCCCATTAATTAGCAACATGATACTGATATATTGTGCATCCATACGTAATGAAATCACTGGAACTCAAATAACAGAAAAACAAAAACAAAAACAAAACAAAACCCTCCCTATGAAATAATAATAATAATAATCATCATCATCACACAATTCCGATCTCTCAGACACTCCTCAAATAATTTGAAAAGAACCCTGAACAGGCCAAACATCAACTGCAAACCCAGAGCTGAAATAGCTGACAAAGCAAGTTGTACACTACTTCAATGTCACTTTGCACCACTTGCTATTCAAGCAAAGTAGGATCAAGTAAAACTCAATGAATAAATACCAGGGAGTTCAAGCCATTTGAGTGGACCAGCCCTACACTGAATCAAATGCTTGTTTTGATGGTGTCAGCAGCCTGAACCGAATGAATAAGCTGACAAACATCACAAACTGTGTCTGCACAGTCTTTAGTTGTTCACAGGCCTGCACTTATTGCATGCTGGGTGGCCAAGAGATAAAGCAGTCAGTGTCATGGAGAATGAGTTTATCCTATTAACTCTGTTAACACAGGCTATCAGAGAACAGCAGGCCTTGCATGTCAAAAGCAGCGCGCTGTATTTAGGATTAATGTCTAATTTTTATCTAGAGATAATAATCTTATAAAAAAATAAAATAGAAATAACATGAAATAATGATAAAGTTGCAACAGGAAACGTGTCAGTACGTACCTTAGGACCTTGTCTTCCTGGGTAGCCAGGCAAACCTGGAACACCAAGTTTTCCCTAAAAAACGAAAAGAAAAAAGAACAAACTCAGCACATTGTCATTTTGAGTTTATAAATAATCATCAGGACCTATACAGCAACAATAAAGCATTTCACCACCCTCCTGTAAAAGCATATTGGAGCTGTAATGGAGTATTTGGCTGACATTTAAAACTGGCATTCACAATCTTTTATGAGTTCGGTGTCATTTTAGGTTTTAATTCACACATGTATTAATAATACCTGACAGACACTTAAGTGCCCCAAAAACCCTAGTGTTGATTTTTCCAGAGCTGGTCATTTCAAGTACTTTGCCATTATATTGAACATAATGAGTTTCAAACTGACCTTCTCTCCTGCCATGCCCATGGGACCAGCTTCTCCAGTGGGACCTGATTTACCTTTCGGCCCCTCTGGTCCGTCTTCTCCTCTGGAGCCCAACACACCAACCTCTCCCTGAACACCAGCAACAATGCACAAACATTATATTAGACTTGTAACGACTAAATGGTTAAAACTCACCTTAAATAAATAATAAGTGTTTAGAAGTGTTGATTGAAATTAAATGTAACTATTCGTGTTTGTTACTCACCTTATCACCCTTGAGGCCCATGTCACCCTTGAACCCAGGAAAACCATCTTCTCCCTGAAATCAGTCAAACTCAGATCATATATTTGGGGAAAAGGTAAACTTATGCATGTATGTACATAAGAATGAACGAACGAACAAACGAATGAAAAACGGCAAACTTATGACAGACAGACAGACAGCTAGATAGATAGATAGATATTAAATAAAAGATTTAAATAAAAAATGTCATTTAAAAATAGAATTTAAATGGAAATTAAATTTAAATCTTGAACCCAAGAAAAACAATCTCAGAACATTTCTTTGGGTACAATTCAAACTCATTTTAAATAAATAAATAAATAAACAAACATTGTTAGTAATAATATGATTTCACAGATTTTCAAACTTCCAAAGAGAAAAACTAAAAATACTGAATAAACCATCTAGTATTTTTAATCCAATACTCCATAAGAACATAATGGCTAAATGCTGGCATCTAGTGGCCATAGTGTAAACTGCTGGTTCAAGCTAGTTCAGTCTGAGAAATTAAATCATATCTATGATTGTATGTTAATTTAACAAACTATAAAAGTGTTCTTGAATTTTAAAAATTAAGCTTGAGACTTAATATTTCATATAAATAAGGATGCATTTTTAGAAACAAAAGTCTTGACTATTGTATGAATGAAACACTGACACTTGGTGGCCACTGCAGAGGATACAGCCAGAAGCAGATGTAGCTACAAAACTGTATATATGTACAAAACAATTATAACAGATTATAAATCTTCCCCCTTTTTTTTATGTGCTTATAAATCTCTACTGACATCCAGTTGTATGGTTTTGCTATATACCATACACTCATAACACCTGATTGAAGGCATTTTGGTGCAAATAGTCCCTGAAATGACCTTCCAGTTTTAGCTGTTGGTCTGTCATCTGTGTGCCTCATTTTAGAGGCTGACCCAAGAGCTCAGTAATGGAGACAGAGGATGGGTAATTTGCTTACCTTTTCTCCTTTGCCACCCTTCAAGCCACGAACGCCCTCTGCACCCTAAATGGACAGAACAATAAATAGTGACTCTAATGGATAGAATAAAAGCACATAATAAAGAACCAGTGAGATGAAGAGAATCAAGGCTGTTTACCTTCACGCCTCGGGGACCGGGATAGCCAATGGACCCCTGGGGACCTGAGTGGCCCTATAGGAAATGAGTAAATATAATAGCACTGAATCAATCAGGATTAATAGAGGGAATTAGGTTTTAAACATCTAAAGGGCCCACACATTAAGTGTTAATTACAGACAGATAAATGGCTTTAATTTCACTACTGAACTTTTAGACAGCTGCGAAATTGTGCCTTATGGGGGTTTAGTGGCGTTGTACTTGAAATGTGGTCAATAACTGGAACTTAGAGCGACAATTCATTTCGAGACAAACTAAAAATACACTCACAGCTGCTCCTTTCTCCCCGGGAGGACCCTCCTTCCCAGGATGACCCTGTGCAAAGATTATAAACAAAAGCATCTTCACTGAAAGTCTGAAAGTAACATGAGGCAAATGCAGCTGGGTATGCTCTCGTGGATTTAGTGTACAGTAATTTACAGTACTCAGAATATTAAAAACGCCAGTGTTATGATTATTCCAGTATAAGAGTCTTTTTTGCAGGAATCAGATTTTTAGAAGTTGTGCAACACTTAGTATTGGAATTGAGGTAGCAAAAAAAAGTAATGTCAAAGAAAAAATGGGGGGGGGGGGGGAATGAATGGGGTCAGTAAGCTTTTATTTTTTTTTTAGTTTTAGTTCTATTCAGCAAGTTAAATTCATCAAAATGAGTAAACTAACCGAAATAGACAGTAAATACATTATACTGTTAAATAAATAGATAAATAAATAAATATATATATATATATATTTATTTTATTTATTTTTTTTAAATACAATTTATTTATTTATTTATTTATTATGTATGCTGGTATTTTGACCTTTCTTTTTATCAAACAATACTGAAAACAACAGTGATAATAATAAGATAATTAAGTAAGATAATATAATCTTGAGCAGCAAATCAGCATATTAGAATGATTTCTGAAAGATCATGTGACACTGAAGACTAAAGTAATGGCTGCTGAAAATTCAGCTTTGCTATCACAGGAATAAATAATATTTTTAAATATAATCAAATAGAAAAAGTTATTTTATATTGTATTTAATTTTAAAATGTTTAATTTTTACATTTTAATTTACAGACCCCAAACTTTTGAATGGTGATGTATATTATTATTTGTGACATAAACACCTATTACAATAATATTATAATAAATGAAATTAAAAAATACATAAACATACATATTCTAAGAGTATTTTACCATACAATATTTTTTTCTTCCAAAAATAAATAAAAAAAATCATTATTTAGATTTTTTTTAATTCTATAAGTATTAGATATTACTTATATCAATAACCAACAACACTAAATATTATAAAGAAATAATATATATTTAAATAAATATATCATTTTATGGACCACAGTAGAATTTCATTCCCTAGAATGCTATATTTAAAGACTTCAAAATGGAGTCAATCCACATGAAACAGGCTATAAGACTGAAATCAAAGAAGGTTTCTGTTTTTGGTCATTTTGATGTTTTGTTAGACTAATGAAAGTCCTCTGTCGTGTCTGTGTTGAATTTCTTTGGACTGCAATTCAGTAAATTCCACTTCCTGTCAATTCAAATTTCAATTTATGGATTGAAAGGCACCCGGCACTTTAATTCTAAATTGTGCAAGGTAAATATATTCCCCTCAAGCCAGGATCATCATCAAGCGGCTTACTGGCTAATGATGTGTGATGATGCAAAGTATTTCTGATATGAACATGAAGATTTAGGGGAGGGGAGAATATGAAACACAGAAAAATCCACTTACGGGAGGCCCATCAGCCCCAGCCAGTCCATGGAGCCCCTGTTTCCCACTGGGACCCTATAAGAGAAAGAGAGAGAAAAAGAAAGAGGACAAGTGAGAAAATAAGGAAGAAAGAGAAGAGCAAGGAAAAACACACACAATTAAGGCTGCGATTACTGGTGTGCCCAAGTGATTCGCTGGGCAACTTTTATAAGCAGTTCAATCCTAAAGCACTTCATTATCATCTTTTTCCTCTTGGTAAAGAAGAGATCTAATCATATGGTACGTCTGGAAACACTCCACCACTTCTGGAGTCACATTTCAAACTTCTCTGGCCTCCTTCCAGGAGACCTGAGAAAACGCTTGTCTGAGAGACCAACCAATGACAGTTGTGTGTGTAAGCATATCTCCTGCTTGTCAAAGCATTAGAGAGTCTTGAGGTGTGTGTGCGTGTGTGTGGTTTTCCTCTAGTCAGCATTGATCTGCTAGCAACCTACAGCTTGGAAACCGAGGAGTCTGTTGAATCATTTATAGGGTTAGGGCAGAAAAACGCCGTCTGTAATAACAAAGACGATGGCTGCTGGGGCAAACTCACTTTCTCTCCAGGTGGACCGATCGGGCCTTGAGGACCAGGCAGACCCTGCAAGACAAGATTTCAGAAGTCAGATAGTACAACATGGAGTCTTCAGGGGAAATCTGACAGTAAAGTTAATATTGGAAAAAAACTGAGAAAGAATGCCGAACATGATCCGTTATTAACATGATACTTTTTCTGTCAAATTCTTTTTTATGACAGTTCATTAAGCTCCACCTTTAACTGAATACAACAGAAAATGCATAAAAAGAGCATGTAATAAATCAATGAAATCACTGTGTTGACATATTTCCAATTAAAATAGGAAGTTTTTGTGGGAGACATTGAAGGGGTTGGTTCCCTTTTTCTTTTAAACTAGCCAAAAAGGTATAGCAAATGTACGTCACAGTCATAAACATGATTTGCTAATTGCTAGTCAGTTGTGGGTGGTATTGGGGGAGGGGCTTTCTCATTCTGGAAAGCATCTGATTGGACAAAATTCTACTCAGTACAAGAACATGAATCATGTGTTTTTGCTTCATTTACACTACTGTTCAAAAGCTTGGCATCAGCAAGGCTGCATTTATTTGATAAAAAATACACTAAAACAGTATATTGCGATTTATTTTTATCATTCAAAAGTACTGTTTCCTATTTCAATATATTTTCAAATGTAATTTATTCCTGTGATGCAAAGCTGAATTTTCAGCAGCCATTACTCCAGTTTTCAGTGTCTCATGACAATTTACAAATCATTCTAATATATCTGATTTGATCAATGTTGAAAACAGTTGTTCTGCATAATTGTTTAGTGGATTTATTTAATTTATTTTTTTGATGAATAGAGGGTTTAAAAGAACAGCATTGATTTGAAATTGCTAAATAAAAGTATTAATTTCTTAAAAAAACTGAACAGTAGTGTATATATACAGTGTATCTTCAAATGATTGTTTTTGTCAACTTTTATGAGTTCAGCAGTGTATAGATTACTTCAAAGCTAATAGACAAAGGCTAAAGGCCACAAAAATGTCATGGAAAATGGGAAGTGAAAGATTTTTGATTAGAAAAACACAATCGAGTTGTCTGAGAGAAAGACAGAGAGAGTGAGAAAAAGAGCAGACTGGCAGAAGGTGATCAACTGACTGATACGTACATGCGGACCGGGGTTCCCCTGTTGCCCAGGAGGTCCAGGCTCTCCTTGAGGACCCTGTTACAACATTTAACAAAAACACAACGCTATTATTATTCCTACACTTCACTGCTCCAGGGAGCCTATGACATTTTATAAAGATATGAAAAACAGTCCCTATGCCTCAAACTCCAAAAATACTCTACATGTTAAACAACAGACACGTGAAAATTGCAAATCCATCTTTTTTCCATTGGCCGTCCTTCCTGAATTGCACAGCCTACTGTAATAAAATCTATTATAGCAGCTTTAAACCACTGGCAAAGAGGAAGAGACATAGAGATGGGTACAAATTTTATAACAAACTGCGTAAGAAAGAGTGAATGGAAAAAAAAAAGAAGTAAAATAAAGATATATATATATATATATATATATATATATATATATATATATATTATTTATTAATTAACTCCAGTGATACTCCTAGTATTTAATGAATCTAGTTACTAGCTAAGAAGTTGGACCAAACACTTATGTATACTGATGTATAACTTTGATCTACATTATTGAAGTGAGAATCATGGTAAAACATTGAAATGCATGCCTACACGAATCCTACACTTCCTGTCTTGCATATTTTAGTGGCAGACTTCATGCCTTCTTAATTTCAGTACTTCCAGGTCAAAGATCACCCCCCTGCTGCTGCAGTAACAGTGACATTAGCTCTCTCTCCTGCCAGGTCTACTGTGTTTCTTTCGTCTATTAGCCTTACTTAGATGTGACCTTTACTCGGGACAACAAATATGGTTCAGAGAGGTAAGAGGTTGTCGGCAAAAGACAGTTAACCAGGATACCGCTTCATGAGGTGACCAGAACACGCTACTAAAGCAGGGGAGAGAAAGTCCTTACCATATTTCCTTTAGGGCCAGGTGGTCCATCCAGTCCAGGAAGACCCTGCATGTGTATAAAACAGACGTTTTTAGCTGTGAGTTTCATGCTATTTGTACAGTTGTAATTAAGCAAGTGTGGTGTTTAGGGTACATACACGCTGTCCAGGGGTCCCAGCAGAACCTCTGGGGCCCAGAAGTCCTCTTGGACCCTAGTAATAAATAAAAGAGACGTATTGTGAGAACTAATCAGTCCGTCATGCTGAACACAAGTAGTCTTCAGGCCAAAAGACCCCTTGGTATATAGAGATATGGAGCATGGACCCTTTTTACAGTACATGTGTGTTGTATTTTAAGTTACAACAAGTACCATATTTATTCATACTTTTACAAGAGATTTGGCCAAACATTCTACTATAAAGAGCCAAAAAAGAGCTGTGGGCTAAATAGTAAATGTTGAATTATATCCAGCAACATTATATTAAAATTTACATTAAAAAAAAAAAAAAAAAAAAAAAAAAATGGCATTCACCTAAATCGTATTATCCCCCCTTTGTAATATGGCATGGCAGGACAAATCAAAAGGCATCATGGACCAGCTTTGGCCCGCAAGCCCTGGTTTAGGTCACTAAACATCACTTTATGATGATGATTTCACTACAATATCATTAAAATACTATCATTATTGATGAGTAATACAAGTTAAAGTGAAGGGAAAACAAAACATTTAGCTGAACTTTAGCTGTGGTTGAAGTTAACTCAATGTCATATATTGTTTAGTGCAAATGTAAATGTAAACCCCCTGTAGTTACATTGTATGACAGTCACATTTTTCAAAAATAAGACTATTTTGTGATCTAGACTGATTAAGGCTTCAATAATATGTGCATACTGTGTTTGGATCAACTCAGAGAGATATATTAAAATCATTTTAAATGAAAAATAAAGGTTAATTATTATTTTTCCAGTCTGAGCACAAAGTTTAATAAATGACACCCTGAATATGCTTTTTATTAATTAATTCAAAATGGTTTAGAAACAACTATGTAAAACAGAAACAAAGGTACATTGGGTTTAGGCCCAGAGGTTCACTACATCAACTGTGGGACTCGCTCCAATTAGGTTCTACATCTTCAGGGCTGATTCTGTTATTTGTTAGATCTCTGCTGATGGAGTATTTAGTCAAAGAGGGAGTAAAATATGTGAGACTATTAGTGTGTCGTGAGAAACAGGGAAAGAAAGAGAGCTGAAGAAAATAGAAAACTGCAGAGCTCCTTTCCTATACAGAGCCATTACCTCAATGAGCAATGAGCAACAAATACTGAGATTTGAGGTGGAAAGAGCAGGGTGGGCCGTGAAGAGTGATTATAGTGGGCAGTCAAGGTCTTTTAGGCATAAAGTGAAGTTAATAACCCTCATGTTCTGTCCTGAGAGCAACTCAAAAACACGCTTAACATTGTTAACTTGATACTTCACTTTTCCTTATTAGATTATACACAGAATTTGATAATACACACCTTACACAAAAAGGTCACATTACTTGTGGTCTTAGAAACTTCATGAATTAAAAATACACAATCGTTCAAAAGTTTGGAGTCGATTTTTTTTTTTAAAGAAATATCTTATGCTAACTAAGGCTGCATTTATTTGATCAAAATACAGTAAAACAGTAATATTGTGAAATATTATTCCAAATTAAAATAAATACTTTCTATTTTAATATATTTCAATATATAATTTATTGCCATGATGGCAAACATGAATTTTCAGCAGCCATTACTCCAGTCTTCAGTGTCACATGATTCTCCAGAAATCATTCTAGTATGCTGATTTGGTGCTCAAAACCATTTTTTAAAATAAATTAATTAATGTTGAAAACATTTTTTTTCCCCCTCCTGGATTCTTTCTGAATAAAAAAGTTGAAAAAAAAAAAAAAAAACTGTAAATATTAATGTCACTTTAGATCAATTGATTTTTTTTTCTAACTAACCCCAAACTTTTGAATGTTAGCATATCTAGGATTTTTTTTTGCCAGGGTCAAACAGAAACTACTTCATAATATTGGAAATATTTAATAAGTCTGTGCCTACACCGTGATGCAAACGAGGGTTAATTCATTACAAGAGAATACAAAATGTAGATAGAGATGGAGATGCTTACACTTTCTCCTGGCATTCCTCTCTGTCCAATCTCACCATCCTCACCCTGCAGACAAGAGCACAAACACACTTGCCAACGTGTCTGCACACACATATGCAAGTTCATATTAATCAAAATATGAAATTAATGTCACTTGGACAAACGCACCCTCGGTCCATCCTCTCCTGGAGGGCCTGGTGAGCCGATAGGACCAGCCTCACCCTAAAAGAAAACGAAAGAGATTAAATGACAGAGGGAGAAAAAGAGTAAATGTATTATTACTGTCCCTGCCTGCCTACTTTTGGCTCCATGCATTGTTAGGGCCCATGACCACTATTTATAAGACTGCATCCCTATAAGAAGAGGCTATAACATAGCGGGCCTGTAATTACCCAGGGCAGGATTAGGAGGACAGCACTTTGGCTGGAAATATACACAGCTCCCTGTGATCTGCGGGCCTCTTTCACTATACTAGCCCAGGCCAAGCAAGCCGCACTCTGCTGTGCCTAGCGAGGGCAGCTTTCATTTGCCAGAGGAACGCAAGCACGCCAAACAACCCCCAGTGCCTCTATAATGAGGTCAACTTCTCCTGCCACTATGACTGTCAGCACACTAAACAAAACGTACAGCGGCAGACATGGGACATTATAAAAATGCACTCGGTCTTGGCAGGAGCCGTTGAGAAGCTTTTCAAATAGAGTTAACGCAATATAGTAGATTTCTGTAGGAAAACTGCTGCTGAGGAATAAAATGAAACCAGGCAGGAATTGTTCCCATAATCATAAAGCGCTGTTCGAGACAAGCTGGAAGTTTGATAATTGAACATTAAAAAGACATTTTCTCACGGGTGGTGGTCAGGCATGCGTTCTGCTGTCTAGAACAATTCGCTTTCATTTCAAGTATTACAACAATGAAAGGAAACTATGTATGAGTTTTCTTAAGAATAGCTCAGCACTTACCCTGTGTCCTTTCTCACCAGGAAGACCAGGAAGTCCATCAAATCCTCGGTCCCCCTGTTAGACAGTAATTACAATGAGAATAAAAATAGGGCCGTCAAAGTTAAAACCTAAGTGCATGTTTTTATGCATTTATTATGTTATTTATTTCTGCCCATGTAATTTCCTTAAATCTAGGGCTGTGCATTGATTAAAAAAAATTGGTAACACTTTACAACAAGGTTCATTATTTAACATTAGTTAACAACATTAGTAAACATGAACTAAGAATGAACATTACTTCTACAGCATGTATTAATCTTAGTTAATGTTAATTTCAGCATTTACTAATGCACTATTAAAAATCACAAGTTGTGTTTGTTAACATGAGTTAATGCACTGTGAACTAACATGAATAAACAATGAACAACTGTATTTTCATTAACTAACATTAACAAAGATTAATAAATAGTGTAATAAATGCATTGTTCATTGTTTGTTCATGTTAGTTAATACATTAACTAATATTAACAAATTACACCTTATTGTAAAGTGTTACCAAAAAATGTTTCACGCCATCCTCAGACATCTATATCTATATATCTATATATCTATATATATATATCTATATCTATATATATCTATCTATCTATCTATCTATCTATCTATCTATCTATCTACACATCCCTAGTCCTACCCAATACCTAAACTTAACAACTACCTTATTATCTATTAATGAGTACCAAATTAGGAGTTTATTGAGGCAAAAGTCATAGTTAATCGTTTCGGTAACCCTTTATTTTAGGGTCTCTTAACTAGTTGCTTATTAGCATGCATATTAATAGAATATTAGCCATTTATAAGTAGTAATTAAGCACATGTTAATGCCTTATTCTACATGACCTTATTCTACATCCCTAATCCTACCCAATACCTAAACTTAACAACTACCTTGCTAACTATTAATAAGCAGCAAATTAGGAATTTATTGAGGGAAAAGTCGTAGTTAATAGTGAATAAGTGTTACCATAGTGGTTTAATAGCGAGATTTGGACCTTAAAATAAAGTGTTACCTTTTGTTTATCATTTCCTTGTTACTAAATCAAACAAAAACATTAGTCTGATAATTTAATAATTATTGTTATAATTAACAACGTTTAATTTAAATGATTATTTTAGCTAGTAGAGATTAACTCATTCATTCAAAATCATTAATTATATGACCCAGACACACAGTAACAAACACTCCCACTCCCAGTTTTCAACACAAAAGCAGCAGTTCTGAAACCACAAACAGTGCTAAGTGTGTTTTGAGTCAGAGGTTATTTTACCTTGGCTCCTGATTCTCCAGGAATTCCTCTGGCTCCGTCGGCTCCATTTCGGCCCTGTAAAACCAGGTCGTATCTTCAGCCTGATGCTGCAGGTTAATGTGCTTAACATATGTTTTAAACAACTGCTGAATTAATGTGAGACAGGAGATGACGTGAAGCGAGCGAGTACACACAACCTAAATAAGGTGTGTTGAGTCTACGGCACGTTTGGGGATTGAGTTATTGTGGCAATTTGACTCATTTATAACAAAACTGTGAATAAACTGTGTCAAAGGAGAATCTGAGAAACGTTTGGCATTAAAACTGGCAGATGTGAATGTGAATCCAGCAGACATATGTCATTCAGTTAAGCTGAAACAGGTAAATTAAGGTCAAGGCTAATAGACACAGACAGTTTCACGGAAAATCTGGTGCGCGGTTGGAGAGTGAACAGTGGGCTTCTTGCGTAGAGCCTTTCAGCTTCACTTTGCCTGAGTACTTCAGCAGCAGTGTTGCAGATGTATTATGTATGTCACCTTTTTGCTTTTTCAATGTCATGTCACAATCAAACACTACCAATTCACAGCATGAACAGATTTTTCCTATTCTTACCCTCTTGCCTGCTTTTCCATGTGGTCCAGCAGGGCCCTGAAGTCCTCTTGGTCCCTTAAAAACACATAACATTCTGTAAAAAAGCGTACTGCTAAATGACAAAGCTGTTTTGAAAATTAAGTAAAAGCTCTTGTTAAATTGTTACTTTTTATGTGACGTAAAGCCTAATAGTTCTTCCTCACCGTCAGCTGACTGAGCCTCTCTGCTCCAGAGTAGAAGCGCATGGCTTTTACAGTAGAAAGTGCTATTTTACTGCGGATGAGTGTTTACCCCCACAGCATATTTTACATTCAATTGCATGTAAGCTACACCATGAAAAGAAGCATGCTAATTGTTATGACAGCGTTAAAGCTTGTGACGGCTGCACCTGTACGCTCCGAGGCAGAGCAAAACTCTGAATTTTTAGAAACAATTTAGTTTCGGGGTGGGCCTAAAGAAAACAGTCACTTATAAGCATGATGCCCATCTTTAACTACAATATTTCCTCCAAAGTAACACACTTTTAGGGAATAGTTCACTCAAAAATGAGAAATATTTTTGGTGAACTATGTCTTTTAATATACATCTAATCATCTCAACTATGCGGCCTTCAATCAATCAAAAACACTTCAAATGAACAGAAAAGTTGTGTGATTATGTGATTATCAAATGTGCAGCACTTTTAATACAACATTATCCCAACTCAAGGTGACAAGTATATAACACTACATAAAGTTTGGGGTCAAAAAGTTCAAAAGTTTAGGTTTGGAAGATGCAGTTTTCAGTAGCCATTATTCCAGTCTTCAGTGTCACGTGATCCTTCAGAAATCAGTCTAATATGCTAATTTGCAGCTCAAGAAATATTACTATTGTCAATGTTGAAAATAATTGTGCTGCTTTTTGTGAAGCGATGCATTTTTTTTTTTTTCAGGATTATTAAGTTTAAAAGAACAGCATTTATTTCAAATCTAAATATTTTGTAGCATTATAAATGTCTTTACTGTCAATTTTGATCCGTTTTATTGCATTCTTGCTGAATAATAATCAGCAGTTAATTTCTTTTAAAACTTTTGAATGGTAGTGCAAACTACTAGGAATAATGATCAGAGAGCTCAGTCTCAGGAATAATCATATCATTGTTCTAATTAGGATTACAATTCGGATTAAAGCTGTTGTTAAACAGGTTGTTAAAAAAAGAGACATAGTCACCTGTGGGCCAGAATCTCCACTTTCCCCTTTAGCACCAGGTGCACCAGGACCACCCTGAAACACACGCACACATACACAGATGAGTTTTACGTCTCACACACCTCTCTAAACACCAATATCATATGCGTGGAGCTGTGTTTGGGTGACACTCTGGCTACCCAAACACATTCCTCTGCCATTGCTTTTAAAGGGCATTTGATTTGGAGGCAGCTGTGGAAAAGAATGAGAGAAATTCTAGTGGCATTCTTAGTATGATTCATCTCAAGAGGATAAAATACAGAAACACAAAAATGACAAAGGAAATCTGAGAAGGGAACGTGAAAACAAACAGCAGACAGCCTGAAAGCACATCAGCACCGAAGAACTGTTCATTTTCTAGTCATAAATCATAGCGAGATGAAAGCAACACATGTTCCTATCAGTGTTTGTGTGATGTCAACTGGAGGAAGTTGGGTTTGAAAGGAAGACATGGGAAAAGAAAAGAGACATTCACGAAGGTAAATCTTGCATGCATGTGGATTTTAGATCATGTTTATTTTATGTGCTCTTCTGTGCCCCTCATCTACATAATAATAATAATAATAATGAATTAAATGCATTTAAATTGAACAAGCATCCCAATGCACTTTTTGTTCACAACTGAATTTCATTGTGTGCAATATATACTGTATATAGGTTTGTAAAACTGTTTATTTAATTTAATTTAATTAATTTACATTGAAAATTATTCATGTTTTCCAAATAAAAAATAATAATTAATTAAATGCATTTACACTGAACAAGCATCACAGTGCCTTAACTTCTTGTTTACAAGTAAATTTCATTGTGTGCAATATATTTATGTTTGCAAAACTGCTTCACATTGAAAATGATTAATGTTTTCTAAAAACAAAACAACAATAATAATAATAATAAATTAAACACATAAATTGAACAAGCATCACAATGCCTTAACTTCTTGTTAACAACTTAATTTCATTTGCAATATAATATATTTAGTTCTGTAAAACTGTTTAGTGTTTATTAAATTAATTAATTAATTAATTAATTTACATTGAAAATTAATCATGTTTTTCAATTAAAAAGGCATACTGTCACAGAAACATTGGCAACTGATTAAAGCATTCTTAAAATCTAATGTCACTTATTCATGAAATGTATTTTATACGTTTTTTTTATAGATATATGTTGCTTTATTAAATGTATCTCTATTTCTTGTTGCATAACAATTACTTACCAACATTTACCCAGCAAATTTTGGGTAAAAAGCTTGTAAAAATATATTCAACATATGAAGTGAAAGTGGTACAGTAGTAATAGAACATAGTTTTATTTTGTTGAAAATGAATAATTTTGTTTAATATTTTCCTCAAATTATAGTCATTATTAAATGTCACTTAGAAATGGAACACTCACCACAGGGCCGGAACGTCCTGTCAATCCCATTGGGCCAGGTGGTCCCCTCATAGTCAACTGCAGCGACAAAGTAAATGGTCAAAAAAAAAGTTTGAAAACCTGACATTAACTGCAGTAGAGTACTGCAACTTGTACATTTCCATGTACCATACAGTGTTATGAGAACTATAAACCTGTCTTAGCTTTAACAGTCCCTTTAAACTTGCTCATATACATTCTCTGCACCTAACTCACATAAAAAAATCATGGGCAACATGAACAAAGATACACACCCGAGCCTGGGCGAGGATGGCTTGGGCCTGAGCTTCTTGTGCCGTCACCACCGGACCTTTGTGAGCTTCCCCACCAGCACGGAACTGTCAGAGAATCATCCACAAACACAGAAATCGGAAGTTTATTTCAGTATTTTTACTGCATGCTGGAATTTAGAGGGGCGACTGGAGTCACTACAACATAAAGTGGCCTCAACGGTCTTGTCATTATGGCTTTGCATCTGGGCTGCAAAGTGCCAGTTTGTGTAGAGTTAATGTAGACTTATGGGTGTAGCATGAGTGCAGTGGGGTTACGGGGTGGGGTTAGGGTTTTTCGCAGCTGTAACAATTCATAACCTGCTTGGACGTTTACAATGATAGTAATTTGTCCAATGCTAGAGGAAGTGGCCATTTGCAGCCGATTTTGAGATAAGTTCAGTGGTTTCTCTAAGATTGCAGGCTGGAAAATCTTGTCCTTAATCAGAATCATTGGAAATGTATGGGTTGGACGAGCTTACCGGCAACATGAGGATGGTGCCAGAGGGCCCCGGAGCTCCATCTGCGCCTGGCAAACCAGGACGACCAGGAGGGCCCTGAGAGAAGAAGAGAGAAGGAGAAAAGAGGGAGGGGAAACAGAAGGAAATGAGCCATAAAGCGTGTGGGAAACAAATGTGTAAATGGCTGTACAAAAAAAGAAAACTATAGGCATGGAAAGAGATTGTTTCTTTAAAGTTTAAAATACAGGAAAAATACTGTAGGATCATTTTAAATTGTCGGTTAGGTCACCTAAATCAACTCAAAATCCCTAAACAGTTCGCAAAAACAAAAGCTTGACTAAACAGTTTAGAGAAAAATGCTGTGGCGCTTTCGCAAATTGCACCTAAACTGCAGGAGATTTCCGCAGCGTTCCTTACGCCCGAAATCAAAAATAGCTAATGTGCTAAAGCCCCGTCATTATCCCATAATAATACACTTGGGTTTATTTCGCCTTATATTTATACTGAGGTTTATGTATGTTTTGTGTTGTTTATAGTTCCTTTCATTGCGCTGTTTATTTGTGTGCGTGCTTGTAATGAAACTAACACCCCACAAGAAAAGCTGGGAGGACTTGAACGCATGCACTCGTATGAAGGAATGCTGCTAGGGTAGTTTTGGGAAGAGATCTCTTTAGCAGGCATGTCACGCTCCTCTTGTAGATGGCTCACTTTAAATTGTTTCCATATGACGGTGTAATTGTGTGAGTGCATGTGTGTGTGTGTGTTTTAAGGCTGGGCAAAAGTCCTTTCTATGTAACATATACACTGACACCTAGTGCATATGTGCTTCTGTATATAAATCAGGGAGGATGTACTGGCCATCGAGGGAAGTGGTCGTCATTGTTAATTAAGCATTTTCGGCTACAGATTTCAGCTTCATAAGAGGAGGAACTGATGGGAGATCAAAGCGAGTGGGCAATCGCTTCCCCTCACAGACAAAAAGCCCTTTGTGCTAGGAGACGCAGGTCAATGATGGTGGGAGTGCTGTCCGTTTCCCATAATGCACTGCAAAGGTTAACTCTACAGGAAGTTAAGAAGAAGAGGCCAAGCTGAATCACCATAAAGAGGAAAAAAAAAAACCAAGCTGTTCGTTAATATGTGGACAGCTTTTCTCTATTCAGTTATCAACAGAGAGCATTTACAGTTCTGAAAAATGGTGCGAACAGCACCAAACATAAGAATCTTTGGGAGAATGAGTATGTGTTAATGTATATGAGAGGTTATAAGTCTGTTGCTCCTCTGGAAGTGTTAATAGAGTGAGGATTTAAAGGCAGATCTGGTTTCAACATGGCCCCTCAGGCACTTTGTAATATGCACACATCTGCTCGTTTAGGTAGTTACGACATGCTGCTTGTCATTGGCTTATTCTCTCAAGGCTTTAAACAATGTAAACTTTACCATTGTCTTTATGTGGAAGTCTAACTCCTCTAATAAAGTGGGAAAGGGATTGTGAAAGTTCTGACAGGGATACAGTTACCTTTAACTGGTGTATATATGTGAATAAGACAGTTTAACACCACAAACAGGATTAAGAGATAGTAGGTAACTCATATGAGGGATGATTTTTTGGGGAAATGTCAACTTACTCTCTCACCAGGATCTCCGTGGAGGCCCGGGGAGCCTTGTATACCTGGAGTGCCGGGGAGACCCTGACAAAAAAGGACATGTGAAACGTCAAAGGCAATGTAACATAGACAGAAACACTCTATGCTGCCATTTTCCATAAAGTTAAGTTTTCCTATGGAATTTCGTCCTGTGTAAAAAGAGTGTGGAACAAGGTGATACTCACATGGGGACCTGGTGGTCCTGGGGGTCCCTCTACCAGCATCCCCTGAAAAGAATTGAAGGGGAGAGAGGAAGAAAAACATGAGTACGGTAGCATGCAGGGCAGGCCGTAAATCTCACAGTATGAGCAGTACGAAATAAAAAGAAAATCAGTGAAGAGTGAAGAGGAACCCAAAAGATGTGGTTCATTTAGTCCAACTGAACCAATCGCCTTTTTTCGCTATTCAAGAAAAGCGAATAGTACAACTGCTGTCAAAATCAGATGACTAATACATTGACATTTGAAAGTATTAATGTAAGAATCTTTTTTCCTGGACTGCTGCCATCTTCCCTTTCCTGTACAACTGTACAAAGAATAATTAGGTGGGAGGTATGACTACATTGGCATATGAAGGATGCATTACATTGATCAAAAGTGATAGTAAAAACTTCTACATTGTTAAAAATAATCTAATGAATGAAAAAAGCAACAACTGTTCTCAGCATTGTTATTAATAAGAAATAATTCTTGAGCACCGAATCAGCATTTTAGAATTTGATTTCTCGCATGTGACACTAAAGACTGGAGTAAAGGCTCTTGAAAATTCAGCCTTGCCTTCAAAGGAATACAATAGTTTAAAATATATTAAAACAGAAAACAGTTGTTTTAAATTGTAATAATATTTCACAATATTACTGTTTTTACTGTATTTTTGATCAAATAAATACATCCTTGGTGAGAATAAGACATTTAAAAAATCATTTAACATTTAAAAATCCTCCCAACTTTAAACTTTTGAATGGTACTGTATATACTAATATACAATTATTATTATTAATTTTATTTGGTCACCCTTTATTTTAAGGTCCAATTCTCACTATTAACAAACCGTTTAATATGACTTTTGCCTCAATAAATTCCTAATTTGCTGTTTATTAATAGCTAGTAAGGTAGTTAAGTTAAGGCAGGGGTTCCCAAACATGTTCCTGGAGCCTCCCCAACACTGCAAATTTTGCATGTCTCCTTTGTCTGACAGACCCATTTCAGGTCTTGGAATTGCTACTAATGAGCTGAATCAGGTGTGATTGATAAAGGAGACATGCAAAATGTGCAGTGTTGGTGAGGCTCCAGGAATGAGTTTGGGAACCCCTGAGTTGAGGTATTTTGTAAGATTAGGGATGTACAATCCGAATTCTGGAAATGTTGGGATGTTTTTTTAAATTTTAATAAAATTAATCTAAAAGAATTTCAAATCACATGAGCCAATATTTTATTCACAATAGAACATAGAGAACATAAATGTTTAAACGGAGAAATTTTACACTTTTATCCATTAAATGAGCTCATTTCAAATTTGATGCCTGCTATAGGTCTCAAAATAGTTGGGACGGGGGCATGTTTATCATGGTGTAGCATATCCTCTTCTTTTCAAAAGAGTTTGAAGACGTCTGGGCATCAAGGTTATGAGTTTCTGGAGTTTTCGTGTTGGAATTTGGTCCCATTCTTGCCTGATATAGGTTTCCAGCTGCCTGGGCCCACAGGACACGACAGCGTTTCTGGACCATGTTCACTTATGGCTTCCTTTTTGCATGATAGAGCTTTAGTTGGCATCTGCAGATGGCACGGTGGATTGTGTTTACCGACAGTGGTTTCTGGAAGTATTCCTGGGCCCATTTAGTAATGTCAATGACAGAGTCATGCCGATGAGTGAGGCAGTGTCGTCTGAGGGCCCGATGAACACGGGCATCCAATAAAGGTCTTCGGCCTTTTCCCTTATGCACAGAGATTCTCCAGTTTCTCTGAATCTTTTGAAGATGTTATGCACTGTAGATGATGAGATTTGCAAAGCCTTTGCAATTTGACTTTGAGGAACGTTGTTTTTAAAATATTCCACAATCTTTTTACGCACTTTTTCACAGATTGGAGAGAATCTGCCCATCTTTAATTCTGAGAGACTCTGCCTCTCTCTCTAAGACATCCCTTTTATAGTTAATCATGTTACAGACCAATTAACTTAATTAGTTACTAGATGTTCTCCCAGCTGAATCTTTTCAAAATGTCTTGCTGTTTCAGCCCTTTGTTGCCACCGCGCCAACTTTTTTGAGACCTGTAGCAGGCATCAAATTTGAAATGAGCTCATTTAGTGGATAAAAGTGTAAAATTTCTCCATTTAAACATTTGTTATGTTCTCTATGTTCTATTGTGAATAAAATATTGGCTCATGTGATTTGAAAGTCTTTTAGTTTTCATTTTATTCAAATAAAAAAAAAACGTCCCAACAAATTCCGGAATTCGGGTTGTAGAATATGGTCATGCAGAATATGTGCTTTATATTTTAAACAATAAGCAACTAGTAGTGAGAATTGGCCCCTACACTAAAGTGTTAACTTTTATTTTTGGGTTAATATAATATTATGTATATAACTGTTTGTAGTCTGCCACATTCTGAACTGCCACACTATTGAGGGGAAAAATATGATGCATTATGAGTAGTTGCATTTCATTTGGTACTTGTAAAAGCTTCACGCAGAGTTTACCTACCGGCTCAATGACTGCAGGTTCACCTTTTTGCCCCTTTTCACCACCATAGCCACCACCAACCTACAACAGAGGCAAAATAAACTGAGATTTAATGACAGAGGAAGTACTACTCCTGTAGACCAAACAACTGTAAAACAGCACATTAAGCACTACAGCTAATGCCCAAAATGGACTGTATAACTCTATAAAGCCAAGTGGTGAACATGCTCAGTGATTACTGTGAGGATGATTAGAAAAGAAGTGTGAACTCCATCTTTTCCTATAATGTCCACTTATAAAATCCACAGGGAAAGTCATTTGACAATATTTATACAGTCATTTAACAAGTATTAAATTCAGCCCATTAGTGTGTGCATGTGTGTTTTGTATTTGTGGACCAGGATGATATATCTCTCCAGGAATGAAGAAAAGGAGCACAAAGCCACTGTGGTCAGTGTGTGCATGTCTATAAGTGTCTGTGTGAACGAGTGCTTGTGTTGAGCTGTGAAAATAAGTCTCAAGTTAAAACAGATCAACACTGCAATCACACAGCTAACATTTCATTTCCTGTCTCCCACACACCACAAGCAAAATGGCTAAAGCAAAAAGCGACCACAAGCAAAAAGCAACTTTCATGTGTTGCTGTGTCAGCAGACATACTGTAACATAGTAAGGTAAATGGACATTATTCCTATTAATTAGGATCATTAGAATTACAGTTACAGTATGTGGTTGCAATAAAAAAAAAACATCCTCAGAATTCTCTTGCCACACAACTGACTTGTTTCCAACATAAAGATGGAGAAGTCAACTCACATTACTCTCCGTGACCTGCGTTTCAGCAGGTCGGCCTGGTCCAAACTCGCTCTCGTAGGTTGATCCGGTGGGTTTAGCTCCATTAGTATTGTAGTCATAGAACGAATCTTCATAAACGCTGGGGTCTATCTCTTTTGCATCATATTCGTTAATGTCGTATTCCTTAAAGTCCTGGTTTTCTGCACCATTAGTGCTTTTGGACTCCACAATATCCACATTCTCATTGGTGACAACGGTGGGATCCACTCCAACTTCTTCTATCCCTGTAATGTAGTCATCTACTATTTCCTCTTTTGGCGAAGGATTCTGCCCAGCCCGGGAAGGCAGGAGGTCAGCGAATGAAGGAAACAGGGAAGTTAGTCAATGCAGACACCTAATCAAACTAATGGAACTCATTTAATGAAGCTCTACAGGTGAAAATACAATTGCACTAGCAACACATAATTTTAAATGGGATCATTTTAGACATGACAGTGTTTAATTGTCATGTTTTATTCCTTCCCTTGCTAGCTTGTACTTATTTGAACAATGCCTGAGTGCCTGCCAAAATGTCAATGTAAACGTAAATGTAATTGGTCTAATTTCTGTAATATGTGTATTTTATTATATGACCTTACAAATTATCTATATATATTTAAAAAAAAACTGCTTTCTTTGTCAATTAATTTCATGACATTTAAGTAAAAAAATAAATAAATAATAATATCTACATATATTGTCTATTTATAATAATAACAATAATTCGTATTTGTTTTCGTTAATATATATATATATATATATATATATATATATATATATATATATATATATATATATATATGCATGTCAATATATATAGTTATAAATTTTACATATATAAACAAATTCTAATTTTCTAATTATATGCCATTTAGTTTATATTGAAAGTGTCAAAAAGTGTTCAAATACTTTTGGGGGCAAATTTATGTGACAACTATAACATTCAATATTTTACCACTGCAGTAAATAGAAACAAAAAATCTGAATCGTTTTGGTTAATAAAATGACAAACCACAACAACCTTGCATGTGATAATGCTGCACTCGTTTCTTGTCTTACTTTGTACATCCCATGCCTTCCAGCATTTTTTTTCTTTTACTGGAAAACTATTTTGGCTAAGTCTGACAGCTTTCCTCACCCAGTGAACAAAAGTAATTAAGATTTCTCTAGTTAATCCCAGCCTTTGTATTGTATACCAGGAGTGCTTTATGAGGCCGCGTCAGCCCATGTAGGTGCATCATTTGAAGCAGACGCTTGGCCATCGCTAAATGCAAGACATATTGTTCCAGTTAAAGCTGGATGTTCTTCATTTAGACTTCATTTGTGTGATGTCTTAGAACAAACTGTGGCATAATCATCAAACTATTGAAATAATATAAATAATGAAAATACTATGATTTCACTGCTTTCAGCTGAACGTAAACCGCTACATGGAATAGTGGTTTTTATTTGCCTTTTACCGATAAAAATCAGACTGAGGTACAACCATTCGGTAAAGAAAAACCACAATGAACCACCTCGAGTAGAGCTGGCACCTCAAATGTGGATGATTTTCTACTTTTCTTTCATAGCTTGGTTAAAACGATCTAAAATATAGCAATTATTTAAATTAATCAGAAAATAAGGTGCAAAATAACATTCTAAAGTCAGAAAAACTTTACCAAAAGAAGGCTATTTAAATAGAAACCCACATAAAATAGACCATGGAAAATAAAAATTAGAAGCATGCAGATCTCTACCTCATGGACTGGAATGGAAACAGAAGGGGCTTCAGTGCCATAGTCCTGCTCAATATAGTAGTTTCCAGTGTCAGCAGTGCTGGGCTATATCAGACAAGAGATTCACATCACCCAGAATGAAGAAATGTATCTAATGTTGACATGTGAATATGTATTTATTGTTCATTTTAAAACAACTGCTTATTTCTTAGCTGTTTATATCCGAATTTGAAACATGAGCAGTTCAAGTGCAAGTAAAAGTTAGATTTGGCAAGTAAATAACAGCTGGCTGGTAACTTTATTACACATTTCAACACAATAGTAGATGCTTTAAATCACTCTGAAATAAATCAAACTGTCTACAAATGAAAAAAAAAAAAAAAAAAACTCAGTGTTACATTTATCATCACGAATTGAGATAGGATATATTGACTTGCACTGTTTGTCTAAAATTGTCTCTATGACAGTGGAATTATTTCTTGATAAACACAATATGAAATACAGTTTCAAGCATGGTCAATACATTTTCTCAAAATCTGCAGATCTAGCAAAAAGTTACATTTGGAGCCTGTATTCGAATGAAAGTGATGGTGCATGGGGAGACAGAAAGGCAACGTGACAGAGCGTGAGAGTCGGGGTAATAAATCAGAGACCACACAGTGTGGAAGTGGGCGGGCTGAAGAAATTCCCACAGTGATTGACATGGGCCTGGGCCATACAGATGAGCAAGAGTCTTTACCTTGGTCTCAGTACCGACGTTGTCAGTGGGATTTTCAGTGGCAGTCCCTTCTTCTGTGTAGTCATAGAACTCATTATAATCTGTGTATTCAGTATTGTACTGAGAGAGAGATGGATGCATGTTAGAAAGAAAGACTTCAAATTCAAAGCCCTTATACAGTCCACAAAACACATTTGAACACTTTTTGAATATCTGATATCCAATATATATATATATATATATATAATGTGACGGATCGACGGCCCTCCCCCTCATCATCATCACCACCCCGTCCCTTATTCGCCGCCCTTCACCAGGCTCCCGACTGGAGTGGGTGGATGAGAGGAGGGGCGTGGGACCAACGTGGGCTGGCGGCGTGTGATGAGGCACAGCTGGACTGAATTAAGCCTCATCACCGCCGCCGTTAAATGCCGAGCGCGCCTCTCCTCGAGAGACCGGTCTCTTCCCCCGTGCATGCACACTGGTGTCCTCGTGGGTCCAGGAAGGGTGCGTCGAGGGACATCGCGCCGCCGAGGATGTGAGCCGCGGAACCTCCAGGGTCATCGTGCAAGCCGCACCCGTATAACGGCCGTCGGGCCAGGATGCCGGGCCGTCCATCCCGCCAATGCCCGTAAGAGGCAGAAGAGGAAGAGCCGCCGCTCCAGAGAAGCCGCCGCCCCTCGTGCCCCGGACCGCGGGAGCGTGTGCGGCCACCTGACTCCGCCCCTTGCCTGGACCCTTCCCTTTTGGAACACTGCCCTCCTTCACGAGCCCCGCAGCACATCGAGGACACCAGATCCCCCCCTGATTTATGGACACTTCTTTTACCCCTGGACACTTCCTATTATTATTTTTGTTTAATAAAAAACCTCTCCGAGGCCTGACGCCACACCCACTGTGTCTGTCGTTGGCTCCTCCCGTCACAGTGGTGGAGAATGCGGGCAAGGCGGAGCCTAGACAGCGCAGTTGGGCAACACCTGCAGACGTCGTCCCCTCTCGCACGCAGAAGTTCGCGAAGAAGCGCTTGGGACGGAGAAACGACGGAGACGGCCTCCCAGCCACCGAAGGGGTAAGTGACATTTAGTCAATGGTCATCTTACCCTGTGGTTGGTTGAGGCTGTCGATTAATACCGGTTTCTCTGTCCCTGTTCCGGCGCGGTGCGAGAGGGAGGTTCGCCCGGAGAGGAATCCCTGCCCCGCCCACTCCGACCGTATGGAGCCTGGTTGAGGAAGGTAGCACTCCTGCGTGGGCGGCGACCGACGACGGGGATGTCGCTTGGGGGGGGGAATGTGACGGATCGACGGCCCTCCCCCTCATCATCATCACCACCCCGTCCCTTATTCGCCGCCCTTCACCAGGCTCCCGACTGGAGTGGGTGGATGAGAGGAGGGGCGTGGGACCAACGTGGGCTGGCGGCGTGTGATGAGGCACAGCTGGACTGAATTAAGCCTCATCACCGCCGCCGTTAAATGCCGAGCGCGCCTCTCCTCGAGAGACCGGTCTCTTCCCCCGTGCATGCACACTGGTGTCCTCGTGGGTCCAGGAAGGGTGCGTCGAGGGACATCGCGCCGCCGAGGATGTGAGCCGCGGAACCTCCAGGGTCATCGTGCAAGCCGCACCCGTATAACGGCCGTCGGGCCAGGATGCCGGGCCGTCCATCCCGCCAATGCCCGTAAGAGGCAGAAGAGGAAGAGCCGCCGCTCCAGAGAAGCCGCCGCCCCTCGTGCCCCGGACCGCGGGAGCGTGTGCGGCCACCTGACTCCGCCCCTTGCCTGGACCCTTCCCTTTTGGAACACTGCCCTCCTTCACGAGCCCCGCAGCACATCGAGGACACCAGATCCCCCCCTGATTTATGGACACTTCTTTTACCCCTGGACACTTCCTATTATTATTTTTGTTTAATAAAAAACCTCTCCGAGGCCTGACGCCACACCCACTGTGTCTGTCGTTGGCTCCTCCCGTCACAATATATATATATATATATATATATATATATATATATAAATTATTTATTTATTTATTTGTGGGCATAATTTTGAACTGTACATTTTTTTTTAATTTATTTAATAAACACAACTTGATTTGATATTTTGTGAATTATTGCAACAATGTTAAGTGAGGTTACATTTTTAAGAGTTAAATGCTTTTTGGGGTCACTGTGTACTAAGGGTAAGATGCATTGTTTACAGCATACATTACTGGCATATCACATTTAATACAAACATAAGAATTTCAAATCGCGCAAAATGCACTTAGGCATGCCATTGATGTGATCAGTGAACTACAAAACCCTTTTGTACTTTAAATATTTGAGAACTTTAATTTTGTTGACCTTCCCTTCCATTTAGACCATCAAATCAGTAATGTCAAAAGGCTTAGTTTGATTTGATGATTTGCACAACATATTTTTACACATTTTCATTAAAATCATTTTATGGTACAAAAGCACAAAATAAATGCTTTGAGCCCAACTGGGCCTCATTATGAAACACGAGCAGAATGAATTTCAGTGGAAATCCATTCTTATGTATCCAGTCACATTAAATTCCATAATCTGAATACAAATCTCATGAATGTCATGAATAAGGTCCAATAATGAAGTTTACTATAGTGTAACTCTCCAGTGCCATCCCTACTGGAGATTAAACCTGTATTTTTTTTTTTTTTAAGATAACAAGTATTAACACTGTGCCAAAATAAGCAATGAGTACCAGTAACTTGTAATTACAAAAAGAGACATAAGTAAACAGTACTCTTGTCACCAGTGAAAATGCACATAAGATCAAGAAAATTCAACCTCTATAAAACATAAAAATGCACTTCAAATATCAGATCATGTGGGTAAGTGATAGTGAAAATGCTTAAAAAAAAAAAAAAAGTGTCTTAAAGGGTATTAAAACAATATAATAAGACTGCCTGCTAATGCTGCCATATCAGTCCACTGGTACTTTAATTAAATGTTCTATATCCAAAGAAGAGAATTACTGATAATTACCAAAAAGGTAATATAATTCAATATTGCCAATGAACATAAAAATGGTTGGTATTACTGTACGTTCTGGCACTTTGATACAGAACGTATAACACCAACATAAAATGAATGCAGCAATTAGCATGAAACTCCTGTGCTGTTTTTTTTTTTGTGTAAAGTTAAACAGAGTTTTAAACATGGTATTCACTATGTATATTATTCATGGCACTTTGCAATTTATAATTAATTTATTGGATAATTCTGCTTCTTATAAAGTATGTAAATTAAATGTTACACTCCTAAGCCACTTGCACACAAACAGTTTTTGAAAGTTGTTAAGCACTTAAATAGCAGTCAATTTAACAATTCAACAAAGAGCTATTGTTAAGTCCTTCCCAGTAATAAATTACTTGCGTTGTTTATGACAAACGAGCAATCATAAACATATGTTTCCAATTCTCTGCTTGTTTTCCTCTCTTATTGTATTAAGGTGCGTGAGCATAAGGTGAGGTATAGTAGATTGCAGTGGTATAGCAAGTTAACAGGCATTCTGTGATGTGCCTTTGTCCATCAGAAAGGGATGAATTTAAGTCCCTGTTCATCAGCTGAGCTAATAAAAATAACAGAGAAAAAAGAACTGAGGCCTGGTGGACTGGCTGCATTCCACTGGCTGAAGAAGAGAAGCGAAAAGGAAGAAATATCCAGCTGCGAGTCGGTTTACGGCATTAAAGGGTCTTGCCAGGCTTGGAGGCTGCCATGGCTGTAGCCAGCGAGCTGGATGAAAGGCATAAATATCGTCTTGGGCCATTAAAAATGCGTCCCCATTTCCCACACGTGTCTTAAAGCATTTGGTACGGCGCAGGGGAGCTCCTTGCAGGAGAAAAGAACGGGCCTGTGTCCAAAGTTCTCTGCTCTTCCTAAAAGATATAGATGTTAGGCTGCTGATGCTGGACTGAGTTACAGCACTAGTAAGTTAACACGGATTATAAAGCTATATATCATCTGCTTTTAAAAAGCTGACTATATAGTTATTTAATTTGTTTTTACCGCTCTGTATTAATTCGCTGATTTCTCCATTGGTTTTGCTCTGGCGCCTTCCATGATACGTGAAGCTACATTTTCCATCCACTGTTGTGGTGTAGTTCTCAATACCCCAAGGAGACTTTACAGTGATTTATCATCATGTTACAATCAGGAGTTCTTTAACAGCTGAGAGACATAACTTCACTTTTCCAGGTATTCCAGAGTTAGCTGTGGAGGGAGAAAGTAGGCTTTCCCAGCGAGCATGCAGGAGTCATTAAAGAAAAATATATTTCCACGCCACTCAAAAGTGGGCTCAGACTCTGTGGCAGGGGGAAAAATAGTTTCCACAATGAGCTCATTGGTTATTCTATGAAATATTATTGGAAAACATTGACACACTGAAAAAGCTTAATATCGAAAACCAGACAAACCGCACTGTTTCAATTCGGGATTAACAGAAGAGTTTAATCCCTCTAGATCACACTTGTGATTCACAATTGATTCCGTAAGGACAGTCTGTTCAGACCAGCAGCTCTAATAGAACGTTCTGTACCACAATAATAGACTGCATAATAGGGGTGGACATTTAAAATATTTTTTAGTTGATTAACTTATATATATTAAAAAAAAAAGAAAATAGATATACTAACATTAATATGACAAAAATTTGAATATATGTAAAAATATATATTCAAAAATATATATATATATGTATACACACACACACACACACACACACACACACACAAATATAATAAAACATTTGTAAATATATGATGACCTTCCCTCACCTTGCCATCAAGTATCCACAGCGCCACCTAATGCATTTATTTGTAACACTGATGTTTAGATGAGACATTTATTGGAAAAGTATATACTTCTGGTCTTTCTGGATACGAGGCAAAAGCACCAAAGGAAATCAATTTGAAGATCTTGAACAGTGTTTTTATTAGAAAACTAGTTGCTGCAGAACAAAAATCCAACTAGGCGATTTCTCATATACAGTATATCCCTACTAAACACTAATGGATAATTCAGATATTTGGCAGTGTTTTTGAATCCAGGCCTAAGAAAGCCCCAGACAGAAGCTGTGGGTGTAGACCGTATATAATCCATTAATACATCATCACATAACCACACACACAAACACACACACACAACATACTCGTCTGGGTCAGATCCAGACACGTACTGACCTCTTCCTCGGGTTCCTGGGCCTGTGGTGTCTCTTGATGGGGGGTTTCACAGTCAGGGCTGTAGTGTTCACAGTAGTCATAGGCTGCACGAGGGTCTGCCACCAAAAGAAGCTGCTGGATGTCTCCCTGGATGACATCACAGAGACATTTATCAGAAATATACTGGTTGTCTATACATAAAAATTATATATACCATTTCAAGACAGACAGACAGACAGACAGACAGACAGAGATATAGACATGCAGACAGACAGACAAGCAGACAGATAGGCAGATAGAGATATAGACAGACAGACAGACAGACAGATAGATAGATAGATAGATAAATAGATAGACAGATAGACTGACAGACATGCATATAGGCAGAGAGATATAGACAGGCAGACAGACAGACAGATAGATAGGCAGGCATATAGGCAGATGGATAGACAGACAGACAGATGGAGAAATACACACACAAACAGACTAACAGAGAAGAAATATCTAAGAAACCATGAGTCCAAATCTAGCACATAACAATGAACAGCTGCTCACCGCAGAATCCATCTTTTGATATTGTACTAAATCAAATAAGCATGTGTCTATGTGTCACAGAGAACAATATGCATGATAACATCGAAAGTATCTACGGGGCATTGAGCATTAGCCCCTCTTTCTGTCATGAGTTTCTTTCCCAGCCTCTCAAAATTTGCTCACAGACAGGAAAAAGGCAGACGTGCTGCTCAGCTGAAAAAACAAGGAAGAACGAATGCGCCCGGTTCAGCGCTGTGTGAGCACACGTTGAAACGGCCACTAATCTGTGTCCTATTCAAAAAGCACTATTGTGCTCCACAGTGAGTCACATTTCAGAGTGGTCGTACGCTAATGACTGAGGAATGGCAAGAAAAATAACCAGCACCCGTGCTGATGTGAAATATCTGAGGCCGTCTGTTTTTCATAAAAATTTTGGGAAAGGAAATAAGATCCCTTCTCCCACCTCGACACAAAGGCCAAACAGCTCCGTGCACAAGCCGAACCCGAGGAATTCTTCAAGCGGGAACTGTCTGACTCTGCTGAGAATGTAAACTACTGCTGGAGAAACCGCAGAATACCTCTGCTGACCCGCTCAGACTCAGACCCCCTGTGCCATACTGATATAATGCATCGTAAATAGGTAAAAAAGTCAAAGAAGGGCAAAGGTAAATAAATACAGATTTCTTTGATTTGATTGGCGTGTAAAGTCGAGTCAAGCGGGGTGGCCTGTGGAGGAGAATGCGAACATGCAGACGACATTAAATTACAGGGTCTACATCTGTAGGAGCTTAAGGCGCTGGAAGTCATTTTATGGTACCAAAATGATGCTTCCTGCAAGCATGACCAATAAATCCTTGTACACACTGGAGAGCTCTGATATCCCTCTATACAACATACATCTCATGATTAAGAACTAACACATGTTTAGGAGCCAAATGCATTTTAAATGCAACTTTATATTTCAAAAAAAGTTGTATGATTAATGTAGGTAAGAAGCAGTGTTCTGAAAAGCTGTGGCACAAATCACATATTTAAAGTCAGAATTTCACAGATTTTCGCATACTGTAAAATCAGCACAGATTATAAATATACGAGTCAGCAAATTTTGCCTGGGCCTGGTCACCTTGAAATCTGAGGCAATTGTTTGCCACCTTTATACCAAGGACTCCCAAATATCATGATTATAAGGGACCAACTTCCTAAAATATGAAGACATCAAGATATTTGGTATATATTAATTTTATTGTGTGAGAAAAATATTAACTGCAAATCTTTATAAATAACGTGTTGCAACGTATATTAACTAAATTATGTTTATATTGTGATTGTACTACAGCATTTTTAAAAAAAAAAAATATTATCTGGAAAAATTGTATTATATTTGTTATCTTTTACTCATTATCCACTCTTCTATCCTAAGCTAAATAGAAATATAAAAAAAACTAAAACTAATAAAAATGATAAAAGCACATAAACTGACTTTAAACTGAAATAAATGAAAACTAAAAATATGAAAATAAAAATATTATAATATATAAATAATACTAAAATAACACAGCACTGGTGTCCCCTCCAAAAAAAAAGAAAAAAAAAAAGAAAGGTACATCATGACACCCTTGATACATGAACACTGATATTCAGTGACCCCATTCAAACATAGACAAACCATTCAAACACGCCTGACCTAGTTCAACATTAAGTCAAAAATGTGTTGGCCCACTACTGACATCCATCTCTGGTCAAATACATCAGTTTATTCCTAGTCTGAGTCCCATCCAATGACTCTCCATCATTGGACAGGAGTTGTTTTTCTAAGCGTCTGGCACATCTTCTTCCTCACTATTGAGAACATAGATAATATACTAGCATGGCTCTGGAATAAACACCGACGGAAACAGGGAGATATAAATCTATTTTGAATACTTGAGCATCCATTGGGATTGTCCTGTCTTACAAAGTCTGCTGAGTACTCTGTTAATTCATAACAGACACATTCTTTTCAAAGAAAAACTCCTTGTACAGCACAGTGAGCTAATTTCAGATTATGGATATTAAATATTGAAAAAGAGGCCAAAAACTTCCAACAACAGATCGGTATCAAAATCCCCACCAGCTACTTGTTGTGGTTTGATTTTCTTCATGTGCGTCACCAGTCCACTCAAAATCTCTAAATGTATTAGTTACATGCTCTATTAAATCCGTTCAGGCTTAGAATATAAAGAACATTCAAACTGGCAGAAACTGAATACAATCCAGGCTACAGATGTCAAAAGAAATGGTTCTTACTGTTAATACCAAGTTAATACAATTTTTTTTTTTTAAAGAAGCAATGATTTCAGAATTTCTGCAGCAGTAGTACCATGTACCCAAGTGCTGTCTGGGAGACAGACAGATACTTTCAAATGGCCAGCTAAAACAGTGCTAATGTAAACACATTTATAGTTGTCTTTACACGAACAAAATAAAAAATCTAAAACCACTCCCTTAACCAATGCATTCTCAAAAGCTTCACCTGCTTCTCATACTCTTCCTTTAATTACAACAGCAACCGGTGGCATTTGTCTATCCTGCTGCGGTAATAATAATATTCTCAAGTGTGCCGCAGGCCATGAAGCAATTTTATGTAAGACTGTTCAGATCACTTCCACCTAATGACCACCGCTATTACTGTACACCAGACTCTATTGGCATAACTGAACAAGCTTGTACAAAAAAAAAAAAAAATAATTCTAAAGATCTCAACTGAAGCCTGTAGTGACAGATCTTTTGTGGTGTACATGTACAGGTAAAAAATGTAGGGCAGTAGGGTAGACACGATTAACTAGTAGAAATTTGTCAACCGATTTTGAACTACAGGTGCATCTCAATAAATTAGAATGTCATGGAAAAGTTCATTTATTTCAGTAATGCAACTCAAATTGTGAAACTCGTGTATTAAATAAATTCAGTGCAGACAGACTGAAGTAGTTTAAGTCTTTTGTTCTTTTAATTGTGATGATTTTGCCTCACATTTAACAAAACCCCACCAATTCCCTATCTCAACAAATTAGAATATGGTGACATGCCAATCAGCTAATCAACTCAAAACACCTGCAAATGTTTCCTGAGCCTTCAAAATGGTCTCTCAGTTTGGTTCATTAGGCTACATAATCATGGGGAAGACTGCTGATCTGACAGTTGTCCAGAAGACAATCATTGACACGCTTCACAAGGAGGGTAAGCCACAAACATTCATTGCCAAAGAAGCTGGCTGTTCACAGAGTGCTGTATCCAAGCATGTTAACAGAAAGTTGAGTGGAAGGAAAAAGTGTGGAAGAAAAAGATGTACAACCAACCGAGAGAACCACAGCCTTATGAGGATTGTCAAGCAAAATCGATTCAAGAATTTGGGTGAACTTCACAAGGAATGGACTGAGGCTGGGGTCAAGGCATCAAGACCCACCACACACAGACGTGTCAAGGAATTTGGCTACAGTTGTCATATTCCTCTTGTTAAACCACTCCTGAACCACAGACAACGTCAGAAGCGTCTTATCTGGGCTAAGGAGAAGAAGAACTGGATTGTTGCCCAGTGGTCCAAAGTCCTCTTTTCAAATGAGAGCAACTTTTGTATTTCATTTGGAAACCAAGGTCCTAGAGTCTGGAGGAAGGGTGGAGAAGCTCATAGCCCAAGTTGCTTGAAGTCCAGTGTTAAGTTTCCACAGTCTGTGATGATTTGGGGTGCAATGTCATCTGCTGGTGTTGGTCCATTGTGTTTTTTGAAAACCAAAGTCACTGCACCCGTTTACCAAGACATTTTGGAGCACTGCATGCTTCCTTCTGCTGACCAGCTTTTTATAGATGCTGATTTCATTTTCTAGCAGTATTTGGCACCTGCCCACACTCCCAGAAACCTGGGCTTCCATACCTCCTGTGCCACAAACCGATCACCTCCATGCCACGCCGAATTGAGGCAGTAATTAAAGCAAAAGGAGCCTCTACCAAGTATTGAGTACATAAACAGTAAATGAACATACTTTCCAGAAGGCCAACAATTCACTAACAACTTTTTTTTATTGGTCTTATGAAGTATTCTAATTTGTTGAGCTAGTGAATTGGTGGGTTTTGTTAAATGTGAGCCAAAATCATCACAATTAAAAGAACCAAAGACTTAAACTACTTCAGTCGGTGTGCATTGAATTTATTTAATACACAAGTTTCACAATTTGAGTTGAATTACTGAAATAAATGAACTTTTCCACAACATTCTAATTTATTGAGATACCTGTATTGTCGCTATCGTGGTTACAAGCTCACGTAATGCTGTTGTGCTACGTGGTCACAAAAACTTTTCTTGCACACGTTTTTAAGCATTGTGGTTTAAAAACAAGTGATTTCAACCGATGAAATGCAATCAGCAGTGAAAGAGAACTCATTTTGCTATATGTGCGTGCTGTCTGAGAGATGGTTTCTGAGCGTTGTCAGAGAGGCACACATGAAGACAGTGCTCATACAGTACGAGAGTATTGAACAGAGTAATTTTTGCTGCTTTATAGATTTTGAGCGGTTAAATATGCACACTTCTATGTGTCAAAATGTCCATCTTTGCATGTATCCTCATAAACAGTTATTCAGGTCTTAAGTGAAAGCAAACAACTGAGAAAGAAAACACATGTGTAACAGTATATTGGATCCGGGCAGCTCTTAAAATGACAGCAGTCTAATTTCCCTGCTGTCTATCGTTCATGTTAATCAAACAATAAAAAAGAGAAAATCTCTCTGCTCTTGACTTAATCACTTTTGTGACTTTAATAAGAAGAAATATATATTTAACTTACACAGCGAAGAATATGCAGTGTTTTTATATATTAGATTAATATATACTGCCCCATAGGGCAGTACCTGGTTCTATCATGGATGGATGAATCGCTCAGAATAAGAGCAATAACATGCATATAAAAACTGGATGGATTACTGTACAATTTCTGAAAGAACAAGGGCCAGAAGTGTTTTTAGTAACAGCATGACAAAACGGAGTACCAGTAAAATGAGTTCAACACATGACATCCACCCATTCTTATCTCCCTTACCTGATGAAGTGTTAATGCCCTATTCTCCTGAGGACTGTGCAATTTACATGACAGAGGTCTAGCCCAGAGAAGAAATTTTGGTTCATTATGTGTGCACTGAAACTAAACCAGACCAAAGGTTAAATCATCACTTATGATTAGTGGTCAGCACTCCATAAATATGACTTGAGGAACACCAAGTATTCCTGCCAGTCTCTATGACCTGCCATGTAACCTTTCTGTCACAAAAGGCAACAGACAAGAGTGAACATTAAGGCCAAATGCAAATTGACAATGGTGTGGAGCCTCCAGCAATGAATATTTTAATACTCATTTTACAGGTGAGATTGAGAGAACTACGCAAAAATACCGTAGAACTTTTTTTGTCAAATGATATTTATGTCCCTGCTAGAAAAACTATGTAATGGTGGTTTACCAGCCCTAACCAGCTTAATCAACCTCTAACTGGTCAATCTCCAGCCCAACAGCTGTGATCCACAGGACTGGCCAGATGCTACAAAAAGTGAATCTACAAGAAGTGTCACTGACTGAATGAACTTTTCAAATTAAGCTACATTCAACTGGAAAATTCACCAACCTTGGTTGCTCGAGAGGTTCGGAAAATTCTGCAGTAGCAGTCGACAATAATACAACTGACTAAATAGTAAAATAGCAAATACATTTTATTCTCAAGAATGTAATATGCAGTCCATGAGAACCTCTGGGTCTTGGACCAAAAACTACTGACCACCTCTGGTTTAAATGTACTGACTGAATAGTTACAAAACCTCAAATATATACTTGAAACAGAATGTGTTTTTGTGTTTAAAAATGTAAGACGTGGGGTCTAGTGCAGGGTTGTCCAAACCAGTTCCTGCAGGCCCACTGTCCTGCAGAGTTTAGCTCCAATTCAAATTAAACCAACCCAGCTGAACCAGCTTATCAAGGAGTGCGTCTCAATCAGCTCCCTAGTTTAGTCATGGCACTGATCAGGAAGTCGGTCTCAACTGCAAAATCCTTCTAGTGTACTGGAATTTTCGCTCCCTGAAAATTTCAACAATGCATCACAAAAACCAGCGAGCCAGATTCCTTACCAGTGCCCGGATTCGTGAACATGATATACTGAATCACAAACTCAAGAGCTATTGAGATGATTGAGATGCGCCCAAGGTCTTTAGATTCACTACAACAAACTTTCAGAAGAGTGTGCTGCAGCTGGCTGAAGCTGAACTCCAACCGTGACGTTAGCCCTCCAGGAGCAGGATTAGACATCCCTGTTCTAATGAAAGTCACAGTCAGCCATATTTCAAGGCCTGGAGTCAGTAGTTATCCCTCCAGACAGTTTAACCTAGATATTCAGCAAAGAGTTTTGGAAAGATTCAGAAGAAAATACAGACTGGAATAATATCATGGAAAATGCAGATTGTTTAAAATGTGCACAAACAGCAACTGACTGCCAAATGCAGAAAACGTGGAGTATCTAATGCACCCCAGATCTTGTTTCACATTTTCATGAAATAGCCTACAGACAGGCTCTGAAGCAATATGTGGGAAAAAGCTTCATTTTATGCACTGGCAGACAGATTCCACGCACACTTTGAATAACATTAGTGCGCTAAGGCAAAAAGAAACAAACAAACAAATAATGGTTTAAGCTTTAATACACCCCACCCCCGACATGCTTGCCCCATTCCAGAGCAATCCTCCAAACAGCAGCCGCTACAAAGCCTTGAAGCAGGCCTCAAATGTTACCTTATCACTCTACTGGGAGCCGTTAAACAGTAAAATATGTTTCCCAGCAGCGTGCAGGACACAGGCGGAGACCAGTCAGGGGAGAAGTGGATACAGAAAAAGAGAGAAATCATACACGATTCACGGCAGTTGTTTTGTTTTGAGTTCATATCCCGACCGCTAGCAGTCTTCATCTCAGAACTTAAACAGTGACAGGAAATACTAGCATTAGGGCACGCCACTAATGTTAGCGTTAATATAGTTCCCTGCCAGTAATGGACGATGAAATAATTGTTCCAGTTCCCGTTTTGGTGTACAAAGCTGAAGTGTGGCATCTTTTGGGATTTTGTGGTATTTTTATTGTTTTACAATTGTTTTGTTTTCTTTATGAATCCTGCAAACACTTTATTTTTCATTGATACTAAGCAGTAATTTTTTGTTCAGTTCAAAATGTTATGACATTGTATATTACAATTCTAAACTTAAACTGTGAACCTTAAAAGCAGGGTTTAAAAATATATATGGTCTTTTCAGGCACGTGCAGAAGGGAAATTCCTGTTTATTTTATCTGTCAATCTGAGGCGTTGCTATGGGTTGCGTGCATTTTGCTCGACTGACTGATATTCCACAGTCTGTTCGGAAACTAGGCTCTCAAGCCATATATGGTTCTTTCAGTGAGTGGGTCAATGGAAGGAAAAAGGTAAACAAACAATATTTGTAACTTTTTTTCATAAATAATAAAAGCTAGTGTGTCGATTTAATTAAAAATCCATATATTATATATTTTAGAACATTACATAGGCCTAATTCGTTAATGTCCATTTATCATGTAGGCTATAATACACCAACCAATCATGCATTGCCCCTATTTTACATTTGAGCCCCTGCCCATGTGGGTCTCTCTGCACGTCCCTGGGTCTTTTTATAAAATACATTTTATGTACATTTAACTAAAAAATCCTGTAAGCACTTTAATCTTTCCCCTTTGACTCGTACTGCGCAAAAAGTGGTTCAATAACGTTGAATGTTACACTGACTGATTGTTGCAAATGCAGATCCTAGTGTGTTCTGGTTAAACAATAGTTATTAATTTATTTATTGCTAAGTTTTGCATATGGTGGTGTGCTCTTAATGACAGCTTTCCTAAAAAAAATATATCCTATTCCTAAAATAAGAAATATCCCAATATATCGCCTTGCTTACAGTATCGCAATGTATCGTATCGCAACCCCTGTATGATGATACGTATCATATCGCCAGATTGTTGCCAATATACTGCCCTACATTTTACGTTGTTTCTAAATTTCATGCTTATTTGTTTTTTCCACTGAATACAAAAAGTGATTAAAGTGTCTTCACGTAGATGGAGAAGTACAAAAAAGCTGATTTCAAGCTGCACCTCTTGAGATTTTCATTACAAAAAACCAAGCTGAATACACTATCTCTTAAACAGCTGTGAATGCTCGGCCAAGTCATAGCACACTCTGATCATATTTTCCCCTCGGTCGCAGTTCCAGGTTCACACCTGCGTAAGCAATCTGCAAAGGCTAGAAACACAGATGGTCCAACATGAGGTATGCTCCTTGTTCAGACCTAGTAGCTCATCTCCAACGACAAACAAATCTCAGAACAATTTTCATTTACTTGCAACTGAAATGTGAATCTGCCAAAGGAGATACTGTTGCAAATTATTCATTGACTCACTCATAAAAACAATAATTTATCACCACCTACTGGTGTAGCAATGTAACCTGCAGAAAGATACACTAAAAAGTGTCCCTCATGGATGTCATGAACAAATGAATGGAGACTCCATGAACTCCACCTATTTGTTATTCTGTGACAAAAGGACATTTAAATTTCAACAACAAGATGATCACTTACTAAAAATGTCAAAGATGAAACACCCAGTCTGAAAGTCAGGTGTACTGTTCTTGATCAGAGTTATTCAATTTGATTTTTCCATCCACTCAATGTCTAACACATGTCCTCGAAGGAACACTAATTTGGATTCCTTATGACATGCTGGACTTCTGGCCAGAGATCCCTAAATCCGTGCCATATCTCACAGGGCTGGCTAAGCCTGGCTACTTCCTTGGCCAAGAGTGACAAGATATGTTTCCCACTTCACAAACAGTCTTTGCAAAGAACTTTTGTAATAGAACATGAACGTGCATATCAAATCTCTTCAAAATGATATCTGAATAGTTTAGGGAAAAATGTTAAAACTTAACAACTGAGAAGACTGAATAACTTTACACTAGTTCTAGTTGTCACAAGGCGTGTATTCCAGTTGACTCTAAGGTGGAAATAAACGTCCATTTACAAAAAAGTGTTTCTCTAGTGGTAGTTTTGTGTGTTTCAAAACCTACTTAAAAACCTAAATTTGAGTTATTTTGTGAATTCAGTCCACTAAACTTAACTTACAATATCATAATATTTTTGCTACAGCTGTTGGTTTAGCAAGTGAAATTACAACACAATAAAACCACACTGGCTTAAATTCAGACCAGAGTCAAATATATGCTAAAGATTTTAAATGAAAAGTTGAGCTGTGTTCTCAGGACAAGGGTATTTTTCTTAAATGCCAAGTCAGGGTAAATTGTCACACATTTCTTAAGCCAAGTTGTGAATTGTTTGATACATTTATTCAGTTTATTAGATCCTATACTATTAACAATTAACAAAGGTTTCATGTTGTTTTTCACATTTTACATTTTTGCTTTTCATTGTTTCGATGATCGGTTTATTAAACAATTAAAACTCTGTCGAAAAACCTATGATAATTTCCAAATACAGAGTGTGACAATATTATACAGTATGTATATCTGTATGCAGTATGTAGTTAGTCATGAAGTTAGTGTTTTTAAGCATTTTACATTTATTCCAAAATGATGAAGGCAGTAACAACTGAAACAATTTATTTTGTTCATGAACTTATATTCAGCTTTTTATTTTAGTAGTTAACTATTTTTGAATTTTTTTACATCAGTCATCCAAGCTCAGTAAATTTTGGTCACAGACACACAGATTTACTTTAAATTTTACCAAGCTGATTACTCACTAAAAACTCAGATCATGTTCAGGCCATTTCAAGTCTAATTTTGACGTAAAAAAGTGGTTATATCTAAGTATGTAACTCACCGCACACTTTGGAGGTCTGTTAAAACTCAATGGGCTCAAGGGAGGCAAGGCAGCCTCCCACTGTAACTTTACCTGCTAGTGTTGCTGTTGGACAGTATTTCTTTCAGAAAACGAGTAATTTATAATATTAGTGTTATATTTTAAAATATTTACATTCTTTTATTTTCGTACTACAAATTTGTGTCATCCAATATTTTGAGGAAACACTGCTTCCATTGCCTCCTTGGAGGAAACGCCCCTATGTGTGTTTGTATGTGTGTATATACACTGAACAAAATTATAAACGCAACAATTTTGTTTTTGCCCCCATTTTTCATGAGCTGAATTCAAAGATCTATATCAAGATGCTGATTAGACAGCATAATTATTGCACAGGTGTGCTTTAGGCTGGCCACAATAAAAGGCCGCTCTAAAATGTGCGGTTTTATCACACAGCACAATGTCACAGATGTCGCAAGTTTTGAGGGAGCGTGCAATTGACATGCTGACTGCAGGAATGTCCACCAGAGCTGTTGCCCGTGAATTGAATGTTAATTTCTCTACCATAAGCTGTCTCCGAAGGCGTTTCAGAGAATTTGGCAGTACATCCAACCGGCCTCACAACCGCAGACCACGTGTAACCACACCAGCCCAGGACCTCCATATCCAGCATCTTCACCTCCAAGATCGTCTGAGACCAGCCACCCAGACAGCTGCTGCAACAATCGGTTTGCATAACCAAAGAATTTCTGCACAAACTGCCAGAAACCATCTCTGGGAAGCTCATCTGCATGCTCATCGTCCTCATCAGGGTCTCAATCTGACTGCAGTTCGTCGTCGTAACCGACTTGAGTGGGCGAATTCACATTCGACATTCGACATTCGGCATTCGGCGAATTCACATTCGATGGCGTCTGGCACTTTGGAGAGGTGTTCTCTTCACGGATGAATCCTGGTTTTCACTGTACAGGGCAGATGGCAGACAGCGTGTATGGCATCGTGTGGGTGAGCGGTTTGCTGATGTCAACATTGTGGATCGAATGGCCCATGGTGGCGGTGGGGTTATGGTATGGGCAGGCGTATGTTATAGACAATGAACACAGGTGCATTTTATTGATGGCATTTTGAAATCACAGAGATACCGTGACGAGATCCTGAGGCCCATTGTTGTGCCATTCATCCACGACCATCACCTCATGTTGCAGCATCATAACGCACAGCCCCATGTTGCAAGGATCTGTACACAATTCCTGGAAGCTAAAAACATCCCAGTTCTTGCATGGCCAGCATACTCACCAGACATGTCACCCATTGAGCATGTTTGGGATGCTCTGGATCGCTGTATACGACAACGTGTTCCAGTTCCTGCCAATATCCAGCAACTTCGCACAGCCATTGAAGAGGAGTGGACCAACATTCCACAGGCTACAATCAACAACCTGATCAACTCTATGCGAAGGAGATGTGTTGCACTGTGTGAGGCAAATGGTGGTCACACCAGATACTGACTGTGAGGCCACACCTGTGAGGTGGATGGACTATCTCGGCAAAGGAGAAGTGCTCACTAACACAGATTTAGACAGATTTGTGAACAATATTTGAGAGAAATAGGCCTTTTGTGTACACAGAAAAAGTCTTAGATCTTTGAGCAAAAACAAAAATGTTGCATTTATAATTTTGTTCAGTGTACACATACACACACACACATATTATATATATATATAAATAAATGGTTAAAACGAACATCCCTAATATATATATATCAATATTTTTTTTATTTAATTATTTATTTTACCAAATAAATACCAATATATTATATATATATATATATATATATATATATATATATATATAGTCATGGCCAAAAATATCGGCACACTTGGTAAGGCTGTGAATATTATTCTGCTATATTCCTCTTGGAATTATCACAGCAGTCATCAGAAATCCTTCCCTGGCCTGTTTAATATGAATGTATTTCTTGTCTGGCTGCCCTGGTTTATAGGTTGTAACCTTACATTCTCTTCCAAAACACACACATATACAAACAAACACAACTTCAATGTTATTCAGAATAAGCATCTGCAAATACTCTCTCCATCTAGAGGAAAGGTTAGAACATAAACTAAAAAGCCACAAAAGTCATTTCCGCAGAACACCTACAGTTGTTTGGGGTTATAAACTTGGGGGTTATAAAACTTCCTTACTTATATTTATATGATTTACAAGCACTCATTTACCCATATAAAGAATCTATTTGCATGTAGGCCTAAGCAAAAAAATCATGTATAATTTGTTTTATACAAATACCAATATACCCAAACTTGCATTTTATGTTCAACGTAAAAACAAAGCAAAAACCACAAAAAGTTTTCACAGTGCTTAAACCTATTAGCAAAGCTTTTGACAGTTGCTTTCATCATAATCAACTCCCTTGATTGAAACATCTGTGTTTACCAATGGGCAGCAAAATTGGACATAGTTTTCAACATTATGAACGACCGTACAGTGGGTGGAAGAATTCAGAGATGAGATGATAAGCAATAGCTGAAAATGAGCCCATTAACTATGGCAGATATACCTCTCAGGCTATATAATTTGCAGGCTCATCACAGCCCTCTGACTAACACTGGGGCTAACAGGGAAGAGGAAGAAATGGGATCAAAATTTCAAAAGATTCCTGTGCTGTACAACATCTCTAACCTGAGGCAAAAATTTAGCACGCTGTTCTTATTAGACAACATTCCTTCAGCTCACATCAAAGGCAGATTCTGCAGATATTGTCTCGCAATCGAGCGTGCAGAATTACACAGGATTGCTGCATTGCTTCGTACAACAAAGAGAAATGTGAATGGAATACTTCAAGCTTTAGTTAACCTTGCTTACAGTACTGTACTTCCACTGAGTTGTATCTTCATGCAGATGTTTATACTACTGCCGTTTTATAGCTCAGGAGAATTAAGTTGCTTTTTTGCAGAAAGTAAAAATTTGGCCCCAGTTTGGCCTTTTCTTTCTAAAGGGGAATAAAACTGTTCATTTAAAAGCAAACAACCACAACTAGTCCAATTCTCTCAAAAGTCACAGCAGGTCACCATGTTTATAAGCAATTCCCACTGGCCTCAACAGCATTCCATATATGATAAAATGTGCCAAATATGTAGAGTAGTTTAATTGTTAAGATATTGACTGGAATGCTTCTTTGTTCAAAAACTCTAACAAGTATTCAGCATCTTTTGGTGATTTATGGGCAAATAAAACCCACTGATGTGCCCTGTTATTTGTAAGTGAAATGAAAGACTCTTGACAAACATTATCTCACTGAGCAGTAAATCAAATCATTTGGCAATTTTCCTGCCTAGCATCATTCATGTGGCCTCAAAACACACTACAACAGTGTGAGTATGTTTTGTTCCCAGAAAAAAAAAGGTACAAAATCTGTCACTGGGGTGGTACTTTCAAAAGACACTATATGTACACATTTGGTATTAATATGCACCCTTTAAGGGTAAATAATGTACCTTCTGAAAGGGTATTGTGAAAGTGACAGCTCTTGAACAATTTTTTTCTGAGAGTGTATCATTGGCCTACTAACACTGTTCCACAAATCATAACTGGAATGGACTGTATCCACCAGAGTTTTTGTAAAACAGCTTTGCTTGCCTCAAAAACTTCCTCGTCCAGGATTCTGGTCCCGAAGACAGTGATGCCATCAGTGTTAATGATTGCATGGTCACTTCTGCTGAGTGGTTTAGAGATCTTCTTCTTACAGTCCACAATCATTGTGACGGTCTTCTTTTCGATGCTAATAGCCACACGGTGCCACCTGTCGGTTGGGAGGAAATTGTGGGGGAAAGACAACAAAGAAGAACCATGAAGTTTGTGAGAATGATATATGTTTACTTTCCCTTGCATAACCAAAAATCATACAGTGAGAAAAACAACTGCCTTGTATTAGTACAGGGTGTTCCTGAATGAAATAATTTAAATGGAACAGACAAACAGCATTCTCTCTCAATCCATGTGCATTTCAAAAGGCGTTTTACTGAGCGCTGCCTCTCATATTGACTCAATTATACATATTTCACAAGCTGGTTTTTATTTAACACCATGTTTTTTCAAATAAAAAAAAAGACGTTTTGTTTTTTTTATTATTACATGAATTGTGAGAATACACCATCGTTTTATCACATGTAAACCTCAATGTGGCTAATCAAAAGCACAGAAGCTTACTGCCGTTCTCGTTTCTTTTAAAATAAATATTTACTTTGCTAAATTAGTTACATATGGCTGTGCATATGTACAGTTTTCCTAATTTAATTATATCTATACATAAATAAATGAATAAGCAGATGGAAAATACTACCAATAATAAACTACACTAAACTGGCCACTAGGAAAAATTTATAAGCAAATTGCATAACTTATCCAAACACTTTCAACAGCCAGTTGATGAAAACTTTACTACAGCTTGTTCAAAACACACACAGAAAAGATGTTGAGGCCCATTAAAATAAGATTACTTCTGATTGTTGTATTATATTGTACTACTTCAGAAGTTCAATCTGTTTAGATCAAAAACCTTCAGAAAGATAAAAAATATACAAATAAAGAGTCAACTTGCTTTCCATCTGCAAGGTTAATGGCACGGAAAAGGGGGTAATCCTCAGGAGCGGGCTTCCCATGCTGATCCTCATACAGGAAGACCGGCGCGCGGCCCACCTCCACACCCAGCTGCTGGATGCCCTGCTCGTTGTATACCGACAAAAGGAAGGACTGTACTCCCGCCTTTGGTTTGATCGTCATAAGGATGGAGAAATCCTGAGGGAATACTCCTCCTGAAGACACAGGAAAGGCATTGTGGGTTAAACATCAGCTGTTATTGATGATTCATTTGCTTGTCTTCCTTTCCGTGATGTTGATGAGGTACAATACTACAGAATATCAGACAATACTGTGATCTAAACGGCCTTGTAATATGAAGTAGCCCTTTTACAACAACCCAGTAGTCCCCACAACGTTTGTAAGGGATGGTTTAATGAAGTATGAAACGGTATGTCTTTTCTGTTGCCACATTAACTTTACAAGGTGTCAGATGACATAACAGATTTACAATTAAACGGGTTGTATGAGCAGCACTGGAGTGGAACTAAATCTCAAACTGTCTAAAGTTTCTGTTTCATCTCTAAAGTGCTGTTCACTTTGCCAACCTTGAGGGAGATTTATTTATTTATTTTCTGCCAACATGCTATTTTGCTCAAATTTGCAGTCCTAAAATCATAAGGTTTGGAGGAAATATTATTTTAGCCAAAAATCACAGAAAACGAATTGTTAATTTAATCTCCTGCTATTTTGTGCTTCAGTTACCCTTTGCAGTCTGGCCAATTTGGAAGATACCCAACACACACAGAACAGAAGGTCCGAGTTAATGGGACTAAACTAGTAAATGTAAATGATGTTGTTGTTATAGACGGAGCAAATAATTAGAGATTTCAACATCCCATTCGTAAAAACTATACTCAAAACTGTGCTAACCATGGACTTGCAGGAGACATACGATACACTGGTTTTGTGAATAATTAGCATTACTATGACGAATAACCCTCAGTTCAAACAATATCTAACAGTTAACAGCAGTTTGGATCTTTCTTAGTCTTTGTTTAGCTAGTCATGGATGAATTAGCATAAAACGCTCTGGTCAAAAGCTAACAACCCAGGCTCATTGGGAAATGTGCAGGTGATGACGTTTCTGCAAAGTGACTTTGTTTCTTGCACGCTTCCAAAGTGAAATGTCCAGTAAGTGGCACTAAAAGTGTGTTCAGTTTTATTTGAAACAGACTAATGTGAATCTGGCTACATTTTATTATGTTGGTTGCTGTCACTATTGTTCAGAAATGAAATATCCAGTGAATGGAGCTAAAATGTAAAAGCTCTTTGAGCGTTTCACAGGACTTGTACCCAAGTGCTCTGCATCACAAGTGCAAGACTCTACCAGGTGAGCTACCGAGCAAGTTTACTACCTCAGAAAAGCCATGCATATGGAGCTGGTTATATAATGCAAATGTCAAAATGGATCAGTTTACAAATCATGCACTATGGTAAAAGTGTTCTGGGGTCATAACGGTATTGTGCAAGTAATTGCCCAAAAAATTAATAAACGTTAGTGCTTTACTTTCACTTGTGTTTATTTCAGCTGGAACTACAGTGAATTGTACGTATATATTAATTTTTGGAGTTTTGCTCAAATGTGGGCACGTTTTTCCAATGAGCCTATGTAGGTCAAAACAGTAGCCAAAGAGCTTTTTTTCTTTCTTAATGGACTCTTTCTTGAAACAATAAACATGGCTTTAATTCGTTCATCAAGGTCTGGGCATCAGACTTCTAGCACTGTAAACAGTCCAAATGCATTTAACTGAGACGGTCAAGCTACATTATGTACTTCCTGTTGGATGCATTTCAAAGAGAAGAAAGAAACAACTTAAAATGTCACTTTCCAAGAGAAAACCAATTACCCGATATTTAGAGGTGATTTACAGCCTTGCCCAAGCAGAACAGTTGCTGTATTTAAGAGTAAGTAGGGATGAGAGTGCATAGATTAGCTCAATTCACGTACCTGGGAAGAGCTGCTTGGTCGGGGTGCTGAGTTGAGCCTGTTTGTCCACTCGGTAGGCCACATCTGGTTTGGATCCTCTCCGGATGGTGCAGAAGCCTTGTGTTTTCTTCACTCCTTCTGGTGAACTTTTAAAGTCTAAGATCTTGAGCACATCCACAGGTTCAGCTGTGAGGCAGAACGTTGGTTGCTATGATCAAAGCGTTTGTCATTTTCATAATTTCATTGGTAAGCAAACATTATTAGCTTTGCTACATCAAATCAAAACAATATTTGTTCAGTTATTTCCATTTGTACATCTAATTTAACTAAAGCCAATAATTCTGTTAGCAAGTAGCTAGATTAGAAATGAGGAAAAGTCTACAAGGGAAAAATTAAGCAGCACTATCCAAAGATACCTGTCATTTGTCATATAGATGAGAACAGTGATGAAACTACTGTTGTCGGGAAAAAAACTTGTGAAATGAAAATAAATGTCCAGCCATTTAATCTTCACAATTGCTTCCAAGTACAGTTGGGTTATTATGTAATTTTATTACACTATCCAAGTTTAAAAACAAGAAGTCAGTATTGTTAACCTCAATTAGATCCTTTTCTCTTATGCAACAGGGCTTATTTGTCCTTATCCTGCCGTGAATGGTGTGGAGTGAGTACATCTACAGTCAATTATCGTTCAGCAAGTGAGGACATTTATGGGCCACATCTTGCCATTTGTTAATATGGACATGAACAAACAAATTCCCATGAAATCCCCCTCGTTGGTGCCACACTATGTCATTTCGCAACACCGCTAACTCTGACTGACGGTTTTATTGTACCTAATTCCCCACCACTGCATATGTGCTGTGACCGTCCAATGAAGCAATTGTACTTTTACAAGGAAACCGAGCAGCATAGCAGTAAAGATGTGAAGAAATATCCAGTAGGGATAATTGACCCCCCTAGATGCAGATCCATCTACAAAGCCAAACATTCCAGGAGTTAAAGTCACTGGTGCTGGTCACTACCCTTCTACGGTTATGGCAACTCAGCATGAACCAGACTTTACAAGACGCTCAGCTCCACCAATATGTCAGGTACTACACTTCATCATGTTGCTACCACCAATGTCATATATGAAAGGTTCTGGTTTCGCTCAACCTGCACCCCACAAATGGCTCATTTCTAATGATCCTTAACAAATCTATGCTAATGCTTAAACAGGCTGAGAGATTTATGATATGATTAATATGGCAATTTAGAGGCTGGTACTGTAAAGTGGACTCTGAGCAGCACTGTAATGTCACACTGATTTATTGCTCTGCTCGAGTCGTTTAGGCTTCGTCTTTGATGCCGTGAAAAGGAAAAGTTCCGGCCTCACTTGAGACTGATGAATGAGGATGTACGCAAGGTCAGGGAGATAAGCGTATCAGCTGGGTTACTTACATCCATCACTATCCGTACACAACTTTGTGTCCTTTAGACGCATCTGTTTGTCATCACCACTGCGAATGTTGTGGTTGAGGATGCCGAGTTGTGTGAAGTCTCTGCTTCTCAGGAGGTTTAAGGGAATAGGAACAGAGGCTGAATGGATGACTAGCACATAAATACTCCTATTCTGACTCCCCCACTACCAGCGACTACAAATACTTCAGTCAGGTCAAATGGACATATTTGTCTGCTGGTCAGGCTGCAGACAGGAAGTATCTCTTTCAAAGGCCTAAAAACAATAAACCGTATAAACAGAATGACTAGTTGCTAAGACTCATTACTCTCTCTCTCAGGACTCAGTGTTGGATCCAAACCAGGGTTTTATTTTCATATGCTTTGACATCACAAAAAGTCTCATTTTCCACCCTGTCCTACTCAACAAAGGCTGGGAAAGTACTTTAGAAGAATTATACTGAAGTCTTTTGATAGATCAGCCCTATAACACTGCACATAAGGCACAATAAAACCAGCAAAACCTTTATAAAATATGAAGGACAATGAGCTGCATTTGTTAAAAATAGACACTGGGGAAAAGTCACTCAGACGCCTGGTCATCACAATAACACTTATAAGGTCAAGAGCAGAACAAAAAAATCTGAGATTTCATCTCTTGCTACAGTATTTCATGTAAAATAAATAAATAAATTTGACTTTATTATTATTATTATTTTCTGTAACCATATGGTAAGAGCGTGCAGGAAGTGCTGATCCGGTAGTTCCTGTTCCACATATGTGGCCAGGAGCTGAAGGGTGGTGCTTTTTTAGGGTTAGTGCACATGCTGAACACATTATAGTGTCGGCATGGTACAGCCTGCAGATAACTTTGACTCAGTGTACCACCAACCAAGTCCTAATGCACTGAAAGCACAAATTTATTGTTACTCTGTACGCTGGGACTAAGAAAACGGGACTATGTTTCAGAGCAAATTATGTTCAAAAGCTTGGGGTCAGTAAAATTTTACTTTTGAAAGATACTAATAAAAAAGATAAATATTAAAATGATATATTATATTAGATATTAAAAAACTAAAAACTATATACTTTTATTCAGCAAGGATACATTAAAATGATTAAAAGAATCATTTTACAGTGTTGCAAAGGATTTCTATTTCAAATAAATGCTGTTCTTTATATTGATTAAAGAATCCTGACTGTTTTTAAAACACAAGAAAAGTGATAAATGACAATAAAAAGGCATAATTTTTAATATTTGAAAAAATAAACTTATATTTAAAAATATAAAAATAAAAAATATGATATATGATATATATATATATATATATATATATAATTCACAGTAATACTGTTTTACTGTCTTTTTGATCAAATAAATGCAATCGCGAGCAAGACTAACAAATAGCAAATAACAAACTAGAACAAATTTACTCACCCCAAACTTTGAACAATAGTGTAATGTTTAGAGTAATATTTATTGCCCAATAACAATTCTGTATTGCCCAAAACATTTTTTTCCTTAAGAGGGACAAATAAACATTATACAGTATTATACAGTATACATTTGTTGTATAGTATATAAATCATTTTTAGGATTTTTTAAAATGTTTATTACCAAAGATCTGCAGGATATGCTTAGAACAGCTTCATTTTCTTGTTAAAACAGCTGCACACAATAAAGCCCAGCGTGTCTACATTCGTGTGCACGTTTGTAAGCTTGATGCGGTGAGGTCTTAATGTAGCTTTGCCAAATCAGTCTGTTGAGAGTTTCCATTCAGCGTAACCCCCACTGACAAAACAAAGAGCAGTCCTCTGCATTATCATTCTAAATGAGATGCAAAAACAGTCTGAATAAAAGGCACCCAAACTCTTAAAGGAGAGGGTAATAATCTGTAAGTCTCTTCCAAAATGCAGTGCTACTGTTTTTTCTTTTCTAAACTCTAAACTAAAGGTCTCTTTGTGCTCTTCAGAATGCCTCTCAGCATTACTGCATACCTAAAGGCCTCATATATTCCAGATGTGGAGAATTGGCAGGAACAGGACCCCCCTCTCACAGAAGCTCTTAAAAAAATGTCAGCATCCAAAATCCATTAAAGCAGTAAATAAGCACATTGCTCCTAATGCACATCCACAATTAAAAGCATTGGATACATTTTTCTTCTTCTTTGTATTTTCCAGATATTCTCTCTTGGAGAGCCAGTGTCATGAATAAAGTTGTGGTAGATTTATCATAATAAAATATGACAAAAAGTATTTAGCAGAAAAGAATTTAACATCTGCATAATTCAGCCTCTAATATGACTACAAACCTTGAAGAAATCTGGCAGGAATGTCAATGCCGTCAAATACACAAGAGACACAATATCAATTGGTCAGGCAAGAAAAATCATAACATTTAAACTGATCCAACAAGCAATAAAATCCCAGTACATGACATTAACCCTATACGTGTGACGTAAAAACAACTGCAAAAAAAAAAAAAAAAAAAAAAAAAAGGCCCTGTATCTCCATTGGTTTAATCATTGAATATCCGAGCAGGTGTGGCCAATATCTCATGTAAACTTTGAGAACTGCTGTAGGAGATATTTTATACAGATTTCAATTCAATCCAAAAACAAGAGCCAAAAGGTAGCTTTCATGCATGGAATTTAGTTGTGGTCAAGATTCATATTAAACCAAAAATGTGGAAACTCACTTTCAAAATATCCCAACCTCACAATTGGCCTAGAGAAGTGCAATGTGGTGAAGACATTATCAGGCAGCCATTTTGAAAGAGGTATGTTATACATCTGAAATGGCCATCGGAACAGCAACAAAGAGATATTGGCTACTCTTTCTCATTTTACAGAGTAATTATTATATTTTGTATTAGCTTAAAGCAGGAGAGACCAGGCTCTTTGAAAGCTTACTAGAAAGACAGTATACAAAAAAAAAAAAAAAAAGTTTCCTAATTGTGATCCTCATACAGTATACAGGTGAGTCAGAAAGAAGATGCCCTAATTTTGCTTATTACTTAGAGTAGCCTATAGGGGAAAACTAAATGTATAAATGATGGATAGGGCCACTTTAAAACACTCAAGTGTCCACTTTTAAAGGTAGACAATGTGTCCAAGTCAGAAAGCACTTCTACAGTAGCATTCTGACAGTTGATGGGTCTTTAGTGTGGACTGGGATAGTGTGGAGAAACGGTATCTCTCTCTGTCTGAGCAATAAAATTTCCTAAACTAATTCTGGGCACTCGAGTGCCTCACTGGTGTGTGCAGGGTAGTGCAGGTACCATGAATGCTGCCTCATCAACAGGTCAAATATAACAGACATGAAACTTTCTGCTATTTATTGAACCACTCTGTTTTGGGAAATAGCCAATTTTTTTTTTTGTATATGTAAACCTTTGAAGACCGGGTCACCAGTGGTATTGTAACTGGTATTTAAAATGTATTTACACAACTATAATATGTCCATATATTTAATTTAACAACACTTAATACAACTCTGATGAAGCTACCTGTACACTTTGAAATACTTGAAATATTTGTCTGGGTAGACTCTTCCAATCTAAATTTCAAATGCAGCATCTTAGCTATTAGACATGAATAAATCTATAGCTAAATAATATAATCACACATATATATAAATACATTTTCAAAAATAAAATGCTGGGTATGTCGATATTGAAACAATGGCATTATTAATAGCCAGAACGTACGCCACTGATATCGCTTAGTCAAAGATTTTTCTTATCAAGCAGCACTTTGGACATTATTATTAAATCTAATTTAAAATAGTCGTTATCGAGATTGAGGTTTAGAAATGCCTTGTATCGAGCCTATGATATGGCCATAAATGCTGTCAAGGTAGGCAGCTCACTAGGCTTTGAGATACAGCCAATAAATTTTATAATATATATAGCCTATATGGTAAAATATCCTGACAGTGAAATTCACTACACATTTGAAGTATTATTAATATAACTACATACAGGTTTATACTGAAGGCTGGCATCACTGGAAGGCTCGTGACGATGCTCCTCAACCTTTTCCTTACCTGCTCTCACATGTGTTGCCTGTAGGACAAAAGTCAGACTGAAGATTGCACTTAAAGCGGAGTTCCTGAGCCAGTTTTTCGTTTTCCATCTCGTGGACCACCTTTCCTTATCCTTATCCATGACCGGCGCCCTCAACTGTGTCTTATTTTCAAATTCGTTCCTTTTCCACGATCCAGATTATTTTTATTTATTTCTGCACTGCCATGAGCGAAAAAAAATCAATTGGTTTTCGTCGTGAACAAACTCCTCAGTCCCTCCGCCCAGTAGACTCTCAGACTGAAGGTAAACGGGCTCTCGTGAAAAAAAAAGAAAACCGGTTTGTTCCCTGAAGAGCTCAAGTCTTTTGGAGGGTTGGACGTGTGGACTAAACCTGACCCGTGAGGGAAAAGAAAGGAACACGGGGAAATCACTAGTCTTGGAAAGATCCGCCCATTATTTTTATGAGAACTTCAAAAGTTTGACACCGTTCCCCCGAAACCTCAGAGCAAAGGTGTATCTACTCTGAGGGATCATACAACACCGGGATGATGCTGGGACACCGGTTTACCGGAGGAGAGACTCACATAACCCGGATTATCATCCTGCATCCTAAATGAGCGATATAGGATCGGATAAGGACGAGTTTACTTTCTTTTGTTACTTTAAACATTTGTAGACAACCACTTGGAAATATGTTTTTTTAATTTATTTATTTATTTTATTTTGTTATATATATATATATATATATATATATATATATATATATATATATATATATATATATATATATATATATATATATATATATATATATATGTGTATAATTTGAATTTCCAGCTGTCTGTAATTTCCACTGCAGACCTGATGAAATGGCATTTTGCTCAACTATATACATTCTTAAATGATTTTTTATTTTTATTTATTTTTTTGGAATCTCTGGGTCCATGAAAAACCTTTAACTTCCATATAATCTTTCCATTCTGCAAAAAATGCAAAAAAAAAAAAAAAAAAAATGTCTTTAGATTATTAAAAAGTTCTCACAACTCAGAAAAAAAAAAATTAAAATGAAAAAAAAAAAATGGCTCACTGAAAAGTTTTTTGGAAACTTAAAATTGTTTGTCCATGGCATTCGCTCAAAAAACAAAACAAAAAACCTTTTGGAAACACTATTTTTGAGTGGAAATGGCTGGAATGACACTGAACTTAAATTGCTGTGATGGCACACACAAGTAGGCTACTATAGTCAAACCAGACAGAATTTAGCTCAGAAAAATTTTCTTTTAAAAAGGCAAACCAAATGTTGGCCTGAAGTAACCCATTTAAAATTCCACAAGAAGCAGTGATAGCCAGAAAAGATACCATCCACATGAATGAGAACTACAGATGACACTTCTTGGCCAAGTCAGAATTCTTTCCAGAAACATTTTTGAAAGAGTCCGCTTATGGGATTGCTGGACCACAGACGTCTGAAAATAATTACTCTTTAAAAGACATTGGGCAGGTGGCAGCTGTATAATCCAGCAGTCAGTCCACAGTATAATGTTTAGATGCATAATTGACAGCATAACAGCGGTAATTGTCACTGAAATTCAGAACACATTAACCATCATTATGCGTTATCCTGCAGTAAATTTGGGCCATGCAGATTATTTCAGAGAATGCAGAGGGAAACAATAAAAGAACTGAAACAAAGAAACTGTTTCACATGTATCTTCTTTCAAAATTCTGTAAAAAATGAGAAACTATTAAATAACAGATGGGACAGGTTCAAACACTTGTTTCACTGAAAAGATGCTTAGTGGGCAAAATTCCAGATTACTAAAGGAGAAATGTAACATTGCATCATTTGCTCACCAATGGATCCTACAGTGAATGGGTGCCGTCAGCATGAGAGTTTAAACAAACCATCACAATAATCGAGAAATAATCTACACAATTTCAGTCCGTCAAATAATGTCTTGTGAAACAAAAAGCAATGTGTTTGTAATACAATACAGTTCTAAAGAAATATGTCTGTGGAGTTTGATGTGAGAGAACAGAATGTATTTTTCTTCTTCACTGAAAGCGTTATTATAGATTATGGGTTCTACTTTGGCCAGAAGTGACAGTTTAAAGTTAAAATGACTTAATGATTTTTTCCCCACGCTTCTTTTCACTTTAAAAGACACTAATTAATAGACTGGAGTCTTGTAGATTATTTGTGAATTTTTGTTTTTAATCACCTTTTTGGACTCTCATTCTGATGGTACCCATTCACTGCAGAGCAGAAAATTTCATTTTTGAGTGTAATTTTTTTTTTTAAAGTTTAATACTAAAAAACCAAGGACAAAGTAATACATGTATCTAGCTTTAAAACATTCCTGCTTGTATAAAGTAACGAGAGTGGGAACATGGAAAGATTTCCATGTGTCAGATAGATAAAACTACCTTATGCAGTCAGCATTCATTTCATTTTCCACAAAGTACACAATGGGGGTTTGAGAAACCACTGCCAGAACATTCTGTCTGGTTTTCAACTTTAATCATGCAAATTCTTAGTGTATCATTTTCTACTTTTTCTTCATTCATATTTCCCTGAATTAAAAATCTTTTTGGCATACTCAGACCACAAACATACACTGACTCTTTAACTGGGGCAGACAGAAGAGTTAAAAAACAAAAAGATGAAATCTCTAAACGCAGCTCTAAATGTTTTTATAGTTGTCTTTATTCTGTTTGGAACATACAATTTACAGCAAGATCCATATTTGTATTGCTCATTTATCTATAAACCATATGATTAAGCAATCAGTGCACATACATCCAAGTTATACCCTGCATAGTATAATTATTCTATAATTGAGCCATTGTAAGTGAATGACCTTCGCTTTTGTTGTTTTTAGACATCCCGAAGCTTTCAATTTGTTTGACTAGTTTAATTTACAGTTCAAATTTAACTCAAAAGGAGTACTCGCTCACGCCAGACATTTTAGATGTTTGCTCTTCAAAAGCAGCTGAAATGAATCTACACTGTATGTTGATCGACCAGAAGTTTTGAGGCATGACTCCTGCTCCTACTCTAATCTCGGTCAGCTTTGCTCCTCCAGACCTTTTGATTTTGGTCAGATCTTGGCCTCAAAGTTTCTTGTTCTAGGTCACTGCTTACATCTTGGCTTTTGAGGTTTTGTCTTGACATCTGTCTTGGCCTGACATGAGACCGCAGTTTCATCCTATGCTGGATAGTAGTGTTACGACATCCTGCTGGTTGGGAGAGATCAACAGGGTTAATACATTCAGACTTACCGTTATCTGACATTAGCTGTTGCCGTGAGGGTAGGCTGAACTTACAGTAAAAGTGTGTGGTTGGTTATGGAAGACTGACCTAACCACAAGACTCTGGAATGTGTTCCAGTCTAAGCAAGAATTTCAGTGCTGAAGAATAACCAGCTGCTTAATACAATCTTTTTATTTATTTACTGTACTTATATATTTAAAAGTGGTCACATTTATTTGGTTGTGCTATTGCAGAAATGTCTAAGGAAATAGTGTATCGCACTATATGAACTCATAGTTTTCCATTTTAAAGTAATTCACTGTATTGTACAGTACTATAATTATGGCAAAGTTTTGACTATTGAAATGAATGTATACTGTATGTCCCTCTACTAAGCCTTCAATGGATATCTTCAAATATTTCTATAAAATGGTAGTTTTTCATGAATGATTCAGTCACATTTACCTTTGGGTTCAATTATCTCCATTAACAAGCCATTAACTATGACATTTGCCTTAATTAACCTTAATTAACTTAATTAACTAATTTGCTGCTTATTAATGGTTAGTAACGTAGTAGTTAAGTTTAGATACTGAGTCAGATTAGGGTTGTAGAATATGGTCATGCAGAATATGCACTTTATAAGCACTAAAAAACAGCCAATGGGTTAATAATAGGCACGCTAATAAGCAACTAGTTAATAGTGAGAATTGGTGCTTATACTAAAGTGTTTTCGGTAACACTTTACAATAAGGTACATTAGTTAACAACATTAGTAAACATGAACTAAGAATGAACAATACGTCTACAGCATTTATTAATCTTAGTTAACGTTAATTTCAGCATTTACTAATGCATTATTAAAATCACAAGTTGTGTTTGTTAACGTTAGTTAATTCACTGTGAACTAACATGAATAAACAATGAACAACTGTATTTTCATAAACTAATATTAACAAAGATTAATACATATTGTAATAAATGCATTGTTCATTGTTTCTTCATGTTAGTTAATACATTACATAATGTTAATAAATGACACCTTATTGTATAAAGTGTTACCAGTGTTACCAATAAATCTTCAAATGCTAAATGCAGATATGCACAAATAATGTATGAGGACTGTAGAGGAATACAAAACAAAAACCTGGACATTTTAGCAATTCAGAAATCCCAAACAGGACATGTTCAGGAAATATAGGATGTCTGGTCACCCTTTGTCAATAAGGATCTGTGGACTGACTAGACTGAATGCTGTTCTTTCAGTCCGGCATGTAATCAATCACGTTCAAAACAATGAGACATGGGTGGAAAAGTTATGTATGTGTAAGAATAAGTAATGACCACCATATGCATAATTAAAAAGATGTCATGACGTTATCTAAGTTTTTAACAAGTTAAGTGAATGAATCAGGACATCATAACACTCAAAAAGAACGAAGGTTTCTGAAGTAATCATTTTATCTAACTGACTAAAAAGATTTGAGTCATGGGATGAATCTAAATCCTCACCACAAGTAAACTGAATCTCATACTCACAACATAAGCTTATCAACTGATTGCAGTCTGTCTCCATGGTAAGATTTAATATTAATGAGCACACTTAAACATACAGTAGTAAAAACAGTGAGAATGAAAGATATTACACAGATTTTACAGAAGCCAAGACCCTTGTTTTCAATGATAAAGCTTCAAATCTTTTCTTTCATTTCTCTGTGGTTTACCCTTTTCCGCTTCATGTGATTCAGTTACTTAAACTGGTCACATGCTGTATACTTTTAGAAACCAGTAGTTGTAATCAGTGAATCTATTATATGGAGCTTCAAAGAACATAATGTACATTGCTGTATTGTGCTGTGTCAGAAGTTGCTCTTAAAAAACAAAATGCTATAGGAATTTAATAGTTTTGTCTTTTCAGTGATTCTGATATAAGTGTCTCTACATGTTCTTTATTAAGCAGGGTTTTCACTGAGGTTTAATGTAGCAATGTCATCAGTGCTCTGAAGGTTTTGTTTTGAACACTTTCCCTTTGAAATACATACAATAGTGTTGCTGTCCTTGATATGATTTGCAGCTCAGAAATACAGCATAGTGTACAAACAATCGTCCTATAAATCTTACTTTCTAGGCTGATGAGAAATGAAAAGCATGACAAAATATTCAGTGAGAAAATGGCTTACGATAAATCAGTTCGAACTGTATAATTAGCGCCAGCTTCTCTGCATGTGTTCACAGCACGTCTGCACATTAATTACAGCAGAGCCTATTCCCAGAGCTATTCATTTTAAAATGATCACACAACTCGTTTAAACAACTCTGACTGCAATAGAGTCAACTCACTGACATCAGTGACTGTAACAGACAGATGTAACTCTCTACATCTATTAGCATTGGCCAGTCATATGTGTTTTCTTAGGTGCAGATACACAGGGAATGGCACTGGAGGAGGTTAATCAATGTTCACAATTGGGACGTGCTTTACAAATGACTAAGAACACCACAAGAGACAAACCAAATCTATCTTAAGGAGTAAATACAACTTCATATTTCCTTTTATATATACAGCAATATCTTAATTTGGTTAAGCTGATTAATTTGAATCATTATGCTCCTTAAAAACACATGGAAATTATGAAAATAAAAACACTTAGCAAGATCTCTGGAGAAAAAGTAAACAAAGAACATTTTAAGGTTTACACTGCAGGCTCTAAGACAGACTAGGTGCTCTGGAGAACACATCATCCCATTCCTTCACAACTCTCCATTCACTTTCTTCAGACTAAACAGGAAGTTCAAGAATGACCAGTAAGTGCCAATTCAAAGACTTGTAGAGAAAGACAAATCTAGACAAGTTCTAGACTTAGGACTATACCAAATTCCAGTTTAAACATGTCAAAAATATCTTTCAGTTCTAATGTTGTCTTTAGAGTGGGAGGGATTGTTAAATGGGAGTTCAGCAAATAAGACATAAGGTAAAGCAGAAGAAATACGTTTTATGATCAGATGACATTCCTACATTCCTAAGTAATTGCCACAACTGTCTTTGTCATTTGGAGAAAAAAAATAATAAAATAAAAAAATCTTTCATTTGCCTTATATCATCATAGTGGATGTGGTCATCCTTGAACTGAACTCACCGAACACACGGAAAACATCAACTGGAAAAAGGAAAAGCTCTTCCAAATGATAAATTTTTATGCATCACCTACAAAAACTTTATTTTGATTGTTAAATTATGACTGGATAGTCAATTACAAAATTTCTTGGGAAAAATACAATTAGATGCAGTAAGAGTATCAAGCTGTAAAATGTATCTAACTACAATAAGAAATGTTTGCGTCTGTTTGACAATTTTGAGTTTACATCCTGCAACTCTGGGACTTTTTTCCCTCTGAATTCTTAGTTTACATCTCACAGAGTTAGAAAAAAAAAATTGTGAATTTTTTATCTCACAGTTGACTTTTTTCTTGCAATTTCGAGTTTAAAAACCTCACAAATCTGAATTGTGAGATAAAAAGTCACACGTTTATTTATGTATTGTTTGTTTGTGGTAGAAGCTTCTGTATGAAACTCCTGCAAAATTACTAGGGTCTTTTATCAGAAGATAAAAGCCAACACCTTAGATTAGGGAACACTATTCACTATTAAGTTATGTTGATGATGACATTAGGGGATTCACTTGGGAGCCCCAATCATCTCTGACTTTAAGAGAAAACGCCATTGAAATTTGGCTAGTGGATTTTGCATACCTGAGCCAGTCCCCATGCATATGGGTATAAATAGGCAACAGGTGCATCCACTCTTAAGATTTTTGCTTTGGAGCCGAGTGGATAACGTGCTTGATCTCCACAAAGCCCATTTCGTCATCTGTCTGGCAGCTGTTCTGGTTGGCATCAAGGTGTGAACAGCGGTGTCCCTGTCTGCAGCGATTCCCCTGGGCACTTCAACTAAAAGAGCAGATTTCCTAAAAGAGCAAATCACGGTCAGTTTGCGTCTTTTTAAAGACGCCGTTCCGAGTGTGTCCTCTTAGTTGCGGTCGTTGTCTATCCTCCGTCGACAGCCACGATCGTTGTCTTCAGTGTCTGGGCATCCAGCACGCTGAAGCTGCGTTCGTGGATGGTTCATGCGTTCACTGTGAGCGTGTGACCATGGCAGCGCTGTGATTGCGACTCTCTCTCCTCACAGGGGCGGGAGGGGCTCCCTCTGTCAGTACCCGCCCTGGCTTCTCTGTCACGAGCAGAGAACCATCGGCTAGTGCTCTGGGAAATCTGAGGGTTACAGTGAGAGCCTTCCTGGCAGGATGATTGGTTCCTCGTGACCACGTCCTGCCCTGGTTCCTTTCTTCCCGGAGGTGCATGAGGAGCTGATGAAGTTGTGGATGGCCCATTTTTCAGCCAGAAGCTGCTCGTCTGCCTACCCCATCCTCACTACCCTCGATGGTGGGGCAGCTAGGGGGTATGTTGACATTTCCCAGAAGGAGAGTGTGGCTTCGGTGCACCTGTGCCCGCAAAACGCCACCACTTGGAGGAATTGTTCTCGTCTCCTGTCCAAACTCTGTAAGCTGTCGGCTGCTCTTTGAGCCAAAGCTTGCAGTGCTGTGGGCCAAGCTGCCTCTGCTCTGCATGCCATGGCTATCCTACGAGTACACCAAACCAAGGTACTAAAATGCATGAGGGTAGAACCCAACCATCTATAGCTCAGCCTTGCTGAGATGAGCTATGTCGACTAAGTGCACTTTCTCGACGCTCCTGTCTCCCAGGCTGGACTGCCCAGCAGTTCTCAGCAGTACAGAAGCAGACCAAGGCCATCCAACACATCTTGCCCCGGCGAGATGCACCATCTGCCACTACTCTGCAGCGGACCAAGCCCCAGTCTGCTCGTCTCCGTGGGCGCCTTCTTGTGTCCTCCAGAGCTGCTTCTGCACCATCCAGCTCTACTCCCCTCCACTGCACCACTGCAGGTGTGTGGATTGTCCCTTTGGTACCAATTGTACGGTGTCTGGAGGTGTGGCATGCACTGCCCTGCCCATCCTTCTGGCCCATTCATGCATGGCAGTACAGGTCAGGAATGGCAGTACAGGGTCCTTCCTTTCAGGCTTTCCCCGTCTTTCCCTGCTCTTTGTCTGCTACAGAGGTCAGCAGAAAGGGAAGGTCGTCTCCAAGCAGAGGTTGGCCCACTGGATAGTGGATGCCGTCGCCTTGGCATACCAATCCCAAGGCGAGCAGTGCCCCCAGGGAGTGAGGGCTCACTCCACATGGAGTGTTGCCTCCTCCTATGCTTTGGTGCACGGCGCCCCTCTGGCAGACATCTGTAGAGCTGCGGGCTGGGTGACACCGAACACAGGGTAACAGGTAATTGGCAGGAAGAGCTGGCCAGTGTCAAGCTTGCTGCACCATTTCCCCTCACCCGGGAATGCAAGCTTCTTTTTCCTCCTCCAGTAAGTCCCCTGGAAGGAGAACCATGGTGGAGTATTCTCCAGCATTCCCGGCAGTCAGACTGGGTGGAGCAGTCTGACGCCAGGCCTAGTATGGGTGTTAGTTTGCCTGGGTCTCCAGTTAGCCCCTGTACTGGGCTAGGTGTCCATATGGCTTGATTCCCTGTGGGCAATCCCATATGTGTATTCTTCCACGGTAGGTCTCCCTCTCTGCGAACCCGTGTCTTCCTTTGGCAGACCATACTGCCAGTCTCTGCTGGCAGTTGTTCCATCCCTACTCTCAGGTAGGACCTACCTCAGAGACCCATTCCATATGTAGTACTGCCCCAGGCTTGGGTCAGTCCATATCAGTGTCTCCACATGATACCTCCCAACGGGTAGGATGTGGCCTCTGTAGTGCCCTTCTCCGGAAGGCTCGCTTCCCCACCGTTACTGCTGAGCTGTAACAACAAACAGGAAAGACTTGAAGCAAATCTTTCATTGAAGGTCGAAATCCATTCTGTTAATAAATTTCTGTGGTGAAAGGAACAGTGGCTTGGCTATCACCAGCAGCATTATACTCCCCTCTGGTCCCTGCGGGTATCAAGGGCAGCAAATTTGCGCTGGGACAGTGGGAAGGTTATGACCTTTGTGTGGCATTTATCTGTCACGTGGCTGCTTGTCAACATTTGCAATGCCATAGGGTTGTGACAGGGTTCAGGTTGTGGCGCTTTCCATAGACCCCTTATGTCGTCATCGATATAACTCGAAGTGATGGACAGATGGACAGGGAACGGAGACGTTATGTCCCCATGCCACAACTTTGAACCATCGCTGGCGGCCAGGGACAAGTTCTCGGCTCCTCAATGTAAAACCTGAAGAGTGGATGCACCTGTCGCCTATTTATACCCGTATGCACGGGGAGTGGCTCAGGTATGCAAAATCCACTAGCCAAATTTCATTGCCGTTTTCTCTTAAAGTCAGAGATGATTGGGGCTCCCAAGTGAATCCCCTAATGTCGTAATTGATATAACGTCTCTGTTCCCTCCATCAGGAAACGAGGGTTACGTATGTAACCGAGACATTTTGCTGCTTTTTGATAGTAAATTCGGTAGTTGTTGTTGTCATGTTTAGGTATTGTGTATGGTTAAGGGATTTAGAATATGGTCATACAGAGTAAGTCTTTATACAACCCGAATTCTAGAAATGTTGGGACGTTTTTTTAAACTTAAATAAAATGAAAACTAAAACACATGAGCCAATATTTTATTCACAATAGAACATAGAGATCATAACAAATGTTTAAATGGAGAAATTTTACACTTTTATCCACTAAATGAGCTCATTTCAAATTTGATGCCTGCTATAGGTCGCCAAAAAGTTGGCACGGGGGCAAAAAAGGGCTGAAAAAGCAAGAAATTTTGAAAAGATTCAGCTGGGAATCTAGCATCTAGCAACTAAGTAAGTTAATTGACATCAGGTCTGTAACATGTTTAGCTATAAAATAGATGTCTTATAGAAGCAGAGTCTCTCAGAAGTAAAAATGGGCAGAGGCTCTCCAATCTGTGAAAGAGTGAGAGATCTTTCACCTATAGAGAACATTTGGTGCATCATTAAACGAAAAATACATCAAAGATGACCACGAACTCTTCAGCAGCAGGAAACCTATATCAGGCAAAAATGGGACCAAATTCCAACACCAAAACTTCAGAAACTCGTAACCTCGAAGCCCAGATGTCTTCAAACTGTTTTGAAAAGAAGAGGAGGTGCTTCACCATGGTAAACATGCCCCCATCCCAACTATTTTGAGACCTATAGCAGGCATCAAATTGAAAATGAAATGAGCTCATTTTGTGCATAAAATCGTACAATTTCTCAGTTTAAACATTTGTTATGTTATCTATGTTCTATTGTGAATAAAATATTGGCTCATGTGATTTGAAATTCTATTAGTTTTCATTTTATTCAAATAAAAAAAAAGGTCCCAACATTTCCGAAATTCGGGTTGTATGTGCTTTATTAGTATGAATAAACATCCAACATGCTAGTAATATGCATGGCAATAAGTAACTAGTAAATAATGAATAGTGTTCCCTAATCTAAAGTGTTACCAGATAAAACTGAAAAACAGAAAACTAGTGTAGGGCTGGTGTGGATTGGACCAGTAACAAACCAACTATCACGTTCTAAAAACCAACCTACATTTCTTTTCCCCTCATTGGCCTAAATAACAATTTTTGTAATATAAGAAAGTTGCGCAATATTTTTGAAGTATTTAAATGGCAGCAAAAGTATTTGCTATAAACACTATCCAGCTTTAATGATCTGTCCTATACATTATCTAAAAAAAAAGTTCAATGGATTGTCTAACTAGGTTCAAATGTCTATCATTACAATATATTTTTATCATAAAAAAAAAAACAAATAAATAACAGTTATAAATATAAACCAACAAATGTGGATTAGATTTATGATTATCATTATTTGGTGTCATAATTCTTGTATTTTTACAATATCGCATGCTTGTAAATTGTCACATCAAGGGATTTGTCTTTTGACATCTGTTAACACACACACACACACACACACACACACACACACACACACACACACACACACACACACACACACACACACACACACACACACACACACACACACACACACACTCAAGAGGAATGCAAATAAAATGCAGGGGGTGTAACTGTGTTAGAGAAAGACACCAGAGATCATAAATTAAGAACATATTGGTTTGATTTTCTTTTCAATTATTGCTGTAAACCCAAGCTGAAGACCAAAGAGGCAGCTCTGGCCAAGGGTTTGGAAAAACACATGCACTGGATTAGCCGCACCGTAATCATATCACTTTCAGTGGAAGGAAAATGAAAGGAATGGTGACTGGTCATCCCAGAGAGAAAAGAGAGAATGTCCATCAGCAAAAATTAAACAACTGTGGAATGCTGGATATTTGACATAGAAGAGTAAAAAAAATCTCATAACATTTAACAAAAGTATCATGGGACTTGATGGGAGAGATTCTAAGCAACTAAACAGATTATAGATAATGCTGTGACTAAGATAAACACAAAAAGAGATAGCCGTAAGCAATGTTACATGCTGTTATTGATCCTATGAGATGACACCACTGCAACTCATTAGCTGAGGATGATGGAGGTGCTCCTACCTCATGTTCAGACACAGGACAGGAGATCCACCAGTGTCCTCCCCAATTCATCAACTGACACTTTACTTGTTCTGAAGCATCTGCTTCTAATAATGTGATGGAACAGTCTGACTGGAAAGAAATCGCACAGGTTTTCCATTATGGTCTTTACCAACGTGGTCAAAGCTTTGTTTCCATTTGCATTCCTGGTGATCCACAGAGCTCCAATTGCATCAATAGTTTTTGAGTCATTTTCTCGTAGCTGTGATGTATTTTCTTACCTGGCCATTGATAAGACAACATTTCTCATTATATTTTTTGATCCAATCCAGACCTAATGCCTGTTCCATGAAGCATTTGATCTGCATCTTTCTTTTATTTAGTGGCCAGATCACATTGACCAATGATGGAAATTTCCTTCAAAAATAGCAAAGTAGTATCCTATATACAGTTTTGAATAGTCACAAACTGCAAGTAATGTGGAATACAAAATTAGATTACAATAAATAAACTAACAAATAAATGTAGAAATCAGGTCAGAGATTTTAGTTTTTGTGAATCTCATGACTAGTGATTACAGTGAGGAGAACTTTTGAAACACTGCTTCATGAAGCTTCAAACATTTGTGAATATTTTATTTTGGATTGGTGGTTCATATTAAACTGTCCAAGTAAAGTGATTTTGGCAAACAACATACTATTTCAAACCTTGTTACAGGTAAAACATCTGTAACAAAAAAAAAAAAATCCTTCATTTTAATACAGTTCACTGTGCCCTAATTTTACAGATTTTATTTATTTATTTATTTTTTGTAGCCAAGTCCTGCCTAAACACACATTTAACAAGCACTACAAATTAATAACATAAATTATACAGACACTTCATACTTAAAGGTATTTACTAATTTGAAGATTATTATTAATAGATTACACTTCCATTAATAAAGTTTATAGGTTACATAACCATGTCTCCCCAAGGGGAACGAGACGCTGCACCAGAAATGCTTTGGGAACACCTCTGTGTAACAGAGTACTGAAGCACATGTGAAATCAGTCCAATAGAGTGGCAAGACGTCACGGGCAGGGTGACGTAGCAACCAGGAATTTTGCATTTCGTTCCCCTTGTGGAACCATGGTTAGATGTAACCAAGAGAAGTTCTCCTTCAGGGAACTCACACTGCATCAGAAACACTTTGGGAAAGAGAATACCACCTCTGCTAGGACGAGAGCACTATAGAGCCTGGAGTGGTCCTCACATCTATGTTATAAAACCTAACAAAGATGAGTAGGGATGACCAGCCCACTGCCTCACAAATGTCGTGTAATGATACACCTGACAGAAAGGTTTAGGATGCCGCCCTACCCCTAGTTGAGTAGGCCCTGAACCCAGAGGTGAAGAGAAGTCAGAGCACTCATAAACTTAATGCTTAATGTCTACTTTGTTGCTGGGAGGCCTCTCTTAGGGGGACCAATGCAGACAAAACTTGTTCAGTTTTCCTCCAGAGGGCAGTTCTGTGGACATAGGTGTCCTGTGCTCAAACTGGACACACTAAAATAAGCTTCTTGAGGTATGGCTCCTGGAAGGGAGCAGGACAAAATGCCTGCAGCACTATGGGCCATGGAACATTAGTGGGCACCTCCGGCCCATAAGCCAGCCTTTTACCATTCCTGGTGCAAACTCGAGATATGACGCGGCCACAGAAAGGGCCTAAAGGTCACCAACACTCTTCAGAGATGAAATGGCTAATAGAAACACAGTTTTTAATGTCAGAAACTTAGCACTTTTAGCACCACAGAGGAAATGTGTCACCAACAGGTTTCTTCCCAATAACTGACTACCCAAAAGGATGTGGTATACCATGTATACCTTTAAGGTAAAGGGAGTCAACCCTGTGGAGAATTATTCTTGTAGAAACTTCAGCACTGAACCAACTGGCCAGTTAAAGGTGGGGTAAGTGATTTCTGGTTGCCAATGTTGATATTTCAAATCACCAAAACAAACACACCCCTACCCCAAAAGGGTCTCACCCCTATTTTGATAGCTCCACCCCACACATACATACACAACCCAGGAAACGATTAGTTCTGTGAAACAAAGCAAAACCAATGTTACTCACCTATTGAGAAGAAAAAAAGCAACCTTGGCCTCCGATCGCAGGCCTTTGAGTTTTGAGGCCTGGAGTGACATGACAAATCCCAGACACTGCTGCCGTGTTCTATTTATGACGTATTGACACAAATTTCAAATGATTTTCAATGGTCGCTTTGTCGTGTCCATTGTAGATAAACTTTAGCTGTAGCGGCGTGACACGACACGACACGACACGACACGACACGACACGACACGACAACTATCACATCCGGTGTATACACGGTGTAAGCCTTCTTTTGTTCCCGCAGACATTTTCCTCTTTTGTTTTTTATCCACCATCTCTATCTTTCTGTTGTCGCTCGGCTTGGCTAATGTCCGTCATGTACACTGAGCACTCTCTGCTCCGCACCATGAGTAGACACGCCCCTTACTGCTGATTGGCTACAAGTTTGTTTTGGTACTCGGCCCGACTCAGTTTTCTAAAACGTTTTTGAAAAAATACATACCCCACCTTTAACTGGAACCAGCTGTTGATCTCTGCACCATGAAGTGAAAAGTTTTGACTTCAGGGAATACAGTTTCCTTTTGGAGAGAGCTCTGGAGTGGGGAATGGTCTCTACAACCTCAGTTGTGACACTGGAATTTATAATTTGTGCCCCTCAGAGGCCACACCCATAGTTTACATAATTCCGGGTGTGGATGCACAATCGTGCTGCCCGCCTGAGTCAGAAGCTCACACAGAGAGAGACGTTGAGAAGGCACACAAGGTCTAAGAACCATACTCAGGCCGGCGAGAACTGGGTTACTAGAAGTAAACCGACCTGATTGGACTCTTTCCAGAACTCCCAGGAGCAGAGCGAACGTGGGCAAGGTGTACAGAGGCAGCCTCAGTCACGTCTGTACCATAGCATCCAGTTCCAGAGGAGCTGGATGTGTGAGGGAGAACCAGAGTGGACAATGAGAGGTTTCTGGAGACACAAACAAGTCCAATTGAGCCTGGCTGAACACCCTCCAAATCTGCTCCACCTCCTCAGGGTAGAGCCTCCACTCCCCAGGCCTCAGCCACTGCCTCGACAGGATGCCTGCTCCCTGATTGAGACGCCCCCACTGTCAGTTGATATGAGACCACCATTTTGTTGTCTGTACGAACAAGCACATGATGGCCTCTGTGGTCTGGGAAAAAGTGTTTCCATGTTCAAAACATGATGAAAACCCCCTGGTCCTGAGCCACCACTGCAAGGGTCTCATGTACAGCAGGCCAAAAGGTATCACATTGGACGCAGCTTCCATCAGACCCAACAGTCTTTGAAACTGTTTCACAGTGAGTGGCTGGCCTAGCCTGACACTGTTCACGGCTGTGAGAATCGGAACGGTATGAGCAGGAGACAGATGTGCCTGCATTGTTGTCGAATCCCACTTCATACCAAGATAAGTGGTCACCTGAACTGGAGAAAGCACAGTCTTCTTGGGATTCAGCCTTTCATATGGGTGAGGATGACATATCGATGCCAAACCACTATCTGCGCTGACTGAGCCAGTATCAACCAAACGTAAGTCAGAGATGTTCACAAGTCTTTAACTTGGAGTCCGAGTCAAGTCTGAAGTTTTTAACCTGGAGTCTGAGTCAAGTCTGAAGTCCTTGTTGCTGGAGTCTGAGTCAAGTCTCGAGTCTTTGGTCACAAGTCCGAGTTGAGTCTCAAGTCATTTAATGGCTCACTAAAAAATCCCATTCAGAATCCTCATGTATTTAAATCTTCCTATTTACGAAGCTATCTTATAGGCTAGAAAAAATATACAATCTATGACTTGCTTTGTAAAAAAAATAAATAAATAAAAATATCCATAATATAGATCCAGCCTGATACTTATATGTTTTAATCCATTACAATGTTCAAAACAGTGTTTCTTTAATCAGATTCTATAATAAGAGTCTGATCTCTAGAAATTAAGTATTTTTTTATGATATAAGTCAGGGGTATTCAGTTAAAGTTCCAAGAGGTGCAGCCTCTATATTTTATTCCAAGCAAAGGTCTGGACAAAAAAATAAAAAATAAAAAATAAAGTTTGACGTGTATTGTATTTTTACATTTTTACATGCGAGGCTAGTAAGATAGTAATAAAAATAACTATATTTGTAGCATTGTTGTTTTCTGCTGTGTTTTAGTGAAAGTAACCTATAATTTTGATGCTGTTTGTTTCTGTTGTTGTTAAAATAACCGCGTCCTGAGAGAGAAATCGCACAGAGTTTGCGTTTGGCACGCGTTTGGCTTTAGATAAAAATACTAGAGAATATAGCGCTGAAAGATATTTACCATAAACGACCCCGAGCGCTTGTTATGTGATCCGCTCCGCTGTTTTGAAGCGCTGCTTATTAAAATGGTGCTGCTGTTACGGCTCGCGGTCCGGATGGATGCCGGGGTGCGGATGCGGTCCGCTTTTTGAAAATCAGCTATATAAGTATTTAAGGATAAAAGACTCGCGTCTGAAGTCAAGTCTGAAGTCTATAAAAATGCAACTTGAGTGCGACTCGAGTCCGAATCACTTAACTCCAGTGCCCATCTCTGACGTAGGTATAATTTAATATGCGGATGCCCTGGAGTCTGAAAGGAGCCAGAGGTGCATCCACACATTTGGTAAAATTGCAGGGTGACAGTGCTAGGCCAAACGGAAGAACCCGATATTTATATGCTTTGCCCCTGAAAGCAAGCCTCAGGAACGTCCTATGTCTGGGAAGGATGGAAAAATGGAAGTATGTGAATCTATGGTGACATACCTGTCCTCGGATCTGATTTGAGTCACAATCCGTTTTAACGTCAGCATCTTGAATCTGAACATTTTGACAGAATGATTGAGTTGACGCGGATCTATGTTAGGATGCAACCCCCCATTCTTCTTTGGAACAATAAAGTATTGGCTGTAGAAGCCAGACTCTCTCTCAAGTGGGGGAATGTGCACTATGGTCTCATTCCTCTAGAGACTAGCCACTTCCTGTTACATCACCAGAGCCTGCTCGGGATGTACCACCGTGGGCGTTACCACGTTGAAACAAGGTGGATGAGAACCGAATTGGATTCTGTAGCCCAGGGGTCTCCAACTACCATCTTGCAGACTTCAGTTCCAACCCTGCTTCTACACACCTGCCTATAATTTTCAAGTAACGTTGAACACTTTGACTAGCTGCATAAGCTGTGCTTGATTGGGGTTGGAGCTGAAATCTGCAGGATGGTAGCTCTCCAGGAGCAGGGTTGGAGACCACTGCTGTGGCTTATCTCCACAGTCTGCAGGACCCATTGAGATGCTTCCACACTGCCATAAAGTGTACTAAGGGAATCAGTCTCTCGAGAGTAGTCTGAGCAGTCAGTCCGGTGCCCTGAAGTGGATGACTGGTAGAGATGACTGATCTGACTGCTCTGATGACCTCCTTCAAGGATGCAAGCCACCCAGAGCTGCTATGTTTCTGGGTGGATACTGAGAACTGAGCTCACAGGAGACTGCTGTGCCCTGAAGCACCAAAGGTGGCAGGGTTACCAGACCAATCTCCTGAGGGCACTGAAGAGAGACAGGCACTGCATGATGAGGTGCACACTGCTTTTCCCCAGAGGGGCCTGCCCTCAGAAGCCTCACTCTCAGAAGCCGTACGCTTCTGTTTTTTAGCCTCCTGAATCCTCTCAATGACAAAATTTACTGCATCGCCAAAGAGGCCAGAAGGCACTAGCGGGGTGTCCAGAAGGAAGAACCTGTCCTTTTCTTTAATATCAGACAGATTCAACCAGAGATATGACCTATGGCTCTGGCCATTTTTTTTGGTGGCTCTAATTTTTTTTGAGACAAGTCTGCAGCTTGACAGAGTTCTTTAATATCTTCAGAGCCCATCTCCTCGCCTTCATCCAGATCTTTGAGCATGTCATTTTGGTATGCCCGCAACACTGCCATTGTGTGCAGGCAGGCTCCAACCTGACGTGCCATTGTATAAGCTTTACCCACCAAAGCCGATGCTGTTCTGAATAGCTTGGTGGGTAACGTCGGAGTCTTCAGGGATGGCGCTGACTCAGGGGACAGATAGCTAGCAAGCATCTGTTCTACCCGAGGCATCGCCCCATAGCCCTGATCCCTCAGCCCCAGAATGTTTGAATAATTATCTACCATAGGGCTGAAGATCAAGGCTGAGAAAGGTTTACCCTATGACCTTAGTTAGTCAGTTCAACAATCCACACGTGCAGTATCGAAGTGCCTAAGGAGGAAACATTCACAGTTGGGCCATTTAAAGAACTAGTTGAAGAAGAAGACGATGGTATGACAATAAAAACAGCAGAATGTGGAAAAAAACAACAATGGATAATTGTATCTGAAAACAGAAGCCTTTGTTCTAAGCAGGGACGTCCAGAGAGTTCCTCAGGGGCAGGGGCTCAAATGTAAAATAGGGGCAATGTCAAAAAAATAAAAAAAAATAAAATAAAATAATAATAATAATAATAATAATATTATATATATATATATATATATATATATATATATATATATATATATATATATATATATATATATATATATATATATATATATATATATACACAGTATATACAGTATATAATATATAGGTCGTCAAAAGTTTGGATACACTACTATTTTTTTTTGCAAGAAGTCACTTATGGTCATCAAGCCTGCATTTATTTGATAAAATATTTAATATACATTTTATACAATTCTGATTTATTATCAATGTTGGAAACATGTCATACTTTTTTCAGGATTCTTTGATTAATAAAAAAAAAAGAAGAAGAAGAAAAGCACAACATTTATTTATAATACAATAGCCTATACGCTGAAAAGCTTGAGGTCAGTATTTTTTTTATTTTTTATTTTTTGAAAGATATTAGATTTCATTCAGCAAAGATTTGCTAAATTGATAGAAACAGTGACAGTAAAGATTGGCATTGCTAGAAAACATCTCTATATTGAATAAATGGTGTTCTTTTAAATTTTTTATCTATCAATGAACCCCAAAAAAGTATCACGGGTTCCGAAAATAAATAAATAATAAAATAAATAAATACTTTTTTTTTTTTTTAAGCAGCACAGTTGTTTCCAATATTGATAATAAAACAGCATATTAGAATGATTTCTGAAGGATTATGAACTGAAGACTGGAGATATGATGCTGGAAATTCAGCTTTGCATCACAGAAATAAATTATATTTTAAAGTATATTAAAATAAATAAACATTCTTTTAAATTGAAATAATATTTTGCAATATTAAAGTTTTTTCTGTATTTTTGATTAAAAAAAATGCAGGTTTGATGAGCATAAGACACCTTCATAATGCTGCATAATTATCAAAAATGGTAACATGATGAAGTCCTTTCACGTCACTAGGTGGCATTTGGGCTTCATTAAAGGAACACTCCACTTTTTTTGGAAATAGGCCCATTCTCCAACTCCCCCAGAGTTAATAAGTTGAGTTTTACCGTTTTTGAATCCATTCAGCCGATCTTCGGGTCTGGCAATAGCACTTTTAGCATAGCTTAGCATAGATCATTAAATCCGATTAGACCAGTAGCATCGCATTCAAAAATGATCAAAGAGTTTCGATAGTTTTCCTATTTAAAACTTGACTCTTCTGTAGTTATATCGTGCACTGAGACTGGCGGAAAATGAAAAGTTGCAATTTTCTAGTCCGATTTGGCTAGGAACTATACTCTCATTCCGGCGTAATAATCAAGGAACTTTGCTGCCGTAACATGGCCGCAGCAGGTGCAGTGATATTACGCAGCGCCTGAAAGTAGTCCCCAGCTAGGTAACTAGTTATAATATAGCTGGGGACTACTTTCAGGCGCTACGTAATATCACTGCGCCTGCTGCGGCCATGTTACGGCAGCAAAGTTCCTTCATTATTACGCCGGACTGGGAGTATAGTTCCTAATCATATCGGCCTAGAAAATCGCAACTTTTCATTTTCCGCCGGTCTTAGTACACGATATAACTACAGAAGAGTCAAGTTTTAAATAGGAAAACTATCGAAACGCTTTGGTCATTTTTGAACGCGATGCTACTGGTCTAATCGGATTCAATGATCTATGCTAAGCTATGCTAAAAGTGCTATCGCCAGACCCGGAGATCAGCTGAATGGATTCAAAAACGGTAAAACTCAACTTATTAACTCTGGGGGAGTTGGAGAATGAGCCTATTTCCAAAAAAAGTGGAGTGTTCCTTTAAGAACGGAAAGAATAAGAACGGAAAATGACTGTTCCACTTCACATTATTGTCCAATGAAGATCATGATTGGTTGGTATATTATAGCCTACATGATAAACGGGCATTGACGAATTAGGCCCATGTAATATTCTAAAATATATAATATATGGATTTTTAATTAAATCGACACACTAGCTTTTATTATTTATGAAAAAAAGTTTAAAAATATTTCAATAAACTTTTTTCTTTCCGTCGACCCACTCACTGAAAGAACCATATATGGCTTGAGAAGAGCCTGTGGAATATCAGTCAGTCGAGCAAAATGCACGCAACCCGTAGCAACGCCTCAGATTGACAGATAAAATAAACAGGAATTTTCCGACTTTTGAGCGATTAGTTACCATTTTGTACACATTGTCATGTTAATTATAATTCAAATGCATTTCGTTTTATTGACTACAATATCATTGCTATTTGTCTGAGAGGGGCACTTTTGGATAATTTTGAAAAAGGGCAGGGGCTTGAGCCCCCAAAGCAACACACCCCCCACCCCCCACCCCCCCTTCTGCACTTGCCTGGTTCTAAGGTTTACATGAGTAAAGGAACCCCACTCCATGCTGCCCTCTGCAGGTCAGGTAGAATATCACAAAGTAGTGTGCATTTTTTTTCCCCTACAGTTTTAGTCTTGTACTCAACACTACTTAATACAAGCTACCAACAAAGTATCATTTCACAAAAGCACCAATGCTCCCGATGATTTCAGCAATAATTATGTGCTCTTCAAGTGCAGTTGGAAATATCGCAATTACAAGCTGTGAGCACATGAATGACCAAGCCTAGTCAAGTGGAATTTACAAGTGGAAATCTAGATGATACAAGGTTTGCGGAGTTGTGACGTTAAAAGGGGCATGTTAATTTGAAACATGGCGGAAGCACTCATCTATATTATAGACCATATAATATAGCTATAATCTATAAATAGAGATCTGTGAGTGGAAAGCGAGCCATATGTACACAGCAGCACCATTTCCATATGCAAAACTGGCTTGCCGCCATGCTAGCAATTTGTTGAGTGTCAACAGACAAAGCTCTGATTGAACAAATGTACTATGGATGTTATATATTTAAAAATTTTGACAGCATGCAGAGGCTTATGTAGCATATCTGGAAGCAGTTAAAAAGCAAGGGGACACATTCCCTCATGTGGAATCAGTTTTTCCCATGAAGTGTCATTGTTTCCATAAGCACTAGGGTTTTTACAGTACTATACCTTTAAAGGGTGGGTTTGCTTTTGGGACTGTATATAGTTATGTAATGTATATTGATGTATTGCCTAAGTCAAAAGAGTGCTCAAATAAGTGCTGTTTTTCTTCTTTCTATTTTTCAAAGGATCCTAAAAAATCAGTTTACACAAAAATTTTAAGATCAGGTGAGCTAAATATATGTATATAATGACTGCTGAAGATTCAGCTTTGCCATCACAAGAATAAATCACATTTTGGAATATATCAAAATTAAAAACTGCAATTTTAAATTGTAATAATATTTCACTATGCTACACTGTAAAAAGTGATAAGTTGACTTAACTTAAAAAAATTGAGGAAACCTGTTGCCTTAAAGTTATTAAGTAAATAATAATAATAAAAAATAAGTTGTCAAGTTCACTTAACTTAAAAAAAAATGACATTAATCATTTTAAGGCAATGGGTTTCCTGAATTTTTTTAAGTTAAGTCAACTTATCATTTTTTACAGTGTACTGTTCTACAGTATTTTACTAAGTAAATGCAGCCTTGATAAGAGACTTTTAAAAACATTAAAAATTAATTATACAATAAATTAACAATATGATTATTGTTATATAATATATAATTTATATATCAGTGGGGATTTTTTAAGACTGCAAGGGAAGCTCGGCTTCCCCTATAATGTCAAAAAATTAATGGTCAAATATGTACTATTGTGTTAACATTTTATTGACTAAAAATGCGTTAGAAGACGTTCATCTCAGAACAGTCTCTGGGGGAGAATGGAGGAGTGGGCGTGTCTGGACTCCGGGCTTCTGCGTGATGATTGGACGGTCTGTATCTCCTTTTGATTGACAGCGATTTTGTCCTATAAAAAGTCGCTGATGCTGAAGCTATTCGAGCTCAGTCCCATAGCGGCTTTGCACTTGGTTCTTATCAATCATTATATATATATATATATATATATATATATATATATATATATATATATATATATATATATATATATATATATATACATATTTTATTAATTTATAATGTTATGTTTTAATATACATGCTGCTAACTCGGAAATTTCAAGATATGCGATCAAAAAATGCTCCTGACACTTTGGCAATATAACACGAGAAAGAGTGCTGTTTTTGTTTCGTTTCTGTGTTTGATCCAAATCCGCGTTGATTTGGGAGAATCACTGATTCATTGAGCCATTCATAAAAACAGTCATTTGATTCGCTCCTGAAGGATTCAGCCGTTTTGAAAGAATCATTTGAATGACTCAGTGATTCAATCACGAACTTCTGCCACCTGCTGGCTGTTTTTGTTTCCCGTCTAAAAGTAGGCATATTACATTTTCCAACATATTTCTGTATTCAGAATTTAGTATTTAAAACATTAATCTCATAACATTATTTATGCAATTATAAATACAGTCTAAATGAATAAATGCCACATCAAAATGTCACTTCATGCAGCTTCTGTGCAGTGCTAAGATGAGTTTTGTTTAGATCATTTCATTCATTCACATTAATTAAGTATTCAGAGAAAAATATTGTCTGTTTTCACTTACATCTATTTATTTATTAAATTTTGATTCATTTTGTAGAATTGAATTATAAATTAAGCTGGTATAGTATCGTAAGACATTTTAATGGTATCATGACAAGCATATTATACACCACATTCCTTGTTTCAGTTTAACCTAATTTCCACATTTCCGCCAAGTTTAATATCTTTTTTTTTTAGCTTGTTCATTCATTCATTCATTCATTCATACAGTAGGCTAGGCCAGTGTCACTGGAAAAGACGCCTAGTTGGTACGACAGGGTCACAGAGCATTTTCTTGAGAAGCAACGTAGGGCAGGATTTACGTATAAATAAATGGACAATTTTTTATGATGTAGGCCAAAAATGAGCTTCCCCTCTTTGAAAGACCAGCAGCCGCCACTGTTATATATTATATATAATAATTTGTTATATAATATATAAATTAAAAATCTATGTGCATTAAATATCCCCAAAGCATTAATTATAACATTCAGTATACTTTATGCTTAGATGTTTATCTTAATGCCACAATGCATAATATAGTCCATATACACTGTAAATAAATCATTTCAAGTGCACTTTGTCGCAGAAAACTTTTCAGAAAAAAAGCTTTCATTTGATAAATGTCCTTCTTTTTGTGCAGCACATGCTTTTTCGCCAACCTGCAATCAAACCACTGTAATTGGTGGCATGATGTCACAGAGCAGAAGCTTCAGTTAGTAGTATGAAACCACAGAACCATATTCCAGTCTACTGTGGCTTTGTCAAGCTTGCTTCAAATATGTGCAACACTTGCTTAATGATGGTCTTGGATGAAAGGCAGTGCTTATACAGTTTCAAAATCCCTGCGATGGACGATCATGATGCCAGTGGGTCAATGAATGCCTTGACAAAGATTGCACACATGTGGTTGGTTTAGTCTTAAAGTCTTAAATATGCCTGGGAACCCTGTAGTCATGAAAAATGCATAATGTCAGGGGGAGCAGCGGTTCAGTGTGTCAGTGAAGACACGCAAAATGGTCTGGCCAATCTAAGTGAGGGTTAGAGACCCTGGTGCCAAGCTAAAGACTGCTTGGCACACACTGGGAAACACCTCCCAAGAGCCTGGCAGGAGCTGAAGTCTGTCAAGTTAGGCAACTTAGTGACCATTTCTGAATGAGTCAGTGGGAATGTGGGTTTTGAGTACAAACTGCGTCACTCTGTTTTTTCTTTTTCTTTTTTTCTTTGGGGAGAATAATTTCATTGTCTGATGAAAAAGGAAAAAAAAAAAAGTCAAAGAATTTTGCTCACTATTATTATCTGATATGTCATTTTATTGTGTGGAGTGTCCTCTAGTGGAAAGAGTTGGGACAGTGATTGCTCTGTTCCACATGAGGTGTTTTCAAGAACAGCATTAAGAAACCACATTTTAACCATTTTATCACCAACAGACTACTTGTATCATCCTGTGTATTGTTTTTCGGGGCCTTTTTCCTCTGCGAGTTCGTATGGAGAGAGAGAGAGAGAGAGAGAGAGAGAGAGAGAGAGAGAGAGAGAGAGAGATATGACTTTTATACGTTTTTGTGTGGCTTGGAGTCCTTGTCTGACTGCAGAGCCAACATAAGCTCTGTTTCCAACTGTACCTCCTTCTCACATCTCTCTGTCTCCTAATTCAAATCTGCAAGAGCCTCCGTCAAAATGCTACGTGGCCTCATGCCAAAGTTAACTTCCTGGATCGTACTGTTACAGACTTGCTCACACACACACACACACACACACACACACACACACACACACACACACACACACACGTTTACTTAACTATATAAATGGGGGCATTCCATATACTTCTATTGTGTTTTTTAAAATATACAGCTAGTTATACTATAACCTATGTCTTTTGTCCTAAATGAAGTGTGTGAAATGTGACACACACACACACACACACACACACACACTGGTTTCCATGTTTTAGGGGGATATTCCATAGACATAATGGTTTTTATACTGTACAAACTGTAATTTATATCCCTTACCCTAACCCTACCCCTCACACAAAACTTTCTGCAGTTTTAGTTTTTCCAAAAAAAAAAAAAAAAAAAAACCCATCAGAATGATTAGAAGGATTTTTCCTCATGGGTAAATAAATAAATAAATAACTTAAAATTTCGATAGATAAGTAAGTGTTTGGGCTTTTGTGTGTGTGTATACCTGGTATTCCCTACATTATGGGGTCCAAATGTTCCCACAAGCATTAGATAATATAGGAAATAACAGGTACACACACACGCGCGCGTGCACACGCACACACACATGTTTATTTATCAAAATAAGGACATCTCATAGACTTATGTTGCTTTTATATAAAGCCAGTTATATATTCTATAACCTGACCTTAAACCACACCCTAACAGAAAACATTTTGAATTTTTACAATTTAAAAAAAATCAACTTGATTTACTCTATTTGTAGCCTATGCTGTTTATTTTTTATACAAATGAGGATGTCCCCAAAAGAAGGCCATAGGAGGCTTTATCATGTGATTTAGCTCACCTCTAGGTACAATAAACTGAATATGGTTAAGTAGGTCCACACATTCCTGCAAAAAAAGCATACATGTTTACTTAGCTGTCTACAAGGGAACATAGTACTGGCTTTTTGTTTTTATATACAGCAAATTAATAACATAGGTCAGAGGTGAAAACAAAAATGTTTTTTATGACTGGTCATCCTTCTTTTTGGTTTGGCTTGCTTGAGAAAGGAAAACATTAACTTAAAGACACTGGGTTTACTAAAGAATTTATTAAGTTTTAAGTATAAGATAAACAGAAAGCATAATTCTGTGAGTTTACACAGAAGTTGTGGCTGTGAAATACCACATATGTTCAGGTTACCTTAGATGACCATTTGGTGGCAGCCCTATCATGCCTCTGACTGACCGTGTCCTTCGTGCCAGTGCCAGATCATGCAAAATCAATAGTCCTGGCCATTCATTCATCATGCTGCCAGGGAATACCTGGAAAAAAAAGACACAAAGTAATCAAAATTTCCATTTAAAGATAAATTTCTAGCACTCTACTTTCTACCAACATTTAGAGGTCCAGTTTAGGAAACAGGGTTCAATGACCTTATATACAGCATTTTACATGGATTTTCTTTGAGCCACGCTGTCTTATTTTAGTTCAAAAGAAAGCAGAACTCAGAAAGAGGGAGCGGGACAAGATGCAAAAGAGAAATGAAAAAGAATTGTGCGCTCAAATACAACCGCTGGAAAAGACATTTATAGGAACTGCTAACCACGCAGTTTAAAAGTACAGAGCAGAGAGATTGAAGACTATGTGAAGCTGTGTTGTCTGTACTAAGCGAGTCTCTTTTTTTGCCCCATACTTGAGAAGACTGAGCGCCAGTGCCAGTGATTCTGTCAGAAACCGCTCTTGGCTACTGTTATGGCAGTGTGTTTGAGGGGAATGGGTCCAGCCGAAGACAGAAAGTTGGACCAAAAAGGGGCAAAACTGTGAACATACTGTGAACTGTATCCGTGATCAAAAACAAACAAATTCCACAGTCACTGAATCATCTGGTCAGCTTCTGTTCGCTCCAGATGCCCTTTCCACTCGAAACCAACTGGACACTCCTGGTTTGAGCTATACAGTTTGGTTACAGTCTTTAAGCATTTATGACAACTGTTGGCGAAAGTGGTCTCAGCACAATGCACATAAGATCTGGAAGGACACTAGTCAGTTAAATGAAGATGGTTTTAAAATGTTTCCACGTGTAGATTTATGCTGGTTTCATTAAACAAAAAACATATGTACTTTCAGTTATTTTACTGGTGATGTACTGAAAGGCTTTTGTTTTATTAGCATATTTTCATGTGTGAAAATAATTATTGTTAATACAATTGTTTCATTTAAATGCTATGAAGTTAGAAAACTAGGAGGAGAGTGTTCAAGTGTTTTTTTTGTTTGTTTGTTTGTTTTTTTCTGAAAGTAATTTTCTGTTTTTATGAAATAGCTGTATCCATTTTATGTCTTTGTTTTAGGGTTGTATCTTACAATAAAACTCCACACACTTTTGAGTGGCCAACTGAATGAGAGAGAGAAAAAACACTATGAAATGAAGAAAGCCATAATTTTGACCTGTTGCATTTTGTCTGGGACAAACTTTTACAGGCTACAACAGAAAAGTAAAAAAATAAAAAAGTCAGAAGTTTAAGTGTAAGGCAAAGTTACCTCCTCATCAATAGTGTGCTCAAACTTTTAGACAAGACAAGAGAGAGAAAGAGAGGAATGTTTCCCTCAGTTACTTCTTTCTGCTTGCGTCCATAAGAGCGAAGCGCCTGTTTCCCGCTGACTACTATGAAACGAGATCATTAAATTGATTCCATCTGTACGTTTGTGGATAACTTTCCATCCACCAGCACATGCTTCAGCCCCTTTCCTGCACGTTCCTCTTTATTTACAAAGATTTACCATCTGTATGCAGCCAAAAATCTCAAGATGTATATCTTTGCCAAATTGATCATCAAGAATACCAACAACCTTGAACCCTGTAATTTAATCCTCACTAAACTGAATATTAAGCACTGTACCTTGTTGGTGAATGGAATGCATTGACACTTAACTGATTGTATGTTGTAAACTATCATGCCTTTAGGGACAACATAAAAGTACTCTTTGCCACTTCTGGACTCATTTTGTAAAGATTAATGACATCTGAATGTTACTACCATCATCTCACAACAAACGCTTGACTGATGAATGCTGCTGTTTGTGTGTGATGTCAAACTAATGGCTGTTTACAGAGTTTGTAGACATTGTCCTTATCCAGATGCCATCCAATCATTAACTTGCTTATTGCAGACTCTCATTCATCAGTTTGAACTGAATTCAAAGTTCACAGTTGTGCAATCAAAGGAAATGTGTTCAGTGAGTATATTCTGATATGTCTTATGATCACTTCAAGATGTGTTATGCGGTCTGTAACAACTTCTCTTGTCTCATGGTGGCGCTGGTGCACTTTCTCACATGCTTAGTCCATTTTTATATGTGAATGACACATTGCAAATCTCAACACATTCAAATTCATAGCAGCCATTTTAAAAAAGCTTGAATAATGTCGAGATGACTTTTATGATAATGTCATAATGTCACAAGATGTCATTCATCATAATGATAATGTAAATATTATTTTGAATTATGGCTTCACCTTTATTCATAAATTAAGATAACGTACTTGCCTGTTGTTTTACTAGTACAAAGAATACATGCCTGGTCATTTCAAATATATGAAATAGTACATTAAATAATTGTTAATATTTCTTGCAATATAAATAAAGTGTTGTTTTTATTATAAACAACAATACTTATAATTATTACAATAATGGTCTCGGCTTGGAACAACATGATAATATAACTTACATTAACAATGATTATTAGTATTTAATAATATACCTTTCATTTTTATGTTGTTGTATTATTATATTTTTGCATTTGACATTGTTTTATATCATTTTATTATTATTATTGAAAAGAAGAAAATGGTTAATTATTTGTAATTTACAGTAATTTCATATCAATAATATGATATTTTGGGAAAGATATTTTACAGACAGGTGTGACCACTTGAGGCCTGGTGCGAGGGCAAAAATCTCCCATGTCCAATATAGAAGCAATTAATGCACTTAATCTTAATATTCCTGATTGTAAACACCATTAATGACATTTCAAGAACCTTAAACTAGAGGTCTGCGCGGGACTGTTTTTTTAAGTCCCGCTCCCGCGAGGATATCCCGCACCCACCCACTCCCGCGATATATTTACTCTTTGTTCACCCGCTGTCCGCTTTGAATAATTTTCTTCCCAACCCCTCCGTTCCCGCTAAATTTAGATCTCGTTTCCAGAATCACACATTTAAATTTCCTCTACTAAAAGAAAGAGAGATAGTCTAACAAATAAAAGTGTCTGCACAAAATTGTATTTGTTATTTTATTCGTCTTGTCAAGAGTCTTTTTATTGACAGCAAAATGTCTTAAGACACAAAATTCGTTTAACATTTTGCTGCCAACACAGTAGGGGGAAAAAGTGTCACAGAGAAAATAAAAATTTACAAAAATAGTATTCCTTACTTTTATTTGTCTTGTCAGGATACAATTCCTTTAACCTACAACACAATAGGAAAAAGTGTCACAGAGGGAAAAAAAATGTAGATTGTACAAAAATGGCCTATTATAATTTTATTCGTCTTGTCAAAATACTAAATTCGTATAACATCTTGCTGTAAATACAGTAGCCTAGGAAAAGTGTCGCGGAAGAAAAATAAATAAATAAATTCGACGTCTGTCATTTAAAATTATAGGCTAAGCGAAATCAAGTTCTTCAAGGACAGGCATCCACACTTTACTCCACCTTTTTTCTGTTCTGTCACTCATTGACAACCTGCCTGGGCTGCGTTTCTCGATAACGATTGATCTTAGCGCTTAAGAGCGATTTCTACGAGTCATTTTACGAACGTTCGTTATTGTTTCACGTGCGTTTCCCACGTAACCGTGCTTTAAGTGCTACTTAGGAGTCGCTATCCATTGGTCAAGTGCTGAAATGTCAATTTATAGAATGGCTTGTATTTGTAGTACAGGCTCATTTATTGAAATGTTAACCTAATGCTGAGTTCCAGACAGCCCAGATAATATAATATAATATAATATAAATTTAGTCATTTAGCAGGTGCTTTTATCCAAAACGTCACCACTGCTAAAACGACATACTACCACAACAAAATCAATAACTGCTCTGACTTTCACACACTTTTCAAAACTTTCTCTTCTCTGTCCTCCTCCCCCTCCTCCTTCATCAACTCTTACAGCTGATGACTTTGCAACTTTCTTCACAAATAAAACAAGAACCATGACCAATTCCTCACACCACAAACTGATAACTTCATGCCAACAAATAAACACTCTCTCACTTCCTTCTCTCCTCTCTCAGAGATGGAAGTTTCTAAACTCATCCTTTCCAACCATCCCACTACTTGTCCACTAGATCTTATCCCCACTCACCTCCTTCAGGCCATTTCTTCTTCAGTCATACCTGCGCTTACTCACATTATCAACACCTCTCTTCGTACTGGTACATTTCCCACAGCATTTAAGTAGGCCAGGGTAACCCCACTGCTTAAAAAACCCTCTCTAAATCCAGCACTTTTAGAAAACTACAGACCGGTCTCCCTTCTTCCATTCATTGCAAAGACACTTGAGCAAGTTGTGTTCAACCAACTCTCCTTGTTTCTTGCACAGAACGATCTTCTGGACAACAACCAATCTGACTTCAGAAGCGGCCACTCTACTGAGACTGCCCTACTGTCGGTTACAGAGGCCCTGAGACTGGCAAGAGGGGCTTCCAAATCCTCTGTACTCATCTTACTGGACCTGTCTGCTGCTTTTGACACCGTTAACATCAGATCCTCCTGTCCACTCTCAGAAAGATGGGCATCTCAGGTATCGCACTCCTGTGGTTCAAATCTTACCTCTCAGGGTGTCTTGGAGGGGTGAGGTTTCAAAGTCACAACTTCTTGCTACTGGGGTTCCTCAAGGCTCAGTGCTTGGACCACTTCTCTTCTCCATCTACAGTACATGTCATCACTAGGATCGGTCATTCAGAAGCATGGCTTTTCTTATCACTGCTATGCTGATGATACTCAACTCTACTTCTCATTCCAACCAGATGATCCGACGGTAGCAGCTCGAATTGCGGCCTGTCTGAGTGACATTTCTAACTGGATGAAAAATCATCACCTTCAGCTCAACCTTGCCAAGACAGAACTGCTCGTGGTCTCAGCCAATCAATCACTTCACCACAACTTCTCTATACAGCTGGGTTCTTCCATCATAACTCCTTCCAGGACAGCCAGGAACCTTGGAGTTGTGATCGATGATCATTTAACCTTCACAGACCATATTGCTACAACTGCCCGGTCCTGAAGATTTGCCTTATACAACATCAGGAAGATTTGACCCTTCCTGTCAGAACAAGCCGCACAACTCCTTGTCCAAGCTCTTGTTCTCTCCAGACTGGACTATTGTAATGCGCTCTTGGCAGCCCTTCCCACAAGTACTATCAAGCCTCTGCAACTGATCCAGAATGCAGCACCCAGAGTGGTCTTTAATGAACCGAAGAAAGCTCACGTTACCCCTCTCTTCATCAGGTTACACTGGCTACCAATAGCCGATCGCATCAAATTCAAGGTACTGATGTTTGCCTACAAGACAACAACTAACGCTGCACCAATATATCTAAACTCACTAGTTCAAACTTATGCACCCTCCAGAAGCTTGCATTCTGCAAGTGAACAACGCCTTGTGGTGCCATCACAAAGAGGTACCAAATCTCTCTCATGGACCTTTTCCTGGACTGTACCCAGCTGGTGGAATGATCTCCCGATCTCAATTCGAACAGCGGAGTCTTTAGCCATTTTCAAAAATCATCTAAAGACACATCTTTTGTCATGACTCGAAGGAAAAAGTCAAGGATTCAATAGCAAGTGAGAACAGGTGTTTATTAAACACAATAGAAGAGATAGTGCAGGTGAGAAACGAGGCAACAGTAGAATAATAGGCTCGGCAACGCAGGACTCCGTGGGCAGAACGCAACGGACGAACCGCAGACGATCCTCCGAACAAGCAGGCGAATCTCAGAACAGGAACACAGGAACTAGAGCGATGGAGAGAAACTGTGAGCCGAGCCTGAACCTCCACAACCATCTGACAAAGACAAGACGAGGTGACAAACAATATATAGAACATCTCATTCAACACAGCTGGCGCTGATCAGCTCATCAGTGATAACGAGCCGTGCCGATGAGCCGCGCCCATTCATACAACACGCACACACATAGCAAAGGAGAGTCAGTGAATCCATGAACCGTGACAGTACCCCCCCTCCTAGGAACGCCGCCTGGCGTTCCCAGACACCCTTACCTGTCGATTGAAATCATCGATAAGGGAGTGGTCCAGGATGTCCCTAGCAGGAACCCAACTTCTCTCCTCCGGACCGTAACCTTCCAGGTCCACCAAGTACTGGAATCCGCGTCCCCTCCGCCTAGAGTCCAGTATGCGATTGACCGAACAGGTAGGTTCCCCATCTACGAGTCGCGGCGGGGGAGGAACCGGGGCCGGCGGATTAAAGTGAGAATGAAATACGGGCTTTACTTTGGACACATGAAAGACGGGATGAATTCTCCTGTACACCGGAGGGAGGTTGAGGCGGACTGCCACCGGACTAATGATCTTGGTGACAGTAAATGGGCCAATGAATTTGGGAGCAAGTTTATTAGAAACGGAGCGGAGAGGAATGTTCCTGGTTGAAAGCTACACTTTTTGACCAACGACGTATACGGGAGGCTTAGACCGGTGGCGATCGGCTTTAGCCTTGGTGCGCGCCCCCACCCGGAGTAGAGTCTCACGGGCTCTAGTCCATGTGCGGTGACACCTCTGAACGAAGGCGTGAGCGGAGGGGACCGCGATTTCGGATTCCAGACTGGGGAAGATTGGTGGCTGGTAACCTACACTACATTCAAACAGAGATAGACCCGTGGACGACACTGGCAACGTATTGTGTGCGTACTCCACCATTGAAAGTTGTTGACTCCAGGAGGAAGGATTCTTGGAGACCAAACATCGTAACACCCTTTCCAAATCTTGGTTGGCTCTCTCGGTTTGACCATTGCTCTGGGGGTGAAACCCTGAGGACAGACTGACAGTCGCTCCCAGTAACTTACAAAACTCTCGCCAAAATTTGGACACAAACTGGGGTCCTCTGTCAGAAACCACGTCTATCGGGAGGCCATGTAAGCGAAAGACGTGATCAACAACGGTCAATGCTGTCTCCTTGGCTGAGGGTAATTTGGGCAAGGGAATAAAATGAGCCGCCTTCGAGAACCGGTCCACCACAGTCAAAACGACCGTATTGCCCTGAGAGGGTGGGAGGGTGGGAGGGCGGTGATAAAATCTAGCGCTATGTGGGACCAGGGTCTCGAAGGGACAGGCAGCGGTTGAAGTAACCCATCTGGGGGTCGATTGGAAGTCTTATCAGTGGCACAAACCGAGCAAGCCAAAACAAAACTGTGAATGTCACGAGCCATCAATGGCCACCAAAACCGTTGCTTGATTAAAAAACTAGTGCGAGTAACTCCTGGATGGCAAGCCACGTTGGAACAATGACCCCACTGAATAACATCGGACCTTAATCCCTCCGGCACAAACAAACGATTCGGTGGGTAATCGGGCGGAGGCGTTACCCCTTCTAAGGCCGATCTGACCCTCGACTCAACCTCCCATGTGAGTGTGGAGACAAATAGGGTCTCGGGTAAAATACACTCGGGAGTAGACGGGCGATCGGAATGGTCAAAAATACGCGATAAAGAGTCGGGTTTGATGTTTTTGGAACCCGGGCGGTACGAGAGAGAAAAATCAAAACGACCGAAAAAAAGTGCCCACCGAGCCTGCCTGGAGTTCAATCTTTTGGCGGTTCTGATATATTCCAGGTTCTTATGATCAGTCCAGACGATAAAAGGTACCCCTGACCCCTCTAACCAATGACGCCATTCTTCCAACGCTAACTTTACTGCCAACAACTCTGTTACCAATGTCGTAGTTACGTTCGGCAGGCGATAAACGACGGGACAAAAACGCGCAGGGATGCATCTTGTCGTCTGTGGGAGAGCGCTGGGATAGCACTGCTCCTACCCCCACCTCTGACGCGTCGACCTCCACCATGAACTGACGTGACGGATCAGGGGCTATAAGGATGGGGGCTGAAACAAAGCGGCCTTTCAGTTTAGCAAACACAGCCTCAGCTGTGTCTGACCACCTGAACGTCGTCCTGGGGGAGGTCAAGGCCGTCAGAGGTGCGGCTAGTTGGCTGAAGTTGCGAATAAAACGCCGGTAGAAGTTGGCGAACCCCAGAAACCTCTGTAGGGCCTTACAGGAATCTGGGCTTGGCCACTCCACCACAGCCTTAACTTTTTCAGGATCCATTCGCACTCCCTCAGACGAAATGATGTACCCTAGGAAAGGAACAGACTGTGCATGAAAAGCGCATTTCTCCGCCTTGACAAAAAGCCCATTCTCTAGCAACCTCTGAAGCACTCGTCTGACGTGTTGAACGTGCTCCTGGAGAGACGAGGAAAAAATCAATATGTCATCCAGGTAAACATATATGAACTGGTCTACCATGTCTCTCAACACGTCATTGACGAGTGCCTGGAAGACTGCTGGGGAGTTGGAAAGCCCAAACGGCATAACCAAAATATTCAAAGTGCCCCCTGGGGGTGTTGAACGCAGTCTTCCATTCATCCCCCTTCCTGATGCGAACCAAATGATATGCATTACGTAAATCCAATTTTGTGAAGATTGATGCTCCCTGCAACCTCTCGAAGGCTGAAGACATCAACGGCAAAGGATAAGTATTCTTTACCGTGATGCTGTTCAACCCCTGGTAATCAATACAAGGTCGCAGAGAGCCATCCTTCTTCCCCACAAAAAAGAATCCCGCCCCCGCTGGAGAAGAGGAAGGCGGATGAATCCAGTTGTTAGAGAATCAGAAATATATTTCTCCATATCCTCCCTTTCTGGAACAGAAAGCGAATATAATTTGCCCTTAGGCGGAGACGTACCTGCCAGTAGATCTATAGCACAGTCATAGGGACGATGCGGAGGAAGAGAAGCAGCCCGAGACTTACTGAACACTTCCTTCAGATCGAGATACTCTGGTGGCACGTTAGACAGATTCACTGGCTCCTCCTGCAACACAGAACAAGAAACAGACGGAACAGCAGACGAAAGACATGAGGCATAACACTGATTACTCCAACTGGACACAGAGTTCTGACCCCACTCTATCCTGGGTCCGTGTCTCACTAACCATGGATGACCCAGGACAACAGGGGCGTGCGGTGACTGAGTGAGGTAGAGTGAGATTCTCTCAGTGTGGTTACCCGAAGTGATAAGCGTGATGGGTCCAGTGGTGTGAGTGATGCCCGGAAGTTCCTGTCCACTTAGTGAGTGGATGGTGATACTGTGCTCCAGAGGTGTGATGGGGACGTGAAGTTTCTGTGCCAATGAAAAGTCCATAAGATTCCCCTCCACTCCCGAATCCACGAGCGCCTGGCCGTTGAAGGCGTGACCTGCCCACTGGAGTCTCACCGGGAGGAGGGTGGCGTTTGAGGATCTGGTCAAAGATATCCCGCCCGAAAGTAGCCTCCGTCCTACCACCGGGCTTGGCCTTTTAAAGGACAGGTGGAGATGAAATGGCCGGCCTCTCCACAATAGAGACATAGACCTCTCGAACGGCGATGTTCTCTCTCCTCCCGGGAGAGCCGAGCTCGACCTACCTGCATGGGTTCAGGATCGTTCGAGGGGCTGATCGTGTTCGCTCCCCTGAGACTGGGAAACTCAGCGAAATCCCTCATTGGAGTCTTGAACGATCGATTTTCTCTCTGTTGTAATCATGCATCAACTCGTAGTGCCAGTTCAATCAGTTCATCCAGAGTCTTGGGTAAATCCAGCATGTAAATCTCTTTTTGAACACGATCAGCCAACCCATGCAGGAACAAGTCCCACTGCGCCTCTTCGTTCCATTTGCACTCGGCGGCCAACGTCCGGAACTGGATGGAATAATCGGAAACGGAGTTGTTGTTCTGACAGAGATCGGCCAGTTGGCGCGCCGCCTCGCGTCCGGCGACTGCGCGATCGAACACACGGCTCATTTCTTGCTCGAGTGCTTGGAACGAGGAGCAGCATGCGTGTTGATTCTTCCACACCGTTCCCCACAGAGCCGCGCGTCCAGATAATAGCGTCATCACTAGTGCCACTTTACTCTCCTCAGAGGAGAACGTCACGGGCTGGAGAGAGAAGTAAATCGAACACTTGGTTAGAAAAGTTCGGCACATATTTGGTTCTCCCGAATCCCTCTCGGGGGTGGGGATGCACGGCTCTGGCCGATTGATGTTGAAATTCTCCGGGGGAACAGGCGGGGGCGGTGCTGGCGCAGTGGGACCTCTCAGACGTTGTAGTTGGGAGGTGAGCTCAGACACCTGCGTTACCAGAGCCTGTATCGCCCGACCCGAGGCACCAATCTGTTCATCCTGACGGTCCATGCGGGCGTGATTACCGGCATACATCCGCTCGAAGGTGGCTGCACTCGCTGAATCCATAGCTTGGTCAGATGGTTCTGTCATGACTCGAAGGAAAAAGTCACGGATTCAATAGCAAGTGAGAACAGGTGTTTATTAAACACAATAGAAGAGATGCAGGTGAGAAACGAGGCAACAGTAGAATAATAGGCTCGGCAACGCAGGACTCCGTGGGCAGAACGCAACGGACGAACCGCAGACGATCCTCCGAACAAGCAGGCGAATCTCAGAACAGGAACACAGGAACTAGAGCGATGGAGAGAAACTGTGAGCCGAGCCTGAACCTCCACAACCATCTGACAAAGACAAGACGAGGTGACAAACAATATATAGAACATCTCATTCAACACAGCTGGCGCTGATCAGCTCATCAGTGATAACGAGCCGTGCTGATGAGCCGCGCCCATTCATACAACACGCACACACATAGCAAAGGAGAGTCAGTGAATCCATGAACCGTGACATCTTTTCCACCAGCACCTGACCAACTAATACTAACACCTACCTATTCTTAAAAAAAAAAAAAAATAGCTACGTGTACTGTGCTGGCCTAACTGAGACTTGTCATGGCACTTGTATACTGCTGCACTCTCGATGGTCTGATTGCTTCTATTGTTCTCATTTGTACGTCGCTTTGGATAAAAGCATCTGCTAAATGAATAAATGTAAATGTAAAATGACTTACAAATGATATTATAATAATATAATATAATATAATATAATATAATATAATATAATATAATATAATATACATTTAGTCATTTAGCAGGCGCTTTTATCCAAAACGACTTACAAATGAGGACAATAGAAGCAATCAAAACCAACAAAAGAGCAACAACATGCAAGTACTATGACAAGTCTCGGTTAGCCTAACACAGTACACGTAGCAATGTTTTATTTTATTTATTTTTTAAAGAAAACGAGTAGATAGAATATAGAAAAAAGTAGCCTAGTGTTTTTTTAATTGTTTTTTATTTATTTATAAGAAACAAGTAGATAGAATAGAAAAAAAGAAAGCTAGTGTTAGTTTTTCAAGAAAAGCTAGCAGAATAAATATGCAATTGACCATATGCACAGAGCGCTTTTTAGAACTTCCGGATAAAGATAAGCCAGCTCTTAATCTTCCGGTGAAGCTCATTTTATATGTGCTATATATAGGTAGAGACAAATAAACACTATCGTCAGGCGGTTAGGCGGTCTTAATGGTATTCTCAATAATCAATATCTTACCTTCAAAGCTATAAACACATTTTTAAAATATTATACAATTTTAAAGCCTTTATTATTTCTCAACTCTGTGCAGTAAAATTCGCATTATTAAAGGTTCACTTTTCATTCATGAAGACGACATGAAGAAATGTGCCAAAAACGTGTCTCGGCGAAAAATAAAGACTTTAGATGAAATTACCGTTATAACCAGAAGATGGCAGTATAGAATCAATCATTAGCTGCAGCTGCCATTTCAACTACCTAGTTTTTTCACGTCTTCTGATTTATTATAAAATAATTATTATAGCAAATTTGGTACTTTATCGCACTGAAGTATGAAGTATAGCAAGTGCAGGAAGTCACAAAGTCATTTAAAGAAATAAATAAATAAGGCCAGTCGAACAGCCTATAATGCTGAATTATTTACATACCTAATACATTGTTTAAGTTTTATCCAACACAGACCTGTAGTTTTGTTAGTCTGAATTTAATCTAAATCACTTAATGCACAGTTCTATTCTGACATCGGCTCGTCAGATGATTCATTCCGTTGCCGCTGTCAATAGCAATGACTCGCCGCATAATTTAATGGATTCACTCGCATAAATTAAACATTCGCGTTTGTCATTCCTGAAACAGTATAGGTGAACATTTGGTCCTCTTAGACAAATAAAACTTTTCTCCAAATTGTGAATGGATTATGTAGAGAAACCGAGTAAAGGAGGCTCCTCTTACGGCACAGTACACTTGACCGGAAATGACTGAGCTGGCTTATCTACAACCAGGAAGTAACCGTGCATAAGGTCAATTGATAGAGGATCAAGTGTCTGTGTGTGTGTGTGTGTGTGTGTGTGTGTGTGTGTGTGTGTGTGTGTGTGTGTGTGTTTATAAAAAGAAGACAGATAGATAAAATAGAATTAGAATAGAGAGTGCTAGAGTATATAATATAATATAAAACAATATAATATAAGTAAATATAATAAGTATATAAGTGATAAGTATAATATTAATCTGCTATTGTCACAAATCTGGTCTGCACTTCTATTCATTCACCACCAGAGGTCACTCGCACTTCATATTGACTTTCACACCACACATCACATGGACTGCATTTCCCATCAGCCATCTCACCAATCACACGCACACAGCTGTCACCAATCACTCATTGCACTAATCACAGGCACACCTGATCCCACGCATCACTCATTACACACACTATTTAAACCCTGGACTTTCTCTCCCTCGTCGCTGAGTATTGTATGTGTTTACTGCTCCCCTAGCCGTAGCTACTCTACAGAGCCCTTGTCAGTATCCTAGTCTTTCTTTACCTGTTCACTTGTGTTTATTTCTACCCGTGTTTCCTGGATTAACCCTTTCTGTGCCATTCCGTGTTTCTTTTCAGTTCCTGTATTGTTAGCTGTGATACAGAACTTTTGTTGTTTTCTAGTCTGTGTTCCTAGTGTTTACCCCTGTCTCCCTGTTTGGACTCTGATTATTTCCCTTGCCTGGATTATAGCCCATGTACCTGGATTACCTCTCTGCCTAGCCCCTTTGGATACTGTTCGCTGTCGACCGACCTTTGCTTGCCCTAGGATTGCTCTTTGTTTTGTCCCTGCCATACCTGTTTACCATTGCTCGACCCTGCCTGTATTTATGACCATGCCTGTGAATAAAAGCTTGCACTTGGATCCGCACGTCTCACGTCTCGTCAGCCACGTTACAACTATATAATAATATTATATAATATATTATATACATATAGTACATTAATATTATATTTGTACATTAATATTATTCTATATATAGTATCTGTAGAGACATTATTTCTGGGTCCAATACATGGCTGGTTTTCGTCATTGACAGAATTATTATTATTATTATTTTATTTTATTTTTTGAGTTTATCCCTATTTTTCCCAGTCTTTGAAGCGTGTTTCCTACATTATTTATTTTATTGGGGGTTTTCCCCCCAGTCATTTCATTTAAATGTCTATTTTTTTTGTTTTCTGCCATTTTTAATTATTTCATTTATAAATTCATTAAAACAAGTAATAAAGTGTACAGTAAAGTACAATCAAAAGCTTTAATTATAATCACATTTGCACTTGAATAAAGTTACAGGTGTAATCTGCCAACTATCCTGCAGGTGACCTCATAATTCTGTCTTCTTACGATGCACGTAGGGCTTTACGATTACTCCAGAGTACTCGTAGATCTACGATGATTTTCAAGTGCTACTTAAGTTAAGATGCTTTTGGGAAACAGGGCTGCGTTTCCCAAAAGCATCGTAAGCCTAAGAAGTGCGTAAAAATGATCGTACGACTGATCTTAATATTACGGTCTGTTTCCCAAAAGCATCGTAACTTAAGTAGCACTTGAAAATCATCGTAGATCTACGAGTACTCTGGAGTAATCGTAAAGCCCTACGTGCATCGTAAGAAGACAGAATTATGAGGTCACCTGCAGGACAATCGGCAGATTACACCTGTAACTTTATTCAAGTGCAAATGTGATTATAAATAAAGCTTTATTACTTTTTTTTTCAATGAATTTATAAATGAAATAATAAAAAATGGCAGAAAACAAAAAACAGACATTTAAATTAAATGACTGGGAAAAAAAACAATAAAAGAAATAATGTAGGAAACACACTTCAAAGACTGGGAAAAATAGGGATAAACTAAAAAAAAAATAAAAATAAAAAAATAATAATAATTCTGTCAATGACGAAAACCAGCCATGTATTGGACCCAGAAATAATGTCTCTACAGATATTATATACTATATAGAATAATATTAATCTACAAATATAATATTAATGTACTATATGTATATAATATATTATATAATATTATTATATATAGTAGATTAATATGATACTTATCACTTATATACTTAATATATTTACTTACATTATATTGTATTATATTATATTATATTATATTATATTATATTATATTATATACTCCAGCACTCTCTGTTCTAATTCTATTTTATCTGTCTTCTTTTTATAAAACACACACACACACACACACACAGACACTTGACCCTCTATCAACTGCATATTTATTCTGCTAGCTTTTCTTGAAAAACTAACACTAGCTTTCTTTTTTTCTATTCTATCTACTTGTTTCTTATAAATAAATAAAAAAACAATTAAAAAAACACTAGGCGACTTTTTTCTATATTCTATCTACTCGTTTTCTTTAAAAAATAAATAAAATAAAACATTGCTACGTGTACTGTGTTAGGCTAACCGAGCCTTGTCATAGTACTTGCATGTTGTTGCTCTTTTGTTGGTTTTGATTGCTTCTATTGTCCTCATTTGTAAGTCGTTTTGGATAAAAGCGCCTGCTAAATGACTAAATGTATATTATATTATATTATATTATATTATATTATATTATATTATATTATATTATATTATCTGAGCTGTCTGGAACGCAGCATTAGGTAAACATTTCAATAAACCAGTGTGTACTACAAATACAAGCCATTCTATAAATTGACATTTCAGCACTTGACCAACGGATAGCGACTCCTAAGTAGCACTTAAAGCACAGCTACGTGCGATTGTGTTAAGTGCATTTTTGGGAAACGCACGTGAAACAATAACGAACGTTCGTAAAATGACTCGTAGAAAACGCTCTTAAGCGCTAAGATCAATCGTTATCGAGAAACGCAGCCCAGACCGTAATATTAAGATCAGTCGTACGATCGTTTTTACGAACTTCTTAGGCTTACGATGCTTTTGGGAAACGCGGCCCTGTTCTGTCTGCGGGCCGTATATTCACTGGTAGGCTAGCCTACTCTGAGCATCGTTATGCACATGCTGCACACAGACCTCGCAAATAAAACGAAGCCCTGGTTCATGAGTGCAAGGTGCAGTGCGTGCATAACAGTCCAGTGCAGGCTGTACCGGTGCTTGAATAAAGCGCAGATATGCTGTTCTGAAAAGACGTCGGGAACGGGATATTGTTAGACCGCCCGCTCCCGTTCAAATTGCACCAGAGTTACCGACCGCTACCGCGTTTTATTCAGGAATTTAATCCCGCGTCGCAAGAAATCTGGTCGGGTCCCGCGGTTACTACGGGACAGCTGCGGGAATGCAGACCTCTACATTGAGCCTACATAACTCCTTACAAGAGGTTTAAAATGAAACTGCAATTGACCTATAACTGTCATATCTGTAACACTGTATCAGCAGGTACTTTTCTCCACGTTTTGGGAATGTCCAATTTTTGTCAATGGACTCATGTGAATTCTGTTTCGTTCTTTTTACTACAAATTGAAATTGAAATTGAAATTGATGGTGTGTCTGTTGTTCCCCCCTCCCTGTTGTTTGTTTGAGTGGATGTTGTTTTGTTGATTTGAAAAAATAAAAAGTTGATCACAAAAAAAGAAAATAAATCTAATACTTTAATTAAAACACCCCTTATGAACGTTTATTCGGTTATTTGTAATTTACGTTGTTGTGGGGAAAAAGATTCAATGTAGCTAGTATACTTTTTAGTAATAATTTGTAGCTAGTTACTTTTCCAGAGGGATAGCTTGACTGTAGCTTAACTACTTTAACTTATGAGTAGCTTCCCCAACCCTGAATTTTTCTTATCGCAAAAACGCTTTCAAGTGCACTTTGCATGATGGCAGTGGCTTTGGTGGAACAGAAGCTTCAGTATGAAACCATATTCCAATCTATTGTGGCTTTGTCAGGCTTGCTTTAAATATGTGCAACACTTGCTTAATGATGGTCTTGGATGAAAGGCAGTGCTTATACAGTTTTAAAATCCCTGCGATGGACGATCATGATGCCAGTGGGTCAGTGAATGCCTTGACAAAGATTGCACACATGTGGTTGGTTTAGTCTTAAAGTCTTAAATATGCCTGGGAACCCTGTAGTCATGAAAAATGCATAATGTCAGGGGGAGCAGCGGTTCAGTGTGTCAGTGAAGGCAAACAAAATGGTCTGGCCAATCTAAGTGAGGGTTAGGGATGTGCCCCCTGGTGCCATGCTAAAGACTGCTTGGCATACACCGGTAAACATGTTCAAAAAGCCTGGCAAGAGCTGAAGTCTGTCAAGTTAGCAGAGGCGGACAAAGTACACAGTTTCCTTACTTGAGTGAAAGTACAGATACCACTGGTCAAATATTACTCCACTACAAGTGAAAGTTGTAAAGACAGATTTTCACTTAAGTGAAAGTACGGAAGTACATGTTTTTAAAAGTACTTAAGTATCAAAAGTAAAAAGTAAATGCATTGTCGTATTGTTGTATATTTACAATACCATATGCCACTAATGCAACCTACTGAATACACTGATTAGCTTGTATTATCTTTGGAATTAAGAGCTTTTATGTTACAAAACATATTAAAAGGGAACAACTGAATGAAGATAATCATCTTTATTTTTATCTAACACTCCTACAGCTACATTGAACTCATTTTAATACTTGTTTAAAAGTTACAAAGTTCTTTTTCAAAGAGATATTGAAGTCTATGATATGGTTCATTTTAGGCAAACAAAGCAAACATTGAAAAGAAAACAAACTATAGGTTACTATAGTGAGATAATAGTAAATTTGTGGATACTGTGATTTTACTGCAAATACCATAGTTATGGTTACTATAGTAAAGACATGGTTAATTTTCCAAAGGGCTTTAATGAGTTAACACATGCCTTTTTAGAGCGCTTTTAGCTGTGCAGTAGCGCGGACGTTTACATTAGTTTAGTGGGGAAGATCCCGAGGTTGCCAGATTTGCGTAAAAAATATCAGCCAAATGTCCATTCACAGCTAGGCGGAAATCTGCAGGCTTAGAAATACTGTAAAACTTGGCAACACAGGAAGGTCCCGGCAGATCGCAGGCCGGATTTTCGCAGAAAAAAAGGTTTTGCACTCATTGTGAAAACTGCTACATAACGACTTTCTACTTGGGGACCTTGATATAAATGTAGTTGAGTAAAAAGTACGATATTTGTCTTTCAAATGTAGTGAAGTTAAAGTCGCAAGTTTACTTCGTTACTGTCCGCCTCTGCAAGTTAGGCAACTTAGTGACCATTTCTGAATGATTCTAACTGCGTCACCCTGTTTTTTTCTTCTTCTTTTTCTTTGGGGAGAATAAAAAATGTACAGAAAAGCAGCCTAAGAATTCTGCTCACTGTTATTATATGATATAGCATTTGATTGTGTGGAGTGTCCTCTAGTGGAAAGAGTTGGGACAGTGATTGCTCTGAGGTGTTTTCAAGGAGGGCATTAACAAACCACATTTGAACCATTTGATCACCAACAGACTACTTGTGTCATCCTGTGTATTGTTTCTCAGTGCCCTTTTCTTTTGTAAGGTCATATGTATAGAGAGAGAAAGATTTAAGTTTTATATGTTTTTGTGTGGCTTGGATTCTCTGACTGCAGAGCCAATAGAAGCTCTGCTTCCAACTGTACCTCCTTCTCACATCTCTCTGCCTACTAATTCAAATCTGCAAGAGCCTCCATCAAATCGTACAGTTTGTACAGTTACAGACTGTACAGGCTCTCTCACACACACACACACACACACACACACACACACACACACACACACACACACACACACACACACACACACACACACACACACACACACACACACACACACACACACTTAACATATAAATGGGGACATTCAGATTTCTAGTGCTATTTTTATTTTTATTTTTTTGTTTTTACAGCTAGTTACACTATAACAGCTAGTTACACTAGTCTTTTATCAGATTTTTCCTCAATTAAGTTAGGTAGACAGACACACTGGTTTCCATATTTAATGGGGACATTCCAAAGATGTAATGTTTTTTTTATACTATATTACACTGTAATATACTATACAAACTGTATTTTCTATATTCTTACCCTAACAAAACTTGCTGCCGTTTTAGTTTAAAAAAAAAAAAAAAAAAAACTTATTGTGATTTATAAGCTGTTTACCTCACGGGGACCAAAAAATAAAAATAAAATAAAATAAAAATAATAAAATAAATACATGTGTGTATTCTCTATATGTGCCCACAAGGTCAAAAATGAGTGGTGTTCCTATCCTTGTAGGGACATTTGGTCTCCATAATGTAGGAAATACCAGGTATATACAGTATACACACACACAAACACACACATTTACTTATGTATCTAAATAAGGACATCCCATAGACTTATGTTGCTTTTATATAAAACTGGTTATATATACTATAACCTGATCTTAACCCACATTCTGCATTTTTACAATTTAAAAAAGAAACTTGATTTACTTTATTTGTATACTGTTTTTACAAATGAGGATGTTTTAAAAAAAAGGCTTTAGGAGGCTTTGTAATGTGATTTTTAACTCACTTCCGGATACAAATTTGTTCCCAACAATTAACTTAATATGGTTAAGAACGTACACACAAATTAAAATGCATACATGTTTACTTAGCTATCTTTAAAGGGTTACTCCACCCCAAAATGAAAATTTTGTCATTAATCACTTACCCCCATGTTGTTCCAAACCCATAAAAGCTTTGTTCGTCTTCAGAACACAATTTAAGATATTTTGGATGAAAACCAATAGTCTTGTAACTGTCCCATTGACTGCCAAGTAAATGACACTGTCAAGACCCAGAAAAGTATGAAAAACATCGCCAAAATAGTCCATCTGCCATCAGTGGTTCAATCTGACTGTTATGAAGCGACGAGAATAGTTTTTATATAAAAATAAAATAAAAATAATGACTTTATTCAACAATTCGTCTCCTTTGCGTCAGCGTAGCACCATTTTGGAGAATATCCGCTGGATGCAAATAGCATATGCTGTTCTGTGTCAGCCACACCACACAGATATGTTTTCTATGCTTTAATTTGAATGAAAACAGTGTATAACGCTTAAAATCGCTTCATAACAGCCAAATTGAACCACTGATGGCAGATGGACTGTTTTGGCTATAGACATTTCTAGGCCTTGACAGTCATTTACTTGGCAGTCAATGGGACAGTCACAAAATTGTGTTCTGAAGACGAACAAAGCTTTTACGGGTTTGGAACGACATGGAGGTAAGTGATTAATGACAAAATTTTCATTTTGGGGTGGAGTAACCCTTTAAGGGAACATAGCACTGGCTTTTTGTTTTTATATACAGCAAATTAATAATAATATAAACCAGACTTTTTGCAACAAAGAGACAAAAATCAAACTTGATTGAGGGCCATATATATAACTATAGACTGAAGCAAATTTTGTATTAGAAAAGATATTAATAGATTTTTCATTTATAAAATTCAATTATATTGTGTACATATAAAAAAAAAAAAACATATTTTCCTCCACTTTTCTTGTAATTTGGCAAGATACATTTACCCCTACTTTTTAACACAAATATAACATAATTTAGAGAGGTTTAATATGCAATTTATTTTAGTATGTTACTTACATTGTAAGCAATAAGGATTTATATATATAAACAAACAAACAAACAAAAAACTATTATAAATCTTGATTATAAAGACTATAAATCTTGATGTTTCAAGATAAATAGGGTGTTTTCTTTTATTTATTTTATTTCATATTTGTGAAAGTTTCAAAAACTACCTCATTACATAGCAGGTGATTCAATGGTGTTTTTTCAACTTTTTCAGTTCTTTAGTTATTAAAGAGTCAATTTTAATCATAGCACCTTATACAGTATCTCACAAAAGTGAGTACACCCCTCACATTTCGGCAACCATTTTAGTGTATCTTCTCAAGGGACAATACTATAGAAATGAAACTTGGATATATTTTAGAGTAGTCAATGTGCAACTTGTATAGCAGTAAAGATTTACTGTCCTCTGAAAATAACTCAGCGTACAGCCATTATTGTCAAAAGAAAACTGGCAACAAAAGTGAGTACACCCTAAGTGATAACAGCTATACGTTTTTTAACCATGCAAGGCCACGTGTCCTATTCATCATGTTCATGCTTTTTTTTTCTGCTTGACAGGACCATACAAATTTGTATATCTTGTATTAGAGCAGTTAAAATTTGGTGCTTTGAGTGCAATTCTCTCATACAGACCACTGGATGTTCAACATGGCACCTCATGGCAAAGGACTCTCTGAGGATTTGAGAATTAGAATGGTTGCTCTTCACAAAGATGGCCGAGGCTATAAGAAGTATAACACCCTGGAATTGAGTTACAGTACAGTGTCCAGTGTCATACAGAGGTTTTCCAAGATGGGTTCCACTTGGAACAGGCCTCACAAAGGTCGATCAAAGAAGTTAGGTCCTCGCACTATGTGTCAAGTGCAGAAGCTGTCTTCAAAAAACAGACGTATGAGTGCTGCCAGCATTGCTTTAGAGGTTGCAGAAGTGAAAGGTCAGCTTGTCAGTGCTCAGACCATACGCCGCACACTGCAACAAGTCAGTTTGCATGGCGGTCGTCCCAGAAGGAAGAATCTTCTGAAGCTGGCTCACAAAAAAAGCCTGCAAACAATTTGCTGAAGACAACCTGTCAAAGAGCATCAATTACTGGAACCATGTCCTGTGGTCTGATGAGACTAAGATAAACTTGTAAGGCTCAGATAGTGTCCAGCATGTGTGGTGACGCCCTGGTGAGGAGTACCTATAGTCAAGCATGGTGGTGGTAGCAACATGGTCTGGGGCTGCATGAGTGCTGCTGGTACTGGGGAGCTGCGGTTCATTGAGGGAAACATGGATTCCAACATGTACCTTCAGAAACTGGGCCAAACGGCAGCTTTCCAACATAATAACGACCCGAAACACACTGCCAAGATGACAGCTGTCTTGCTGATGAAACTGAAGGTGAAGGAGATGGAGTGGCCAAATATGTCTCCAGACCTGAACCCTACGAGCACATGTGGGGCATCATCCTCAAGTGGAAGGTGGAGAAGCACCATGTGTCCAGCAGCTCTGCGATGTCATTATGGAGGAGTGGAAGAGGATCCCAGCAACAACCTGTGCAGCTCTGTTGAATTCCATGCCCAGGAGAATTAAGACAGTGCTAGATAACAATGGTGCCCCTACAAAATATTGACACTTTGGACACAGTTTTGACATATTCACTTAGGGTGTACTCATTTTGTTGCCAGTTATTTGGACAATAATGGCTGTATGTTGAGTTATTTTTAGAGGACAGTAAATTTGTACTTCTATACAAGCTGCACATTGACTACTCTAAAATATATCCAAATTTAATTTCTATAGTATTGTCCCTTGAGAAGATACACTAAAATGGTTGCCGAAATGTGAGGGGTGTACTCGCTTTTGTGAGATACTGTATAAGGTGCTATATGATTAAAATTGACTCTTTAATAACTAAAGAACTGAAAAAGTTGAAAAAAAAAAAACACCATCGAATCACCTCCTATGTAATGAGATAATTTTTGAAACTTTCACAAATATGCAATAAAATAAATAAAAGAAAACACCCTATTTATCTTGAAACATCAAGATTTATAGTCTTTATAATCAAGATTTATAATAGTTTTTTTTTGTTTATTTGTTTATATATATAAATCCTTATTGCTTACAATGTAAGTAACATACTAAAATAAATTGCATATTAAACCTCTCTAAATTATGTTATATTTGTGTTAAAAAGTAGGGGAAAATATGTTATTTTTTATTGATAAGTACACAATATAATTGAATTTTATAAATGAAAAATCTATTAATATCTTTTATAATACAAATACTAAAAATATACTAAAATTGTTGCTGAAATGTGAGGGGTGTTCTCACTTTTGTGAGATACTGTACATTACAAGTCAATTTTTATTTATACAATACCTTATACAACTTGGTTCAAAGCAGCTTCACAGTAAAAGTCAGTGTGGGCATTAGAGTTTGTAATGAAATATCTCTCAATTTACGTGATGAAAATTTTTTGTCATAACCCAAGTTTCTTTTAATTTGTTACCTAACAGTGTTTATATCTTGTTGTTTATGCTGATAAGTTTATTTAGAGACATCTGTATTTTTAGTTTGCACCGTGGGAAATGGTCAGTGTTTTTCATCTGTTCAAAGTGGCTTTCGCAAACATTTGAGGTCCCTGATTGGACAGAAGGGAAAGGCCATTTTGGATATAAACTGAACATGAGCCTAGGTTGTGTTGTAGGTTTTTCCTCTAAACCAGGCAAAGATGAAGCTTTTAATCTTGGCAGCGCTGCTCGGACTGAGTCTTGCTCAGTTTAACCCAAACACAAAAAATGGAAGGACTGCCATCGTCCACCTGTTTGAGTGGCGCTGGGCTGATATCGCAGCGGAGTGCGAGCGCTACCTTGGACCAAATGGCTTTGGTGGAGTTCAGGTATTTTTGCAGCATTATAGTTAAGCCTGCAAGGACTTAATTTGCAGTTCGTAATTGTACATGCTTTTTTAGAGGGTAAAAAATATGTAAATTATATATATATATATATATATATATATATATATATATATATATATATATATATATATATATATAAAATAGTAATAACATATTGATTTCCCATTTCAGATTTCCCCTCCAAGTGAGAGCATTGTTGTCACAAATCCCTGGCACCCTTGGTGGCAGAGATATCAGCCAATCGGTTACAATCTGTGTTCCAGATCAGGAAATGAAGATGCGCTGAGAGACATGATCACTAGGTGCAACAATGTTGGGGTAAATACAAACGACAAATAGGGTATAAATAGTGTACAGTATTACTTTATTTTTCCTGTGTAAAATTCATAGACTTCTGTTTGTTTTGTAGGTGAACATCTATGTTGATGCAGTCATCAACCACATGTGTGGAGCAGGTGGTGGAGCCGGTACCCACTCAAGTTGTGGTTCATATTTTGATGCCAACAAGAAGGACTTCCCCACAGTTCCTTACTCCAACTTGGACTTCAATGACGGCAAATGCAACACTGGCAGTGGAAACATTGAGAACTACCAGGATATCAATCAAGTATGTGATGATATTATGTCAAAGTGTTCATTTCAATAATTGATTTATTGTGAAGAGTGGACTCTTGTTACAAATTTGAGCACTGTGATGATGGCAGGTGAGAAACTGTAGGCTGGTTGGTCTTCTGGACTTGGCTCTGGAGAAGGACTATGTGCGTAGTAAGGTGTCTGACTACATGAACAAGCTGATTAACATGGGAGTGGCTGGGTTCAGAGTGGATGCCTGCAAGCACATGTGGCCTGGTGATCTTTCTGCTGTCTATGGCCGTCTCAATAATCTGAACACAAAGTGGTTTCCATCCGGTTCCAGGCCTTTTATCTTCCAAGAGGTATGTCCATTCATTTCCAAAAGAAATATATGAAGGTGGCAAAATATGTTGGTGACTTACTTGGTATGTTATTAGGTTATTGATCTCGGTGGAGAGCCCATTACATCAGGCGAATACAATGGAATTGGAAGGGTGACTGAGTTCAAGTATGGTGCCAAGCTGGGCGATGTCATCCGCAAATGGAATGGACAAAAACTGTCCTACGTCAAGTAAGTAAAGTTGTGGATTTACATTGCTATTAATTATTCAGCAGAGTCCAACAGCACTGAGACTTTTCACTGTTTGTATTACTCCACTTGTTTGTGTTTGCACATTCCAGACAATCTGTTGAACTATTAGAGGTTACAACGTCACGCCATTGTTAGGTGGTGTCAAGTAACTGTATGAGTGAGTCACTGAATCATTCACTTAACCGATTTATTCAAAATATGTATTCATTCAGGAGCAAACAAGTGACACTTTTTAAATTGCATGAGCAATTTATTTATTTATTTAGCTGATTTGTTTTGAAATACTGATTACAATACAAAAATAAGTGAGCGTTTTTATATTATTCACTCAGCCCATTCATTCAAAACACTGATTCATTCAGGAAGTAAACAAGTGGCTGTTTTTTTTTTAAGATTAAACAATTGAATTATTCACTCAGTCAATTTGTTCAAAACACTGATTTTATGAGTAAGAATTAGAATCATGGAAGGGCAGAAATGAAACACCACTGCTGTTGCCCGGAGGCACACAACAGTTCTACAGTAATTTGAAATATTTACAATAGTGTAACAAAAATAAATTAAGTAAGATGAAGTAGAAGTTCCTTCATGTTAACATTTGAAGTGTACATTTTGAGTGTAATATTACATAAATATGTGAACCTTATTGTACATTTAAACATTTTTCCAAGGGTGTTAGCTCTGTTTTGTCATCAAGTTATATTTATTGTTTCTTGCAACCTAAAATTGACAGATGGAGCTGCTTTTTGTTTCAGGAACTGGGGTGAGGGTTGGGGCTTCATGGCTTCTGATAAAGCTCTGGTGTTTGTTGACAACCACGATAACCAGAGAGGACATGGTGCTGGAGGTGCATCTATTGTGACATTCTGGGATGCTAGGTACAACTTCATCTTGTTTTCATTTACAAAACAGCATTTGCTTGGCAAATGAAAACATAATATTTCCTTTCATCTGTATTTATCCTTCTCTTTCTAGGATTTACAAAATGGCTGTAGCCTTTATGTTGGCCCATCCATATGGATTTACCAGAGTAATGTCCAGCTACCGGTGGGACCGCAACATTGTGAATGGACAGGTAGATGATTAAGCTTAGTCAAGTGAGAAAACAAATGCTAATCTGGTTTAAGTTCCTCTCTCTCTCTCTTAATAAAGCTCTCTCTCACTTTCTCATTGCTCAGGACCAAAATGACTGGCAAGGACCTCCCAGCAATGGTGATGGATCCACCAAACCTGTTCCCATCAACCCTGACTCTACCTGTGGAGATGGCTGGGTTTGTGAGCACAGATGGCGGCAGATCAAGTGAGTTCTATCCTACAGTTTCATTGCAAAAATGTCTTACACTATAAGATTTATTATTATTATAATAATTATTATTATTATATTTACTTGTTATTAAATGTATACTTTTATTCAGCAAGGGTGCATTAAATTAATCAAAAATACATTGATGTTTCAAAAGACTTCTATTTAAAATAAAACTCTTTAAAATTTAAAGGGCAAATATTTACAAATAAGCATTGCCATCACATAAATAAATGTGAAAATTTACCTAAGAATTTATAACTTTTATTGGGAATGTACAATAAAAACAAACCTTACTCCACAGAAACATGGTGGCCTTCCGTAATGTTGTAAATGGACAGGCATTCTCTAACTGGTGGGACAATGGAAACAACCAGATCTCTTTCAGCCGTGGTAATAAAGGGTTCCTTGTCATTAACAACGATGACTGGTAAGAATCTATTTTTAAAGAAAGGTACAATATGAGAGAATATTTTAGTTTGTACTTCTATTGGGAGATGTAACTGTATTTAAAACAAGCTAATATAGTATGTGCTGTGTATCTAACTACAGTCACAGTTATCTAATGTATATAATATATAATATATAATATTTACGTGTGCTTTAGGGAGCTGAACGAGACCCTAAACACCGGTCTGCCAGGAGGTACCTACTGTGATGTGATCTCGGGTCAGAAGGAAAGTGGCAGATGTACTGGGAAACAGGTGGTGGTTGGAGGAGATGGACGTGCTACCTTCAGAATCAGCAACCAGGAAGAAGACCCATTTATCGCCATTCACGCTGACTCCAAACTTTAAATGACACTATTTAAATAAACAAGTAGCATGCAAGTTATAACTACTGTCATTTTTTACATGGTTTCGTCCTGTTGGCTCCAGTTGCAAAAAGTGCATTTTCAGTTTGTATTTAGAATTTGAGTATTATTAATAAGTATATATATATATATATATATCTTTAAGAACTATTCCAAATTCCATTCAGCCTAGGTATTATAAAAGCAGTACAATGATACCTAAAAAAGTACAAATAAATAAAAATAAATAAATAAATAAATCTAAATATTTAAATAATTCTAAATACATTAATATAACCATGAAGGTACAATAATCAAATTATAATAATCAAATAATTTCTTTAAAATAAGCTGTGTGTCCAGTAATGGGCTGCAGTTGTATCTCACGCATCAGTACAAATCCTTGTGATACTCTGAACACAGTGTACTTCTTTCCACTGGTCTCTGATCATTCTGATGAAGCCTGAAAGAGAAAAAAAAGCTGCTTCTTTTCCTCAATAATGGTGAAAGAAATGAATGCAAGCTCGGTCTTTGCAGTCCGTCACTCAGCATGATGGCCAATAATGACCTGTCAGAGATACTGGCCACACACTGCAGAACATAACCTAGCAGGTCTACAGGGTCTTGCCTTAACGAATACCGAGATGGACTAGTACACCCAAAGGGCCCAAGATAATGCATAATCTATTTCCCGCCTCACATCAAATGTGACACAAATGTATTCCCTTAAACAATAGCCTTTAATAGCGTAGAGGGCAGCTTTTGATGAGTCCTAACCGTGTATAATGTCAATAAAACACGCTGTTAAAACTCAGCTGTTTGAGAACTTTTTTTTTTTTTTTAAATAAAGGCAACAGATTTTTAACACTTAATTATTTTAAGTAAATGTCTTCAGTAAATATGGCTTGTGAAAAACATCAAGGGCAACAACCAAGTGACTGTTACTAACTCATTTTAAATGTACTGAATTTAAAGGGATAGTTCACCCAAAAATGAAAATTGTGTCACTAGTTACTCACCCTCACGTTGTTCCAATCCCCTAAGATTTTCGTTTATCCTCAGAACACAACTGAAGACATTTTGAAGGAAACGAGAGGTTGCTGTCCACTGACAGCCTATGCAACTTTCAGTTCGAAGGCCCAGAAAGGTAGTGAAAACATCATGGATGTATTCCACGTTTGCAAGTACTTGCATGTTTGAAAGTAGTCTGTTTGCAAATAGAGAATGGGGAACACTACCCCTGGCCAGAGGAGAAATGGCCCCCAAACTGAGCCTGGTTTCTCCCAAGGTTTTTACCTAAACACATCTCTGAATTTAATAATGCAATGCCATTAACTGAAAATTGAGTGTTTAATCTTATCATTATTATTGACACTCTGTCCTCTAATTTGATACTGTTAGTGCTTTGACACAATCTGTATTGTTAAAAGCGCTATATAAATAAAGGTGACTTGACTTAACTACCCTACAAGTAGCGACGCGTAACTACATTTTTCAGTAGCGTCACGGTAGCTCCGCTACTTTTAAAACAGTGTAGCTTGTCCAGTATCTAACTACTTTTTCCAGCAAGTAGCGGTGTAGTGCGACCAAAAGCTATATTCCGTTTTGAGTTCTGACGAGTCACGAGCTTGTAATGCATTGAAGCAGCGCAGCGTCTTCTTCTGACTAGATCACAAACGAAATTTGTTCATTGCCGCCATCTGTTGTGACAACGTATCTCGCAGCTTTACAGTCTGTCCACTGACAAGAGATCGTCTGATGAAAGGATGTACAGGAGTAGATATTTCACATGAATCAACGGTAATTTATGCAAAACAAAGATTAACATGCAGTCTACGTCAAAGACTTAAAGCACAGGAGGTGAATAATAGCCTTTTTAAACTGATTAATTTCCCTGCTTTATTGCACTCTATATCAAATGTCTGTTTTACAATGATGAACTGTCATATAATCTGTCCCCCCACAGTTTTGAACTCTAATTGGACAGAAAATAAAATCACCATAGTGTACTTATTTGGCAATGGATGGTTGCGGCGGGATTCCACGCAAAGCACAGTTCACGCACGCAGCTGATGATTGACGTCTCATGAGTCTGCTTATTTTACCACTCCTCCATATCCAGTTTAAGTTGGATACATTTTTTTTTCTTGCATTGATGTTACATTTGTATGAATTTTGCACTTTGACAGTCAGTTTGAGATAATATAGGCGATATAACTTTATTATTGTGTGTATCTGATAGTTTACAAAATCAAATGATTGGGACTCTTTCTGTCATTGAAATGACTTGGAAAAAGTGTCCCAATCAACCTGAATTCCCCCTACTCTTTGAAATCATGACTGCATTACAATATGTAATTTTAAGCCCCAAATTGTTTTACTTATAACTTCATTATTATTAACAATTATTCAGTTATTTGCAATGTTAATTGTAAATAATAATGATAATTGAAAGTAGTTTCAATGTAGCTATACTTTTTGATAGTAACTTATAGTGTAGCTAGCTACTTTTTCAGAAGGGTAGCCTGAATGTAGCTTAACTACAACCCGAATTCCGGAAATGTTGGGACATTTTTTTAAATTTGAATAAAATGAAAACTAAAAGACTTTAAAATCACATGAGCCAATATTTTATTCACAATAGAACAAAGAGAACATAAATGTGTAAACAGATCAATTTTACACTTTTATCCACTAAATGAGCTCATTTCAAATTTGATACCAGCTACAAGTGTCAGAAAAGTTGGCACGGGGGCAACAAAGGGCTGAAAAAACAAGACATTTTGAAAAGATTCAGCTGGGTGAACATCTAGCAACTAATTAAGTTAATTGACATCAGATCTGCAACATGATTAACTATAAAAGGGATGTCTTAGAGAGGCAGAGTCTCTCAGAAGTAAAGATGGGCAGATGCTCTCCGATCTGTGAAAGAGTGCGTAAAAAGATTGTGGAATACTTTAAAAACAACGGTCAATGTCAAATTGCAAAGGCTTTGCAAATCTCATCATCTACACTGCATCACTCATCAGCATGATTCTGTCATTGACATTACTAAATGGGCCCAAGAATACTTCCAGAAACCACTGTCGGTAAACGCAATCCGCCATGCCATCTGCAGATGCCAACTAAAACACTATCATGCAAAAAGGAAGCCATATGTGAACATGGTCCAGAAGCGCTGTCGTGTCCTGTGGGCCAAGGCTCATTTAAAACAGACTGTTTCAAAGTGGAAAAGTGTTCTATGGTCAGATGAGCATGTTGCATGTTTTGGAAGGCACTATGAATGCTGAAAGGTATATAAAGGTTTTAGAACAACATATGCTCCCCTCCAGGCGATATCTATTTCAGGGAAGGCCTAACCCTAACCATGCAAACCACATACTGCAGCTATTGCAACAACATGGCTTCATAGTAGAAGAGTGACTGCAGTCCAGATCTTTCACCTATAGAGAACATTTGGCGCATCATTAAATGAAAAATACATCAACGACAACCACAAACCCTTCAGCAGCTGGAAACCTATATCAGGCAAGAATGGGACCAAATTCCAACACCAAAACTCCAGAAATTCATAACCTCGATGCCCAGACGTCTTCAAACTGTTTTGAAAAGAGGAGATGCTACACCATGGTAAACATGCCCCCCTCCCAACTATTTTGAGATCTGTAGCAGGCATCAAATTTGAAATGAACTCCCTTTGTGCATAAAATTGTACAATTTCTCAGTTTAAACATTTGTCATCTATGTTCTATTGTGAATAAAATATTGGCTCATGCGACTTGAAATTCTTCTAGTTTTCATTTTATTCAAAGTTTAAAAACGTCCCAACATTTCCAGAATTTGAGTTGTACTTTAATTTAAGAGTAGCTTGTAGCTCAGGGATACTCAAATTTGGCTAGCGGGATCCACTTTCCTGCAGTTTAGTTCTAAAGCCTGGTACACACCAAGCCGATGCCGACAAACTAGTGGTGACGAAAGCAGACTGCGGGGTCGGCAGCGTCTGGGTCCAAAGTTGTCCTGACACACCAAGCCGACGCTCGACACCCGACGGCCAAATAGCACGTCGGTTCTGCGCCTTTCTCGCGCACTGGTTCATCAGCTGAATAGCCAATCAGAATGATCAAATGGCCTGACGAGCTCCGACACCGATTCAACATGTCGAATCGGCCGAAAAAAAGCCGGCGAGGACCAACTTCAGCCGACGGCGCAGAACACACTGAGAAAACTTAGTCAGCCGACGAACAAAAACTGCCCGACGGCCAACCGTCGGCTTGGTGTGTACCAGGCTTAACCCTAATCAAACACAGCAGAGCATGCTAATCAATGTCTTCAGGATTATTCGAAAATCATAGATAGGTGAGTTTGAGTAGGGTTGGATCATAACAGAAAATTGAAGTTCAACCACTGGAGTAACATGGACTACTTCCATAATGTTTTCACTCCCTTTCTGGGCCTTTGAAGTGAAAGTTACTTAGGCTGTTAATGGAGGGATAGACACCTCTTGGATTTCTTTTAAAATATCTTCAATTGTGTTTCGAGGATGACTGAAAGTCTTAGGGGATTGGAACAACATGAGGATGAGTAATTAATGACAGAAATTTAATTTTTGGGTGTTTTTTTTTGGGTGATCTCTTTAATTAATTAAAACATACTACTAAAATGACTAAACACGATTAAATGTAAATAAAATGTAAATGTAAATAAAGCACAAACAATGAAACAATTCAACCATTGTCAGCAAATCCACGCAGTCACAGCCTCCACCGTCAGCACAGTCATCAGCCACCACTCACATCAGATCACACTCACCTGAATTCTGATCACCTGCACCTGTCGTTTTCAATCAAGCCACCTTTAAGAACACGCTTCACTCAGACACTCATTTTCCTGTCTACTGTTCACATTCTAGAACTGTACCCTGATTCCTGTGCACTACTTACCTGTGTGTACTTACCTTTAGATCTCCTGATGGTTCTCCAATGATTCTCTTATGTTGTTCTCCCTCGCTCCTGGTCACAGATCTCCTACAAACCTGCAAAGAAACCACATATCAGCATTCAGCTAAGAACCCAAGAACTTAACATTGTGTTTGATACTCACCTGCCATTGCTCTTCACAAATCGGCAACCTCAAGCCTATCAATAAATCTGTCTGTTTATTTACTTACCTGTTGTCTCTGGCACGATCTGTGACAACCATAGGTTCATGTCTCAGTGGATGCTTGGAAAAGGGTAAATAGGACCAAATCACAAAACCATTTTTAAGTGTAATTGTTTTTTGAAACTTTGTCCATGCTTTGCATGAGAATCCAACTCTTTAACCGTGTAAACAACTCTGAATGCATAAAACATCATTGTACCCCCACTTTAAGTTTTCCAGAGATTAAGAAATGCTGCAAAAATATTGTTCACTCTTAGTTCACAATATACCTAATGCATTAGCTAATTAGTTAAACTGATACTTATTGTGTTACCAATTCATCAAAGCCCCTATTGTTTTAGATGCTTTACTCGTGTTCCAGAATGTTGTAAGTTGTTCTGAAATGTAGGTAAACCCCAAAAATGTCATTTATAAAAAATGCTCAGTTAGTTTGCAGCATTAAAGTATTTTTTTTTTGGCAGGCAGGCCTAATTCATATGAATTTGTAAGGGGAAATGCAAACAGCATTGAAATGACCGCTTGTTTCTCTCCATTCAGACTTTAAAAAGAAAATGTTCTGGACTGGACTTTGTCAAGTTTTCCTCCTCCAAAATTCTTGTAAGAGCCAAATGGGGAAAAAAAAAAAAAAAAAACACTGTATTGCACTCAACACACCTAGTTTTAGCCTTCACAAGCATGGCTGTTTTTACTGCAGCACCACATCTAGACACAAGATCGGCTATTTGGATACCGAGAAACAGAGTTCAGTCTTTGATCTTGGAGGGACGTTTTCTTTCTGTTTTTTGGAGCTTTCACGCTGCTGCCACCACGTCGGTTTCACCTGAGTGCAGCTGTGGCAGGGCCGTCAGGGCAGCAGGGGCCCAGGGGGCCACCCTCCGCGCCCCGTCACACACACTCAAGAGCTCGACATATACACACACACAGACCTGAGCTCCAGACATGAGAGCTTAGACAGCAAAGGTGACATTCACCACACCATCCCACTTTGTCGTCATGGCAACTCTGGTCTAATGACAATCTTGAAAACAATAACTTTATTATACAGATATATGAAGAGGGAGTAACCTTTGTTTCTCACTCTTTATTTTACCGTATATATAAAACAGTGTTTGTGTTTGTGTATATGGTAACACTTTATAAGGTCTCATTATTTAATATTCTTTAACGAAATATTGTACATTTCTTACAATATTTATTAGTAAGCTGTAAACACTATTAACAATTACAACTTTTGATTTTAATAATAAATACTGAACTTTAACTAAGTTTATTAAATGCTATATATAAGCACATTTTAATTCTAAATTATATTTTATTATATATTGATTAATGACATTTAATTTTTTACTTTTTAGTTTATTATAAGACGACAGCACCATATTGGATTCAGTAAATAATTGAACTGTCCTGTGTCTGTCTGAGTTGGACAGAGGGGAGAGCTGTACCTTCCGATTAGAAGCTCAAGTGTCACTGTTGCAGGTCAGAAGCTTGGACTTGTCATTTTTACTGATGTTTTTTGACATCGCCGCCAACACTGTTCCTTGTACCTACACCCCTGTCCCTTGCTCTATAATTTATTATGCTCACAGTGAACTTGACTGTCAGTGCACATATGGTGGACTGCCTAACCACAAACTTTTTTTCCTAATGAACTAAAGGTGGGAACGAGGGAAGAGTTGCGAAACAGTTTCCAGAAGGTCCAAATATTATGCTTATAAATTCAAAAAAATTTGAATCATCTAGACGGATGAATTTAGATTAGGGCTGCATTTTTTCCTCACTATTTTTAATACTGTGAAGGGTTCTCACTATTAACTATTATGACCAATTCTCACTATTAACTACTTGCTTATTAGTAGGGATGCACAATATTATTGGACTGATATTGGAATCGGCCGATAGCGGCTTTAAATGTAAATATCGGCCCGATATGAAAAATTATGCTGATATGTCTTGTCTATAAGAGGAATATGTTAACTCACATGTGCTCAGGGTGTGCTAGTGATCACGTCAACAGTGTGGCTCATTCTTGAAGCAAAGTTTTGTCTGAATGATGATTAGATTCACTCTTTTGGATCGCTGCATTTAATCTGCGACGGCGCTTACAGAATGACCAGTTCGGTGTGTGATAGAGTAAACAGTAATAGCACATGCAGTGGCATCCTCCCCCATGTCCTAATACCTGTTTGGTAAGGAGTTTTAATCTGTAGGGGGTGCTGTTGGTCTACTTCTAATTAAATTAAAAGTAAAATAGCCTACACAAATAACATTTAGGGCCCTATTTTAAAGATCTAAGCGCATGGTCTAAAGCGCACGGCACAAGTGCACTCGGCATGTCCGAATCCACTTTTGCTAGTTTAATGACAGTAAAACGGTACGCCCGGTCGGATTGTCTAAATGGGTTGTCCCTATTCTCTTAATGAGTAATGAGTGTTTTTTTGGGGCATAAAGTGCAATAAACCAATCAGAGTCTCATCTCTCATTCCCTTTAAGAGCGAGTTGCGCTCGCACCACAGCGGATTCGCAATTTGGAATTTTAAGGCGCACAGACTGAATGGTCTCCAGAGAGCAAGCGGATCTGCTCATGCGCGAGCAAATAGGTAGCCTAATTCTGATATACGCAATGACTATCCATTATGACATGTATGACATTTTTATATTTATGTAGCCTACACAATAATATTCTTTTACACTGTAATCCTTTAATTTTTAATATTTGGCATGTTTGTGTGCTGCTGCGCGTGCGTCCCTGTGTGTAATAAGCAAAGTGAACGCGCGTTGTGGACCCTCCCAGAGGCGCATTTTCTACTAACGCGCTCTTTAAATAACAACAAAATATTGTGCCATTGACTTTAAACCAGGTTTGAGTCTATGGCAGTCTATTTTCAGTTCCTCAAAATAGCAACGCGCCAACGATGCACCTGAACGCACCTTGTGTGCACAAATGGGCGCAAATGCATTTGCTATTTAAACAACGTGGCGCAGGACGGGAAAATGAGAACTACGTCGGGCTGAAACGAACAAAAACACTTGTGCAGCATTGCGCCAGGTGTATGATAGTGCCCTTAGACTGTGTTTCTGATTAAATAAAGCAGTAATTGATGTCATAAAATTATGAGTATGTTTTGATTTAATGATCAGAAGCTATAGCTTACATGAAAAAAAATCACAAACATAACACCTGTAAATTAAATAATTTTATATATTCTGATTTATTCATTAATGTGCAATATGTTTTTTTTTTGTTTGTTTTTTTAACAAATCATAAGCTCTTTATTTTCAGAATTTTTACAACTTTTGCTTTAAATCATCTACAAATGTTGAATCTTAAAATAAAATTTTAGGGTTAACACTGCATCTTTCTGAGGAAAAAATACAGCGATTGAAAATATAGTTTATTTATAGTTATTTTCAAAGCTTCAATGTACTGTCAAAAAACATTCATTATTTTTTATTTAATTCTAACAAATAAATTATTGTTAAAACTAACCAAAATTAAAAATATTTTGTTCATCATTTCTGCACAGGAGAGACTTGGTGCTGTTTCCAAATAAAAGGAACTATATCGGTATGGGTATTGGCCAAAATGAGTTGAAAAATATTGGCATATCGGATATCGGCAAAAGTCCAATATCGTGCATCCCTACTTATTAGCATGCCTATTATTAACATATTGGCTGTTTATTATTGCTTATAAAGCATATATACTGCATGAGCATATTCTACATCCCTAATCCTACCTAAACTTAACAACTATAAATAAGCAGCAAATGAGTTTACTGAGGCAAATGTAGTTAATGGTTTGTTAATAGCAAGAATTGCCCCTTAAAATAAAGTGTGACCTAACGGTAACACTTTACTTTGAGGTTTCTTAACTAGTTGCTTATTAGCATGCATATTACTAGAATATTAGCCATTTATTAATGGTAATTAAGCACATATTAATGCCGTATTCTACATGACCTTATTCTACATCCCTAATCCTACCCAATACCTAATCTTAACAACTACCTTATAAACTATTAATAAGCAGCAAATTAGGAATTTATTGAGGGAAAAGTCGTATAGTGAATAAGTGTTCCCTATTCTAAAGTGTTACCCCATAATGCAGTCTGCAAATATCTACATCAACACAATATGGCACAAGCCGATTCGTCTCTGTTGCATTTGCAGCCAATGAGCTTACTGAATAACATTTGCTTAATTTATGCTTAACTTAAAGAAATATGAAGTAAACATGTTAACTAAAAGCCCCTCAGGGAATATATTTTGAAGTCATTTCAAGTTTGAATGTGATGTGACAAAAAGTGGTGATATCTGTGTGGGTGAGTTGTTCACTTCATTTTTAATTAGTCTTCCCATTAACACAATTATTTATTCATTCAGACCAATTTGCAAACATGGAATTCACAAAAAAAAAAATAAAAAAAAAATAAGAGGTGGGAACAGCTTAAAAGGCCAGCGTGAGATCTCGTGATCTCATTTCCCATTTATTCTAAATTACCCCCCAATCAAACCCACGGCATGCTTTAGGGGGTCTATTTAAAAAAAGAAAAAAAGAAAAAAGAGATGCTACCTCTCGCTGTAACTGCTAGGGAAAAAACAACAAATAAACAAAAAAATGGTTTAATACACTTTATGCTATCATATTTCATATTTTGTACTCTGGTACTTCAGCTTTAGCTTAGCTTTAGTTTAGAAATCTATCTGACCTCCTGATATATCTATATAAGAAACAGGGGAGCGTATTAGTTTTTCAGTCTGGTTCTCATGTGTAACGGGGCAAATGAGACGTGAGATGTGCAGATCCATATGCAAAGCCTTATTTAGACAGAGATGTGGTCATAAACACAGGCAGGTTCGAACAACGGCAAACAGGTATGGCATGGGCAAGACACAGAGTAATCCTAGGACAAGCGTGGGTCGACGATCGGCGAACAATATCCAGAGGGCTTGACAAGAGGGGTAATCTGATAACGTGAGCAATAATCCAGGCGAGGTGCAAACAGAGTCCAAAACAGCAGGCAAAGGGTTAATCCAAGATACTAAGACAGAAGTTCAAGAGACCGACAACAAGGCAATACGAAAAAACTAGACTAAGACTGGAACTAAGATAGAAAACTAGGCTCTGTAAGGCAGCTATCACTAGGTGAGTGATAAACGCAGAACCATACAGGAGACTAAACACAAAACAAACACAAAAAGGCTTGGTAAGTAGCTAACACTGGGAGAGTGCTAAACGCTAAACAATACCCGGCGATCTGTGCAAGGAAGTCCATGGTTTATGTAAGCTGTGTGATCAGTGCAGTCAGCTGTGTGTTTGTGTGTGTGTGTGTGTGTGTGTGTGTCTTCAGTGCAATGGATGATGGGTGTTGTAGTCCATGGGTGAAATGCAACAGTAGTGTAGTGCAAGAGTCAATTCGATGGAAGGGCGACCTCTGGTGGCTATTGGGCGGAAGGCAACAGACCGGATTCATGACATCATGAGTGCACCTGGTAATAATAATAATAATAGTATTATTATTATTTTATTTAGTTAGGTTTTTTTTAAATAAATTATTTATTTTAAATAAAATAATAAACAAAATACTAAAGAAAGTGTGATAATACTATTATATTTTAAAACAAAAAAAGTTGTAAATAAAAATAGTTATTTTATAGTACACTTAAAAATACAGTACCAATATTAACATTTTCTTGATTGATTTTCTCGTGATTATGCATTAACAGCTATATATATATATATATATATATATATATATATATATATATATGTCCTCATATTTTGATATGTGTTAGGTTGTTGAGGGTATCAGGTGTCTTCTGTACCTCCCACTGGCTCTGGTTTAATCATTTCATCTGCTCGATTTACCCATTCTTCACAGTCACCACAGGGGTCAAAGGTGGAGGTGGAATGGAGCTGAACTACAGAAAAAGTCAAGGGGAAGGAAGAAACAAATAAAACCATATTGTTCCTTTCATAAAAAGATTTTCCAAAAATGGATGAATGAATGAATACTTTTTTTTTCTTTTACAGTTTTTTATTCCTTTGCATAAAGGTGTGAACTACTTATGTGCATTGCTCAGATATCAAGAAACTCTCTGAATTCTTTCTTTTTTCTTTTTTTTTTTTTACAAATGGAATTTTGCAATAATCTGGCATGCAAAGTCTTCATATCACCTCCAGTATCATGTCATTGAAGGTCCTTGCCTTCATAATATCCCTTCATGAAAAAAAGCATCCCCATATGCCCTGCCAATACTATTCAAACATTTACACAACACGTGGCTAAAATATTTCAAGGAACTTTCAACAGATTTTACGGTCTAGCCATGCTTTTCCCCTCTCCATTGTTTGAACAGCCGTTTCCATGGACTGTTTGTTGACAGCCGACAGCAGCTGATATGACAACACCACGGTGTCCAAATACAGGCACTAATTCAAATGTGTTTATCCAGTAATTGCCAGCGATGTTGGAGGCAGACCCTGGGCCCCATTCCAAATGCTCCTGGGGCCCGTTGAGCTCTCTGCAGAGCGAGCTGCGATGAGAAGGAGCAGATGGAAGCATGAGTACTGCAGCGCGTGCCCACCCTCCACTACCTCTCCCACATCATGGCCTCTGCTCTCATTACCCATGTGCTTAAAACCCCATCACACACTTCTGAGAGATGATTTTCCATCAGGTTATAATCACAGCCACATATTACAGCTGCTTTATTACTTTTTTGACTTCACATATACACATTACAGGTGGCTTGACTCACATTGGCATCCCACATAAAGGTCACATGATTTCAGATGATTGGGGTGTTGACTTTGGGTGTGTTTACACTTGTAGTTTGGTTCTTTTGGTCCAAAAAAAGAAAGTATTACATTTAGTTCTGGTTCAATTAAAAAATAGAAAACAAAAGGATACAGTCAAAACCTGACTGGACTGCATTTCAGATGCATGCTTGGCAAATTTACTGAACATCCAAAAATGTGTATGTGCGCACATATGGTAGTATTTTTACCAGCATGCAACTCACAAAGAGTTTAAAGGGATAGTTCACCCAAAAACGAAAATCCTGTCACCATTTATTCACCTTCCACTTATTCCAAACCTGTACGAATTTCTTTCAGCTGCCAAACACAAAGAAGATATTTTGAAGAATGTTGGTAACCAGCTGATGGTAGCCATTGACATCCACAGTATATATATATACCGAACCACAGTGTTTTGCTGTCGGCCGGAAACCTCCTATTGGTAGTTGGTATTGTGGCTTTATTGTATACAGATACATTTATATATATAAATGGTAACACTTCACAATAAGGTTCAGTAGTTAAGATTAGTTAATTAGCGTTAACATGAACTAAGAATGAACAATACTTCTGCAGCATTTATCTTAATGTTAATTTCAACATTTACTAACACATTATTAAAATCCAAAGTTGTTTGTTAACATTTGTTAATGCACTGTGAACTAACATACCAATGAACGACTGTATTTTCATTAACTAACATTAACAAAGATTAATAAATACTGTAACAAATGTATTTTAATGAAATCGTATTGTATAGTGTTACCATATAGATGTTTAGACCTACAGATAGGCTATGTTTATTTGCATCGTTGCATGTGTCATTAGATATTAATATAAACATTTCACCAAAATCAAGTTCAAATACGAAGCTTTTGAACAGCGAATGTTTATTTTATTTATTTATTTTTTCCTGACTCGTGTCCCGTTTTCCCCAGTTTTCTGTCATTATGTGGGCGTTCAGTTTTTTTTTTTTTTTCCTGTTATGTGGCCAAAGTATCATATTCTGAAAGATTCAGCGCTTCGCACGAGCTATTTGGCTGTGACTTGACAACAAATGAGAAACTCTTCTCCGCTCCTCAAAAACAAAAAACAAACAAACAAACAAACAAACAAACAAACAAACAAACAAACAAACAAACAAACAAACAAACAAAAAAGCATTAACTTTTATAAATGGTGTTTTTTGAGTAAAGAAACCGCTGTACTTATTCAATCAACAGTTCTTTATTTACCTTCAGACTGCAAACAAGCTGAGATGCTCTAAACTGCGCGCCGCACTTCATTCAAGAGAGAGGCGGGAGGATAATGAGGTTTGACTGACAGTTTGAGAAGCCAATGGCGTTACGAGCTTTAGTGTCTGTGGCGTCACGTACTGATCCAGGATCAGTGATCCGCAGCAGTTATATTTATGATTTTGAGCTTGAGTTTCAGAATGCTTTCTTTGGATAATGTAACGTTAGCTTTTGTTGACGCTACCGCGCTACTTGATCAAAAAAAGAGCTTAACTACCGAAAAGCTATTTGATTCAGAAAGCAGTGACGCTGCCACGCTACTGAGAAATGTAGTTAAACTAGTAGCGTCACTACTTGTGGCGACGCTACTGCCCATCACTGCCGAACCATACGGTTCACGGGACAAATTCCAAATGAAAGTGATCATCCCTATCCCTTTGGAGTGGGGACTTTGGAGTGATGTTCCCGTGACAACGCAGCACGGAACGCAGCACAGCAGATTCGCTGACCGACATGGCATAAAAAAAATATATACATTTTATATTTTAAAAAGTTGTATACATATTAGTTTTTACATATTATATAGCAAAAAATGTAAAATGTATATTCATTTGCAACAGTTATGCTAACAACAATAAAAATGCATATGACATTAAAACAGCGGCATCTACTAACGCACACCATGCTGCGTTGTCACGGGAACATCCCAGCTGAAGATAATGAGGAAATTAGATCGCTATCTTTGCCAAGTGCATTTCAAACGACTAAATAATGGCTCGCACGTGCCCTGTTCACTCCAAAGTCGCCACTCCAAGGGGATAGGGATGATCACTTCCATTTGGAATTTGTCCCTTGAACCGTACGGTTCGGTACGCATACCATGCCACCCCTATATATATATATATATATATATATATATATATATATATATATATATATATATATATATATATATATATATATATATATATATATATAGTTTAGTCATGAAACTCTAGATGGCACAAGCTGACGGGTTGTCAACGTAAATGATGATATTCAGAGAGTTAAACGACTTGGCACAAGCTGATTGGTTCATGCTGCATATGCAGCCAATGAGCTTACTGCCTTGCATTTATATGGCTGGCTAGCATTCACTTGAGATTCCTGCAGCGCACATTCAGAGTTTCTCTGAAACCCTCCACCTTTCCCAGATCCACCTGTATAGATCTGCTACTGGTTATTTTATTTGCTATTTGTGCAGCAGCAGCATGTCTTAAATACTCATGGCACCGTATCGCCATATGCATTGGCAGTTGCAAGTTCCTGTACTTGCTTGCAGCAGCAGCAGCAATAATTTACAACTGCAGCAATAGCCAACAGCAGCAGCAAGTCAGCAGCAGCAGCGTAGCAGATCTATTCTGCCAATACCAAATACATTAACATGGTCATATCCATCACCATGCTAAAATCTTCTGAGAGTTGTCATGATTGTAATATATATATATATATGAAGAGTTCAGATGCAAAAGCCTCTAAATGCCATCTGAAACATTCTTCTAAAATGATCATTTTTATTAGGCTGCTATGTTTAGGTTCAGTATTTTTTCTCTAATAGCAATGTATAGGTCCTTTTCTATACAATTAAAGTGAAATAACTGAACATAAATATAGGAGCCTGATAAAAATGCTCATTTTAGAAGAATATTTCAGATGGCACTTAGAGGCTTTTGCATCTGAACTCTTCATATATATATATATATATATATATATATATATATATACACATACATACATACTGTGGAAGTCTACCATCAACTGAGTGTTACAAATGTTTTTCAAATACCTTCTTTTGTTTCCAGCCGAAGAAAGAAACTCATGAAGGTTTGGGACAAATGGAGGGTGAGTAAATTATGACAGATTTTGTATTTTTGAGTGAACTATGCCTTTAATGTAACATTTTTGGCTGAGCTTTCCCTTTAATGACAGTGTGGATATTAGAAAAGTATCACAATGAACCACTCTAAAAATATATGGAGAAATGCTATCTGTAATATTGCATTTCACAGGGAGACTTGAATAACAGTCGATTTTAAAGCGTCAATTTTAATGATCATTAGATGACACAACTGGAGCCTATGCAAAAATAGATCAGGTCTGTGCTGTCACCACCTGTGACACCATGAATAAAGCTAGCTCAACTATTTTGTGACTCGTCAGATCAATTATTTTGACACCACTGGAGCCAAGGGGGAAAAAAAAGAGGTTAAATATTTATGAACGTGTATAATCACAGAAAGCATATCGGCAGGTGGGTAGATTAAAACAGGGTCTCGTAGTTCAGGAATAGCCTGGAGGCAAAACTTTATTTATTTGTTGTCACCAGGAATGTGATTACAAACTTGGAATGCAATTCTGCACAGAATCATGACATCGCCATCAGATGCACAATGACACATGCAGAATCACATAGCAATGAATCACACACCAATAGATTACATACTATATTGTAATGTAAATAGTATGGAAGGTTTGACATGTAGAGGAATAGCTCACAAAGTATCTGCTTGCATTGATTTTTAAAGAATATCAAACCATATAAATGAATCAAAACATAATGCTGACTGCTTCATCAGTTTTAAAATTATATCTCCAACCATTTTTTGTCAAATTTGCCATTTTCAACAAGAGGGAAGCCCACAGAAATATTTCAATAATATATGACTCCCTACGGCAACACAATGCATTAAAATTGCATGGCTGGGTCCACTAGCTTTAGAATATGTCAAACCCTGTTTGTGACCCATCTATCCAGAACACCGCACTGCACTGCAGTTTAGATTTCATACAAATAAACTGTGGCACATACCTGCCACATGATTTTCACCATCAGTATAAACCATCTCCATGCTCATTCCCAACACGTGCAACTTTAATAGCAAATCATTTGATAATTGTTTAGTGCACATGTACACCCAAAAACAACAAAGTTGAAAGAAATATCCAAATAAATATATATATATATATATATATATATATACAGTAGAGAGAGAGAGAGAGAGAGAGAGAGAGAGAGAGACCAGGGCTAGTTGTCACACAGAAATCAGTTGCATTTCAGTAAATATAAGGATTTGATTCAGGCTCATTACCATTAACTAAAACTAAATAATAAAATTAAAAATAAAATAAACATGAACTGAAATAAAATATAAAAAACCTCTTAAAATAACTTTCATAAAAACCCTTATTTTATTTCAGTATTAGAAATAAAAATAACTAAAACACACACACACACACACACACACACACACACACACACACACACACACACACACACACACATACATACATACATATATATATATATATATATATATATATATATATATATATATATATATATTAGTGCTGTCAATCGATTAAAAAAATTAATGAATTAATCGCACATTTTTTCTGAAATTAATCGTGATTAACCCCGATTAATCCCACCTAACATTAAAGTTTTTAAATATACTTTTATATTGCAATAATTTCACATTCAATTTTCAAAATAACGTACAAACAACATAAAGACAGTATATTTTTTTAATATTTGTTTAATGGCATCTTTTTTTATGACTGTATTTACCTATTGACTATAGCCATTCAACATTACACTATAATTGAGAGCTATCAATTTTAACATTTATTAGACTTTTAAAAAATAACTTCTAATTTAAGTGGACTTAAAACAATCTTCACATAAACCCATTATAATAAATGTCATATTTACCTGTGCCCTTCAGCAGAAATATGCAGAAATTGAAATTGAGGTAATCAAACACTAAATATTATATTAAATATAGATGAATCCTTAACCTTTTCAGTGGTGAGTTTAAAATATTCCAGCGGTCCCCCCAGAGTGAGTTTTTTTTAGGCGACCGTTATTTTAGAACGTTTCCCCTTAATGTTTCCATTGCGACGCGTCATGATTGTCACGTGACACACCGTGGCCACAATAACACTGTATGACAGATGGATCGCTTTTATTTAGTTTTTCCTTTTTTATTCAAAATATTCATAAACGTGCTTACCATATAATCAACTATCTGATATTCCGATTCACAAATATGTGCAAATGAGTGTGTTTTATCGTTTAAAAACAGTTCTAAATGATCTTGATCGTGATCTGTAATGTGAGATGGGCGCCGCCATGTTTGTACGCACTGCAGTTCAGAGAGTCCTGTCAGTTGGATTTACATCACGTAAATTCATCAATTTCTCGCGAAATACATGCAAGTAAGTGGCGGGTGTGATGGGAGAAGAATAGAGTGAACTTTATTGTTACTTGCACTATGTGTATTTGATATTAATAAAACACGTCTGAAAATTATATTTGAATGGATGGTTCTTGCTGCTTCCATAAACATCTGAGTGTATTTTACGAACTCTAAATGTATTGTTTTACTAGTACTTGTGTATTTAAATGTCTAAAGCACAAAATATACATTATGTGGTTAAAAACACTGCATAGATGCGATTATATGACAAGTGCAGCTGCATCTCAGCGTCAGACAAAGCACTTTGGCAGTGAATTTGGCAGTTATGCGACGTCACCGAACGTTCTAAATCCCATATGTGGGACCGTACCGCTCAAAAGGTTAAAGCTATAAAAGTAGCCAGCAAAGTTTTTTCTTTGTCATTTGATTAATAGACATCACAGCAGTTGGTTATTTCTTTAAGAGCTGCAGCTGCTGAACGTGACGCGGATCTGACACACATCATGTTCCCTATCGAGGACACTTTGGGGAAGGCCCTCAGCGGGAACGGTGTCTGAAGTGCAAGTGGAACACGACAAGGAACTTGACATTGGCCTATGACGTGTTACTGGTGTGACCATGAGTATAAAAGTGCACCTGTAGAACACGTCAACAGGTTCTTGTCTTCAGGAGCCGTTTTTTTTGTGTGTGCTTGTGTGAAGCAGAACTTAAAAAAAAGAAAAAAAAAGTGATGAGTGAGCGCAGTTTTAAAAGATGTGTCCCACCGTGTGAAAGATACATCACACCCAGCGATTCACATGAGCTATGTGTGATGTGTCTGGGGGCACAGCATGCACGGTCGGCTCTTGAGGGGGCCGACTGTGCTCACTGTGATCGTTTCACAGTGAAACAGCTGCGCTCCCGCTTGGCTCTGTTTACAGAGGACGGAAGCCAAGCGTCTGTGCCTCGTGGTGCTGGACCCGCTGCTGCCGAGGCAGAGCGCCGTCTGCACTCATGGGACTCGCAGTTAGATCTGGTCAATGAGCTTGGGACGGGTCTCTCCCTATCCCAATCCTCGTTCGCCAGCTCTGTTGCTCTCGAACCGAATATGGAAGCCTGGTCCCCGGTTTCTTCCGATTCGGCAGAGAGCATGTTACTCGGCCGGTCTAGCTCTGAGGAGATAGACGTGACAGGAGTCGAAGCGGATGCTACATCACAATCAGCCTCCTCCTCGTCACCCGTGTATGGGGAACTCCTGGACGTCATGACCCGTGCCACCACCAGGCTAACCCTGGACTGGTCAGCGGAGGTGCAGGAACACGCGTCTACTAGCCGTCTGGATGAGCGCTTCCTAGCGGGTCATAAACGCTCCGCCCCCGAAGCCTTCAGTTCCTCCCTGAGCTTCACATTGAGCTGTTGAGGTCATGGAGGAATTCCTTTTCTGCCCGCGTCTTTCCCCCTAGCAAATCCAACTACGTTAATTGTGAAGGGGTTGGAAGACAGCCGGTATACAAAGATGCCTCGGATGTATGAGTCCCTTGCGGGTTATCTCGCTGCTCCCCTGGCATCTTCGTGGAGGGCTTCTACTTTGCCTTCGAAGCCGTGCCAGTTTACATCTAGACTCGTCGGCAAGGCATACGCGGCGGCTGGGCAGGCGGGCGGTCCCTGCATACTATCTCGGTATTGCAGGCTTACCAGGCGGATCTGCTAAGGAACGCTGATGCGGGTGTGGCTCCTGTTGAAATCGAGGAGCTCCACCGCTCATGTGACCTTGCCCTCCATGCGACTAAGCAAGCTGCTCGTGCCATCGGCCACTCTCTTGCGGCACTCATTGTCATGGAGAGGCATTTATGGCTTAACCTGTCAGGGCTAAAGGAGAAGGACAGGTCTTTTCTCCTTGATGCCCCAGTTTCGCCTGCCGGGCTTTTCGGAGCTGCTGTCGAAACAGTGGTCTGTAAGTTCAGGGAGGCAAAGGTTAAGTCAGTGGCGTTTAAGCACTGCATCCTTCGCCGTAGGCGGCTTCCTTCTGGGCAACCACCTGAAGCTGAGCCGGCTGCCAGGCCCAGCTGGTGGCAGAGTCAGAAGGCGAGCGACCTGCACTAGGCAGCAACCTGGCGTAAGGCAGAGACAGGACCTCAGGGACGTTATCGATGCCAAGAAAGGCAAGTCGAAGCCCTGAGTCCAGGGCTGTGTTTATTTACTCTTTAAAAAAAAAACAAAAAAAAAAACCTTTTGTTTATAAAACCCCTTAGTCTTAGCCTTAGTCGAATACTTATTTTCTTCTTTTACTCTATTTCCATCCTGTAGTAGGAATCAGTCCCTAATTTCAATTCGTAGATTTCCCAGTACATCGGTTGTATCGGTGTTAGGTTATGAGATGTGCTGAGGAACGTGGGCTATTCCGCGGATCGCGTCCCACTTCATCAGTTATTTTTTTCTCTGTTATACAAATTGTATTATGGGTTTAGAAAGTTGGGCAGAATCCTTGTTGCTTCCACTTCTTACGTCATATAAATGGGACGAGGCAGGTTGACTTCGTACTGCACAAGATTGTAAGATGTGTTGAGAAGATGGGCAGTATTGCAGTTTGCATTTCCCACTTCTTTATCTGTTACACTATAAGGCAGGCCTCTGTATTGTGCTTAACACAGTGAGGTATATGCGGGAAAGGTGGGCTATTCCACAGCTCGCATCCCACTTCCTCGGCTTTGATCCTCACAATATTATATGGTTTGAAGTAGATGGGCAGTATCGCTTCTCACGTCCCCACTTCTTGTATTTTACCGTGCGATGCGCACTGATGTGACACGTATGCAGAGACGGTGGGCTATTCCACGGTTCGCATCCCACTTCCTCGGCTTTGATCCTCACAATATAATATAGTTTAAAGTAGATGGACAGTATTGCTTCTCACGTTCCTACTTCTTTTAATCTACCGTATGATAGCGTGGCCGGGGAAGGTTTCCCTCCGTTGGCACTCAGAGATGAGAGGTGTGCGGAGATAGTGGGCTATTCCGTGACTCATGTCCCACTCCTGCTATAACCCTCGAGATACTACGGTTGAGAAGAGGGGTAATATCACCTCTCACGTTCCCAATTCCTAGCACTTTTGTGCAATAAGGCCCTCTCATTGCACTTAGGGTTGTGGATAGAAAAGCTGGCCCGCTTCAACTCTGACCCTTACAGTGTGTTGGCTGTTGCTGGTGTATTTCTGGGGATGAGAACTTCTTAGAGTTCCTGTCTTGTGCCTGCTGATAATGCACTCATTCCTTCAGCATGGCAGCGTGGGTATTCGTTCCCCAAAGTGTCCTCTAGGGGATGCAGTACGAGTTCCCATTCGATAGGGAACGTCTCAGGTTACCCATGTAACCATGGTTCCCTGAGAAGGGGAACGAGACACTGGGTTCCCTTGCCATGCTTCAGGCATTCCTGTGCACGACAAGAAACTGATGACGTGTTCTACAGGTGCCCTTTTATACTCATGGTCGCACCAGTAACACGTCATAGGCCAATGTCAAGTTCATTGTTGTGTTCCACATGCACTTCAGACACCAGTCCCGCTGAGGGCATTCCCCAAAGTGTCCTCTAGGGGACGCAGTGTCTCGTTCCCCTTCTCAGGGAACCAACGTGCTCAGTTGGCCATCAGTGTTGCTAACCCTTCAGCTGTTATGCCTGTGATGGTGAATCAGCAACCATTGGCTAACACAGTGACAGCAACCCACATCAATGAACTGGCATCAGCCATAGCTGAACTCCGAACTGACTTGTATGCCTTATGCCAGTCTCATCTACGATGGATGGATGAATGTGTGGACCAGCTTTCGTAGCGGATTTCCAGTCTTCAGGACGAGGTGAAATCTTCCACACACTCTCCACATCAGACCTGTGCAGTCGTAGACTACGACATTGCAGCACGCCATCGCCAGCCTGGTTTGGACATTCATCATCACCGTCGAGACTGTTGCTGTACTGCACAACACACACAGAAAGGTTGACAACACCCTCGGGACGACACCACCATGGCTACTCCGAACATGATCAACCACCCCAAATTGATGACTTCTCCTGCCATTGTAGACATTGTAGCTACTCTAATTTTTTCAGTAGTCGTGAATCACACACTCCTCACACCACACAATCTGACGAATACACCCACCACAGACATCATTATGGAGACTCCAGGTCTCTACCGTGAACATGGAACCCGTTATGCTCGCTCACCCTTACCCAGCCACAGTACAGACATTCCAGTTATCGCAGACATAGCTCTCCGTCACCCCCCCCCATTCCTATAGTTCACCAAGGTATTACACCTCCCCCACACGACATGTATACTTCTCTCAGTCTCACAGAGGGAAACGAGGGAAAACGAGTAGAAGCTGTCATTCGGGACCAAATGCCAGCTTCATCCCCAATAATGGTCCACTCTGATACAGTTGGTTATAACTCTACTCCTCCCACACCTTTTATTCAAATTGCACTGGCCGGTACTGAACTCCGTGCTTTGGTGGATACAGGATCAGGCCTATTTCGCTCAAACACTGACCTCAGTTCAAAAAGGGAGGGACATGGTTCGAGTTGTTAACCCGACTAACGACCAGGTTTCTCTTAATGCTGGATGCCCATTAGGTCAGCTTTTCTCAGTCACTGGCAATACACATGATGAGTATGCATTAGTCTCGGCCGTGACTACTCCTACAGAAGCTGTCCATCCAATGCCTGAAGTGCATTTGGAGGATACACTGTTAAATGCTGAAAAACAGGCACAGCTCAAGAGCCTGCTGACAGAGTTAGCTGACATTTTTAGCTCTCATTCTCATGACTATGGCAAAACTAATTTGATCACACATAGCATTAACACTGGTGACGCTGCTCCGATAAAATTGCGCCCATATAGAACATCACCAGCTACTCAGGCTGTACTGCAACAAGAGGTGTCAAAGCTCTTAGACCACAATATCATTGAGGAGTCTCACAGTCCATGGTCAGCTCCGGTTGTGCTTGTTTGGAAAAAGGATGGCACACACCAGTTCTGCGTCGACGCCTCAATGATGTTACAATTAAAGATTCTCACCCTCTTCCTCGGGTGGATGATACCCTTGACAGGCTTTCCAGTGCCAGAGTGTTAAGCACTATTGATTTGACTGCTGGTTACTGGCAAATACCACTTAACCCGAATGACAAAGAAAAGGCTTTCTCCACTGGTACTGGGCTATATATCGATTCCGTATGATGCCAATGGGCATTTCCAATGCACCGCCGAGTTTCCAGCGCTTAATGGAACATCAGATCTCATTGTAATCCAAAGTGACTGGAATGTGATCGAAAAACAAAGGTCAGATCCAGATTTAGTTGTTGTTTTCTTTTGGATAGAAACAGGGCATAGACCACCCTTATGGAGGCTACGTGATGCTTCCCGATATCTCAGAAAACATACTCGGTTACTTACATAAACTCAGTTTCCTGAGATACAGGAACGAGTACTGTGTCGCTAGACACTAATGGGGAAAACTCATTTTTCCTCGAGGACTGAAGACTTTTTCAATCACGCAGTGTAACTGCATGGCTGTTCGTGCCGTGTATTAAAACCAACCAATGGCTCGGCAGCAGTGCTGCATGAGCCTATGGTGGTGAAGCCCGCCAGAGCCCGCCAGAATGGGCGGGGCCATCTGGCTATATAAGCGGGCATTTCGCCATAGGATCTCAGGTAAATTCGACTAATGTACAAGTAAAAGCGACGACACTGAGTCATGCAGCGTCATGGCATGGCAATGTACACAGTACTCGTTCCCGTATCTCAGGGAACTGAGGTTACATAAGTAACCGAGTACGTTCCGTTTTGATACTTCACTTGTATTGCGTCGCTAGACGCTAATTGGGAACCAATTAAATCTCGCCGTGCCATGTAAGAGGAACGACTGATATAAACTGGCCTTGAGCAATAAGGACTCAGAGGTAAAGAGAGAATATTCTCACTTTACAATCCCCAGAACCCAATGAGACACTCCAGGAATGGCCTGCCAGGCCTCGGCCTGTGTGACAAGGGGTTGGATTAGTTCAGGTGGAGAGCCGCCATGTGGGGGCTCAACATTCATATGGTGACTGGAAGAGGAAATTTGCTCTCTTTTTGAAAATGCTTGTTTTTTATTTTTCTCGCTATAACAGTGACTGTGCGAGAGGGCAGTTTGAGAACGGACCCATGACTCACAATAGTTTTTTGGACAAACATACTGCTGCTGGCACCCAGGACCGAACAGGGTGCTTGAGGGCACAACAGAGGGCATTTTGAGGGCGGTCCTGCACTGGCGAGACTTTGCCCCTTCCTCTTCCATTCCAGCAGATCAGGAAGATGCTGGTGGTGCAGGATCCAAGGTCAGCTTGGGCTGGGGTCCTTGGCGCTTGGGAAGCGGGTAGCATCTGCCCGAGCATGAGCGCTGTTGAGGCTCAGGCTTCTGTGCAGGCTGAGTGGCCAACAGCGCAGGTTTCGCTGGCTGTGCTGAAGGAGGTCTGGAGCGACTGGTGGCCGTTGCAGAGCTGGATCGTTTAGGCAAGAAGTGTCGCATAGCCTGGGACGACTTCTGTGCTGCAGTGAATCGTGCCGCAAAGCCCTCGACGGCAGTTCCAAACTGGTTTTAGATGTATCTAAATCTCATGCGAAAGCAATATCATTCATTACAATCGCATGAAACTGTACATCACTGACCCGAAGAACACTCTTACCCTTACCTCCCCTTCCTCCCCTGTTCAACAGAACACTCTGAACAACCTTGTCTGGACTCCTCCCACCCCACATTACACCTGTCCCACTGGGACTCCCCGGACCTCAGGTTCCATTGGAACCACCACCGTTGCCTCAGCTGCAACCTCCCCCCCAATTGTAACCACCTGGAACCCTACAATCTTCCTGCCCTATGGAAAATGTGCAGGGCTCGGACTCTGGACTGTTGCTTCCAACACTGGACACCCCTGAAGCTGGACTGTCAACAGGTGTTTCTGAATCACCTGATATTTCAGTGTCCACTCGGAAATGTGCTTTCCAGGACACGTCGATTGCCTTACCATTTGAAGGACTTTGCACTTTACTGATTTGCTAAATTTTCTCTGTATTTGTTTTTTTGTTTTTTATGTACATGTAACAATAGGAATTTTGATGCAGAGTTTCTTGATATACCGATTCTTTATGGGCCTATGTGATTTATGTTGCATTATTGTTAAACATGCTTTTGTAAGTTTTGGCCCTTTTGATACAGATTTTGGGTAATATATTGTTTTGAATTCTATAGATGCATACATTTTGTTTTGTGCCATACAAGTATACAGGTTGTGTTATAGAAATGAGGACATTTCTTGTTGGGTAGGGGAGTATTATGTAGGGAGTGAAATTTAAGGTTAAAAATTAATGTTAAATAATATTTAGAGGTAATATCGCGAGAACAGAAATTGTAATAGTATATCAATGATCCTAAAATAACACTGATTTAAGTCTAAAGTTCAATTACACAAATGTGTGTGTCGTTGGGGAAAATATCATCACATGTTGAAAAAGTTGTTACATATACAATTTGTTGGCTAAAGAATTATATTATTTATGCAACTTTACATATGCATACAATTTTCATTTTTTATTAATTTTTCTGAATTCTTAATTTTTCTGAATTTTTCTTTTGTTTTATAATTGTTTTATTGATCAAATTTTGCTGAAAAGCCTGTTTAATGGCAGGTTCCACCGTGACAACTTACCTCTGTAGGGACTCTACAATATACCTTGTTTAATATGCTTTGTGTCAGAAATAATACAAAGTATTAAAATGTATTTTATTTTATTTTTTATTTATTTCGAAATATGATGCAACAACTATATACTTGCTTATATCCAATGAGAACATGCGGCTGAACTGAGGGGCGGGACATTTAGATGCAGGCTAGGATGAACACATGTTAGACTGCACCCCATAAACACAATCAAGCCTAGAAAAATAAGTCAACCACCCCTTTAAGAAAAAAGGGAATTATTACATTAATGTAAAACAAAAATAAATCTTTGTTATTCTTTTTCTCTTTAACATTTGTATTTTGGTATTTCATTGAGTCTGGCAAGATAAATCATTTACGAAGTTACTGAATTCCTGTGAATTGCATGTAAGAATTGTTTAATTGATCTTTAGTAAAGGGATTGGGTAAAATTGGTACAGGAGAAAATATTTATTTCTTTGTAAACACTAAAAAAAAAATACCTGCCTAATTCACCATCTAACTGCCGGGGATCCAGGATTTGTGTTAGAGAAATAATTGAATTAACCCCTAGGGTTAAGAAAAGGGTTACACCTCTAATAGTGTGACAACATCATGGCTTTTTTTTTTTTTTACAATAATGAGAAAGTTAATTTGTTGGAATAACTCTACTCAAGAGTGCACACAACGCGGAATACCAAGGAAAATAGTCTTTAATCCAAATAACGTGGAGCAATACAAAGAAACTTGTAAGCAACGCTTCCAACATAACATTACATTAAGACAGGACCAAGAACTACCGAAACAAGGGACTATAAATACTAAAGTAAATGAGGACTTATGAGGAAATTAAATGACAACAGGTGAGGAGTAATTAATCAAAAACCATGGAAACAAATGAGGAACTGAAACAGAAGGCAGGAACACAGGGAAAACAAAAACAAAATGGACCATAAACGTAACAACAATGTGCCAGGAAACACTGACCAGGTAATCCAGGAGATTCATTAAATTATAATCAACTATGTCTCTAATTCACGTTTCCATATAATGAGAATATGTTATTTTCAGATTAACGATGCTTTATTTCAACTACAATTACAAATTTTTCGCTGCACTTATTTGATTTCTTAAGACTGTGTAGACAGTGCTTGTCCCAATGTCTCTGCTGAGAGCGGCTCTTTAGTGTTTATATGCCGGCAGCTTGATTGATTAGGTCTAAGAGGATTGGTACCTCAATGACAGGTGCCCAAATGAAAGTGGTGTTGGGACGACATATTCTGGCAGGTCACTGCTGATCCTATTTGCTTCTGAGATAATGGCAATCTTTGCCATCAACTAAAATCCACTATAGGACAGATGAATTTTGGCAAAAGTCAACTGGGAGATTTTACATTTCCCCCTTTTTAAACAAAATGCCATTCACAAAGAAAAGGATACAATACGATTATACTCAAGAACTGCATATCTTGTCTTACGAATGTTTTTTGTTTATATAACTATTTTATTTATATAACTTTTAGTTAATTTTTTATTTTTATTAGAAAACAAGATACATACTGATTTTTGAGGTCTATACATAATACTGAAAGTCCACCAGTTGTCTAGACATGCTAAATCAGATTTTGGGATACTGTTGATCCATTTACAAAAGTAAATTTTTGAAATTTCTAAAACATAGCATACAAAGATTTCAAGTGCAATGCTATGATTAGATTAATCAACTATCAAATAAAAAAAATGAATAAAAGGAAAATCCAATGTAATATATCACCGCTTTTAGCCATTTCCGACTACCTCAGTGTGTTCTGTCCTTCAATAAAATGTGTTATTTTACAAGTACATATTAAATATTCCTTTTAGCAGTGGAAATGTATCAGTCTGCAATCTCTTGGTAAAGCACACACATTATTAGAGCTGATTATGAATCTGCTGTAGAAAAGACATGAAGCAGACTATCTCTCTCTCTCTCTCTCTCTCTCTTCTGGAAGTTAATTCACTCTCCCTGTATAATGGGTCTCTGTATGGGGTCCATATGGTTACAGCAGGGCAAGCTGCAGAAGTGTGTGTGGGGGGGGGGGGGGGGGGGGGGGTGACACACATTTTCATGAAAATTCACAATGACTCATGCACACCTGTGTTAATCCTACATGAAACTAAGCCAAATGTGGTTCGCTTCTCTTGCATGAAGTCCAAGGCAGAAATAACCATTTCATTCATCAATCATTGTGTTTTTACTTTTAGGAATGTGGAATATTTTGGGATTTTACTTTTATATTTGTGTGCGGTGCTGCCTGTGTCATCGGTTCACTGACTGACATGTCATTGCTGTGTCTGATCATAACATGTGTGTTTCTCCATTATACACTGCTGGAAATTATTCAGAATTCCTGAATAGCTGAGCGATTGGGACAGAAATATGACAGATATGATAATTTGGTCCGTAATGAGATACTTTTGAAAGTCTTATAAAAAAGAAAACATTTCCAAAACGACGGGGTTGACAGATTGACGGAATTTCACAATAATTTATGACTGAGCTGTTGTCAGGGAAACTGCTTCTCCGCAACTTCCCCAAAAGACAAAAATACTTTGAACAAGTATTCTACCTGTCTATCATCTTTTCTTCGACCCAGTATGAAAATTTATTTATTTACGGGCTGTTTATCCATTAGTACATTCATTATTTAATTTATTTATTTATACTCTAGCATCTTTACTGGGAATTTTGGCCTGCTTTAACAGACAGCACAAAGAAAAAGGATCTGAGTTTGAATTCTTCAAACATTTTACGATCTGCATCATAATCTCCTTAAAGAAATTAAAGCTTCAAATGCACATGTGCGCCTATTTTAAATCGTTAACTGTTACCAAATTATATTAACTGCTGTTAATATGACAGGTCACTTTGCAATTTAGAAGTAATTAAACTGCTTACCCAGAAGGCTCTGGTGTGTTCTTTGGTACTATACATCTCTGCTTAGTCATACAGCACAAAGTAAACTTTTGTATTCAGCAACAAACACTCACAAACATATCAGATGGCCAAACAGTCTGGACTGCGGTCCCCACAACATTTCAAATATTTATTACAGGCTCATTCTGAGATAAAACGTTACCCGACTGGACTGAAGCACTACGATTTGACTGGTTACGCCTGAGCGCCCAAGGTCAAGTTTTTGAAAACAGCATGTTATCAGAGCTGGGAAGGGTAAGCAGAGCAAATCTTCTCTGCAAGGTAAAGCCACTAGGGGCCCATTACAGGCTTCAGATTGGAGTGGCTTGTCATGCATTCAGTCTATTTATTCTCCTCAGCTGTCTTTTAAATAATTCACATCAGCATCAGGTGAGTCCTGGATGCTTGTGGGTCACAATGTAGTTACACGGTGATAATGATTATTGATTTTCTGAAACTACAAGAATCCTGGATAATTTCTTAAATTCTAGCATCTTATTAAATAGCTTCTTGCTCTAAATTGTATTGTACAACAGGGCTATGAAAAAGGGCCCTTTTGATTTGACTTACCATCCCATAAAACAATAAATAGCAACACCTATTTGTTGTTATGCACTGTAAAATCAGCTTGTGATATATGGCTGGACTAAAATCATAATAATAATAATACCAGTAATACTTTAAGAGGATATAAAATACCAATCAATCAATAACTAACTAAATAAAAAACAAACAAACATAAAATTGGTGCATATATAATTGATGCAAATATAATTTCAATCCTCATTAATTTTCGAACTTAAGCAACACATTTTGTCACTATACAATGAATAAATGTTGCTATTTTGCTGTTTAGGCAAGAAATCTGTCCTTCTCAGGTCTTACATTTTTTGTTGACTATTTAGTACCTGAACACTATCAGTTAAATGAACAGTTCACCCAGATGTGAAAATTTGCTGTTAATTTACTCCCTCTCAGACCATCCAGGGGTGCGTTTCCCAAAAGCAACTATGGTCGCAAGTTCCGTTGTTACCAACAGAGTTCAATGGAACTGACGACCATAGTTAGCTAACGATGGTTTTGGGAAACGCACCCCAGGATTGTAGAGAGCAGCTGCCTTTCTTTCTTCAGTGGAACACTAAAGAAACATTCTAGCTGACTCTATAGTCCTTGGTGATTTATAATATGCCAGTCATGGGATGCCGCAATTACTTGAAGCACAAAATTAATAACTGTGACTCCTAATGATATATTAAGGGTCTTATAAAGTGAAATGATCAGTCTGTGCAAGAAACTGAATATTATTTATAACATTATTACATGTAATCCACAGCCAAAGACGAACAGTCCTGGAGCTCAAATTTTCATTTTGGGGTGAATTATTATTTTAACTGTAAGCTAAATTATGGCTTTATTTTAAAAAGGAATAAAGTCATAGAAACCAGAATAATACTGTGATAACTTTATTGTAAACTATAGTATGTTATATATATATAAACATTACAAAAATAATTTAAATTCTTGATTCTTATTGGTCAAAAAGGTTTATAATTAATTACATTGGAGCTTTTTTTGAGCTCATAATGTCTAAAAAAACAAAACAAAACAAAAAAAATGAATGTGAATCAACATACTTCTCTCTTATGACATGGCTGACTTCTCCAGTCATTTAGTCTACTTAAATCCTGTGTTTTTCTTACAGTCAACTATAATATCAAAGTCATATCTGCCTCCATCCAATCATTCATCGCAACTATAACGGTGTTGATTCTGCATTAGAATTTCAAATCTGAAAGTCATCCACACAGAATGGTGGCAAAAGCATACAAAGAGAATATGTGATCATGTTCTTCATTACCCACGCTGAGCTTCAGAGTCAATGGCTTCCTGAGCAGCAGATGAGCGGAGGTTCCATCTGCAGGCCATCTCAGGGATCTGGTTGATGTTAATGCCACCTGGGTGAGGAGATGAAGCAGCATCAGCGCTGCAGAGGCCAAGCTCTGATCTCATCCCACTAAGATGACACCAGCTCTGCTCCCCGATGAGATGAAGATACACTCTGGCCCTGGGATAAGGAATCATGGGATGGAAATACATCACAGTAAAAAGAAAAAAAAAAGGAAGGAAATATCTGAGATCTAGACATTTTTTTTTTTCTATTTTAAGGTACAAAGTAAATGTGACCCAAGTGTGCAAAAGCCTTTTCCTGTTTTTTGCTATTTTACCCATCTAGACCAAAGCGTCCTGGTGGGATGTTAACACAAAACACAATAGTTAATTATTTGTAAACTGTTTCAATGGACCAAGTTGCTGTGGACCATTTTCACATTTCTATACTAATTTAGCCGGTTAAATTTAGTAAAATATTCAACACTGCTGCAGTGGAGTTTATGCGTCACTAAACAAATGGCTTTAGCGACACCCCATGATTAGTGACAGCAGGTGCCTGAATACCAAATTGCTTTAGTTTGATTTTCTTGTTTTATTTGTTAGCTTACTAGCTAAGTTGCTAGAATTGTAAGCAATTCATGTTGTTTGACAAATGTGATATTAGAATATATAATTACTTAGATATATATGATGTAATAATAAATTATTTAATACTGTAGACAAAATTAATTAGGTTACACACCTTCCAAATGCCATCACATATGGTTTCAAATAGAGCTGCTGGGGAAGTGACAGTAAATGTGTCTCCTTCCTTTCCTGTGAATGCTCTAATTCTTTTTTTTTTTTTTTCTGGTTTGCGAAAAAGGTGTGGAAACATCTTTTGCTTTTTACTTTTGTGGAAACATCTTCAGTAGAGCTCTTTTGCAATAACATTTGATCTTCTATTTACCTATTCAAGCTGTACTGTCAACCCTGCTATTTCCTCCTCTTCAAACTCAGAAATGTGAAAAGAGTACATATGAAATGGCATATCTACAATGAGCCATATGCACTAGCTTTCAAAAAGTTTGGAGTCCCTAAGATTTTTTCTAAGATTTTTTCTTTCTTTTTTTCTTTTGAAAAAATAATTTTACACTCACCAAGGCTGCATTTACTGTTTTTGATCAAAGATACAGTAAAAACTGCAATAGCGTGATTGATTGATTGATTGATTGATTGATTGATTGATTGATTGATTGATTGATTGATTGATTGATTGATTGATTGATTGAGTGCTTGATTGCTTGATTGATTGATTGATTGTATTTATTATTTATTTTATTTTTTTGAGCCAAGTCTCCAGTCGACAGTGTAGCATTTGGACCAATCAGACACAATTTTTTCATTAGATTTAACAAATCAATTAGTCATTAAATTAACAAATAGTCACAGGCCCCTCACCCAATACACATACTGGGTGCCAGTATGTCTGTGAATAACTCCAGGCCCCCGGTTACCATGACAACCAGGACACTTCAGCCAGACCAGATAAACTTTATGACCTAATGGCGTGTTGAGAGTTCTCCCTCTCACCATCTTTGAACCTTAGGAAAGACATTATGCCATAAAAATGGACTCTTCTCTAATTAATTCACAGAAAACCTTTCTTTGAATGAACACACATATCCTTCAGGTCATTGTGTATATTATTACTGTTCTTGTATATGTTCTTGTGTATTATATACTGTTTTATGCATGCTTATGATAGATCACTAGTTAATATCACCTTACTTATGCCATGTTTGGTCTCTATCAATTGGTCTTCGGATGATCTAATTGAGAGTGTATATTATATGTTGATACCTATGCAACGTATTAGTGTTCTAAGAATCTTCTGCTGCATTATTCCTTAGGAATCCCTCAGGAATTCATAGTTGTTCTGTTCCAATATAATTTCTTAACGATAAACTAACAAAAACTAAATTAGTCCAAACAAAACTTTTTTTTTTTTTTTTTTTTTTTCAGTAAATCTCTAGTGTGTTCACAAATGGCATACAGTATGCTCCACGTTCAGTTCAAGTCTCCAGTGTTCATGGGTAAAACCAAACTCAGTTTGCCATGCTGACATATTCCTGCGGAGGGAGCTATTAATCACAAAGCCAGTTCTTGTATACTGTGATGTTTTTCTTCTTAAAGTGTAACCGATGTTTTGCATACTTAACCATTCAATCAATATGTTACCTAGAAACAGCACCTTGCTGCAGCAACAATTAATTCATGGCTGTCTAGTTCAACATTGCACTGTGGTGAATGTGACTTCCTTTTAGTGCTGAGAGGCAGTAGACGAAGCACCAAACTAAATGGTCTTGTCACACAAGCAGCTGAGTTTAAAACGGTTAGACAGACTAAATAGAAAAAAGTGCAAATCACAATTTCTTTCCCATTTCCATCTGTCTTTACCATCACTTCTGATTGACTTAATGCATCCTTGCTAAATAATTAACTTTTGAATGTGTCATGGTTTCCATAAAAATATTAAGCATAAAAAAATTGTTTTCAGCATTGCTAAATGTAAGAAATAAGAAATGTTTTTGAGCACCAACTCAGCATATTAGAATGATTTCGGAGGGATCCTGTGACTCTGAAGACTGAAGCAATGGCTGCTGAAAATTCAGTTTTTGCCATCACAGGAATAGATTACATTTTTAATTGTAATATTATTTCACAATATTTCTGCTTTACTGTATTTTCAATCAAACAAATTCAACTTAAAAATAATAATGATAATAATAAAATAAAATAAATATTCCTTTTGGCTGCCAGTGAATACATTCAATATGTAAATAATATGATGTGGTATGCGCTAATAGATGACATAACCCATCTGAAACTCCCAACACTCAAGCACATGACAGTACTTTTAGAACAATCTCTGCTTTACAGCATTTGTGTTGGCGGTTTGTTTTGCTCTGTTCTCTTGTGTATTTCTGTGTGAGTTTGAACAGCTGCGTTTCAGGTTTGTTTACTTTTCTTTGACAGGCCTGACTAACAGAGGCGCCGTTTTACTGAAATAGAGCCATTTGATGAGCATATGAAAAAAAGGGATTCTAGGTGCAAAATGCCTTCTTGATTTAGTAGTGGGCATCAAAAAGGGGCAATATGCTGAAGACGATTAGCTATGCTTTACTACACAGTCACAAACACACACAAGCTAAAAACAACAAGGTAAGCATCACAAAGCAGTTGCTGCATATAGTTCAATCACTATAGCCTTTTAGAACATGCTGGTCTGTTTTGTCCCCTTTTCAGTCACCAAGCCACTATTATTTCTTAAAACATCTTATGCTAGTTGGTGGGTTTTGCCAACATTCCTGTCATTTATCAACAAAATAATTACGCCTTTTCTTCTTCAGCCAACACTTTGCTCTTATCATTTTTAAACATGCAAATTTCCGTCCTATTCCAAGCCTTGAAATTATTCTCCCCTTTTCCGAACATTGGTCAGGTAATCCACACTTTGTGTTTCACGAGGCAGTCGGCAGAGTGCATGTGCGGAGGATTAATTCCTGCTGCCAATCCAGAACACCCAGGGAGGATAGACCTTCACAACCTCACCCTCACCTGAAGCTGGATATCATTATTATCCAGGATCAAGGCCGAGCATTAACCACCAGAAGGCATTTCTTGATTGAGTATTGACAATCTGCTGCTGCCTGCAACTTTTTTGGATTGACTTGTTGTTAGGTGATGCCTGTTAAGGGATCAATTGAGCTGATGACAAGCGAGAACCCCCCCCCCCCCCCCCCCCCATACTTTTCAGAGGTCAAATAATTGTATAGGCAAAAGTCTGAATAATCTGGTTTAATTGATGCTTTTTTTGCAATTATGAGTGAAGATTAGATTTTGTGAGTCTTTAAGGATTAATTCAACCAAAAAGAAACATAATTTATGTCATCATCTACTCAATCTTACGTTGTTGCAAACTTATGACTTTCGTTCTTATGTTAAAAACCAAAAGGATACACTTTGAAGAATGTACTGTTTACTCTTTTCCATGCAATTACAAAGAAAACGGGGACTGGAGCTTTCAAGCCTGAAAACGGGTTGCAAAAGCATCCAAGCAAAAACAAATATTCCAATATAATCCAAGGCTTCTGAAGTCATACCTTTGATTAAAATTGAAATTTAAATCATTGGCAATCATCTCCAGTGGGTTGCTAAACACTGCATCCAGAACACTGAATCAGTGAGTTGAACCAGATCAGATCAATTTGTAAACGAATCATTCAGGCCATTAGGATAAAACAATCTAAAAAGTGCTGATTCTAAAGAACTTCACTACTTTTGTTCTTACAGGTTTGAAATGATATGAGGGTGAATAAATAATTACAGAATATTTAATTGGTTTATGAGTGATCTATATGTTTAATCAAATATGTTAACATTCGTTGTTGTCTCTATATTTATAAAGAAATTAAATACATGATCAGATGGCTGTGTGGCTGATGGCTATATGTAAATACCATATTTTACATATATAAACATATATCCATGACCTTAATTGTTATGTTTTCCCTATTAGTTTGGCATTGTAAGCTGGAAGCATAAACTTATGTGCTATGAGACTTTAATGAGCTGAAGGACATCTGAGGACAAATGCATTCAGCCTCTGTCAGCCCCCCTCCCCGGCTCCATTACGCGGCTCATTTTGATGTGGCTATAGCATCTAGTGAATTACAATTGGTGTTTGGATGATTACATTGTTGGACAGAGATATGCTCATTGCCCGGTGATCCCAGCAGTAATCAATATCGTTATGCAGACCCTCTCCGGCTCCTGCATGTAAAACATTCCCAGCACTCCATCTCCCTTCCACCCTAACATTCATTCCCTCAAAGACATCATGGCCCTGCGGCATCGACACAGCTGCCTGGAAATTTGTCTTGTTTAACCTACACAAAAGTGGTCTCAGTTTACCAAACTGTGTCCATGTTATAGGGGGGTTTGGAGCTAGTTGTCACATATTCACTGGAGTAAAACATGTATCAACAACCCCTGTTTTCTGTTACATATTACATGTAAATATAAATAATTACAGCAGTAATATTATTTTACTCAGATGTTTTGTTCTGGTCACTTTAACACGTAGGTAATAGATATATTGATTTATGGAAAGATGACATGGAAAAATGCATCTAACGATATTATGACTAGGGCAATAATGGCCTAATGGTTAGAGATTTGGACTTGTAATTCAAAGGTCGTGGGTTTGAGTCTCGGTGGGGGAGTGAATAACCAGCACTCTCTTCCACCTTCAATAGCACGATAGCCTCGCACATCCATAATCACAATCGTTCCCAATGGATCAGTGTTTTCGAACGAATCGATTATGAATAAGTCAGTGACTCGCTCATCAAACAGCTTGTCGCCATCCACTGGAAAATTTTCAAGTTCACTCTTAAAAATAAAGATGCTTCATGATGCCTTAGAAGAACTTGTTTAGCTACTGATCACTTAGCAAAGATTGTTCAGTGTATGCTCAAGGAAATGAAAACGGACATCATAACAGATGACAATTCCCTAAACAGGAACAAGGTATAACACATGACATGACAGGCAATTTGACCTGAAAATAATTTTAATAGTAATCTGCACTCTCGGAAGTCATAAAGGTACAAAAGCTGTCACTGGGGCAGTACCTTTTCAAAAGGTACACTTTTGTACCTATTAGGTTCAAATATGTACACTTTAAGTACTAATATGTACCTTTAAAGGAACACTCCAATTTTTTTGGAAATAGGCTCATTCTCCAACTCCCCCAGAGTTAATAAGTTGAGTTTTACCGTTTTTGAATCCATTCAGCCGATCTCCGGGTCTGGCGATAGCACTTTTAGCATAGCTTAGCATAGATCATTGAATCCGATTAGACCAGTAGCATCGCGTTCAAAAACGATCAAAGACTTTCGATAGTTTTCCTATTTAAAACTCGACTCTTCTGTAGTTATATCGTGTACTATATCATTTTCCGCCGATCTTAGTACACGATATAACTACAGAAGAGTCAAGTTTTAAATAGGAAAACTATCGAAACTCTTTGATCGTTTTTGAACGCGATGCTACTGGTCTAATTGGATTCAATGATCTATGCTAAGCTATGCTTAAAGTGCTATCGCCAGACCCGGAGATCGGCTGAATGGATTCAAAAACGGTAAAACTCAACTTATTAACTCTGGGGGAGTTGGAGAATGAGCCTATTTCCAAAAAAAGTGGAGTGTTCCTTTAAGGTACCAAAATGGACCCTTTAGGTACAAACATGTACCTTTTGAAAAGGTACCTCCCCAGTGACAGCTTTTGTACCTTTATTTCTGAGAGTGTGTGGTGCTTCCAATATGCCCACTCTCTTTTCATGAGCTGAAAGGTTTTTGTTCTTTTGTTGTTTAAAAACATATTTAATTTCCAACTTGAAGTAGCATAAGTTTAACAAGTGAAAAAGGTATTTATACCTGATATTGATGTTTGACATAAACATATATATTTTACATAAGAAATATTCTGATTAAAAATTGCCTCATCTTAATTAATTGCAAGAGCAATTGTGTAAGAGCAGATTTAAACTGACACAAACCCATGATGTTGCATGAAGGGTAAATTGAGGAGCATCGCTAAAGTTTGGTAAGGAAAGTACCAACAGAGCCATTTGATTCTGTGGATTCAGCAATCCAGAGATCATGCACAAATGAAAACAGTGCCTTAGCACACAGTACCCATAGCAGTGTGCTGCATTAATCAGGAAATCAATAGTGCTGTCGATCTGCTGCTTTGAAAGCACAGTTGAAGACCTCAGTGGCACTAGACCAGAAAACTACCATCTCAATGGTAGAGCAGTCTGACATGGTCTTTAGCTTTTTACTTTATTTTCATTTATCTGTGATATTGACTCAGATTTGTTCCACTAAATTTTCAGTTAGCCATATGATTCATTTTATTAAGTTTGTCATGAAGATGGTAACTCTAAATGTGCATTGCAAAGTGAAATACAGAGTTCTCTACAGACAACAAACAAACATAAACATGTTTGAATATAACTATCAGTATATTGCCCACATGGGCAGAGTTATGCACAAATACTTCTGATTTATTAAGCTTCTCTAACTGAAGCACACATAATTATACATTACAGAGCCCCTTACGGGACGAGAAGCATCTGGCTGACCCTTTGTAAAAGGGACATAGTAATTGAAAAAATATGAGATCTATTTCATTTTGTATTCTCTTACAAATGTTTTGTGTTCCCCAGCCATTACCAAAACGTTTGTATTTCACAGAGAAACATTATATTCACTTCCAAAACTTTTTTGTTCTATGCGTTCAACTCTAGAAAAGTTTAATTCACTTGCAAAACTTTCCCCTTGAGAAACTTGCATTCGCTTGAAAACATTTGTGTTCTTACAAGAAATTTAATTCCTGTGAGAAACTTTGCATTTGTTGACAAAACTTTTGCTTTCCTCCAGGCAATTTAGCGTTTTCTCATGAAAGTTCTGCAATCCTGTGAAAATCTGCATTTGTCTGCGAAACTTTTGCATTTGTCTGAGGAACTTCAGCCGCTTTTCCACAATTGGGCCAAAGTTTTGCCATTGATTAATGGTTCCGTTTTCCACTCTGGGGCTGATAACAGAGCTCATAATACAAATACGTAATGGTGTGTGCACACCAAAAGTGAAGCGAATATTCTCATTGCGTTATAGCTCTAGATTACTTGCAGGATGTTTTCACTCACATAAATAAAAACATAGCTTTTCTGATACAACTGGACATGTCAAACTGGACTTGTCAATAAGCTCTTAGTTGACTGCCTTTCGTGACAACAGGCCATGCAAATTTTCCTCTTGAGTTGAAATGTTCAATTCCCAGTTCCCATCATTCACGTCGTCCAGCGTGAATTCGTGTCTTTGTATGTAATCTACTCAAGCAAATAATTAAGTTTGCTTTTGCTGTTTTTGGCATAAGCCTTTGCCTTGGTGAAACAAGAGTTTATGGTAGGGTAGAGTGGGGGAAAACGCCCAATTTGCAACTACATGTCTACTAACTCTCAGAGTAGACTGTTAGGTTAGGTTTAAGGTTAGTAGAATAAGTTGATATATACAGGTGCATCTCAATAAATTAGAATGTCGTGGAAAAGTTCATTTATTTCAGTAATTCAACTCTAATTGTGAAACTCATGTATTATAAATTCAATGCACACAGATTGAAGTAGTTTAAGTCTTTGGTTATTTTAATTGTGATGATTTTGGCTCACATTTAGCAAAAACCCACCAATTCACTATCTCAACAAATTAGAATATGGTGACATGCCAATCAGCTAATCAACTCAAAACACCTGCAAAGGTTTCCTGAGCCTTCAAAATGGTCTCTCAGTTTGGTTCACTAGGCTACACAATCATGGGGAAGACTGTTGATCTGACAGTTGTCCAGAAGACAATCATTGACACCCTTCACAAACATTCATTGCCAAAGAAGCTGGCTGTTCACAGAGTGCTGTATCCAAGCATGTTAACAGAGAGTTGAGTGGAAGGAAAAAAGTGTGGAAGAAAAAAAGATGCACAACCAACCGAGAGAACCGCAGCCTTATGAGGATTGTCAAGCAAAATGTATTCAAGAATTTGGGTGAACTTCACAAGGAATGGACTGAGGCTGGGGTGAAGGCATCAAGAGCCACCACACACAGACGTGTCAAGGAATTTGGCTACAGTTGTCGTATTCCTCTTGTTAAACCACTCCTGAACCACAGACAACGTCAGAGGTGTCTTACCTGGGCTGAGAAGAAGAACTGGACTGTTTCCCAGTGGTCCAAAGTCCTCTTTTCAGATGAGAGCAAGTTTTGTATTTCATTTGGAAACCAAGGTCCTAGAGTCTGGAGGAAGGGTGGAGAAGCTCATAGCTCAAGTTGCTTGAAGTCCAGTGTTAAGTTTCCACAGTCTGTGATGATTTGGGGTGCAATGTCATCTGCTGGTGTTGGTCCATTGTGTTTTTTGAAAACCAAAGTCACTGCACCTGTTTACCAAGAAATTTTGGAGCACTTCATGCTTCCTTCTGCTGACCAGCTTTTTAAAGATGCTGATTTAATTTTCCAGCAGGATTTGGCACCTGTCCACACTGCCAAAAGCACCAAAAGTTGGTTAAATGACCATGGTGTTGGTGTGCTTGACTGGCCAGCAAACTCACCAGACCTGAACCCCATAGAGAATCTATGGGGTATTGTCAAGAGGAAAATGAGAAACAAGAGACCAAAAAATGCAGATGAGCTGAAGGCCACTGTCAAAGAAACCTGGGTTTCCATACCACCTGTGCCACAAACTGATCACCTCCATGCCACGCCGAATTGAGGCAGTAATTAAAGCAAAAGGAGCCCCTACCAAGTATTGAGTACATATACAGTAAATTAACATACTTTCCAGAAGGCCAACAACTCCCTAATTTTTTTTTATTATTATTATTGGTCTTATGAAGTATTCTAATTTGTTAAGATTGGTGGGTTTTTGTTAAATGTTAGCCAAAATCATCACAATTAAAAGAACCAAAGACTTAAACTTCAGTCTGTGTGCACTGAATTTATTTAATACACGAGTTTCACAATTTGAGTTGAATTACTGAAATTGAAATACTTTTCCACGAAATTCTAATTTATTGAGATGCACCTGTACTTGCAAAGTTTCTCATAGTGTGTATGTTGTATGTTGTGGACCCATCAAAATAAACTGTTAGAAGATATTAAGCAGACAATCTACTAATACTTTAATGTTTGCTAGTTGACAAGTAGTTGGAAAGTTACTTACTGTTAGCAGAATGTCTGAAATGAACTATAGAAATAAAGTGTTACCGACTTTTTTTTTCTTTCTAGTCTGTGGGGTAAAATGCCGGCCCCCATGCCGGTCTCGGCTTAATTACTGTAGCTACTCTGTTCTGAACATCAAATCCATTGTTTTTCCATCAAATGTATTCTAACTATGTGGTTGAAAAAAAAGAAGCATTCCTTAAGGAGGCGTTGTCCCCTACTCTACCCTATGTGATGTAAATTTAAACACTTTATCGAGGATGATCAGATATTTCTGTTTACTTTACTCAAAAAGCCAGTTGCGGAGAGAAACTAGTAGCCAGACAACAAACGAGTGACCAATCCTAAGTGGTGACGTCACTACACGCTTTCTGCCAGCACAATTCAGTATGGTTTGCCAACTGTGCAGAGAATTATACATAACAAGAACCATTCCTTACCATTATCAGAACAGTTCGGCCCAATGGTGGAAAAGAGTACACATCAGTACCCCCCAACATCCGTGCCGACCTCACTTGTCTTCGAATGGAAGCAACTCCAAGCGGTCTAGTGGAAAGCCTTGAGAGAAGAGAGGAAGCTGTTGTAAGGTAGAATCAGCTCCCAGTTGATATCCACGATGTTGAAATTGTCTCAAATGTATAGTGTTTGGGTGTCTGCATACTTGGCCATGTAGTGTACCACTATGGGAGTCAGAATGATTGTGTGTAGAATGATCAGTATTTGAACATTCTCCCTGATGTGTTCAGATAGTAGAAAATAAGGAATTCCCTGTATAGTTACTACAGACATAAGTATTGGAAACATAATTTAGGAAAAGAAATAAAGCCTGCTTTTCTGAAAGGAGCGGGTGTAGCTTTTATCCACGAGGGTCCCCCTGACAGACCACGCCTCATTGGTGTTACTCTCCCATGTGTACTTCAAACGCTTCAGCCATCATATTCTGAGCTTGATCTGTCTGTTTGAAGATCCTCTTTATGGTCAAAGTCCTGTGTGTCCTTTGTTATTGTCAGTCAGATGGATCTCAGCTGCATAAGCTGCAGCTAAAACAGAAGGCACAAACAACAAACAGACAAAAACAAACCAGCAGATTTGGTGCAGTATATGTGAGCATGAGAGCTGTGATAAAGGCATATGCAAACAGAATTAGGGTACTAATGAGGACTAATGACAAAATTAGCTAAATGCTCCAGCCAGGATTATTTAGTAATGCTATGCAGTTCATGTATACATTAAAGTGAAGTAAAATTAAAGTAAAAATCATAATTGTAGTGTGATGGATTCCGACATTCGAAGCCAAGTCAAACAGGACTGAAAAATGTTGGAAGAATCTTTTTGACAATTTCAAAATTGACATCCTGTGGACCATTTCTGTTTCAAAATCTTGTCAAAATATCTGACCTCCAAAAAACATTTCAACATCATGCTCTCTGCCTGTTCACACACAGAAACCTGACATCTACAGTTACATACATCTGCATGTATATATATGCGAGAGCCGGTTGATTACATCGAATCCATCAAAATGCTTATCAGGGTTTCCCTGCTGTGAGCAGCTGCTTAATTATCAAGAAGAATCTTGTTGTAGATGCAAATGGGGCCTTTTGAACTAGAGCATCATGTTCACTGTCAGTCACTAAACTCATAAGCCCCTAAACTTTTCACAGGTCTTGTGGCAAAATCAATATCTATTGAATCTGTATCAATGTACACTATTTCTGTTGTCTAATTTTTTATATCATATTATTAGCTTTACATTGTAAATATATACAGGTGCTGGTCATATAATTAGAATATCATCAAAATGTTGATTTATTTCACTAATTCCATTCAAAAAGTGAAACTTGTATATTACTGTATATTCATTCATTACACACAGACTGATATATTTCAAATGTTTATTTCTTTTAATTTTGATGATTAGAGCTTACAGCTCATGAAAGTCAAAAATCAGTATCTCAAAATATTAGAATATTACTTAAGACCAATACAAAGAAAGGATTTTTAGAAATCTTGGCCAACTGAAAAGTATGAAAATGAAAAGTATGAGCATGTACAGCACTCCATACTTAGTTGGGGCTCATTTTGCCTGAATTACTGCAGCAATGCGGCGTGGCATGGAGTCGATCAGTCTGTGGCACTGCTCAGGTGTTATGAGAGCCCAGGTTGCTCTGATAGTGGCCTTCAGCTCATCTGCATTGTTGGGTCTGGTGTCTCTCATCTTCCTCTTGACAATACCCCATAGATTCTCTATGGGGTTCAGGTCAGGCGAGTTTGCTGGCCAATCAAGCACAGTAACACTATGGTCATTGAACCAGCTTTTGGTACCTTTGGCAGTGTGGGCAGGTGCCAAGTCCTGCTGGAAAATGAAATCAGCATCTCCATAAAGCTTGTCAACAGAAGGAAGCATGAAGTGCTCTAAAATCTCCTGGTAGATGGCTGCGTTGACTGTGGACATCAGAAAACACAGTGGACCAACACCAGCAGATGACATGGCAGCCCAAATCATCACAGACTGTGGAAACTTCACACTGGACTTCAAGCAACATGGATTCTGTGCCTCTCCACTCTTCCTTCAGACTCTAGGACCTTGATTTCCAAATGAAATGTAAAATTTACTTTCATCTGAAAAGAGGACTTTGGACCACTGAGCAACAGTCCAGTTCTTTTTCTACACAGCCCAGGTAAGACGCTTCTGACGTTGTCTCTGGTTCAGAAGTGGCTTGGTAGCCCTTTTCCTGAAGATGTCTGAGCGTGGTGACTCTTGAAGCACTGACTCCAGCTTCAGTTCTCTCCTTGTGAAGCTCTCACAAGTGTTTGAATCGGCTTTGCTTGACTGTATTCTCAAGCTTGCGGTCATCCCTGTTGCTTGTGCACCTTTTCCTACCCAAATTCTTCCTTCCAGTCAACTTTGCATTTAATATCCTTTGATACAGGACTCTGTAAACAGCCACACCTTTCAGTAATGACCCTCTGTGACTTACCCTCTTTGTGGAGGGTGTCAATGTTCGTCTTCTGGATCATTGCCAAGTCAGCAGTCTTCCCCATTATTGTGGTTTCAAAGAACAAGAGATACCCAGAATTTATACTGTAGGGATGGTCATTTATTCAAACTCAAATGTAAATATTCTAATATTTTGAGATACTGATTTTTGACTTTCATGAGCTGTAAGCTCTAATCATCAAAATTAAAAGAAATAAACATTTGAAATATATCAGTCTGTGTGTAATGAATGAATCTAATATACAAGTTTCTCTTTTTGAATGGAATTAGTGAAATAAATCAACTTTTTGATGATATTCTAATTATATGACCAGTACCTGTAGAAGGTGCACAGTGTCATACAAATACAAAACATTAAAATGCTGACACTAAAACTGACATTAAAATAATGCAATAAACATTAATTTAACAATATAGGATGAAAATGTACATGACAAGAAAATAACTAAAATGAAATGTATTTAAATGAAAATCATCAAATGTAAAGTGTCACATGGTGAATCTTTTATTCATTGTTAAATAAAAGGTGACTTGTAAATTAAATCAAATTAAATTAAGCCATTTTTGTCCTGGGAGATTTAAGAAAATAATACATTTTTTATATTCTATAACTCTATAACTCTCTAACATACATAAAATGTATTTATTCATTAATTAAATCATTCATTCATTCCAGTCATTGCATGCATTCAGCTCAAAACATAAAAAAAGCCACAAAAAGTAAGTGAAATAAGTTTTAAAAGTCACACTGCAGCAAGTCAATAAACTGGGGTGGTGCTAAGAATAATTTCCTATGAATTCACTGCAGCAGCTATGGGTTAAACACTGGCTCACTAAAGCTGTGATGCCCTACTGTGCCCTGGCTATAGTGACTCACAGGATGGATGGGATGATTAAACTACTCAGTGGAAAGCTTCTACCAAAACACATTAGAAACACTATGAGCAGCAAAAATAGAGAAATTAATTCTCTTTACCTAGCTCCAATTCTGAAATGTGAGACAGTTCTGTTTATGTTTCTTTGTTTCAAACTACCTATTTTCCTGAGAGGCTTTTATTTTTTTATTGTAAAACCAAGATAATCATGAAGGGGTTAAAGGGAGAAAATGCAATCCATGGACAGATGATGTGGGACTGTGCAGAGTTCAGGGTGTGTTGTCTTTAAGGGCTGAAGTTTGCAAAGTTGGGAAAAATCCATATTCATGGAGGTTTTCCAAGGCACAAGGGCAGGAGGTTGTCAACTAGAGTGGACAGAAAACACTGAGTATGCAGCATGATTTAAGCTAGGAGACTACTGAATAACCCTTATAAATAACTTCAGGCCTCGCATTATGACTAAAATGTAATATAGGCATAGAATGTCATATAGTTTCATACACAAAAATATACACTGCAAGTATCATATTTTTCTGTGCCACGTTGGCTTTCTTTTTGTTTGTATAGTGCTATTTAGAATATACAAAGGGTTGCAGAAAAATACATAATGTACATAGTTCAATAAAAAGTCTATACAAAACTGATAAGCTGTAACCAGCAAAACCACATCATACTAGGAATTTCCCAATCAAGTTAAAACCGAACCTATGCTCTTGGAATGCAGTATGAGCCAGGTGATTTCAAGAATAAATGATTTAGCTTGATTTCATTAACTCAGCATGGCAAAAGTAAATTTACTTGATGGAAAGCAATTACTATGGCTAACAGACAGGCCGAGGCAATTTTAAGGTTCTAATTTCATAAGACTTCAGATCAGTTATCATGACATGAGGAGAATAGAGTTACTGTACAAGATCCAGAAATGAATATGACATAAAATGGCTGAACATTTTTTTTAAAAAATGCCAAAGGAGATATAAATAAAGAGTTCTGGCATGAAACCTTAGATGGCGCAGTCTGATAGGTCTAACTCAATCTGACCTAATGACATCATTATCACATGGCACAGCTATCACATTTGCTCTCCTGTATCGGTAGCCAATGAGCTCTCTGCTCAACATTCAAATATATGACTGTTGCTTGTAGCAGTTCGCAGCGTGCTTCAGAAACCCTCCAACTTCCTCAGCTCCACCTGTATACTGCCGTGCAAAGTTTGGTCAAAAATTAGTTATTGATATTTTTGAGACATTCAAGACATCCTTTATCATGTGCATAACTGTCTTGAGTCAATTTTGTTGTTTTTCTGAGAAAATAATGGGTGGCCTCAACCGAAACTTCGAAAAGCCCCGGAGAAACCAAGGCAGAACACCATATAACACCAGTTACAGCTCTTTCACTTTATTTGGAACGCTCAAATTGAGTTACGGTGTTCTTCCTTTATTTAACTGTGCGTCAAAATGAAGTTACGGTTACGACTTGGAGTTATACGGTGTTCTGGCTTTTTTTTTTTACTGTCCATTAAAGTCTGCCGCATTTAAATTACGGTGTAGACAAACAAATTAGATAGATCGCGATCTACCAAACAGCTCCATATAACAGCACTGTAAAGACTAGACACCTTGGCAGCAATACGTAATCGTGAATAACCTTTAAAGATTTTTTTCCCCCTTTTTATAATGCAGATTATTCACCAGGCTGTCACTTCTAGTTGGACATGTGTGGACTCAAATGTCGTAGCATGTAGCATGATCATAAAATCAGTAGCCTACTAACAGTTCGCAATTAAATCCAAATCCTACCTTTTCTTGTAACCCCATAAAATCAATTGATGGTGATGAACGTCGTCGGAGATGTTTAATCCACAAGCATTCTGAGCATTATTCCTGCTTGCTGGCGTTCACAGAAATCCACAAGTCATTCTTTTAGGTTAGGCTAACTCATTCAAGTTAATATAAAATCAATTATGCTATGTCTAGCATTCTTTTACGTTACTGAGCATAGCAAATAAATTGGTTGCAAAACGCTCACATGTTTTACTTTTACTGCCCAGTCAAAAAATTAAAATAACATTAATACAGTCACATTAATATATGCAATAGCCTATACGAGCCCATGATCACTAGATTTTATACAGGTGTTGCTGAAACGATTTTGTAAATGTTGATCAGAAACCAGATATTGATAATGTGGAAGTTACTGCCTTTTGCCTTGGTGTGACTTCTCACTTTTTGCAGACAATGCAAAAGCAGAGTACAGTAACTTCAAAATAGGGGTAAAAATTTAGTTTGAGCCCACAATTTTTTAAAGTAGATAATTGTCATTACTAAAACATCTAATTGACAAATTTCCAGTGTCCTACCTATAATTAATTTGGCTGAACAAATTAAAAAAAACTTTAAAGTAATTTTTTCTCAGTTTCACACTCTAGCGAGTTAAGGTCTTTTGCCTTTGTAGGGCAGTATAGATCTGCTTCGAGGTGATACATGTATGCTATAGGGGGTTATTTCATGTATGTTGTATTTGCAGCAGCAGTATTTCTTACATGCTCACAGCTCTTACATGTTATACTGTAAAAACAAAAACAAAAAAATTGAGCAAACTCAAAAATCTGCTGAAGCCGGTTGCTTTAAAATGTTAAGTTGGCTCAACTTTTATTTTTTTTATTTTTTAATTTTTTTTACAGTGTACAGCTTACAAGCTGTTGTGGATATATTGGCAGTAACAAGTCTCGGTACTTGCTCTGCCACAGCAGTGTAGCAGATCTATTCTGCCAAGACCAAATACATTAACATCGTCATGTACATTACCATGCGAGAGTTGTCATGACAGAACTAGTGTTCAAAAGTTTGGTGTCGGTAAGATTTTTATTTATTTATTTTTTTTGCTGCATTTGGTCAGTAATATTGTGAAATATTATTACAATATTATTACACTGAAAATGACTGTTGTTTATTTTAATATATTAAAATGTAATTTATTACTCTGATGGCAAAGTTGATTTTCAGCAGCTATTACTCTAGTCTTCGGTATTACATGAACTTTTAGAAATCATTATAATATGAATTGGTGCTCAAGAAATTTGGTGTTTCTTATTATTATAAATGTTGAAAACAGCTGCTGCATATATATATATATATATATATATATATATATATATATATATATGATATATTATGTAAGGGATGTATGGGATTATACAAAAATATAATATTGTATACTAATGTTGTATAGTTGTATAATCAGAATGAAGTATTCCAAAGAGCTGTATAATAACTGTATGTAAGCCTATATATATTATATACTGTACATAATGTGAAGAAACTCTACAAAAAGTAATAATTTTTAATAGAATCTACAAACAAAAAAATTAGGGGAATTTTTTAATCAATAAATAATATTTGGTTCTCTATATGAAATATCAGAACATCACAGTATGTGGCACTGGGATAATGAGATAAAAATCAATGAACCACCCGTTTCAAAAAAGAGAGAAAAAAGTTAGCAATAAGGTTAGTTGTGAATTAAAGACATTGATCAATACGCACTAGACACTTATGAAATTAAACACCACAGGCTTCATATTTACACAACAAGCCAACTCTAATTTATAATAGAATCATACTGAATACAAACATATTGTCTAAAAATATGCAGAACTCTTCCAGCTTGTCAGTCAACACAGAGACATTGTATCCAACACATAGATAAATATGATGCAAGCCAGTGGCATAACAATGTAGTGGTTTGCTCTGGGCATTTCTAAAATAAAACTGGCAGAACGGTGGTGCATGGGTAATCTCTAATCCTTCAATTCATAAGGAAAACAGAAATCGAGGTGAAGAGTCTTGTCTAAAAGAAGCATGCTGCATGGAATGTTAAAAGGGTGGAAACTAGTGACGGCAATGGGAGACGGAGGATAGTATAATGTCACATGTTCTGTTTTCTGTCTGTCAAGTCTTGAAAATCCATTCAGGCTGTGTTTGTTTGTGGATGTGTGTGTTTTTGTTTTCTTTCTTCAGTTTTTTACCTTCCTGGGAAATATGCTACTTAACCACATTGTGATAAGAATACAAATTACTATGAAGGTTTTTTTTTTTTTTTTTATCAGTTTTGATTTGCAAGATAATTTTAATATAATTCTTTGTCTCTTCCTCAGCTGTGGTCTTGCAGCAATGCCAATTCATTACAATCCTTTTAATTCACTATAAATAAGAAAAGGTCTGAGTAGTTGTAATAGTTATATGTAAAATACTGTATATGGCAACTGCCATTATTGAATTATCGTAGATATGAGCCTCCAGCATCTCTTCAGTAACGACAAACAGCTAAAGAACGTTCACAATAATGAGGCGAGGATAAAGGAACCAGTGTTGATCAGGGCAGACTTCATTTCAATAAAAAATATAGCTTGGTTATAGATGGTTAGCCTTGAGTCAGGCTTTATTAGACAGAAGAATAATCATTGTTGGTATATGGGAGCTTTCCTACATAATTAGTTTATTAATATAATCAGCCCCCAGCCTTTCAGGCAGCTTCATGCAGCTTAGATTAGGATTGTTGGAGGAGTAAAAAGAAGAAAGGAAGGAAAACTTAATTATATTCATTAATAATCCTCACATATATTTTGAGTGAGAAAGCAAACCAAAATAAATGAATAGGCCAGACATAAGCAGGCCAAAATACAAAAGTTTATGACCATGCTCCAGGATATTTTATAAGAAAGAAAGGGGGCGGTAAATGCTTTCTTGTGTTTCATCTTGTTATTGTTGTTGTTGTTTTTTTCTTCTTCTTTTTCTGCAAATATGAATAAAGCATATTACATCTATTATGAATCTATAAATCAGTGAACATTGTGCACTGTGTATTTTTTGTTTACGTTGTCTTATGCTGTCATCTCAGAGTTATAGTGACACTTAGTGGTGTGGATGCAGCATCACAAAAAATAATAATAATAATAATAGAAATTTGCCATTTACAATCATGATTAATTTAGTTAACAATAAAAAGTGTCCAGTAAAAGGGAGATTGTTAAAAAAAAAAAAAAAATAGGTTATAGTATTTTCTTGGTCATGTGATTTCAACACACTTGTGTTCGTAAAAAGAAAGAAAAAAAAAGCGAATTGGATGAGTTTCAAGTTGTTAGAGCAGATGGCGGTGGTATGGTGGTACTGGTAACCTAGTAACTAACAGTAAAAACAAAAAATGGAAGGACACCATCAACAGAAACGGCCAATTAGTCACGCAATTAGAATTAGTTCACTACGTCAGAATTCATTCAGCAAATGCGTTTCCATCTCTCATTATTCGCATTAGCTCTTTTTCGCACAAGTCAAACACCACCTCAAGTGATTGTAAAAATGCTTTTGCGAATTAAGGGACATGTTTTTTTTTTTTTTTTTAAACTAGGCATTTCCATTGCTCGTTTCTGATGCAATATTTCAAAATGTGCATTAAAACAGGGTGATGGAAACATAGCTAATGAGATACCAAGGAGCAGATTTACTAAACAGAGCAAATTAGCGTGAGAGCGGAATGCAATAAAAGTCTCAGTTGAAAGTTCTATGGGACATCTACTGACAATGTGCAAATTAAAGAACACAGATGCACTCCGATCAATTCCATAATTACCAAACTATATTAGCGCAGGGTTGTAAACAAGCAGGTTTATGTTTAGGTTTAGGTTTCTGCGCCATAGAGAAACACTGGAAGATCCAAAGCTCTCACTTGTAACACTGATTCCAGGTATCCTGAGAGGATAGGCAATAGAATTTATTTTATTCCATTTTCTAAACCGAAACAAGACAGAAAAAAATGTTCATTTTCTTGTTGTCATACTCTCATTAAGTTACAGTTTTCATCTGCTCAAGCAGAACGTTAATGTCACCTTGTGCTTCAGCAAGGTATCTCTGTCTAACACTAGCTAATGTTAGTTAGTGAGTCCATGCTAACGTGCAAACCTAAATAACTAACTGTTCTCACGTCATGTACAATGTAGGTCAAAAACACTTAAACAAAGGTTTACATTTCAGTGCCTCTCCATATTAAAGTGGTTAAATGTAAATTAATTTAATCTTCCCCTTCAGTACATGAACAGTGTTGATCCTGGATGTTGTCATCTACGATCTTCTCCCGCTTGTATTGTGATCTGTAAACCCTCGCTTCCAAATTAGTCTTGATACCCACCATATTTATTTTAAAATCTTTCATATATCCCTCCATGGCAATTTTAATCCCCACTTCAATGCTCCTCGATGAGAAGTGTTGTAAGACAGTTAGCAACTCTGCTTGCTTGTCCGAGTTAGCAACAGTAACTAGGGGGGTGGGGCATATAAATAGGTCAATTGTCCTAAAAGCAGAAAAGCTTTTCTTTTGCATTTTGAAAAGTTTTGGAATACAGACTACAACATTATCAAAACAACCTCTGCTCACACATATTTATGAAAATGACTAAAACCACTGTTTTTTAAAAGTTTTTTTAAGCCCTCAAAATGCCATGAACGGCCAAAACATATAAAAAGATGTGTTTTTGGTTGTTGCATGATTTCTCCTCGTATACATTTTGTGTCTAAAAGCAAAATACCTACAAATACCTACATATGAAATAAGGTCAGTCATAAAAATAACTGTTTCACTGCATGTGTTTAGTAAATCCTGACAGTTTTTTAATGCCAAAACAGGGTGAGTGCTTTATTCTGGCTGTAGGTGGTAACATAACTTTTAAACATCAGCTATATGCAGATATCCAGATTCAGAAAGAAGAGAAATAATCTGATTTAAAAAGGGGCCAACAAGCAATAGCACTGAACATAACCATGTACATTTTACACTCACTGTGATTTTGGCTTAGAGAGAACCGGCTCCATTCAATCACATACAAAAGCACCAGAATGAGAAACAAGGCACGTCCAGCAGATCACAGGAGTCAGTGGAATCAAAGAGGTAAAAATCTGAACCGCTTAAGTCTGTGATGGTGAGGGCAGATAAAAGTCACTTTCATCAGGGCCAATTAAAAAAAATAGAGGACCACTTTTCTGGGACCCTCTTAACTTAATGGAGTATTTTCATACACCTGATGTTTGTGTGTGTTCAAAGGTTCTGCCTCACGTCACCATCTCAGCTTTTTGAGACAATCTATATAAGCAACAGAAAAAACAACCCAATATACAACCAAAAGGTCAACATTGTGCATATTTTTAAAGCGGAAGCACCATGCCTTTGCATGTACCCTTGTATTTCTGAGTGAATTGTGAATGCAACTTCCAGAGAAAAAAAAGAAAAAGAAATAAGTATTTGCATTTTTGATAACTAAGTTGCATGATTACTATAGACAAAAAGTATATACTGTATCTAAAACAGTGTTGGATCCGAGTCCAGTGTCGAGTCCTAATTTTTAATCAACTGAGTTTAAGTGGGAGACGTTTATTAATGTCTTTTCATATTAATTTTATGTTGTTACTTTTTTATTTTATTTTATATTACACATGACATGGATTTGTCTGTACTCTGAAAAATTTCTGCGTCCAAAATATGCAAGTCTGAGTCCGAGTCCACCTGAGTCCGTCCAAGTCCAAGTACATTCACAAATGCAGTCCGAGTCCGAGTCTGAGTCCAAGTCCCGAGTTCAAGTACTACAACTTCTGCTGATTTAAACTCACATCCTCTAGACTTGTATTATAAGGAACCAGTAAGTTATTAAAAGGTTTTTCTTTAGTTATATCACACATAGGTCACAGGACTACCACGAGTGCCCACTCAAAACAGAAAGAAAAAAATGTGTATGAAGCCCATGTTTTTAAGAGATGATTTTAGCAGACTTGTCAAAGTTTATTATGCTCAGCACACAAAGGTTTATTGGACGTGGATTTCCTATTATCCCTGCCTTTCCTGTGTGAGTGGAGCTATAAAGGAGTCCACACATGAGTGAGTGGGATAAGGCAGTGAGTGAGCGCAGTGGAGGTGAGGGCGAATAGGTATGCCTGGCAGCTCTCAGGCAGATGGAGAAGCTGCACTTCCACACGGTGGGATGAGCCTCAGGCGTTTCTCTCTCTCCGCTGTTCCCCTGAGACATCCTCCTCCAACCTCACACTCGCTCAGTCTGCCTAATCCAGCCCTGACAGGATGAGGCCAGCACACACTCACATACACCTATGCCCAGACAAATACTCACAGACACTTGACCGTCCCTCATTAACACAATAAAAACATCTCAATTTTTCGCAAATACACTAACACAATTCATTTTTTTCTGATGACATTTTGTTCTGAAGATTTATGCTTAAGATGCTTGCAATTAGTTTTGTAGACAAATTTAAATTGCCCTACATATTAATTTCTTTACATAACAGCACTTTTAGCTCACACGTTATTTTAAGGTACTAATAATCAGACAATGTGTTATTAATAGGCATGCTAATAAAAAACTAATTAATAGTGAAAATTGGTCCCTATAGTAAAGTGTTTCCCACGTTTATTATTAAACATCAATGTTGATTTTGAATTTTTCCCCTTGGCATTTTTCATGCCACGATGGCAATTATATATTTTGTTTTCACAGTATTTTTATTTTATTTTTCTTACTATGAACTACTAATTACCAACAGAATATAATAATTATTTTAATGATTTCTGACCAGTCTTTAGAAAGCCGAATGAAATGTTAATTTGATCAAATTTGGTGAATCTAAATCAGGGTTATTATTGTTAACTAAAATTATAACTAAAACAATAAAAAAAAAAAAAAAAAAAAAAAAAATCATTAATTGAGATAAAATAAACATTAACTGAAATATAAATGTAGCATTTCTCATTTTCATTGCGTTTAAACTGAAGTACTAAAATAACTAAATCTAAATAAACTAAAATTTAAAACTATATAGACACATTAAAAACTGATTAAATTACAAAAAGACAACAAAGTGACTAAAACTTTAAAATAAAAATGAAAATTGAAAACAAATTCAAAGTATTAATAAAAACTAATTGTATATTAACAATACTAAAATAACACTGATGTGAATGATTAAGTATATTATTAATTTTGCATTGGTATCATATATATATATATGATACCTATTTATATGATACATTTATATATATATATATATATATATTTTTTTTTTTTTTTTTTTTTTTTTTCTTCCTTCAAATGTTACACCTGGTATATAAAATATAATATAGGCAAACCACAATGTTAGGTTATATCTTTAAAATTAGACAGAGAGAGAAATTGAATAGTGTTTGCATATATCGATAATTGTTCATTTTAATGAGCTTTTCTGCCACTTCTGTAGCCATATTGCTTTGTACGTCTCATCACTCTGTTGTGGATGCCAATAATACGATACGCGAGAAAGTCTAATACCAAATGTTGTTTGTGTCTTCTGTTCCCTTCTGTTGTTTTTCACAGGTAAAGCTGCCAGTGTCATGCCACATTGACTTTTGTCTCCATTCTCAAGGTCAGAAACTACAAGAAAAGCTGTCCAAGCAGGATCAGGACAGGACAAAGGAACTGAAGCACTGACCCCTTGTCTTAATGAATAAGAGATGACAAAAGCATTGATTATTCACGGCGTGTTGTAGTGAGATTGGCCACTGACATACTTCCAAACTATGTAACTTCTAATCAATTTGCCACATGAGACATCATAAAAGTTAATGTTTCTGCTTTCTGAAACTCAACCCATAAAACTTGTAGACTTAATCATCTATACATCAATCATCCTACATTACTGAAGGCAGAGCCTTTCATCTGCTCTCAAAATAGATATATTTCATACAGCTTCAAAAGATTTGAGATAATCTAATATGAATTCTTCTGTATTGTTTCTCGGTAACTCAAAGGTCAGCAATGTGAGGACCAACAAGCAATCCAATATGAGAGATGGCTCTGGGAATTACACAAGAAAATGGTGTGTATTGCAGCCCCTGTTTGGAGATCAAATCCTCTGCTATTCTGTTATATGATCCAGATATGAGTTTTGAATGTGTATAGGGTCTGAAGATTGAAGATGTTATGGTGTTCTAAAGAACAAATGGCTATTGTCATCATTGATCATCCTGTCTCAGTGACATGACTCTGACCATACAAGGTCTTGACCAGTGTGATTCGCTTTCATACCTTGAGGCTTTAGAGGCGAGAGAAAATGACAGCACTCTAATCTTTAAGCTAAATTACTCAAACAGTTGTAAGGTGGATGTTTACTCCATGTGTTCGATATTGACTGATGTCAGGAGGTTATTGATCTGATAGATCCAAAAAAATTAAGCAAACATCCAAGGCAAAGAAACGCCGCGATCTTTTTAATATGAATTTTTCCCCTCTTCTAGACAACAATGAGATATAAAACGGAGAGTAATTTTACTATTTGCTTAAAAAAAGACCATCATATACATCACCTCTAGAGTTTCAACAATGTTATAAGCATTGTAGTCAATTTTTTGAACATGTTTATAAAAAATGTTTATAAAATACAAAAATTGTATACACGTCTTGTGTGTGTGTGTGTGTGTGTGTGTGTGTGTGTGTGTGTGTGTGTTCTTGTAAGACCCACAGAGTGAGGACCAGATGTCCTCACAAGGATAGTAAAACCTGACATTTTTGACTTTGTGAGGACATTTGGCATGTCCTCACAAGGCAAATAAATTATTAAAAATACTGAATGAAGTTTATCTCAAAATGTAAAAATGCAAAAAGTGTCCTGTAAGGGGTAGGTTTAGGGGTAGGGTTGGTGTAGGACAATAGCACATACAGTAAGTACAGTATAAAAACCATTACGCCTATGAGAGTCCTCACAAGTATAGAAATACAAACAAGAAAAGATAAGATAAATGTGTTCAGATCTGCAAATTCTGCAATTAAGTCAAATATTTCAACAACATTTTATTTTAAGGTGTCTTTGGTACATGTTGCATGTACTTACTATTATAATAAAAATAAATTATGCATAATTACGTGCAAGTAACCCTAAACCAAACCCTAATCCTAACCCTTACCTAATAAGTGCATGTAGTTAATTCTCAGTACTTAACTGTATAATTACACTGGAACAAGGACACCTTAAAATAAAGTTTAACAAATATTTCAATATTAACTCAATTACTTCTCATCAGATTCATCCATAACTAAATAATTTGAGCTATGCTATCCACAGGCATGTATACGATATGTCAACTGCTGAATCCTGAATCCAGTGTCTGTTTTCACGTCACCCACGAACTAAGAACTCTATTCAGTCTGCTGAGCCTTAAAAAAAAGTAATACAAAATTCCGTAAGTCTTCTAACAATACCCTATGAAGGACACATTTTATGAAATTAAACTACAGACCAAAAAATATCACCTAGAACTGGTTCAACTAGAACTGAATCAACTAGAACTAAGTATAAGACATCCATACTAATCAGAAAACTATGAAAGCATGAAGAAATCAACATCCTCAACTGACGCAGTTATGCTTTACAACAAAATGATTGAGATTTACACTTTTAATTATGCATTTTGGGGAAGAATTTGAACTGAAATATGGAGAGAAATAAATAGTGTCATTTCATATACAGGTGCATCTCAATAAATTAGAATGTCATGGAAAGTTCATTTATTTCAGTAATTCAACTCAAATTGTGAAACTTGTGTATTAAATAAATTCAGTGCACACAGACTGAGCCTTCAAAATGGTCTCTCAGTTTGGTTCACTAGGCTACATAATCATGGGGAAGACTGCTGATCTGACAGTTGTCCATAAGACAATCATTGACACCCTTCACAAGGAGGGTAAGCCACAAACATTCATTGCCAAAGAAGTCACAGAGTGCTGTATCCAAGCATGTTAACAGAAAGTTGAGTGGAAGGAAAAAGTGTGGAAGAAAAAAAGATGCACAACCAACCAAGAGAACCGCAGCCTTATGGGGATTGTCAAGCAAAATGTACTCAAGAATTTAGGTGAACTCCACAAGGAATGGACTGAGGCTGGGGTCAGGCATCAAGAGCCACCACACACAGACGTGTCAAGGAATTTGGCTACAGTTGTCGTATTCCTCTTGTTAAACCACTCCTGAACCACAGACAACGTCAGAGGCGTCTTACCTGGGCTAAGGAGAAGAAGAACTGGACTGTTGCCTAGTGCTCCAAAGTCCTCTTTTCAGATGAGAGCAAGTTTTGTATTTTATTTGGAAACCAAGGTCCTAGAGTCTGGAGGGAGGGTGGAGAAGCTCATAGCCCAAGTTGCTTGAAGTCCAGTGTTAAGTTTCCACAGTCTGTGATGATTTGGGGTGCAATGTCATCTGCTGGTGTTGGACCATTGTGTTTTTTGAAAACCAAAGTCACTGCACCTGTTTACCAAGAAATTTTGGAGCACTTCATGCTTCCTTCTGCTGACCAGCTTTTTATAGATGCTGATTTCATTTTCCAGCAGGATTTGGCACCTGTCCACACTGAATTGAGGCAGTAATGAGGCCCCTACCAAGTATTGAGTACATATACAGTAAATGAACATACTTTCCAGAAGGCCAACAATTCACTAAAAATGTGTTTTTGTTTTTGTTTTTATTGGTCTTATGAAGTATTCTAATTTGTTGAGATAGTGAATTGGTGGGTTTTTGTTCAATGTGAGTCAAAATCATCACAATTAAAAGAACCAAAGACTTAAACTACTTCAGTCTCTGTGCATTGAATTTATTTAATACACGAGTTTCACAATTTGAGTTGAATTACTGAAATAAATGAACTTTTCCACAACATTCTAATTTATTGGGATGCACTTGCATAAAGTTATTTAGCAAATACTTTCTTCATGAAAGTAACACAGTACACTTCAGGAACAAATTTCTGGCATAACCTGGGGTTAAGTGCCTTGCTGAAGGGGCATCATGGTAGCAACTCATGAACAAAACTTATCTCAAAAGATATCATTTCACAATTACCATCTGGTAAAATATATTCATTTTCAGGATAAATAATGTATACAACCTATAGTCCTTTTATCTGATTTGGCTACATGTTACTTCCTGACATTTTGCTAATTTAGCAAACATCTCATTCTGTTCTTGATTGAGAATGGTTGCATATTGCAATCGCATGTCTTTGTTTAATTAATCACAATCCACTATTTCACACAAACCACACTTTTTTTACTGGATTGGTTGTAGTGATAATAATTTTTTTTTTTTTTTTTTTAAATTGACTACTTTTGTTTGGCACGAATCAGTGGGTATTGTAAACAAACATCAAAGAGCTATTTGATGTAAGAACTGAATAAAGAACAAAGTAGACAAGGCCGTGATCTCCCCCTCAGGTCACAAGAGTACTTAAAGGTCATTTTTGCTATATTTTCAACAGAAACGCCAGCATTCTGTCAGCCAAATCCTGTTCTGAGCACTATGGTATTAGCATGTCCCCTTGTTCATTACGATAACCCTCATTTTTTTGTGCAGCGTGTCTTTTATCTGTTCCTCAGTCACTCATAAGTCTCAGACTTGAAAGAGAATGTGACAGTGTTCCAATTTCACATTTGATCTCTGAGCTCAAGTACAAGCTTATCTTATCTTCATACCAAACACTTGAATCCATTACCTCACCATGCTATGTAAGCTAAAAATGATCAGAGACCTGATTTTAAGAAGGCGTGATTGCTGTTAAAAGTAATATTTTCCTCTTCTTTTATGAATTTAGCTTGAAAAGTGTCCATGCAATGTTCTAAGGCAAACTAGTCATACTTGTTTTACTAGAAAATAAGAGAATACTGCATGTCATAGAGTCAACTTTAGATGACTTTATGTAACTTTGACTGATATATTGTATTTTATTGTTGTCATTTTTCAGTTCTTATTGTAGTGCCTCAGTGGGTCTCATTTACATCAGATAAAGAAAATATGATGAAGAGAATAATGAAGATTGAGTCATCTAACCACAAAATTATGGAGAAGGAGCTGTTAGGCCATTTGCATTCAAAAGAACGATTTGCAATTGTATGATTTTAATAGCTGTGCTTATGCTCCATGTGAACAAAATACAAATCGCTTTGTACCACCAAAAGATGTTAGTCCCTCCCTTTTTGGGAGAGGTGACAGTGTGTTTTCAACCGATGTCTGTTTCATGCAGTTGAATCACTTAATATCTTCTAACGCTTTATTTTAATGGGTCCACAACCTACAACATACTGACTATGAGAAACTTTGCAAGTATATGTCAACTTATTCTACTAACCCTAACCCTAACCTAACAGTCTACTCTAAGAGTTAGTAGACATATAGTTGCAAAGTTACTTATATTTAGTAGAATGGCTAAAGTTGACTATCAAAATAAAAAGTAGCCTACTGTAGTTTGAATTGCAGTCCAACAGTAGCCTACTGGGACTTTTCTCTTTTTGTATCACTCTGCCTGTGTTTGTGCCTTACAGCCACACTGTCGGTTTGTGCGTTAGTGGTATGGATTTTTTGCTGGCTCTTTTTGCATATTATCTCATTACACCAATAGGTGGCAACAGGTGACATTATAAGTGAATCTTTGAGTCATTCATTCAAATGATTTTTTCAAATACACTGATTCACACAGGAATGAAACACATGGCTGTCTTTCTGAATGAGTCATTGAATCAGTAACTCAGTCGATCCATTCAAAATACTGATTAATTCAGGAACAAAACAAGCGGATTATCTTTCTGACTCATTGAATCATTTATTCAACCAATACATTCACAAATGCTGATTCATTCTGGAACGAACGAGTCACCAGTTAACTCAACTGGTTTCATAACTGTAACGTAATTGCCATTATATCAACATAACACACACCATAACTTCACATAATATTGTGTCTAAAATGTAAGTTATTCTGTATAAAATTGTGTTTACGGAGTATGAAATGAATGTATGAAATATTACACTCACAATTGTGCTGTTTTTCCAAAGCATTTTGATCATAGTCACATGATTTTAGAAATTCAGCTATTTATATTATATGTACAACATGAATGATTGCTTGGATTAAGCACAAGTGTGAACTGACAATAATGCAGTTGTAATGCAGTGACTAATTCTTTATACATTACATTTCAGCTATTTATTGATAATGCGTTACTATCAGATTTAATGAGCTTTTCATGACGTACTGTATGCACATATATTACACATTTGCCTCTGGTTTACATATTATAAATATAAGTATTCATATTCAGAAAAATCTCTGACATCAGTCCTTGGGAAAACTATTACATAACCCCTTATACATATGATATAGCCATTTACAAGTCAAATTATTTATTGATCACAAGTCCTCTTCCATCAGAAAAGTAATTTTGATGTGGTTACATCAAGCCAAGGAATCAGGGGAGAGCTTGATTAGGACTGTTCTCAACAGCGCAATGTCGGAAATGTACCTGTTCAGCTACTGAAGTGATTCATTTACATCAGCTAAAAGAGGGTATAGCCTGTAGTCAGACTCAATTCATCAACAGCCCATGAAAGAGCAACAGGAAAATGGTCGGCCCTTTTGAAAAATGACTCTGTCCTAAGTATGATCCTCAGTCACCATGTAATAATAGATTCGCAATACAAGCATCGTACATCCAGGGTTTCCAAATTGTTGCTATTAACCTTGTAAATGGACCTACCATCCTTTTGCACAGCACAATTATAACCTGCCTAGTGGTTATTCATGTGATGAGGACAAATATAATTAACACAATGTCGAATTCTAATTTAATCGATACACATAAACATATTGCAAAATGACCTTTAAGGTAAAATGTAGTCATAAATTATATTTAATTTACAAACTCTTTTAGACAGTGCATAGAATTTTCCAGTGTATAGAGAAAATAAAGAAATATACGTAATTACATTATAATCAAGGTGTAAGCCAGCAGGCACAAAATGTTACTGAAGAAAGTGGATTTCTCACACTTTCTGCTGCAGCTGTGTTTAAATACATACATTCCTGCCCCAGAGGAACCGTAGCTTGTTTAGACGCACTTCCAGACAAGAGGAGGTGGAAGACTGAGTGCTGAGGTGTCTCCAACACACTCGTTTCCACAGATGCTCTTTCTGCCCGCTGTCAGGAAGAGGCTGTCAGTAGAAATGCACACTCCCTCAGGAACTAGTTATAGAACAAACAATATGAGCCCTGCTACCTTAAAGTGGCATAAACAGCCATCTTCTTGATCCTCCTATGTACAATCGCAAAGCTTCCTGTAAGCACATTTATTAACTCAATAAGGGAGGAATAAAACATGTTTTTCATACTATTTGTGAGAATCAACAATTTTCACAGAGTACTCTATTTAGCCATGGACAGATTTCTGATATTGTACATATAATTGTTGGTAACACTTTTCAATAGTCCCATTAGGCAGACAGTATAGATCTCAATTCGAAAAATTGACTGGTTTTGTGGTCCAGAGTCACATATTTAAAAAAAAATACTTGTAATTACATCTGTAATTATTATTTATTTATTTGTAATTACTTTTATAATTACACTGTTGATCCATCTCTTACACTTTAACCCACCCTTAAACCTACCCATACCACCATACCTGTCCCTAACCTTACCCGTATCCCAACTCAATAGCAGCTAAAGTGTTTTGCAATACAATATAAAAACAATAACTACATTGTATTTATTTTTCATGTAAGTACATAGCAGTTAAGGCCACCTAATATAAAGTGGGACCAAAAACACATTACACAATAGCCCATATTGCATATTAACCACAATATAGCATACTGCTGTTGTGTGTAAATGCTTCAGGTGTTTCGTTCTTCACTTTAAAAAAATCAAGGATGAGCCAGACAGAGATGAGCCAGATGAGACGACATCACAATAAGCTCTTGATAGAATTATTTAATATTCTGAAGAGGCTGGTGACTGTTCCATCACAGAAAATAAAAAAGATGACTCACGTAATTAATGCGTGAAAATGTGGAGAGTGCTGTGGTAGGGTGTTAACAAACACTTATCAGGGCTGTCAGGCTCATATCGTTCCGAAAAGAAAACTACTGGAAATATATGCCCCCAAAAAATCCAGGAAATGCTCCATTGTTACTTGAACAATACAGGCTACGGCCTGAACATTTTGAGTGTACTTCCCATCGCACTCAACCTGGCTGGAGAGTTCAAATCAACACTTAGCTAAAGTGAAATCTCAGTGTGAGAGAGCTCTCCCAGGTGACTGTACAGCATCACTAATGGCCTTGTTCGGGGCCTGGCCAGCACAGCCTGTCGATACAATTCGCTTCCACCTTTTCCGGCTGCCAGGTCCCATCTGGAGCCAATTCATGATCTCAGACGGTGTGCACCTTTCACCAGCCGCTAGCTCCTGCTTGCCTGTAACACGCTCTCTCCATCCGGAGGGTTCTCTGTCCCCCGTCCCCCTCCCGTCGACTTCTGTGTTCGCTGTGACAGGACTAGAATGTGTCCCCATGAGTTAAGCTGAACTTCATTGGTTCAGGTAAAGCAAAAGTACTGCTGTCACTCTTGAAAGGACCCTGCAGCATAAAGATCCTTTATGACTTTAGCCATTGAAAGGATATTTGCTGTTATTCTGCACTTATTCATTCGGGAAGGAACTGAATATAGATTTATAAAAATATACAAAAAGCAGATTCTGCTGGATTTTGTTCATCCATTATCCATTTTAGTAGGCATGAGCGGATGATCTGAAATATGGATGATGAAACATTAAACCTCCGATACTATATTAAGAAAACCGATCCACAAAATTATGGATTTTAAAAAATAAAAAAATACTAGTAATTCTATGATTTATTTAACATGGAAATTAATGTATATCATCCTTTGTGGAAGTAATAACAGCAAAAAAAAAATGAAAATAAAAATAATATATATATATATATATATATATAGCAGAGAATAGGATAAAAGGTTGTTTTCTGCTTTTTAAAGTTGTGGAAACATTTTTTTCATTACTTTAACTCATCAAATTAATTTAACCATATGAGATTTATAAGAAATTCTGATTGATTTTAGTCAGTTTATTATAATTTAAGTTGAAATACCAATTTTGCAAGTTTTTACATGTTTAAGTGGAAGTAGGTGGATTGATCGATTGATTGATTAATTTTATTTTACAGTGTAGTTACGCATTTTATCCTTATATGTATTTGTATTAATATCAGTGAAATTGGCCTTGATTTTATTTGTTCACTTTTCACCAAGGTATCATGCAATTTTTGAATTTAACATGCTGACTAAAATGGTTAACTGAAATACGCTTTGTGCAATTCAAAGGTTAATTGCGCTGAAACTTCCCCCTCGTTTAAGTAGCGCTTCTTTTTAATTTCATCAGAGGAGTATGTGCCAAAGCCATGACCAATGAAATGTCACCCATCTCATTTCTTGGGTTTCATCGGGATGTGAAAGTCAGGTGCTGCAGTCATCCTGCTGTTGCCTGGACATGCATGATTCATTCGTTTTAGACAGAGATGACCTTGATCTCATCCTCTCTGTCTCTCTCCCTCTCTTTCCTCACAGCATCACCACTCTTCTACAGACATACTGTGGATGAATCACACTTTTAGTAGTTAGGAGGAAGTCGCGGGAGCTGTTTTTCCCCACTGTTCAGGAGTAATGAAAAACCAAGCATTTGTTCAGTGACAATGAATAATTGTGTGAAAAAAAAATAATGTAAAGGGCTTGCCACAAAAATAAAGAAAAAAAGGAAATTAGAACATAGAATTTATGAAGATTGTTTGATAATAGGTAATTTATTAATGGTAAAGATTAGCAGATGGCATACAAAACATTTCCACTACATTTACTACATTTTATTAAAAATAAAAAAATAAAACTAACAAATGGTGCATAAAATTGTGCATTGCTTTTGACATCTTAATAGTGCCATTTAATGAGTAAGAATTTGCTGTCATCTTTAAAATGCTAGTTCACTTCAAAATGAAGATCTTTCATCATTTCGTCACATTCATTTTTTTTTTTTTTTTTTTTTTTTTTTTTTTACACAGAACACAAAAGGATACCTTTTTTTAAGACTGTGGTAGTCACAGTTTCCATGTAATTACAATGAATGGTCACTGAACAATATTTCATGGGTGAAATCCAGACATTGCAAAAATAAAATATAGCTGCAAGCAGCGATTCCCGGGGTTCAAGCACTTAAGGCATTTAAACACATAAGGAAAAAGATTTTGTGTTAACATGGCTGTAACCACCTAAATCAATGATTAAAAATAGCATTTTGGTTGAATGCAGGTAATTTACCAAAGAAATATGATGATTTTTAACAGTTATGACTGTTGTAGCACCATCTGTCCGATCTCCATGAAACTTTGCATGCTTGTTAAGAGTCAACAGTTAAATGCTTTCACCAAGTTTCGTAAAGGTTTGAGTTTTCGTTTAGGTTTTATAGGCTTATAGGTATATTTGGCCACACCCCTTTAATAAATGACCCCGTTATAGCGAACCAAAGGACATTCAACATTTTTTTCATAATTATTTATCTAGAGAGTCCAGAGAATCTTACTGCACTGGTTTGATTGAGATTGAGTGAAAAACCTAGGACTAGTTTACAAAAGTCGTTTTTTTTTAACATATTTGTGAATATTTATTGAACAATTTGATTGACAGCAATGTTTTTGATCTTATAGTCCCACCAAGTGGCAGATCTGTGCAATTAAAAAAAAAAAAAAAATTGACCAAAGATTGAGCTCATACACATGTGTACCAAGTTTGGTGAAGATATCTCATTTCGTTCACGAGTTCTAGCCTTTTTCGTAAAATTGGCCTGCGACTTTCGAACGTTTCGGCACTCCATTGCGACAGTGAGTTGAGATTTCAACTTTTTTTTGATAATTATTGACATTCACTGTCCAATGTTTCTGCACTGGTTTGGTTCAGAAAAAAGTTTGGGCAAAAAAACCTAGAACTAGTTCACAAATGTAGGTTTTGGACATAACACATAATCGTGTTTACCCAAGGATTCCAAAAATCTAAAATATTTGAGTCTACGACAAGCGGTTTAGGAGTTATGAGCAGTTTTGCGTTTTTTGATCGCTGTAACGCCCCCTATTATCCAATTGGGGTGAGTCTTTGATAGGTTCTCCCCAAATTGAGCTCTATCATTTGGCCAAGTTTCAAGTTTCTAGGCCTTACGGTTTGGTCTGCACGATCAGTTTTACGGCGGAAGAATAATAGTAAAAATCCTGACAATTACAATAGGATTTCAGCACTGCGTTTGCCAATGTTGACCAAAAGAAATCTACTTGTTTTGAAAGTGACCTTGAAAGGGGTTGGCAGCTCGTTCCACCAGAGAAGAGCAGAGAGGGTGAAGGTTTTGGAAAGTGACTTTGTGGCTCATTGTAAAGGAACAGAAAGGTGCGGTTCGTTCTGTGACTGTAGCTGTAATGAGCATACATGCATCGCTACACTATAGACAATGATCAATGTACTTTTTTACCTAATGTGACCATACATTAAAGCTCTCAAGCTTCAAAAGAACATAAAAGCACTATTAATACCATGCTTGTGCACTATATTACACTCCTCTGAAGCCATATGAGAGCTTTGTGTGAGAAACATACCAAAGTCTTACTTTATAATAAATACTGCTAATTACTGAACACAGAGAGGGTCTATATATATATATATATATATATATATATATATATATATATATATATATATATATATATATATATATATATATATATATATATGCAGCATTTGTGATATTAGAAGAAAATGCAGTCCGTTTTGTTCAACCTAGCACTGTGACAAACATATTTCACTCAGTCATGATATTCAGGGTCATGTTCTGTTGACCTAATCAGAATTCTAAATTATGCTTGATCTAACTTATTATATTCCCCACTGGTTTATACTTCTGTAGAGCTCTCTGTCACAGCCTTGTTACACATGGGTCAGTGTGAGGCTAGACAATAATTGGTTTCACTTTATTTTGATGGTCCCTTTAACACATTCTATTGACTATAAGTAATGCTGCACCTATATTTCTACTGACTCTTATTAGAGTGTTAGTAGTGTATTAGTTGACTGGTAGGGTTAGGGTTAGATTAAGTTGACACGTTCTTGCAGAGTTACTTATAGTCAGTAGAATATCTGTTGGGAGACCAACACAATAAGGAGTTAGTAGATATGAAGCAGACAGTCAACTAATACTCTTATGAGAATTTGTTGACGTAGTTGCAACATTACTTAGAGTGAACCTTGTGATTCTGAATAGAGTTCAATTTGAAAATTTGAACATTAATGCCCTGAAGCATGTAAATATTTGAAGCCAGGATGCTTGTTTAGGCAATTTCTAAAGTGTTGGTTAGCTGAAGAGAAATCAACAAAGGAAAAGTAACTTGTGAAATATTGTTTATGTGCCAGGTTCCACTCATATCTTGGCTTTTATTTACAGTCTGCAACTCATATTTCAATAATTTTAATTAGTTTAATTAAATCACAGATTAGTCAATGGGATTTCTGTGGTATTAATTGTATGGCAGACAAATATAGCCTAAGTCTAATCATTTGAGGTATAATTCATGCTTTTAGAACAAACAGTTTATGCCGATGTTTAACACTTTTTAAAGTGAACATAAGTATGATTATTATTCATTTCATGAAATTCTGAAATTTTGTTTTTAATAAGGCGACATTATACACTACCATGCAAAGGTTTATAATAAAAATTTATTTGATCAAAAATACAATACATCAACAATATTGTGAAATATCTCTACAATATATTAAAAAAAAAAAAAAAAAAAAAAAAAAAAAAAAAAAAAAACAGTATTCTATTTTAATTTATTTGAAAATGTAATTTATTCCTGAAATGGTTAAGATATATATATATATATATTTTTTTTTTTTTTTTGTTTTTGTTTTTGTTTTTTTTAAACAGTCATTACGTCAATCTTGTCACACAATCCTTCAAAAATCATTGTGTGGTACTCAAGAACATTTCTGATTCAATATTTAAAAGCATTTCTTATATGTTGATGGAGACTGTGAATAGAAATTTATTGCAGAATAAAAGTAAAAATTTATTTAAAAAATAAATAAATAAATAAATAATAAATATTCGTAACCATGTCATAAATCAAAAGAGTATGACAATATAAAGGATTCAATCGACATGATGAGAGGTAAAACTATAGCTCATCTCTCACTGATATAAGAAAATGAGACACATTCATCTCTGTCTATCAGGCACATCGATAGCTCTAGTGAAAATTTACCCACGTCTAGTCTTAGATGAAATGAAAAAGAGAGCAGACCACCAAGGCAGCAAAAAAAGCCCACTGGAAAACTTGTCAATCCATCAGAGAGAACTGGATCTGAGTCAGACTCATTTCCCCACTGGACCTATAGAGTGTTATTACATAGCTGGTTTAATATCCCTGGGCTCCTTTGGTAGGGATGGGATGGATCCATTGATATGTGAATCTGAGGATCACATTTAAACATTTAGCATGGATGAAATGAGATCATATGCAGCGATTCATGGCTGTTTGTAATCATTTCACTGATTAACCACATATTATCCAATCTGCAAGCTCAGCAACCATCATCTGAAAAAAAATTATAGTACAACCTAAGGTTGCAGACTATACTGGGCTTTTCCCTTTTCACTACCACAGTTCCAATAAACATTGCTATCAACATCACCATCTAAATACAGCCTAAATACTCGCAGAAGCTCTTTTGAAAGCAGAGCTCCCAGTGAGCTAGAGAACACCCGCTTGTTTGGCTTATCTTTTTCTTTGAAGGGCACACAAAAAGGACAACAGAGACAGGCATGTAATTTGAGGTAAGTGAGTGCATCAAAGAGCAGAGTTTAATCCCTGATTTATTCTAAATTGGAACATGGAGGGTTGTCAAAGCAGCTCTTTTGAGAATGAATTTGGCGACATCATCTTTTCTTCTGGATTAAATGTATCTGCTTGGTTCGGCCTAAAGGCTGACATCAACAACCTAATGTGAGCACAGACAATCACTTGGCTCTTTGCATAATTTCTCAGTGACAAATCATTGAATTTGCCTTATTTACAAACATTGAGGCCTATTCACAGCTAGATAATTATACAGATAACTATGTCAATGTCTTTAATCATTCATCAGCTGGGAAAAAAAAAAGGAAGTCATTCCGGTGTGCCATTATCGTTTTATTCAACTGTCTGAAAAAACAAACAAACAGGGTTCACCGGTCTAAATATGTCAATTTATGTACATAATAAATGTATACGCTATCTATAAAATCACATCTTAGAAAGATTTAAGCTGATAGATACATATAAGCTGACTTGCTGCTCACTGCCTTGTGAGGCAATGACTTTGCAGGCAGCGTTTTGCACGAAGGTACCTCATGAAACTGATTTTGGACAGGCTTCTGAAGCAGCGTAACAGTTAAATGATCTACAACAAAATAGCACGAGTTTTGGTGATAACTAAATGAATATGTAATTACTATAAAACTGATTTCTCGCTAGAAATAACATCAAAAGTGGAAAAAGTTAGTCAGAAATATACATTTACACACAAGCTGACCACCTAATGCAACTTTCAGACACCATCTTTATTTTTTAGTTCAACTGTCACGGAATGGAACGCACAGGATTGTGGGATATCAAAGGCAGCAAAGGATACATCTATGCTGCCTTCAAAATTCGATCAGAAGAAGGTACCTCTGGAGACAGGAAGTAAAGCAGAATTTGGACGTGCCTTGATGCATTCCCGCCTTGGAATGCTGCCTCCGAAGGCAGCATTTTAGAGATTTCAGACGCAGCTGACATTTGAACTGCTTTAAACATTTGTTTTGTTAGATACCCAAGTACTAGTTGAAACCTAATACATGGGTTTTTCTCTCAAAAAGCTACTGTCGTCACCAGCGTGCATTGAATCTTGAGATAGTCTGGACCATGAAGGGCCTATTTGTCTGGGCCTAATTGTTTTATCCCTTGTGGCTCAGGAAATGAAGGGCACATTTAGAGGCTGCATTTAAAGAAGTCTTCGAAACGCATTTGCTCTTGGACTGCAATCTTTGAAGGATGCAGCCTCTAAATTGGGGCACAGCTTTGTTATAGCTATCATCCATTGTAAATTCAACTTTATTTCTGTCTAATCTTTTCCCATGATGCTTTTTTCACCATCAAAAGGACCCTTGGCATGTCAAATATACAGTATTTATTCTGAATGTTATGGATGTGACAAATCAATAAGTGAATTCTGAATATATGAAGATTTTATGTGGCACAAAGCTAAATGACAAATGTATGGCCACAGTGAACTAACGAGGCTATTAAAACATGAAACTAAGGAAGAAACTACTATCAGAATCGTAGAGCCATCATAGAGCTTTCGGTGGAGCTTTGAACAAAATAAATTAATTAATAAATTACACTTTTAGTGTCAGTAGTATTGCATTTCAGCCTTTCCCTCAACCGTCTTACAAAATTGTTTTACACATAAAGAGTAGGATAGAATGCAATTTTTGGAAGTTTTTAAGAACCATGGAAGTATCATTAGATCTCATGTAGCAGGTTGTTCTCTGTAATGTATTATAATCTAATTCTGTAGCAATGTAACTGATCCAGGCCAAGACCTAGGGCAGGTCTTACAAAATGCTCATGTCCTGTAATTATTAAGTCCTGAGAGCTGCATGATGTATCTCTCTTACTGATCTTGAAAATGACAACTGGCTGCCTTCTTAAGAATGTAAGATATTTTTAGTCATATTTTCCTACAATTTACATCTGTATAGTTGCTTTCTTTGCACTTTATGTTTACTGAAAACCAATTCATCTGGTTACATCACAGACACCATTAGATCACATATACATCTACAAGGATTAATTTCACTGAGATGAAACCACAACTCACGGCCCTCATGGGCATTGTTTAAATATATTATTGGGTTTTTGAATTTCCATTCTGTGTGCAGCATGGCAAAAACCCACTATTTTTCGGCAAATGCACTCTACAATTAGCCTTCCCCTGTGGCGTCTTCATTCATTATTTACGCTGGTGACATCCACTTAATTCCACCTATTATAATGCTTGTATTGTCTCAAGTACTCTATAGTAATGCCCATTCAAGGTCAATTGTTCATGGCATTTAAATGGTGAGCGCTGCTGAGTCTGAGTGAGATATGGTCACTTCAAAGAACAAATTGCACTTTTCAGTTTTCAGTTTTCTGCTTTAGTTTCACAATGAAAGTGAAAATAAAAAGACATTTTTAAACAATTAGAATACAGCCGTTTGTATTGTTTTTTCAGAAATATTTACCCCATGTTCATTATTTTTCATTTTGCCCTGTCAAATTAAAAGAAAAATGAAAGAAAGAAAGTAAGTTTTGAAGCAACATGTGTTCTGTTGCTTGGTAGAAAGATAATATTACTTTGCGAGATCTCAGAAAAAAAAAAAAAAGATCAGATCACTCCTGCTGTCACAGGGGGGAAAAAAAACTAGAAAAAGGTTATTAAGAACTTGCACATCTCTAAAATCTTTCTTGTAGCAAAATGGAAGCACTCCTCACAGATTTTGCCTTTGTGGGAAAATGACTGTAAGGAAGCTTCTCAAAAAAAGCCTGACCTTAAAGTTACACCTGGAGTTTGCTAGAAACCATGTGACAAAACCCGAAACCAACTGAAAGAAAATTTTAAGAGCTAATGAAACTTTGAAGTTGAGCTTGAGCATGAGATATAATACTACTGCCATAAAACAAGTCCCTAATGAAAGGATCTAGTGGAATGTGAGTGCTAAAATGTTCTGCTCATCAAAATGAATGATACCATCCATCACAGCAGGCAATATGGCTCAGGTGCCTGGGAGATGGGCATGATGCCTGCTCTTCACCAGACAGAGTCAGACGGCTCACAACCACTTTATTCTGATTCCGCTCTAAAAATGAGATCAGTTACGCTGCATGAAAAAGACGACAAAAAGACGACTTTTATCCTCATATCACTTCTCTTGAGTATGTCATAGTTAAAACAAGGATGCAATTTTTCCTTCCACACCTGTCAATGCCAACAATTCACCAGCCATAAATGTTTTTGACTAGCCATGGAACTGTGATTTGAATTATTTGATGGATGGATAGATTTTAAACTTTATCGTTGATAATCAATTTTATACTGAGGTGAAAGTCACAATTTGTGGGTAGTGTTGTTATTTTTAACTTTAAAACATTTGTTTATACGGCTGGGATAATATAACATAAATAACAGATAAAACCATTTAACTAAATGAAAATGAGAAATCCTGCCTTGGTGACTACTCAGAATATTAATAAAACTATTATAGTATATAAACAATAGGCCTACTTAAAATGACAGTTTGTGAGATACTGTTTTGTATACAGTTTTGTGTCTATAATTTGAATCCCTGACATCAGCTAGGGTCAGATTATCATTTTCACAGTTTGACTAAAACCATTTTTCAGTTTATAGCCAATCATTTTAAGTTTGTTTCATTTACTGTAGTTTTTTTTTTCAGCTTCGTTTATTTATTTACTTGCATTTAGTGTTTTGTGAGTGTTTCGACCCTGTTACAACCTTAAAAAAAATCTTAGATTTAATACAGGAAAGGCAGACAATAATCAGAGTGCATCCCTGCAGTGCCCTACTGAAAGGACACATGAGGAATCCTTATACACTACCACTACATAATATATCTGACAGCATAAGTCACTGGAATGAAGACAGTTGCTAGGGAAGGGAACGGTGGCACAGTAGTGTTCTGCATTGTTTGATACTGTGATGTGTTTTCATGAAGTTTTAAGGTCTTTCTTATAGCGAAGCAACAAGAACAATTCAGCTCCCAGATGTCTCAACTGCACTGTGTGTTGCTTACATTGTGTGGGAGGTTGTAACTGATAAAAGCCATGGCAGGTGGGCTTCTCTTTGAAGCCATCAATAGACCCAACAGCCAAACAGAACTCAAAACTTTCCAGTCCTCCATAACAGGTGTCGGGCCAAGAATAGGGAATTATGGTAAGTGATGCATGCACAAGTCAACAAAACAACCACACAATCAACCAAACATCACGCTAAACTTGTCGCTTAGTAATCCAGCTGGAATAAATCAAAAGAGACTCGGCTATCAGAAAATATAGATGGCTAGCAGCAAACCACTGACGCTGACAGCATCCATAGAGCCCGTTATTGATCCAATCAATGCAAACCACACAAATGCAGGGCTTGAGCTCATGTGGCTGACCGGTAGCTAGTGTAGTGGTTAAGCTGATTCAGTGATCAAAGATTTAATAGAAATGTCAAGTACAGCGCAACGCTGACTGGAAGCAAAGGCTGCACCTTCTAACCCTCACCAAGTTGTGTGCTTCAGTCAAATGTTAATAGCTATTCAGGACTTGACTGCTGCGAAATCCCCTTCATCAGAATGGAAATTGCCTTGCAACTTTTTAATGGGTTTATAGGGCTTTGTTGCATATAAATGGCTTAGGTAATCAATAACAATGTGTGCTTGTTGAGTCACACGCAAGATCACAATCACACAGGATCTCTATCAGCAAAGACACGCATTTTAAAGTCATTTGTATTGCGAAGATAAAGCCTTTACAAGCATTCTCCACTTACACTAGAGCCAGTTCTTTTAAATGTACACATCAGTTGTCTTTAAGAAACCAATAACACAATTGGTTTGATCTCCCTCACTCTCTTATAAACTCATTTACTCACTCTAGCATCAAATAATGAAAACTTATATAATTATCAATATCACAGGAAACACTCTAGGCAATTGACATTTCTTTAAAGGCAAATTCACACAAAAATTACAGTTCTGTCATAATTTACTCACCCTCATGTTGTTCCAAAAATGTAAGACTTTCTTTCTTCTGTAGATATTCAGCTAAAGAAGATGTTTTGCAGAATATTAGCAACCGGGAACATTTTGGTTACCACTGACTTCCATTATATGGACAAAACATAAAAATTAATAATCTCATAAAATTTTGCAACAATGAAAGGATGAATAAAGTTTGACTAAATTATTATTTCTGGAAGAAGTTCCCTTTTAATCTTTGCAATTCAGTTCATCCTTTTTGGTGTAGAAACTGCCCACACCCTGAAAATGGAAAAATACAAACCCACCCTCATGTGATCTCATGTTGAACTTGTAATAATTTGCATTTAAACAGATGGCAAACTCATATGACGCAGTAGGAGTTTGCTCATACTGAAATGTAACAACTACTCCCCTTGAGAAAAATCAATAGATTTTCAAATTAATCAAATTCAGACTGTGCATTTTTCCTAAGGCTAACTGCAACCCCATCGCAACCTAACCAGAATTTAATCTAGGATACATCAAGAAAAGTGCATTTTCTTTGATTTTCAATGCAACAAAAGTGAATAGGAACTGGAGCTGTCATGCACAAAAAAAGGACGAAACGTACCATGAATGTCCATATGATTCATTCACTGTATTCCAAGTCTTCTGATGCCATGTGACAGCTTTCAAATCTAGTACATTCAAAACTGCCTTACACATGATAGGCACAGGAATTTGAGGTAAATTTTTGAAAGTTTAGAAGGACTTGAAATCCAGCATGACTCGAATGGAACATTTTGTCGTTTTTGGAGTCTGACAGCCCCAGTTCTCATTCAATATAAAGCATAAGCAAAATGGTAAGACATGAGGAACAATGGTGAGTTTTTTTTTTTTATGTGGCTGTATGATTTGATCTAAAAGATTTGAGATTATAATGCACTGACTGCAATATAAGGAAGAGAGTGTGAAGAGAAAACGCTGCTATTAATTGCAACTTTGTATTGTGTAATCCAGTGTTTGTTAAAGTCTCGTTGTTGTAATAGCCTCTGAATATCAAATTGATCAATAAATTAAAAGTTTCAACTTAACTTTAAGGTAATTTGCACTAAAAACTGAAAGAGGTCTATAAGTCATCATTCAAATGCTTGGAGTCGATGTACATGCTCATGTGGAATCACTGCTGCTCATTCAACATGCGCAAGAACTGAACTCTGCTGAAAACACTTGCGAGGAAGGAGACTATATGGTCCTTATCTTCAGTCCTAAGTGGTCATCAACAACACTTATTTAGTTATTTCTGTAAGAGATCGGAAAGGTCAGTAACCGTCAATTACTATTCAAAAATAACAGCTTTACTGTCACTTTATTTAATTCCCGCGGACGCATGTTTGAAAACGAGAAAAATATATTTTTGCGATTTGCTATATATTAAATAAATGGCAATTAAAATGATTCATACTGAATATTCTATTGGATACGTTTAGCAAAATTAATATAGGCTTTGATTATTATTATGATTCTTTTTCTCTAAGCCATAGCCTACTATAGAACTTAACAGGTTCCCATAATGGACAACGTGTTGTCTAGGTAGGCTATGCAGCTCACTAGGGCTTGAGACAGCCTGTATGTATAGGTATCTGAAAGGTTAAACTGGTTAAGCAGATGTCCAAGTGTTCTCGCGGCTGAGGGTCCTTTAGGACCCAGCGGAGAGCTCAAATGCGCGGCTTGAATACGCTCATTCCCTCAAACTTACATTTGGAGATGATCGCTTTCAGCAGGTTAGTTGTTCTCTCCCGGGCAGGATAGGTAAGCGCTGGGAGCAACTGAATTTAACTGGAGGTTTGACCGTAATAACTCGCATTTTATGGACTGAGTGTCATTAGGCTACAATGACTTTTATTGACAAAGGCTGGAGTTCTTACCAGTAAAGTATGTTCAGCTGGCCGAAGAACATTTGACAGACGTGTAGGAGAACCTGTGCACTGCATTCACTCAATTGATGTGGAGTAACATTTCTGGGACATGATCTGATCAGTAAAGACCGGATTCATTCACTGGATGTTTTCTGTCTGGAAAACTGTCAAGGTGGGTTATTTTTTTTGTCGCTCGCATGTTGCAAAAAGAGTCTCATCTTCATCCATGTACAGGTATTTTCTCAGCATATCTGGAGAAAATCAACTGAGGCAGGTATAAATACTTAACGTTCTCTATAATATGACCCGTGTTTCTATATAAGATATCGTTCAGGTGTTTTTCCTGTCTAATTAGTTATTTCTGACACCTCTAATTTGTCCATTAATCGATCAACGGCTTTATCCAAAACTATATTTCCCTCTAAACTGCGCAGTTTACTTATTCGCATAGTCATTATTTTTGCTTTGTGTTTTAAAGTTATGCATATCGCACTTTCAGTTTGTAATTCGCATAACTTGATCACAAGCTCATATTATTTCATTACCTTTACACTCCTCTTGCGCACGAGCTTTCCAGGTGCGGTTTGGTAAAGACATTGAAGATCAACAGTGTTTTGTCACCAAAACAAAGCGATTTGTCTAGTTTTTTGTAGTTAAAGACTATTACCCTGTTGCTCTTTCTTGTTCACACTCTTAAAATAAAGGTTTCAATTAGAAGCAAAAAAGAGCATTTATGGTTTGCTGCATCAGGAGAATAAGTTAAAAAAAAAAAAAAAAAAAAAACCTTTTTATCTGTAATTATCTAAATTATCATTGTGTAGGTGTTTTTAAGAACTCAGAAACTATTGTACTGAAGAACCTTAATGAAACGTTTAAATAAATCTTTAAAG